>OZ007571.1:17868011-18468011 GCA_963931925.1 Onchidella celtica
AGAGCCAATGTGGCTTTCGTAAAGAGAGGGGAACGGCGGATATGATTTTTGCTGCCAGACAGATTCAGGAAAAATGCATGGAACAAAATAAAGCGCTGTATATCACATTTGTTGACCTCACAAAAGCATTTGACACAGTGTGTCGTGAAGGCCTCTGGAAAATCTTGGCGAAGTTTGGGTGTCCACCCGAATTCATCACAATAGTGCGCCAGTTTCATGATGGCATGCAAGCTGCAGTCAAAAGCAACGGCAGTGTTTCAGAGCCCTTTGCTGTCACAAATGGGGTAAAACAGGGTTGTGTCTTAGCCCCAACTCTGTTCAGCATCATGTTCTCTGCAATGCTACAAGAAGCCTTTAGCTCTCCTCCTCAAGGGGTAAGCATCAAGTACCGAACTGATGGCAGTCTATTCAACCTCAGGAGACTTCAGGCAAAAACCAAAACCAAAAGTACTCAAGTCTGTGACCTACTATTTGCTGATGATTGTGCACTTCTGGCACACGATGAGGATAGCATGCAAAACTGTGTTGATAAGTTCTCTAGTGCCTGTGACAACTTTGGCCTCACAATAAGCACAAAGAAGACGGAAGTGCTCCATCAGCCTACTCCAGACGACAAGTATCCTGTGACCCCAAATATCAAAGTCCATGACAGTCTTCTGAAGGTGTCGGAGAACTTCACCTATCTTGGCAGTACACTGTCTTCCGCGGCTTGTGTTGATACTGAAATTCTCTCAAGAATCAGCAAAGCCAGCTCTGCATTTGGCAGGCTTCGAAAGAGAGTGTGGGATGTTGCCGGCATTCGCACAGACACTAAGCTGAAAGTGTACAATGCTGTGGTCCTTCCCACCCTACTCTATGGGGCTGAAACCTGGACAGTGTACCAATCGCATGCCAGAAAGCTAAATCACTTTCATCTGGCCTGCCTTAGAAAGATCCTAAGGATCAAATGGCAGGATAAAATTCCAGACACTGAGGTCCTCAATCGTGCCAAGGAATTGAGCATCTTCTGCCACCTGAAAAAAATTCAGCTACGTTGGGCAGGACATGTTGTCAGAATGCCCGACTCCAGACTCCCTAAGCAAATCTTCTTCTCTGAGCTCTCCAATGGAACGAGGAATGTTGGGGCCCCAAAGAGACGTTACAAAGACACTCTCAAGCAATCACTGAAGGCTTTTGCCATTGATGTGAGTGAGTGGGAAAAGCTCTCGCTTGATCGTGCAAATTGGAGGGCGGCCCTTACCAGAGGCAGCAAAGCATGGGAAGCTGACAGAGTCCAGCAGGCTATCAAAAAAAGAGAACGGCGCAAGAAAAGGCCCAGTGGTACTGAACCAACGGAGCACTCTTGTCATTTATGCGGAAGGGTCTGCAGGGCAAAAATAGGACTTATCAGTCACATGAGAAGCCATAAGTCATGAAAGAACAGTCTTTCCATTCTGACCTCTGTGTCCTTTAGTTCTCTTTATTGTCCATGTGTTGAAATTCTCAACAATTTCTGTTCTTTATTCCTCTGGTGTTGTTAAGGTCATCATCATACGTGATGGACGAACTATTATTATTATTATTATTATTATGTAAATAAGTTGATACTAGCATGCAATCTTTGAGACAACCCTCACTGGGTTTCAGAAAAGGTAAAAAGTGCGTGAACTGCAGAGAGTTAAAGATGAAGAACACCTGAGAATGGATCTTAAGTTTGAAGTGAAAATTTAAACTTTCTGGTGGTCTTGAACATTAGCCTCTCAAGTCTAGAAATTGTTGTGTTTAAAGGAGGACGAACAAACTGATTAAAATGTGGAAAAGCAGATAAAAGAAAACCAAGATAGAAAGTCTAATCACCGTGTGTATCTTGCAATTTTAATGTTGTGTTCTTTGGTGAAAAATGTTATACGTGATGAAGAATGGGGTTGTCTACTGTTTTGACTGGTAGACTAAAATTGACAAAGTTTTAGAGTTTGACAGTTTGTACTAAAAACTGTCAATATATCATACTTTGGAGAGTCTGTTGGTGAAGTGACTTGTAGTCTTTTTATTGTGTGCATTAATGGTTTTTCTTTGATGCAACAACCCTAGAAAATGAAGCTGAAGGCCAGGAGATGAAATTTATAAATATTGTAATTATAAAGTAAAAATTAATGGCATTATCACCATGTCTTATTAACCTATGCATTGTATGTTTGATTCACCCAGGCAAAAATGGTTACATTCTCATCGCATTGGTCTGGTACTTGAACACGACAGGCAGTTTCCCAAGTGTTTTCAGGTTCCAAATGCCAGCTCAAGGTTCACATCCATTCAGTGTCGCCAGGCACTTGCTTCTCTCAGTCTTTTACTGAGGGAGTGGAGTACATTTGTCCTAGCAGAGAATCATTCATACATCAAGTTTCTTCAAAAGTAAGTTTCTGAGGACAGTACTCAAAGTGTTTTGACATTGTAAACAGCATGCTTTGTTTCACCAGTATTGAATGCATTGATTTTGATTTGAAAGATAGAAATATGTACAGAATTATCTCGTACTTCAAGAAAATCAAGATAGATGTGAAGGTATTAAATGAGAACGTCATAATATTACTTATGTTTAATCAATCCATCAAGAAGCTCGGGACATTTATGCTGTAAAATTTTCATGTACATTTTATGAATATTTTCATTAATTTTTTTTGTAATTTCAGAGATGCAGACAAACCACCAAAATTCTTTTGTGTTCTAAGACTTACATCAAAAGCCCCCAATATGATCATCCGACTTGGATTTCTGGGTGGAACACCAGCAACTTTGAGACTTGAAGAACTGCACATTTTGCGGGAAAAAATAAGTAACCTAAGCTTTCCACCAAGAGGCTCCCAAAAAACTCACAAAAAATCCTCCACTGGTTCTGCATCAGGAGGACAAGAAGAGAGGAAAAAACCACACAAATCGCCATTAAACAGAGAGGGATCTGAAATTGCTTGTTGCGTGCTGCTGAGGAAGCCAGTGGAGAAAATCTTGGTTGTGTAAGTATGTTATATATTCATTTTTAATTCATTTATATTCAGTTTATGCAGCCAATAATAAGGATCTTCAAGTAAAATTGATGGTAATGATAAAGAATGTCTCGTCAGCTGTTCTTTTCGTTTTTTTCTGCTTCCTTTGGTGAATTTATCTTGTCAGTTTTTTTAAATGAACATCTTTTGCACTATATGCAGGTCTGTTCTAAGGTCAGTGCAGCACCAGGCTAGTACACCAACATACACACAAAATTGTATGCCTGAGCCATGAAAAGATCTTTTCAAAATTAATGGATTGACTTAGAGTTTTTTTTTTTTCACAAATTGTTTCTTTGTTTTTTTTTAGGATGAAAAAGTAAATTCTATGTGTATGCAGTAGTTATAGCCAGCTTAATAATTGCCATGACAGTTGCAGCTTACAAGTTGTGAGTTAGATAATATTACCGCATTCTGTATTAAAGAACCAAAGAAAATTCAGATGCTGATCTGCAAACAAATTATTGCATTACTGATTAAATTTGTTGATGGTGTCTGGATCGGTATAAATCTAATCATTTAACTCTGCAAATAATCAAAGAGTTTGTTTTCCCAAAACTAAGTTGATGTCATTTGAAAGGAAATTTACCGACACCACTGTGAATATTAAAGTTCGATATTTAGAGGACTTACTCTAATTTTAACAGTCCATTTTCCAAAGGCGTAACAACTTGGGAGAGTAATGGCAGAGCATACTGAAAAACAAGGCAGACTTAATTCAGAATATAGCTGGAAGTTAACTGATGAAATTTTCAAATTTTGATAGAGTGCATGTCATTGATCATATTTCTTTTCCATTGTGAAGGAAGTAATGATTAAGTCAGATCTTAGTCATATTTATTAGTCTTTGTCAGAGTGGAACCCAGAAATTCTATTTGTTGCCCAGATATTATCACAGAATGGTGTGAAGTGACCAATGCAAACCTCAAAATGGTAGCAAAAGCAAAGTAATGATGTCTTTTCACTCTTTTTTTATATTCTGCACTTATCCCAGGTATGAAAGCAAGCCTCGTGACATGACTGTGGTCAAGGAACCAGTGAGAGAAACCAATTCTCGTGTTCCTAACGATCCAATGAGATCAGTTTTCCGTACCCTTACCCATTACCTGCAGCATCAGAGATGGGTGTGGAATATCCAAGCCAACAGTAAGAGCACGGTGTCTATGGGGTCCATTAGTCGCATGTTGGCCACACTCACCAAGTAAGTTTTATGGTGCTCAGTTTGCACTTTGTTGTTTGTTTACATTGAATTGCGATTTTATACAGTGCTTCAACATCAGTTTATATATAAAAGTGAGTTGCAAAACTTATATGGAGAACTCTGAGACAGTCACATAACACAGAAACATGTGATTTCACCTAAATTCCTTAATAGTAATATAATTGGCAATGGACATACAAAAATCCTAAGTACATGTTCATATTATGCTCAGGGAAAATTTCTCTGGATGTTCAACCTGCCCAGTTCCATTGCAGCATTTTATAATCTAACATTCTAGCTTCTCCCGTCCATGTTTTAAAATACTTATTTCTCCAATTGCTGTTGCTTTCACTAATTAATGGAATTTGCTAGGAATCTCCGCCAGCTGGGTCAAATGACAAGCGGTTAGTGACAATTTTCATGGTCCTACCTGAACTGCCTTATGTGAACAAGTTGTCAGTCAGCAGCTGGAATACAGGGTTGCTTTTGAAGATGTGAAAACAATGGAAATGAGTAGGGGGAGGCATTTAAAAGATAATAATCACTGTCGATTGTGATTTTTCATTTAAAAAAAAAAAAAATTGGGGATGAGCAAATTGATTCATATTTTGTTAAAGACCATTTATTAGAGATAATGAAGAAGGTTTTTTTGCCTTATATTGTTTTGTTGAGATCTCTTCCTAGATAAATTATTGCACTCTAAAAATTGCACAGGTTAAGACAATAGCATTATGAGAGAGAATAACAGTTGCTATGTCATACAATTTCAGACTGCGACTGCAAGAAGGCTTCCACTTTGCTGTGTCTGGGGCAGGAGTCTCAAACTTGGTGTTAGAGCTGGACATGAAGGTATCTATGACAAAATTTAATTTTAATTCCATTATATCAGCTGACAAATTGTGATCATTGCATCTGCTTTGATGACCATAATTTGCTCTAAACTAAAATTAGAATTTTTATTTATCGCAGATGAGAAATTTACCCAGTTCTCTGGTTGCGAAAGAAAAAGAAAAGTAAACAAAATGAAACAGAAACTTAGTTGTTGTGAAAAATTGTAATAGAATTGGTATCAAGTCAACAAAAACAATTTGAAAATCTGTGTCGGACCAGAGATGTGTAGGAGTAAATGTTTCATTATAAGTCTAGAGTGCCATTCAAAGATTGTTCCAACAATCTTTCAACCCAAGTAATCATGATAGCGTTTGTGAATTTTGTTTATCTTTTATCAAGAAGTTCATTATTTGAAATCTGTTCTGTGCAGGAGAATGGGGACTCTGGAGATGAGGATCCTACCAATATTCACACCTGTGTTGTGCAGTACATCATTTTCCCACCCCACACCAAAACCACAGATGACAGGTAACTGGCTTTGTCATCTTTTTGGTCTTTGTAAACTGGACATGTTGGCAGAAATCCTTGATTTGTTTAGCATTTCTCTATGTTATCACAATGTGCAAATAGCTTTCTGTATTTATATGTGTTACTTATTCTACCAAGAAGTTTACAATAATCTATCTTGTCTTCATCATTATCCAATATACTAAATATCATAATTTTGGAATGTTGTTTAGTTTTACAGATCATTTGGAGTTTCGATTATTTTTATTTGATTTTATTCCCTAGAAATCATTGACTTCCAGTCAGTGTCCCAAAATGGCATTTCCTCATCAAAACAGGCCTGTCTTTTGGCAACTGTAAAATAAAATTGATTACGTTTTATTACATTGGATTTAGTCCGTAAAGGGGAGAACCAGCATATCAATGAAAGCTGGCTGCAGTTAAGGTGGCACTGTCACACCAAGGGAGAACCAGCATATCAATGAAAGCTGACTGCAGTTAAGGTGGCACTGTCACACCAAGGGTAATAAACTTCCAGATAGAAGCATCTTAGCTTGTGGTTTTGATCAGAATTATTTTGCCATTTCCAACTTTCAGCTTGTCAGAGGATGACCAGGATGACACAGCAACCACAGAGGCTGATGGAGAGGTCCAGATTGTTACAGAGTGCTGGATAGAACCCCAGTATGGAGTGTGCTGCAACAATACACCAGAGCGACAACATTTCAATGGGCTGACTTACCTGGACATTGCAAAAGCTGTGAGTAGAACAGTGTGTGATTTCAGTTTGGATGGCTCTATGATGAAACCACTTAAGTGTTCCTCTTAGAATGACAAGGTTCTATCCCCACCTTTTGGCTGAACTGAGTTGCACAACACACTACTTCTACAGGCCTTCTCCATTCTGTGTCAATGTATCAAGCAGATTGGATGTGTAATTTGTAAGCATTACTAAAAAGAAAAAAGTCGTACCTTCTAAAACTATGTCCACATGAAACTTCAATCATCAAATTCCCAAAAGTTGATATTTCAGATCTTAAGTTACTCTTATGAACCAATAATGCTTTTAAGATAAGGTCTAGAGGAAAAAATTTCAAGTAAAGCAGTGTTTTTCGTCTCCTATAACTCTGGGTCCTTGGCACTTGTGTGGTTTCGTGCTAGGGCCAGTGGTTTGTCTTTTCTGTCTCTCCATTATCTGTCTGGTACCTCTGAGAAATTTGCATCTTACTCATTGTCTTATACAATATTTACAGTATTTTCAAAATTTCTGTGATCTGTATCTTCCACAATTGTTCTTTCCTTTTTTTTCTCTCAGTCAAACTAGAAAATTATCTATAAATTTAAAAAAGCCAATGAAAAATGCTGAATCTGAGCATGAGAAAATTTAGAACTGAAATCCAAAGTTCTAAAAGTATCAGAATCGTCAAAAATCTTTTCAAAGCAAAGAAATATTGACATTCATAATAAAATGACACACAGTGACACACTGTCTCAGGGAAGTCATATTCTTATATAATATGTATGAAATTTGAAGTGCAAGCCAATAAACCAGCCTTGTACATATGACACCTTTGCATTATTAAATCATAAAAAATGTAGATCACAGTATCTACTGAAATACTGTACCACCAAATTTCTTCACACAGAAATGTCAACTTTGCAGATGCTGTTTACACGGAGGGATAAAAATACAAAAAGAAACAGGTCTTAAGTTTCAAAATGTAGAAAATTCCATTCATATGATTTGGCTTGCAATAGACAGTCCGGATCAACCTCTAAATAATGTCATGTCATCTACTAAAATGTGTCTTATTTTTAAAAAAATGCAGTCATTCACAAATATTGATTACAAATTTAAAGATGACAGGACACAGACAAAGACAAATGACTGAAAATCACATGCATACAAAATCATGTGAAAAAACAACAAAACATAACTGCAGGCCATAGCATGAAATTGTGATGTTAGTCCTTTTGGTCATACTGAAATGGGTAAGGCCTAGATGAATAGGGGAAGATACTTCTTCCCTGAAAATGAAATGTTTCTGTCTTTTTTTTTTTTTTGCTGGTACAAACCCAGTGATGATGTAATAGTGAAAGGTCATTATCGTTTGAATCGAATTTGAACCCTTTTGATCCCTTCTTTAATGGTCTTGAGAATGGAAGGAACGAAGCCTTCCCAGAAGAATTCAGATGATTGCAGAAGAGAGATCTGTAATGGATCTTGACTTCCGTGGTCTAGAAAATTCTGGTGACGAACATGGCTGAAAGCTTGATGACACATACCCTTTTGGTAGAGAAATGCCCTTATTAACCCAGTTGAGAGGGGAAGGAACTAAGCCTTCCTAGAAAAATTTAAATGATTTGCAGATCAGAGATCTGAGATGGAGTTTGACCCATGTGGTTGAGAAAAATCTGGTGATGAGCATGGCTGAAACTAATGACACAATATCCTTTTAATATATGAAATACCTTCATTAACCCTCTCATGCTTAGATATTTGAAACAATTTGAAACATGTCACCTAGTGCTCAATGCTCTGATAAATACTCATATTTTTTGTACTTGTTTGACTATTATACATCAGTTATGCAAGTTTCAGAAGCTTATACAGCAATCCGTGTCTGGGCACTGAAGGGTAAAGTAAGTTCATTAAAAAAAAAACAATTGGTGGAACTTTGAGCTTTTAATTTGCAGTATCCAGTCCTCACCCTAAAACCCACAGGACACTGAGCCAAGTCTGGTTTGCCTCAGTTTTTTGGACTATGGAGTTAAAGAGGACGTGGCACACTACTGAGACTGAAGAAAGTCTGTTTTGCTAGTTAATTCAAAGGAAGTTCAAGTCTGAGTCAGAACCGAGGCAGTAGAGGCTTCATGGAGGGGGGGGGGGGAGGTACCAGCCTTGGCTCAACTGGTTTTCCTTCACTTCCATGTAGCGTCTGACAACAACCAATACCTGCAAGATAGTGTTATCCTGGGAGTTAATTAAATGGTGATGTCACGCCGCCGTTGAGTTACAATGAGGCCTCACACCAACCAAAAATTTGTTTTTCTCTTATTGAAACTTAATGTGGTAACCTCACCATCCAACCGGTTGGCCAATCAAAATGGACTGGTGCGCGCCTAGACTTAAGGCCCCAGAAATGTTGTGGCGAAAATATACCATCAGAGATTTTGAATAGAACTGGGATAACACCTAAAAAATGTAGGTTAGTGGCTTATGATGTTCGGGGCCACAGACATGTTGTAATATATAGAAATGAAGCAGGTAAATGAAGATCAGGTGGGGTTCCCCATATTTTTTATTGCCTGAGGGCATGAGATGAATATGGGCGGGTACCTCAGAGACAAGGGAGTGAAGCATGCCAAATTAACACTGTTTGAAGGCTTCTGGTCCTCCTCCCTCCCCCAGTATTTCTGAAGGCAATTGAGCAATTGAATATGTTAATGAAACTCTCAGTGAATTTAAGATAAGATGGGGGACAAATAGTTGTTGTTGTTGTTGTTTTCTCCCGAAAAAGCCTTATATAAAATATTGACCATGTCCTCCTCAGGGAGAAAAAAATATCAAAAATTACTTCCGACTAGTCTGTGCACACTTTTTGAGGGTATCAGCTGGATACTTAATTCAGACACAGTGAAGTGTGTGTGAACTGTGTGGTTGGACAAATCACAGCAAGTGTAATAATCTCCAGCGACGCTGTCTCTCTCCCCCCCCCCCCCCCCCCCGGCCATATTTTCTTTGTAAGTCGAAGTTTAAACATTCAATGTGTTTGAGCGCGTCGCGCAAAATCAGGAAAGGACAGAGTACAAAATGTCACCTTGCGAACCGTACTTGCACCTTCATCAAAGTCACGGGATATATTATTGCACCCATCACTATCACTGGTAATCTTGGTCACGTAAACAGGAGAGATTGTAGACGGGACTTTAAGAGGGTCCATTATCTCCCTCTGCCGCTTTTCCAGTAGCTCTCATTGGTACGGCTTACCTCTAGAAACTTTTATCAGCCTCTCTCTATTCGTGTTATCACTCCGTCAGAAGACGCCCCCCTTTTTTTTTGTTCATTAAACCAGAAGAAGAACATGTCTGTACAGCCTGAATGCGGTTTTTCTTGATTTAGCCTTATATTCACAGCAAAAAACTTGTCAGTAAGTGCCAAAATTTCCCCCTCCCCCCCCCCCTTTTTTTTTGTTTCGATTGTAACTTTCGTTTGTCAAGTACATGGCATTTGAATCCGATATTCTTTTCAAAAGTAAATCAGGTAATCGAGGTAAAAACTCGAGCTGCTGCCCTGTGACACTGCACATGGCCCTCATTCCAAACGGCCTCCATCCCGTTACTGCCAATATAATTCCATCGGCCCTCGAGCAGGATTATTCAACAAGCAGAGCTCTGATGATGCTAAAGACGCAGTGTACAGCCTGAGAATCTCCCAGATGCTGCCATAGATAGAAGAAACGCCATTCAGTTTTTCATTGCATACATCGGAGAATTGTTCCACATTAGGCCATTTTAACATTGATTTATTAAGTAATACTAATTATATTTTTAGTGTAGGATTACTTAACCATGGAATGCCAGTGGTATTTTTTTAATGTGCTCTTGACTTTAACTTCAACCGTGGCGCAAACGAATGAACCATCATAGTTATTATCTTCAGGCTTATAGGCTTGGTAATTGGTTTCGCTGGATTTTAATTCAAAGAAACGATTATCAGATAGATGACAAATGATTGGGGGAAAGGGAATATATGGTAATGGTCGGCCCGGGGTCCAAAGTACCCCATTGGTCCTTCGTTCGTTGTCCTTTCATCTCTCTTTCCCTCCTCTATTCTTTTAAAAAGTAATGTTTACCCAGCGATTGTCCATTGACCTTATAAAGTGCAAACGTCTTTAGATTTGGGAGAGCCATGCAATGGAGGAATACTCGTATGTATCTCTTCGTATATAATATCCTGATCACCGTGGGTTCTTCCAACTTTCCAAACCTCTATTCGGACATACTTTGAAGGCAAGGGGAATGAGCCCGTCATCTCAGATCCTTAAACAAGGGGATGAAGAGTCAGTCAGTAATGATTGCCAAACACCGGTCAAAAATCAGCCACGAGTTAAGTCCCTCTGTGTTGTAAACGTTGTGTTCTAATCTGTGAGATGTTAACGAAAGACTGACTTAGTGATGTACATCTAATTCTGCAACCTGACCTTGATCTTGACCAGTGTTCCTTCTAAGCTACGCGGGTGCCGCGCACATCAGGATGTTGCCTCTCATTGTAATTTTGTGTACAAAAATACGATTGTTTTGGCTTTGAATTTAAGATATTTTTTTTGCTCAAAGCATCAGAAGTTCCGCTCACTGGTTTGGACAAATTACAGGGAACGTTGATCTTGATGAAGCATGACGAAGTTCAGATCGTAGATGTCGGTGAATAACTTTGGAAAGTGTTGGAAGACAGACGCTAAGAAGTATCAGGACAGACCTTGTCCTTGCGTCCAAATAAAGTATTTGTCTATGACTCCACAGTTGAAATCCAATAGCTAATTGATGGCCATACGCACACACATACACACAAAAAGGCAACGCCTCTTAAATTTTAAGATAATTTAGTTGCTGAAGCACCGAACGGGTGAAATAACGATAGTCTGATATGACATTATAAATATAAAATATGACAGATTCATGATGATACCGTGGTCACGTGGAATCTTCCTCATCAAAATCATCGATGTCTTCTTGTGTCGTTATCGCTGTCTCAAGTGTTCAGTACCGATTGATTGCAAAAATCTGTAAGCTTGTTATCTTCCGAAATCAGAAACAGCCAGTTATAAGAGGATTGAAGTTGATTCAAGTTCTGCCGTCTGAATGTTAACACGACCTCTGCCTGGTGATAACCTAATTCTGTAGCTGAACTTTTGTCAAAGATTTCTTTTGAAAATTGTCAACTATCATTAGTTTACATGACGAGTGGCTGTGGCTCAGTATTATCTTTTTCTTTCTTTTGTCATTAATCATATGACGTTGGATTCTGATTTTTAGGATAAAAACAAAACAAAACAAAAATGCAGCGTATGCCGAAATTAGGGAGATGGCACACTTGAGTCAGGTCTGGGCTTTAGGATAAGAATATGTTAACTGTGGAGTTAAACGGGACCCTCGCACTGGCGAGACCGAAACAAAACTGTCTGACTAGCGGAGGTCAGGTGCGTCAAAACTCTCTTGAGTTAGCTGGCGGAAGGAGGGACCCTGAGCACTGAGCTAAAACAGACGTTGATTCAGTGCACCACCCGCCTCACTGTATGATATTGCAGATTCTTGTCAAGCTGCTGTTTGACATATAAACTAGAGCTGTATTTTCATGTATGCAGGAAGCGGCAACGGAAAAGTCAAAAACCTTTCAAGTAGTGAAATAGAAGGAAAGTTTTCATGTGTACCGAAATGCCGTTTCCGTACACACTGAAACACTCTTTCTTTTCATTACTTGATGGATTTTTTGCCGTTTCCGTTTCCGTACATATGAAAACCCAGCATTAGGCAGTGGACTCAAGCAACATAGAAGAATAAGGTTACGCTGTAGACTGTGTGCTTAATCTCTGTCCTGACAAATTATCTCCGGAGTTGTGTGGAGAGAAAATAAAGAAACGGATGAAGAAGCTCAAATGTATATAATATTGAATTCGACCCATACATTTACAAATATTTCATAGTTAGTGGGGTGATGATGTATCAGCCAAGACCTTTGGCAGTGAGATAAAAGTAGAAGACGAAGGGTCAGTTACCGAAGAGAGTCATGATACTGTGATTGTCATTCTGTGGCCATCTACCCAGGCCTTTCTCAAGTGGTTGCTCAGGCCACAGTGTCAACAGATCAACTGTATCGTAATGGAGCGCTCTAAAGGTGTATGTCCAGCCGGTGGACGAGTGATTCAGTAATGTCAGCATCCGTATAATTAGGGCTAGGCAAAGCTCATGGATCCGCGATTTTGCAAAAACCTATTATCACCGGAATCAGTACACATAAAAGTTTTAATGATAAGGAATGAGAAATTCATATGACTCAGAAGGGAAAAGATAAAATGTAGAATGGTAAATTTATTTCAAATAGATGATTTTACCTTAAATTTTGGTAAACAAGCGTGAAACTCCTTGGAAGGGAAGGATTGAGAAATATCCCATGAACAGATTTACTGAAAGTAGTGTAAGAATCCACCTCCCACCTCCCATATACCCAGTTCTTAGATTTTTTTTATGTGTGAGTGACCTAGCAGAAATAGATATATATTCAGTTTTTGGTGGCATATATCAGGCCGTCTTTCATAAATGCAAATATGGGCTCTATGGCTTCCAGTGTAATCTGTAAAGAGGACTGAATGGCAGAAACAGTTCAGATAGAAATTGTACACATCTTGCGCGCGCTGTTCAAAGCTTCAGTATTTGCACCTCCATCCTTCCTCTCTAAATGTATGAGTTTCCTACACATATAAGCGAATTTTTTAGTGTTAAAGGCAACACATCGGTGCTTTGTGAGCGGCTCCTGCATTAGGGTTGTTTCCACTTACAATTACTACGTCATAATCATACGTACTGTTTCAGTGTCGAATGTTCGCGATATGCTTTACTCATATTTCCAGTTATAGTAACACTATAACTGACTTATTTGCCAACGATGCTTTCAGGCTTGGACATTTGATTGTTTTCTTCCCCTCATTTGCTTTTCTGTTGATTATGTTCATCTTATCATATCCTCTGATGGCCGCGCTCCGTCCGGCTGTCCTCTTTGTCTTGGGTTAATTATCAGTGATGTTCAAATAGCTTTCGTCGTGTGGGTTTCACATCCGCTTTCCAGCTTTCCCCTCGTCACCGCTTTTGTGTCAGCTAGCCACATCTCTGTCCTCATTCTTTTCATCGTATATTGCGGTATTTTCTTTATGAACATTGTATCATTTTTGTTTCAAATACTGTATACTTTTGCACAGCCACCGCCCTGTTTGATTATGATTGTATATTGCGAAGTCTTAGTTAAACATGAGTTATTTCGTCCTTCATCCGAATGCCCGATATCTCGCAGTTACAACGTTATCAGTTATATTTTGTGCTATTTTTTTTTCTTCTTTATATTTGTCCTTTTTTAGAATTTTCATCTGCCTGTCTTTGTGGCAGTCGTAGGTGGGCAGTGGGAATCAGCATTTGCCAAATACCGTGTCATGACATGGCGAAATTGGCTTAAATGAGAAACTAGTGTGGTGGAGAATGTGGTCACCACTGGCTGTCTTGCAGCAGCGATTCACGAAAAATCCCGAGAGTGGTAGTCGTGGGTTTTGGTATTGCAGTGGAAGAAGAGGTATTGCAGTGGAAGAAGAAAAATATAGTGCGACTTCCACAGAGTCAAGAACGTTATTATTGACAATGTTTTAGTGGACGTTTTAAGAAATATTAATAGAATCTGACATTGTGCGTTTGTCATTTTATATGGACATAACAACGGCGGCTAATGAAAGCCAGCAAGTGCAGTGATCGCGGTGTCTCCCAACAACAGATTACAACAGTAGAAGCGACAGTGACGACTGAAGTTCATACTTAATATAGAGCAAAAAAGAATTCAAAGAAAACAGCGATCGAACCCAGAACTTAACAACTGTGGTATCATCTACAGATTGCAACGAACGGTAAACAACGTGTTACGGAGGAAAAAGAATGCGAGGAAAACAAGTAGAAACAGACTTAGGGTCGTGGTAAAGGAATACCTTTTAGGGTCATGTACGTGTTAAAAAGAAAAGCATCATCAACAACAACAACAAAAAAACAACAAACAAACAAAAGCAAAACAACCTTGATTATAATTTTAGTGAGCGTCTTAGGTTTCTGTCACTTTTGGGGGCAGCATGTCTTTGGCATCAAATCATGGGACTTGTAAGTCTGGTAATACGCTGTGTGGCCAAGACAGTGTTTGGAATTTGACTGCGACCTCTTAGTGATTAAAATTAAATAGGAAATTCATGCGTCATTTGCAACTTTATAAGGAGCTTATCATAATCTTGAAATCTTACTATCAATTATAGTCGTCCGTAGATGTAGAGCATTGTATGTAGACTGACAGAACTTAAAGAAGCTCACTAAAATTATGGTTGTTTTGTTTTTTTGTTTTGGCTCATGTCCTGATCTGCATGTAAATAGTCATGTTGTGTGCGTACACTTTCTCCTTTCTTTAATCTTCGCTTCTATTGTTTCTCCACTTCATTGTTTCATCTTTCGCTCGTCCCTCAATTTTTCTCTCTCCGGATAATGGTGTAGTTACAACAGCCGAGATTCTCCGCCCCTGGAAGCGAGACAAAAGTGGAGATTTAGAAGGGGGAAAAGGAGTTAAGTGCTAGTCGTGGCTCAAGTGTGTCGTGGACGCTGTTGTGTTGGGACTCTTGATGGATGCGATGTGTCACTGCAAGTTCTTCATCTTGACCCCCTCCCCCCTTTCCCTCACTTCCACTCTCACCCCCTTCCCCCTTTCCTGTACTGTCCTTATCCTGACTGCCGAAGGTAGATCTTGCGTACAATGGTATATTTTCTTCAGCACGTGTATAACACATTTCAGGTCACTCATTCTTTCTGTGAGCGCGTGTGTCTGTCCACCATATTATTATTATGTCGGTTTGCCCGTGTCATAATTATTTCCCCCTTGTCATTAAAAAAACAACAAAATTATCACATCCTTAGTTATTTTCCTCATCTAATGTGAGAATTTTTCTATTGTTTTTCATTCATCGTCTCCCCCTTCCCCCCTCGTGTCCAACCTCTTTGACTTTCTTTTCTATGGTTCTGGTCCGTTATATTTGCAAATTGGGCCATACGTTCAGGTTTTCCCCCCAACACTACTTCATAGTTTTTATGTTATCTGGATATTCTTTCAAATGCCTTCTACTTCTTCACCCCCACCTCGCCCCACTCCCCTTAATTTTACTGCTTTTTAATATCGGGGACTGAATTTCATGACAAATGCCCAGTCTTCCCCATTGTTATCTCTAGATTACCCGAGAAGACAACAGTATTTCTCATAACGGGATCTTCTCCTTCATGGCAGCTTTAGCCATTGTTATTTTCAGTTACTTTTTTGTTGAAGGAAACCAACTTACAATCATTCACAAAAGTAGCAGATGAATCTTTAAAAGGGCATGAGTAAGGGGTGGGGTGGGGCTAATTGAAACATCAAACAAGCAGGACGGCAGCAGCAGCAACAACAACAAGAACAGTCTTCATACCAAAGAAATACATGTACTTCCTAACACGCCCCGAAAAGAAACAAAAATACCAAAGCAACATACACAAAAACAGAAAAAGGAAAAGTTGGATAGTACCAAAAAAAAAATAAAACATTTGACATCGACTTTAATGAACAGTTTAGGGAAAACAGATCATTTGGCTCACTACGCATATTGGCGGTTTCAGGGCTCAGTGTAATAAAAAAAAATATGCAAAAATTTTAAACTCCAACCAGCTGACTGATTCACCATTTGACCCAACCAACCAACCAACCTATGAGCCACAGGCTTTTGCACAGGCAAAGTGCAGTTTCAACCAACTGATGACGTAGCCTGGTGTTGTGTAAGGTGACGAATCGTTCTCGCAGCGGTAATGCGGCCTTATTGTGTGGATTAGTGCTGGTGTAAAATTGAGTCTTCGTAATGAATGGGCTGCTGAACGTGAAAGACATAATAAATATACATGAATATGCCTGTTATATCTGAAATCTGGGAAATAGAATAGGCCTTATGAAGTGTGCCTTGAATGGAGAAAAGAGAGCTGAACACTTGACCAACTTTGGGTATTGAAATGACCATGAGAACTGTGAGGTATAATTCAGTGGTCAAAGTTGATACTTGTTAAAGTAGTATAACGAGTCACAAACAGTGGTTTTAAATAGCATTTTTCAGTGATATTTCCACATCCTCAGAAAGTTCTTCCAGGGCTCTAAAAAGTTATAACATGTCTTGAATATATCCTCAAAATATTATCATTTTCATGTGTTGGTGATGCTTGGAACGTGTCCGGTTTTAAATTTAAATAAAATCGATAAAATTAAATTATCTGAAATTTCTTTGCCTTTTGTTTCATGTTAACTTTCCCAATCCTTCATTCAGACAGGCTGGTAATATTTTCCGGTGTTACAATGAGGAATAACAGATGT
Organism: Onchidella celtica; assembly: GCA_963931925.1. NCBI lineage: Eukaryota > Metazoa > Mollusca > Gastropoda > Systellommatophora > Onchidiidae > Onchidella > Onchidella celtica. The sequence goes on from OZ007571.1 coordinate 17,884,744, forward strand.
AATGAGCGAAACTACAGATACCGCCTTGTCACTAAGTTCCGTTTGAAACTTGTGATAGAGCCATGAATCATTAAAAAAAATATTCTGCAATGTTCGAGTCTATACTAGCAGCAAGTCTAGAGAGCTGAAACAACACGTAGTGATAGGTGTTAGCTTGAAAACAATAATGATACACCTGAATAATGTGATAAGTTCAAACGTGTAGTGACTGGTATAGGATTGAAGTAACATTATCGACAAGGGGGTGGAGAAATGAGCATTAGTTAGTACTGGGCAGAGCGCGAGTTATGACAAGTGAAGGTGAAGTTTGATAGGATGCTGAAGTGGGTGATTGATAAAATGTGAAGTGGACCGGGCCTTCTCGTTGTTCGACAGCTTCGGATAATTAGTTGTGAATGGCAGGGGAATTTTTCACGATACCCGAGGTAGGTTTCGATTGGACATGTTCTGTGGGGTGGCATGATGAAAGTGGGCAAAGATTTCGATAAAGTACGAGCACAAGTGGGATAGGGATGGGGCAGATCTGTCAAAGGTCACAACCAAGTGTAGTTTGGACGGGCAATAAATTGTGTCGGTGTCTGTCATCTACTCACAAGCTTGTCTCGATCTCCAAGGTGGAGCTTCACTGAGGCTGAAGATGTTGCCATCGGTCTTCAAGTTCATGCTATTTGTGCTGTGGTGATCCAGTCACTACTTCTAGGGGAACTGCAGTGTCAACTTTGTAAGTCTATGCTTGTTCTGATTTGTATAACAATGGTTTAGGGACGCCAAAGTTACGAGCCATCAGCTTTGTGATTGCACAATCCATGGTACAGTGCATTTCTTTTTGTATTGCATGGTCTTTGATTCCTGGTTTAACACTAGTTGTAGAGGTTTCAGAGGCAAGATTGCCATTTTGTTACCTATCCAGTCATATTGATTGCTGCAGAAATCAGGCTTGCCACATGAACTGTTGGCATTTGAGCTCAGTAATTTAGACAATCTCTCTTGTTTTTAAGTTGCAGAGTGAAGCAGGTTACATGTACACATTGCCCATGTATTTAATTATTCCTTAGGCAGACAGTTAAAATATAACTATCGAAAGGACGCGAAGGGACGAATTGCTATTTTGACCGTCTAATGATAAAATACCTCATTGGCTGTGTTTATAGCTTCTTCTGTATTGAACGTTGTTTCACAATGGAAATTAAGTGGGCAGAAAAAAACGAGATAAACAGTTTTTGACAACAATAATGTTGTTCTGTGTAGTACTAATTGTGTATTCACAGTCGAGTGTTACCAATAACATTCCGGGTGATTTTAATGAAAGAGTAAAATGAAAAGTTGTATGGTAAGCAGATGTCTTGCCCGATGTCAATCTGAAAGGGTCACGAACCAAAAGAATGCTTGCTTAGCAGGGTTGTCATATTCAGGGGTCAAGAGACATGATGGCAGAGAAATTAGGTAAAACAGTCGTAGGAGAAAACATGAGGGGATAAGAACGAGTAGGCTTTGGGTTTGTTAGAGGCGAGCTAAGAGGGAAGTTTAGACTCCTGTTAAGGATCCTGGTTATGAGAACATTTCGTGTGGTGTAAGTGTCGTTGGGGAGAGAGGTCGAGAGAAAGTGGGGATTAGGAAGGGTGGGGCAAGAACAGGTCAACTGAGGAACATAATTAACTGTGGTAGACGACCAACAATCCGGTAGAGAGAAAAGGCATGGTAAGTGGAAGGAAAGGGGAGGAGCATTAAACAATGGTAAGAGAATGAAGGACAAACAGGAGTTAATACTGAAGTGGAGAACTTTGGGCTGGCCAGTAGCTAACGACACGAGCACAGTGCTAATGTAGACACAACAGCTAGTCGACTTTTTGTAATCATTCTTCTGTGATTAACATTTAGCCAGTTCGTATTGCAATGTGCAGTTTACACTAGAAAGTTAACGAATGAAGTGAACTATTGCAACCTGGCAGCAAAGATTGGGTGTGTTTTTTTGCTCAACGATAGTGTTTTGGTAAAACATGTATGTGAATAACACAACGCGGCAGTTTAATTAAAGTTTTAATTAAATAAATAGTACCACGTGTTAGGCTAATGTAGAAATGCATCTCCCTTGGGGGTTGATGCACAAAAGATATAGTGAAAATGCACATTGAAAGAGACTGCAATGGACGGCCGCTATTAGTGGGATGATGTGGCCAGCAACTTTAAATGTGAGTCATCATTTCATTCTTATTGTAAAAAAGGTGTTGGCAATGTCATTGGTATGTAACATTTTTAATCATAGGTTATTCATTGAATCGTTTTCTGGTTACATTTTATTTAACGTCTTAATGGAAATAAGAGAGAAGAACTAAGTGAATTTGTAGTAATTTCGTCGTAAATAGCTTTTAAATAAGCATAATGTTATAAATAGTGACTATCAACCTAGATAACAGCAATGACTGATGTGCATTGTAAAAATAGTAACGAAACATAATCATTGTTTGATATTTTTCGTCACAGCATTTATAAAAAAAGAAAAGAAAGAAAGAAAGCTTTTGTTTTCATCAGTTTCCTTGTGAACGAGAGCGCACATTCCCAGATCCATTTGAAACAGAATCTGTTCTATCTATGTCTGGCAGGCCCTCGGATAGAATTACATCCCTTTGCTATAAGAAGCGGGGGGCGTATCATGGCCGCTGAGTTATGTTCGAGACAGGCGATGCAGCAAGGATAGAACAGAACGACAGATGGCTCGTACTGTACCGTACTGTCTGTTACCCTTTGTTTAACTGGACGATGGGCAGCTAGCTTCGATGACAGTTTAGTTGTCATTTTTTTTGTTGAAATTTGCGCCATTTCTAAAGCATGCTTCTTTTTGGTGGCATTTTTCATTCGTTTTCAGTTTTTGAAGTTCGACTGGATGGTACATTTTTGATAGCTGTCTCTAGATTTTTTCACGTTTAGTCTCCTAGTCCTTTGTTACTTTAAAGTAGTAGTTGTCGCGTGTTATTTTAAGGTAGGAGTTGAAATTTAGCAGTTCATTTCGAGCTCTTGTCCTGACCTTTAAGTAGGTCACTTGGTTTTCTTATCTACACGCTTTATCGACTTCATATTAGAAGAAGAGTTAGTCGGTTGATTTCGAGAGACTTTTGGATAAGATAGGCAACTGTAGAATAGGAAAATGTCGGGCGAGAGTGGTCTTATCAGTGGCGAGTAGCAGACTTCAAGTTTTTCTGTTGTCGTGACTTTGAAATGCCTAGTGTAGATGACTGAACCTGGGGCATGTCACCCTGTTTTGTTACCAGAGGTAGACATTTTTTGTCTTAAATTTTTTCCCCATCTGCGTTTGAGTATAGATGGAAAAAAGCTGTTATTCAGTTGTTTTATTTCTGAAGGAGTTTATGTCAGCGGTAGTTCAATAGTTATTTTGCACCTCATGGTAAATTGCCAGTGTCAGCTTAGGAGTTTATAATAGAATCTTTGTAAATTTGTAGCACTGCAGTTGTTCCTGTCCTATCTGGCAGAGAAATAAGTTTCCTTAATGCAGAATTCGATCTTTATCAAACAAGGGCTCCAATATTTTCATTGCGTTTACAGTTTGCTTGTATTAGGCAGTGACACCAACGACTTTTAGATTTAAAATCGAGACACTCAACACACCTTTATACAGGCCATTTCGATCTTTGTTGTAGCATTGCTAGGCTTGTCGATCATTTTGCATTGGCCACACAGAAGAATTGTTTCATTAACCAGTGGCCTGAGTGAATTGGTTGGTTGGTTGGTCATTTGGTTGGTTGGTTGGTTGGTTTATCAGCTGGTGGATATTTGGACGCCAGCTGCCAAAAATTTGCCAGTAGTCAAAATCTACGAAACAAAAGAAAGAGCTGAAGACGTGAGCCCTGAGACATGGCATGTTTCTTTGCGTTGGAAGATTGGATCTTAGCACATACACTCAAATTGCCAGATCTAACTCTTCCAGCTCACTGAGACAGGCTGATCCAGCATGCATCTACATAGCCTACTCCAAAACACACAAGGAGACGCTGGCAACTGTCAGACAATATAAAAAAAACTGCTAATATTTTTAATCTCATGGGACGAAATGACGTTGAACCGCTTCGTCAAAATTTCAAACTACGGTATATAATCTGCGACAATAATTTGCTTTATTAAATTTCTTTCCCATGCAGTGTTGTGTGCCCCTATAAATAAAATCTGCAGTCTCATGAATTTATGTGGAAATGTAACAGTGTACAACCCAGTAATGCTCACTGCGAAATATCACACACCCCCCTCCCCCCTCCCAATTTCTCTCTTAAAAACTGCCATAAACTTAGGTGAGTTATACTGCCATGCTATGAAAAAGTGCCGTACATACCAGGAACATAATTTTACAGGACAAGCCAAAAACATTTCGTTTTGCTGTCTGCTTTATTCTTTGTCCAGTTCCATTTTCTGACAATCAAAAGAAACTACATGTATTAGTCGTACAAAATTATAACCCAGATAGAGAGGTAGGGCGCGTTTTATCCTTTAAAAGGATGTTTGAGGGTGATTTGACCGACACTTACTGGCGCATGCGGTCTTCTTTTGTAACATGGCAGTATAATCTACCTCCCCGACCCCTATCCGACCATGTATTAGTTTATTACTCTCACAAAGTAGATTCCCCATCTACACATCGACACTCATTACTGTCTGTTTTCCTTTATGAAATCATAACACGGGTGGAACTTTGGCTAAACCTGAAATGCCTGGTCTCAATGTATAGTTTTGATCTTACGATTACTATGATGCTATATCTCTCATGCATTGTTCAGCGATGGAGATGCGTATCTTTTGAACCTAAGATGTTGCTCATCAGCGCTTATCGTCTCACGTTACCGCGTCCTATTTTGTGACCAGTGTTAGCTGTGTCTCGTCCCAGAGATTGCGCTGTGAGAATACACACACTGAACATCTGCATCCAACCTTTCTCACGTTATTCATACACGTTATCCATAAGTTTCCAGCATTTTTTTTTCTTGCGGATTCGCGGAACTCTGGTTTTCTCGTTTGTACACAAACGGATAATTATGCATGCCAGTTTATCAGTGTATGCATTTAGGCCATTTCAGACGGGTCTTATAGTTCAAATGGAGACCAGTTGTGGTTTTAAGATTTTTTTTTTTTGAGCCCTACACTTACTGGCGTGTCTTCTCTCGTTTCCCACAGTGTATGGTACCTTTACACCCCCTCTCGCCCCTTCCCAATTAAAAAAAGAAAAGAGACAAACCCACCGCTTTGTCATTCTTATTCCCCACAGATGAACAAGAACTGATGACATTGCCCCTCTGAAGTTCCCATTATCAGCTGCACGTCGTAGATTATTTAAGACGCCAAAAAAGCAGATCCTATTATCTATCTGTGTAGTGTTTGGTTATTTCTTCATTTCTGTCATCTTCCCCAACCACTTGTATTACTAGTTCCTAGAGTTTGGGATACTAGAAATATCATCATAAGATCTCATCAAGGAGGCAGCTGCCTCCTTACTATCTGCCCTTGTGTCGTTCAAGCATAGCGAGAAGGGCAGCTCAAGTGGAGTGTCCTTGCTGTGTAAGACGCTAGAACGTGAACCCTGTACTTCTTCCATCTCACCCTTAACAAGTGGGCGTTGTATGTATGTATGAGTCTGCATATGGGTTGGTTTGTGCTTTTTTTTTTTTTCACGTCAGTTTCAGTTTGGTCCTGAGACCTGTGCAGGTTTCGATGCCACGAATAACATCCTGTTATACCCCAACTGAAACTCTTCCCGCCCCCTTTAGCACATTTTTTATCTCCATTCACAGTAGTGACACCTCTGACATCACTGACCACCTCATGCAATCATCAGTGCTAATCATGTTAACGGGCTACTCCACCATCCGTATGAACAATTACAACCTCCAGAATGTTTTGTTATTTGATCTCTTTGTCTTCCTCATCAAATCTTCAGTCCGAGTATTTACTTTTGCCCGTAAATCTTAACCGGATTAGCACCAAATCCATATCGCACATCCCACCCTTTGTATAAAGTCAATTCGCCTTCTTCCTGCATGACTGTTTTGAGTAAGACATTTTGTGATAAATCCACAGATTTCAGTGTACGCAAACGTTAATTTTGGCCATGAATAGTAATTTACAACCAGCGCGACTTAGATAAGATATCCACAAATAGTCAGTTGCTTTTACATTGTCTGATGGAAACGTGGCATTGATAACTTCGCTTTCATGTTTTTCTTTCCTCCCTAATCATCTTCTTTCTGCCATTCTTTGGTTTTATTCCTTTCCTTTTCTTTGTTCTTTATTATCGGTCTTTCTGTATTGAACCCAAGCTGGTGTGCTGTTTCATAATGAGTTGCTTTTGCAGCAAGCCCCATTTCCTATCTCATTATGATCTCTGTCTCTGATCTTTGATCGTGCATCAAACACACCACACGTGTGTCACATGACTGGAAATACTGGCCCATAGTGTCCCACGGTGAAACTGCAGCAATTCTGAGCTGACACGTTATCTCCAGTGCTTGCGTTTTGCACGAAAAAACGATAGGGAAATATTCGGGTTTCGCATCGCAAGATGGACAACATCCGCGTGCACTTGGCCAATGATGGCTCCTGCTTGTTCAGCCAGAGATGGTTTAAGTGGTTACTTCCCTTTAACCACTGTGTTCTGAGCTCCCTCCCCTCCCCGCCCCCTTGCTCCTCTACAGTTATTGTTGTATGGTTTTTGTTTTGTCGTGTTGGATCCACCCCCCATCCCCTCCAACTCCCAAATTCCCCCAAGCGCCTGTTTAATTACGCAGCATTCGAATATTGAAACACATGAACAGTTTCAGGTTCAGACTGACCAAGTGAACTTCTTGTGCTTGAAGCGTGCAGCTGGCAGTCTGTCCATCATAGCCACAGCGACACTCTGTTTCACACACTTGTAATGATATATATGATACTATAGCCACACAGTGTAACAACACTCTCCTAATCGCCCACACATTTAGTGGTAATGGGCCTGCGGCGGGTTTAGTTCTCACCTAAGCGAATCCGGAGTCAAACTGGCTGGGAATACTGCAGAGCCTATACAATGCATTATACAAAATTTATATTATATATTATCATGAATATCATACCAGACCAGGGCAAAAGAGACACTGCTAAGCCACGGGTCTTTTTAGTAAATTAATATCTCCAAGTATCGCCTTTTGCGCGAATAATTTCAAATTTTACCAGTATTCTCCCTTTGATTATAAATCGGGCGCTCCTCCGTTTCGCAGTGTTTTGGTCAGCGATTGACCCTTTTCAAAGCCTTTGTTGTTGTGGACATGTTTGTCCATGTGTAACATTCGCACATCGTTGAAGCCAGTTTCAGCGTTACAGAATTGAGCTTGGGGTGTGTGACTTGAGGGGCATGTTCCCCCCTGTAGATGAATCTGTATTTCATCTAAATATCAAACCATTACTGCGTGGCATACGTGTGTTTTAAGGGAATAAGTGGGATGAATGGGTTGTTGATGGGACTGTTTTGTACATGCTGCCTTCAATTGTTGGAATTTTTAAGTTGAAAGAATGAACATAAAATGAAAATGAATAGAAATGTATCAGCATTTCTGCTGTCATTGCTCTTAGACTGCATGATCTCGTAGCTTAAACCGTAATTATACACACCAGTTTACGTCCTTACAGGACCTGTCGCAGACTTACGAAAGTGTACAATTGCTTGTATTATGCGAATGAGGGGCCTTGATAATTATAATGGGTGGATATATAATGTAGAATTTTACCGGAGGACCTGTATAGTAAGTTTTACCTAATAGGGTCTCTGGTTGTACATTTATCTGTGATAATTCTGTTTTCCCATGTGTCTGATGTTTGTCTGCTCCCTCCCCCCTTCCAAGCTATGTGAATATTGCTTGAACCAGGGGCGGTCAGTGTTGAATTTAGTACAATGAAACCAGCGCCACTGGCCCCGCATTCCTGAAGGTGACTGAAAATTTCCCCACGTATCAGTAACGAGGGTGCTCCCCTGATAGCCAGATTTGAGGACAGGGGTAGAACACGGAGGAAAGGGGGGGGGGGGAAGGGAGAGTTTACTGAAACACAGTATAACACTAGTGAAACCCGAATCTCTCATGAATGTTCATGAATGCTTCCGTGCCATTCACCCACACCGTAATCATTGAGGTCGCCACATTTAAAGTCGTGCATGGTTAATTAATGACCGATCAATAGTAAAAAAGATTCGGAGATAATTAGAAGGATTAACTGGCCCATTGACTTATATGTGATATTTGAAGTAGATTTTCAGAAGTTTGTAAAGAGAGGCCAAGAACAAAATTGCGGACCATACTGTAAGATTCTACGCAGTGCAATTGCGTTTTTTTTTGTTTGTTTTTTAAAATTTTGGCTAAAAGTCATGTAAATAAATAATATTTAGGAGTGAATTTTGTCCAAAATGGATGTGTCCACTTAATTTATCGTCAAAAATTGAGGCAGAAGATAAAATTTAATAAATTTTGGTCACGTAGTCACGGAGTTTTAGGTGCGTACATGTTCACCTTCTCTGTTATAGTGTGTGGCATGCATGTGAGCTTGTTTTGTCTTGCTGTTTTCATCATTTGTTACTCGAGACTATTTTGCCCCATAACACAGGTTGGTCAGTGTTTGCAAATCAAAGACACTCGATGCCTATTGGCTGTGAGGAAAAAATACTGTAGACTTACATAGAAGTATAAATATAATTCTGTACACCTACATACAAGTATAAAGAAGCACGTGCAGTGAACTTCAGCGACGTATCAGTTTCAAAAGGGAAAAAGTGTCTAAATTTGTGAAACACCACACCTCTTTCAAATAATACTTCCTGCGAGTCTGGGCCCACATGCAGTTGTTGCAAAAGAGGTAGCTTATTCCTGTTATGTGAAGTCGTACATGTCTTTGTTTGCGGTAACCCCCACTATACACCATTTGATTCGTTAATGTAAAACACCTAGGTTAAAAACAAAATTTTAATCAAAGATTATATACCAGTTAAAGAGGCCTTAAAACCAAATCTGGAAAGTACATGGTGCGTTTGGATATTGCGTGTAAAAGGACCAGCATTGAGCAGTTTCGTAGGTTATAAAGTTATTTGCACCCAATTTGTATGAGGTGAAAATAAAAATTAAGCAAAAAGGAAAAAAAGAAGGAAACAGTGATTCACCCAAAAGAATATTGATGGAGAACAGGGGCACGAAACTGATCAGTGCAATCTGCAGTTTCTCGGCGGCGGGTTTCAAAAGTTTGGATATTACTTTATTAGACGTGCTCGAGTACCACCGGAAGGACCCGCCCCCACTCCCGAACAGTGTTCATTGACCTTTGAGAGTTGCCATTATTATCCTAAGAAATTGTCAGGAGCGTCGACCACATGGAGAAATATATCGCTTATATCCTTTCCTTCCCCGTCGTCTTGCTCTCTATCCCCGTTTTTTTTAATAAAGGGAAGAAAATCACGCCAATCCCGGTACGTCTTTGGTTGTATTTGCACCCAGCTTCTTTATTGTTTAACGCCGCATCTCCTTAATTACTTTTGACTGATTAACATAACATATAAATGGTAATGGCTTTAGAACTGTCGTGTTACTGCATTGTCACCCTCCTCCCCCCACGCCACAATTCATTTGTAACGTCTCGCTCTTTTCATTTCCATAACACACTATATAGAAACAAGTCACATTCGTCTGTCCCCTCGTCTGCTTTCATTCTCTTCATTTGCCCCTCTCCCGGGCTCCTTTTTGCTAGTTTTCCCTACCTGAACACGTCCCTATCACCTAATCTGTAATCTGTTTGCCGGCGAGTGTTTAAAAAGCGCGTCAATATTTACCCCCTCATACACGCCCTAGGAAGACTTGTTTAGTCCCGGCTTTAGTCTTATGTAAGACCTTTTGGCCTCTGATTTGTTCTGCTTATGACTACGCATGCACTGGTTGTCCAGGACTTGATGACAGTCTATGGAAAATTAGTGAAGACATTGCCTTTCCTCTTGTCCATTCTGCCCAGCCGGCGTTCAGGTAGAGGTGTACAGTTTAAAGTGGAGCTTTGCCTTCATCTTCAGTGGTCTTCGGGTTTGCTTACTCAATTGTTCAGCCGTTTGCTTTGTTAATTAGATTACAAATTTTGCGACAAGAGGTTCATAAGCTTGTTACGATGTGACTCTCGAGACGAGTCGACAATTTTTATGAGACGCTGTGGACCACTAGATCTAGTCGTAAGTTGAGTTTGTGCTCGCCACTAGAGTTAGGCCCTTGTATATTTCAGAGTCGGATTCTTTGATTTTTCCGAACTTCTCTGTACATTATATTCAAATGCTTAATTTGTAAAACGCAGTCACTCTATAACGACGCTTAAATCATTTCTGTTCCATTTAACCTTCGGCACTTTTTTTTTTTCTTTAATGAGTTGTTCAATAGTCAAGCCTATCGTATATTGTTCGTAAATGAAGTTTACCGTTCAGAGGACATCGTAGTGTTGTTTTAAAAGTGCGTGTTCATAGCTGATTTTGACCATTTAGATTTTCGTAAATTGTGGAAAAAAAAAACAACAACAAAAGATGTTGCGACTTTGGGAGCTGGAAATATGAAGGTCATCGGAAGATTTCCAAACACTTACGTAGTCCGCGTCTGTTTCATGCCACGAAACAATGACCCTCTCCCCTCAACCACACAGGCCTCCCTACCTCAGGCCTAACCAAACCAGTTAGCAAATAGCTGTGCGCCAAGATAATACAAGAAGACTTCAGGATTAGCCTAGCGCCGAGATATCTTATCACAGTTCTTCAGCAGAGGACGCTTTCTCATGTGCATGGTTGGCTGCTGACTTTTTACAGGTGTCGCAGTTGCTCGACACTAGTTCTGTAAGTTGCCGCGAAAGTCTAGAATTGTAGCAAAGGTAAAAATTAGAGATTAATATGAGGTTGAATCACGTCCGATGCCGTTTGTTCCTTTAGTTGTGGAAGTTACCTTTGATATACACTGTCTTGGAGAGGACACGTGTCTTAGAAAGGGCTGCACGTGTGCATTTATTTTACATTCTCCATTGGATGGAAATGGTATTCCAGTAAATACTAGTGCATGTCTTAGGGCCCTGAATTGTATTCAGATTCGCTGATCTGAAATCATCAGTATATTATCATAATATATAAGTAGGCATAAAAGGGAAAAAAATGACCGTACACATGCACTTATTTGCATTTAGCATTGAAAAAAAGATGGCTTGAATACGAGCACACTATTGACAGTTGTGCATGGTACTTAGGGTTTTTTTCCCCATTCTTTTCTTTTGGTGATGCTAGTTCATCTTTTTTAAATTTTGGTCGAATAAAAATTGAACTTTATCTCAGTCATCATACCTTTGATAAGGCAGGAAAGGGTCAACGGAAGATCTCTTTCGCGGCAGGCTAGGGGTTTCAAGTGTTCAGAGCTGGAACTTTTTAGGAAAGAGTTCGTAAAGCGTAGGGAGCTCACATGGCATAAATGACTCTGCAAGGGTTCCCATCAAGTGGTTGAAACGGCAACGTCCTAGCCACGGGTTGCAAGAGCTAGGATACTGTTTGTATGTAAGTAGCCGTGAATGTTTGCCAGTGATAAGGGCGCCAGGGGACGCAGGTATGTAGGCTTTGGCAGGTAAAGTCCAAGTGGGTCGTCTCCAAACGTTATCAGTTGTGGGACTGCAAGTAGAGTAAGGAACCACGGGGTCCTCCTCTTGCAGTCGTGGAGCGGTGCAAAGACTTGGACAGGAAGGTCGCTGTGCATTGTAGGATAGCTGATTTTTAGCCTGTATGTGGCAGAGTGAAATTTCAGGGCGTCGTGGGCTTATATTTTGCAGCCAGTTACTTTGGCGTTGGAACGCAGGGAGGTGTTATTTCTCCATTGTGTTGCAATATGCTGCAAAAAAAAAAAAAATGTCTTTTCCGTCGGTGTCTGCTGTACGAGTTCCGTCTAGCTAGTTCATTTCCAGACAGGATGTAAAACATAAGACAGTTGCAGCTGAGATTTTTGGTAATTCCTACAATTCTGTTGCAGCTGACAAATTGAGTCTTGATTTGTCTCTCACGATGTTATTGTGACAGTTTTTCCCAATCGTGTAAGTTTGTGTATGTCACACCTTCAGTGTTGCCGTTCAGCCAAAAACCTTTTTGTTCTTCTATGCTTTCTGTCTCTTTTATGTGTTTTTGATCCATTCTTTTACACAGAATACAGACTGTGGTACATACAAGTGTCTTAGCTCTCGTTTTCTTTGTTACCGTGAGGCCGGAGGTATATTTCAAATACAGACGCACGGCGAAGGCGTGCAATGTGTTATTTCACTTCCTGCGTGTAGATTCGAGTTATAAATTCTAATGGTGTGTAGTCCAAGTGTCAGAGCTCACGTATGAAAGCTACATCATAAAAATAAGCATTTTTTTTTTTTCAATTTGCAAAGTTTCAGATTATTCTGCAGAAATTTTTATATGTTCGCGAAATGAGAGAAGGTAGTAATTTATGTTTCAGCTCTTTATGTCTGCGATTGATCAGAGCGGCGATCGTGAAGACGCTCTCTGACGCCCTAGTTGTTAACCTTGATTGTGCCGAGTTCGCAAACAATCCTAACTGTCTGTGTAATTTATGGTAGCATGGCCACGTATGAAAAGGTAGAGAGAAAGGCAGGAGGCGTTGCAAATCAGTCCCGTTGAGCGCCACGCTTGTCATACAGCATGTCTTATCTATTCTTCGTCTATTTCAACCAGTTTTGGTGTGCCTCACCGAGCGGTTCCCTTATCTGTGCAGGCCTACAATGTATTGCGGGCACCGCAGTTTTTCACATTTTCACGCTTACATCAATGATACTACCAATGTGTCCTCATGCCCCACTTGGTCCTCTTTCTTTGTTACACATAAGAATGGGTGGGGCATACCAACAGCTCTGTAATCAGGATCGGTATTCATTGTTTCTGCCGTCCCTACAATGCATTCAGTCATTGATTCAAGTTTTGCTGGTGCCAGAAAAGTCCTTCAGAATTGTGCGTGGCAAATTAAGAATGTATTGTTGTTGCTTCATGAATTGCACAACGGATTTTGAAAATATCTCAGTTGGAGAATGTAATAGACCATTTTGACAGTGGGTGCAACAGTAAACTGTTCGGTGATGAAAATTATTTCTCATAACCGAGATAACAACTACGTGTCTTCGTTTTTGATTGATTTTTGGGTCACATGGTGAACAACCAAGTGGAGGCTGCCTGTGGCATAAACTCCTTTCCTCAGCGCCACAATGTCTTTAAGTATCTCAACCAGGCTTTTATTGGTAGACTGATGAAGGCAGGTGTGTTATGGAGTGGAGAGAGTTTTATCTCATCATGCATGTGGAAAACTGGTGAGATTCAACTCCTCCAACTGCAGATCTCACCTGGAAGCTGCATACAAACACAGGGTATCTCATCTTTAACAGTGATGGAGTGGTATGTGTCATCAATTGTCAGCCATGGTCTAGTCTATAAGGGTATAATAATATGTATATTTGTATTGGCCAGCCTGAACATCAGACAGGCAAATATTATTTTGTTGCTGGGTTGCTCGCTGTCAAAGCAAACATTCGAATGCTGTAATGGTTCACATCAAGACGCCATCAAATGCGATAAAAACAGTATCTGGGGCAGCTTTGTACCGAAGGGATGGCGGAGCCACTGGTGATGACGAACTCTTCTGCAAACTGGGTATGTAGCCCCCGTTCAGCAACTCGTAAGTATGTATCCAGTAAGTATTAAGAAGAAGAAAACAAATGGCATCCTTTGGATTGCGTTGATGATTAGGGAAAAAAAAGCTATAGCTGGGTTCATGTGATTATTCTCTCCATTTTTAAAATCAAGAGAGGTTGTTTGGATTTTATTTTGGAAATTATAGAGTATGTTTAGGTTGGGGGGGGGGTGGAAGGGAGAGATATGGGTGATGGCTTAGTCGAAGACCAGCATGATAGGAAGTACAGTTGGAAAAAGATGCACACATGCAGAACTACTGATACGAACCTGACACACGTTTTCGTTTTCTATGGTGAGTCTTGATAACTAAGGCTGCACACACGGATGACTACTGTACAGAAAAATATGCGGATTATATTACGGCACACACGGGTGACTCAGATTTAACGAAAGAAAGAAAGACGGAAAGAAAGAGTAGAAAGGGAGAAAGATAGAGAAAAAAGAAAGGAAGAAAGAAAGAAAAAAAAGAAAGAAAGGAAAATATTACCGCAGATAGCGTCGCGCAGGCCATATCACTGACATTTGGAGAGCCATTTTGTTTTAGCATTTGTCATCCACTGTCGTGACCTGATAGTGTGTCATTCATTATGTGCCAATCTCATCTATGCTAATGAATCTAAATTAATGCAGTTTGTATTTCCAGTCTCCAGTGAAAGTCAAGCATTAGTTTTCACACAGCCATGTAGGTATCACAATGAGCTCCACTCAGCAGTTTAGAAGGAGATAGGCTGCCGTGGATAATCGGCCAGGCGAATGAGGGTCAGGACTCTTCCAACAAGAAGTTGAAGCCCAATTCAGACCATCTTTCGTCTACGTGTCAAATCAACTCTTTCGTCGTTATCCAGCAACGCCGCAGTCTCTTTGGAAATCCACCGAGTTTGTTATGAAGCCATGCAGCTGATCCACAGTCTGACAATCCACCGAGTTTTAAAATCAAGGGCAAATCTTGAGCCGACTCCACGTAAATTACGCCATTTTCGTTGTCGAAGAGCCTGAACATTTAATTTCAACATGACATGTCTGTTGTGTAATTTCATTGTGTTATTTACAGCTCTTTTTGTGGGTGGCGGGGAAAGGAATATATTGATGCGAAGTAAGCGTCAAAACAAAGCGAACCATCCACCCCCACCCCTTAGAGAACAAAAAATTGAATTCAAGAGTTTTCTGAGGTAAAAAGGAAATGAACAAAAAATACTAGATAATGAGCATGAATTGTAAAGGGGGGGGGGGGCTTGGTGTGACTTATGCCGCACACTTTGGTCGACAAGCCAGTAAATGAATTTAGCACTTTTCACGGGTTCTAGAAATAGGCCGTTTAATGTCTGAACTTTCATTTTTGAGAACAAACACATTTTGTTTAAAAAAAAAAATTATATTGTAATAATTTAGATATTCGAATGGGCTGTCAATTAAATGGTTATTATCTCCATCCTTGCCATGTTTTCTTTTTTATTTGTTTCTTGTAATTTGAGAAAAACAAGTGGTCATACGTATGGGCTACACCTGGTTCTTGAAATCTAGCTTGATTCCACCCAGAAATAAAAATGACAGTCTGGTCAACAAATTATGTGTATTGCATCACACAGTGTGGGGACTGTTCGTAATACTACTACATTACAGAGGTGACATTCCCCCAAATACATCACAGCAACAAGTAACAGTTGCAGCTGTAACTGGCATGCACAAAAAAAGCTACTCTTGGGGAGGGGGCATGACAACGATGTGGATATAAAGTGCACGTGGTTTGCTTATAAAATTTGACATAACTCCAAATTTATGACCGAAATTTTAAAACAATATTCTAGAAAACTTGTAAAACCCTTTTAAATAATGGGCATTCTAAATGAGTGTCGTGTCATTACAAAAGAAAAAAAAAATTTCATAGTTGTCACACCAATGAACACTTCCTAGGCAAAGCAATAGCGATGTTTGGAAGAAAGGAAGAGATAAAGATGAAACCTGATTGTTTTAATAGTAACGTTATTCAGAAGAAAGTTGTGCACAGCATGATCATCTGGCCATTTGCTGACGTGCGAAGTATCACTATGCCAGGTACGCCCCCCGACCTTTGGCCCCAATGTGGACAGCCACGCCACCTGACATAGTTCTTGACCCAGAAGATGGCTTTAGGTTGAAGGTGTAAGACCAAGTTCTGATAGCCTTTTGAAGGTGTTTCAGGACACTTACAGATGCCACAGCCAAGTGGAATATGATAGTATTATCATGAGAGCATGGACTTGTTCTCTTCCTCCTTATAAGCCTAGGTCCCCATACATCTTCTTGAAATCACTCAAAGCAGAGATGCAAGCACACGTGTGCATTCAGAATTTGAATGTGAGATATGAGAATGATTAAGGCGTTTGGAAATGCTGGACATTTTGTTAAGTCGTGTTTAGTGTAAAAATTGAACGTTTCTTATTGACTGGAAGTTTTATATACACATATATTATTTGTCCAGTATTTAGCCATTTTTGCCAGCTGGCATCCTTAAACACTGACAGATTATTTTGAGGCAGTCAGTTCCTTCGCTGGACAGTCACTAAAGTCAACTTGATCTGACTGCTGCAGAAGCCCAGAAAAAAGCACAAGAAACAAATAAACAAAGCTTAAAAAAGAAAGAAAGAAAGAAAGAAAAAGAAACGAAGCCATGCTCAAGCGAAAAATTCAGAACTTCAAGCCATAAAGATGTCAATCAAACTGGCTATCGTTGTGTTTTTCCAAGTGCTTTCATGTGAAATTTTAATGATAGTGTGGAAGAGCCCAATCTAATTCCACTATGCAAACAGCCCAGAAAAGAAGAAGTCATGTCATAACAAATACGCAGATACAAACAAAGAAACAAAAATATTACAACAACAACAGAAACATCGCGTATTTTGAAAAAAAAAAGTTGCAGCAAACAAAATGATATAATAAATATCACACATATTGCAAATAAAAAACAACAAACAAACACAAAAAGATTAAGAAAAAAAAACCAAAAAAAAAAAAAAAAACCCCAGCACATTTATTGCAAACTGAAAAAAAAGAAAAAAAGTTATACGCACAAACAAAAAGTTTCCAAATTAAAATGTATCAGGCAAGGCAACGGCAGCAACTTCAATAAGAACAACAGCAGCAATACCATCTGCGAGCACAATTACGCCCTGGTGACATCGAAATCAACACCAATTAGTGCAACAACAAGCGCAATCACAACCACCTCCGGTACTGCGGGTTTTTTTTTCTGTCCTCCAGCTATTTTCATCTTGATCTCTTATAACATAACAGCTTCATCTACATCGTTTTCCCCCCAGCTTCCGCTGAAGTTAAGCCGTTGTCCCTCCTTTCTGCTTCTGTCTCTCATTCTTTTCTTCTTCTTCTTTCCACCAGCATCATTTGTGCGTCATTTTTAATGTTATTTATTTATTTACGTTTTCCATCACCAGCATTGCTATCTTTTTCACTTCTTTCCTGCCATTATTGCCTGATCTCTTCAACGTCATTTTGTTATTATTTCGCCAAGATCCTTGTGTAATCATTTACTCTAATTACGAATCAACTACAGTACTTCATTGTTACCAAGAAGTTGCGCCGAGCTACCAAACCCGCCAAAATGTGTCGGATATTTGCTAACAAACAAACAAACAATTCAGCTGCTCTTTTTATGACAAAAGGAATGGACGACAAAATACAAAACAACAAACACAAACCTACAGACAGGCACACACGCAAGAGATTGAAAATTTCAATTCCCCTCTGCGGCCCAGAAAAGTCAGCAACGACAAATAAAACATGAGGAAATGTACGGAAACTAAAACTATACGGACGAAAAATGTCATTCCCGGATACGTCTGAAATATCTTGACATTATTGTCTTGTGGTATTTCTGTACAGGATGAGGACATGGGGAGTTATTTCGAAACGGCACAAGTTAGTGGGAAAATTTTGCCCGGCCGGCCTTGAACAATCACGGGTCACCTCCAGCATTGCGCTGCAGCTTTACTATCTTGTCAGTGATACCAGTTTGATAACAGTAGTTGTTGACGGGTCTCGAATGTTGGTCGAGTGGCAGAATTTCAAACGGATCGATATTTTGATTGGTTAAGGTCCAATCATCCCATAGGTTAAGTGTAAGGCCCGGCTTTGTTTTATCAGTGAAAGCCATCATATGGTCGTTGCTCACAGATCAGGTTAGTCAAGTCATGCCGTGACTTAGACTAGACTGACCTGCCACTCTCGATATCAGTATAATAATAGTTATGCAGGCTGATTAAAATCTAGCACACAGCTCGTGACATATTATCATTTTCACATTCGTAGAACTTCTTGTTTTAAACAAATAATTTGATACAAATCGTAATATGATAGAATTAAATCAACAGTTATACCAGCTGTATTTCTCCCAGCACACGCACTCACACTCACATTCGCACATCAACACACATAGAGAATGTCATAAACGGATGAAAGCACATGAAGATTTCCAGAGTAATGGAGCTGGAGTTATAGAAGGAGTGCACTGTTATTCCCAGCTTCCAGCAAACCACTGAGAAAAAAAATAAAAAATAAAAGATACAAAATGGGCGTGGCATGAATAATTCTTGCTGCGATGTCTCGTCATGTGCATCGGCCCCAAGAACCTGCAACAGGAAAATTCGACATAAAAGACAAAAAAGTTAATGAATTGAAAGTAAACTGAGTTACATTCAACACTGTTTCACAGTTTGCAATACCCCGTGAATGATATAAGTCACGAGAGTGATCAATACATGTACAGATAATATACTAATAAGAGCAACCAGTCATGGCACTAAATATTCTGCTTGAGAATTTTCATTTTCTCTAATCTATGTACACTCATCTTTCTTTCCTTAATGAACAACAAGAGTTCAAAAACAGGGGTATTCCCATTAAATGAAACCACACAGTCATAAAGAAGGACAGTTGAAGAGCTGATTGTTCCTGAATGATGTTTGCCAGGCTCCAGTCATGTTCAATACAAAACAAAAAACAAAATTTGGAAATAAAACACAACATGACTAAATGGCCCACCTTCTTTCCATATAATATACAAACATATTTGAGAAATGTTCATCGCATTTTTTACTAGGCCATCGGAAGTCATAGTTTTAACCTTGCTGTCAGGTTGTGGCATGGAGAATGGACATAATGTGTCACTCGATATCAGGGACACCAAATCTAATCTTAAAAAGGGGGATGGAAGGTATTTTCACTGGCCTAACTATCAAAATTTCATTTTGAATCAATGTTGGCCAACTAAATACAACAGGATTCTCTTGTATGAAGATTTATTTCGATTTTGTAAGATGTATGCTCCTGCATTCCACAAGGATGACCTTTACAGAAAACAAACAAAATATATTGCACTTTTAGCAGATCACTGTTTTTGCATTGCTGGCCCATACCAAAGTAGTGTTAAGCTAAAAGTGAACAAAAAAATTGATCTTAAGAAATATGAAACAGTAGGGAAAATGAGAGAAAATTTGATGAGAAGTGCAGAACATTTTTAGAGTAGATCAATTCACTATCCTGTTTTTATTTCATGGAGAGTCTGATCTGTATTGCACAAAAACAACAAATTACAAGTGAAACTACAGGAATACACATAAACATTTCAACAAATTCTTTAGAATTCTCAAAATGACAGAATCTTTTTAACTCGTGTCTCACCATTTCAGTCTGGTTATCACAGACAATTCACTCTGATTCACTCTTTTCTTTTGCCTCAACTTAAATGTAAACTGTCAGGATCTGTTTAAATCTCTCTTGTAAATACTTTCTTTAGGCAGTTCCTGTCTTTGACATATCACATCATCTCACTGTCATTAGCATGATATGAGTTTCCCTCACATTTTTATCAGTGGTATCAGCTCAACATCCTTACACTAGGCAACAAGATAAAAGACTTTTTTTCATCGATCGATAATACACAATTGGAAAACAAAGAAATATTTTTTTAAAACAAAGAAGTTAGAAAACTGGACTGCCTGTCCTTTTCTAAAATTCATAATGGAACTGTTTAATTCCACTTGTGAAATTTAATTGATGAAGCTCTGAATACCAAACATAAATAAAGTTAAGTACCAGATAGACTATGAAATGCACAAAGCAGCCATTATTGTGCCAACACGCTGTAAAACTCAGACTCAAAAAAATCCTTATCTAGAGGTCCATGGCATTTCCTCTTTAGTGCACCTTCTCATTTCTTTGATGTTCTGTCTTTCAGCCTGCATGTACTAACATATGTAATATGTTTCTCTAGTTCTGTCAAAATCACATTCATTTTCCCTTGTTTGTCCTTCAGAATAGTGATTCTCAGACTGGAGGCACATGGCTGCCAGGGGAGGAAGTTCAGACCTAAGGGGAGGAATTTTAGCTTGGAGGGTGGGGGGTAGGTGGTGGTAGAAGAATTTCCACCTGAAGAAGAGGAATTTGAGTGGGGGGGGGGGGATTTCCACTCTAAGGGGAGGAACTTTAGCCAGGGGAGGAATTCCTGTCAGAGGTCAAGTTCCAAACTGGGAAAGAATGTACTCTGTACACTGTGTATAATATCAATTGAAAAGCATTATTAAATAAGGATTTTTTTTTTTCATTTGATTGCAATTAATAAAGAAATTTTCTACAATGACCAGTGTAAATTTACACAGGTGAAAATGTATCAGAGGTAACGCTTCAAAGCGGGGAAGAAATTACGGGATAGCCTGGGATCACAGGGGGAGGAATGTGGCTACGATTCTGAGAACTACTGCTCCAGAACTTAAAAATGGTGGCAAGTGTCACTTAAACATCGTTGCTTTTCGCCTTCTTTTCAGTTCTACCCTTTTGACTATGAATGTGTGTCAAGTCTCACCACCTTTGAGCATCTAGTGTATTTGTGTGAGAACAGCGCTATACCCAGCCCAGATGTTGTAGCATCAAGACAGTCTAGGTGACTTACAATTTATAATGTGATAGATCAACACTGACAAGCATGTTGGAGTTACTATATAAGAAGTCCAGTTGCAGGCCATATGCTAAGGCTGTTCCCATATGTTTTGATTCCTTTGTTTTTATGTTTTATTTAATTGGACGAAAAAACAGTTTTCTTTTAACTTTAAACAAAAGGAAGGGGGTGGGAGGAGAAAGAGAGGGGAGGTGTGAATATCTGATTCATAAACCCAGCCTGTTCTGTCAGCTAGCTTTGCGTCCAGGAACCAAAATTAGGGTTGGATAGAGAGGAAAAAAAAGGCCTGGTCACGCAAGTGACATATCACGGAATACCTGTATGAAGTCATACAAATGACAGTTATGATATTCATGCCTTTAACTGAACTTTATGCAAAGTGGTATGTTAGTGGTACTTTTATCTGGATGAATATAGGGAGGAACTGCATTGCTTGGGTAAATCAGGAGATTCAGTGGGGGAACATAACTCAGGATCAGCCATCCAAAATAGAATGAATCTGAAGGTAAATTAACAATGATATCAGCAGAAAAACAAAAGTCCTCAGCAGACAGTTACAAACCTATGACCAGAAATTTCAGTTGCTCCTCTGTTTTGTTAGCGCTAAATGAATTACCATGAAATACCAAATTGCAGAAACAAGTGACTTAGAAATACATCATTTGGACATACATTCTGGGCGTAGTAGAGATTTGAACAATAGCACAAATTGTAATTTCACAATAATTCTTGCAGTAGAGTGTGAATTTCCTGGATGTAAAACTGATTTGAGTAGAAAATTTCTGCTGAGGGTTAGCTGTTTGAAATAGTTGATGGATTTCTGAATTTGTCCACTAATTCATGGCTCTGAATAGATTTCCTTTTAAATATCTTCCTCACAGTCCTCCATCCACACCTGGGAACAGACTGTCTGGCAAGAAGGAGGAGAGCATAAGATCCGAGCCAACTGTTAACTTTATCTCATTTCCATTTGATCTGCAATCTCTCTTGCCCCGCAGTCAGCAAGCTGAGATACTGTTCTCAACTTTTGTCATTGGAAATGGTAATTTTGGAATCATCGAAACTTTCTTTTGAATTACGTAGTTCAAACTGAAGTTCAACTGTTGTAGATGCAGTTAATGAGGCCTTTTTGTCCTGACGTATTATATAAAAAATTGTAATTTTTAAAGTTATTGTTGTCTAAAATGCTGCAAAGATTGCCTTCTCGCAGTTATAGGATGTACCCAGAAAACTTCTTTAAATGAACCTCTAAGCTGAGATACGTACTTCCCTGATGAGCAGTGTTTCTTTTCATTGTACATTTATTTTGCCATTATTTACATACATGAGTGGACTAGAATACCCTGACGGTGTTACATGTATATTGTATTTCTCTTGTCACATCAGGGAGCACAGTGACACATGATGTGGTTCTGGATCCAAAAGAACCCAATGAACTTCTTCTTGGCTTGTTCTTCGATAAGCTGAAAGAGATGCATAACAATGAAATTCTGCTCTCTGCCGATGACTGTCTCAGGTAATCTTTTGAAAACACTCACTTCTCAAGCTGCACCTTGCATGTAGGTAGTAACTGATTTTTACTTTTTACCATAACTCGCCTGTTAATGTCTGATCTGATCGAGCTTGCTTTTCTAAGAATTTTGATACCAAATTTATTATTTTGGCTTAAAGGCTTTGAAAGTTATGGCACTTTCAAAAGTGAAAAAACACCTTGAATTTGCTGCCTTTTGCAAATTGCATGAAAGTCCAACGTTGACCGCCCACAAAATGACAGTCACGGCATTGAAAATTCTCAGTTTCCATGTCAAGGAGATGTACATCATGCTCAGTTCCCTTTGAAGGGTACAAATATATGTGATATATGTGAACATATAATTTTTGTCATCAAACTTCATCCGGCATCAGTTTTTTTTGTGAATTCTTACAAGAGAGACAAAAATAATGATTTTTTTAAATAATAAATTGAAAAGGGTGTCAACTTTGTGCTCCGCATTGACTCATCATTGAGTGTCGGACAAAGGTGGCACAAAATCAAGCATAGGATGGGTCTATAAAAAACAGCCAGTGCCTCGCGCTGAAACATGCTCCATGTTTGATTCTGGGATGACTTTATAGTACAAAGTTCATTTGCGCATAATTTTGATCTGGGTCTATTAATGTTTTGGCCAGTTTCGTGGTCAACAAACTTTTCAACTAATGATTTGCAAAGAAATTTGAACTCAAAATGCGATGAAAAATATATTGAAATAAATCTGATTTTTTTGGCTTTCTGTGTGAACTATTTTCAAACGTGCACTGCATCGGCTTGAGGCTCTGTGAACCTTTGTTATGCGGCAGTCAGTTCGGTACACTCGGCTCCGAGCAAAAATGGCAAGACTTTGTCTTGTTCAAGCAATGAAAACACATAGCTGCATACATTAAACTATACAAAAGGACGCACATTTTGGCAGAGGAAGAATTGGACTTAATGTTGATGTAGGGCATATGATATACCATTTACATAAACACACTGCAGTATTACCCTTGTAATGTTGACCAAAAATTATGCCAAAGTGGGATTTCTCCCCTTTATCGAGGCATTTAGACTATCTTCTGCGTGCATGTGAAAGTAGAGAAATGGAAAGACGTGTTTTACAGAAATTTGTAACCTGTTTGTTCTACAGTGTTTTAAGTTATTTCTGAAGAAGAGTTGATACTGCGTAAAAATACTGGCACTTTTTGTTGAATAAGAATTCACTGGACAGCAAAGCAGCTCTTTTAATCTTAATGGCATCCCTTTCAAATATTTGGTTGTGCAAGAGGACCTGAATGTTACCTCCTAATTCTTCATATTTGAAATGTTAAGGCACAGAGTTACATTAATCACCCATATCTTGTTTTTTCTATTCTCTCTTCATTTTGTTCACACTGGGTATAAGTTTTCAGATTGCTTGAAAAGAAGTCCTTAGCATCAAGGATTTATAAAACTGGAATTGCTGTTAAGCATTTTTAAGGATAGGATTGGCTGTATATAACATTACATTTCTTACTTTTCCTATTTACTTCATGCATTCGCATTTGTAAAATCAGTGTGCCTTTAAGTCATCATGTCTTGTAGAAATGTGTGTGAAATGTGACTGTATAAATTAATGTTTATTCAGTTATCCATAAGTTGGTACAAACAGGCTGATTTATTACTCAGGTTTGTTCAGCACATCCTTCAGAGACCAAGGAATGTACAGACTTACCCTGTTCCATTTGCCTACAGACCTTCAGGAGTAGGCACTGATGAAGCTGGATTCTTCTCATTTGAGACAGGCGCCCAGTCTGTATGTAGATAGACATATTTTAAGTAACTGTGAAATAGTATACTACTCCTCTTTTAGAAACAACAACAGCAACAAAACTGAATATAGAGGAAAAGAAATCACATATCAGTTTATAGGAAAACTAAAGAGGAAAAATGCGGTTGGGAAAATTTAAGGGTTGATATGTGGGTGGATCAGGGATAGTACAGCATGGGTGTCCTGGATACAGAGGTGGATGGCTGTGTTTTGGTGACACTATTAAATTAGCAGACTGATATAGTTATTTATATCTAAAGACCATGGACATGGAGAGGGAAAGCTGTGGGCTAATATAATATTTTCGTATAATATGAAAGTACTGTCGTGATGGTTATAACTAGCCAGGGTATTTTATCTATTGAAAACACATTTTACACCCAGGAAACAGATCATGAAACCACAGATGCATCATCAACCAGTCAGAGGAAAGCACATGACTCAGGTCAAAGAAAAGCACATGACTCAGGTCAGAGAAAAGCTGGAGATTCAAGTGGTCAGAAGTCCAGCAAGAGAGATGGTGATACGCCGCGGTCTGTTGGCAATGACTCTGCATCAAAGCATTTCCACAGCAAGCACTTCCACACCCCTCAGTCTACACCATCCAATGAGTCCACAAATTTTGGCAGTTTTGGGACTTTCAGTGGCCCAAACTCAGGTTCACTCTTTGATCTATTTATGGGATATTACCTGTACAGGGAATTGCAATGTTTTATCCGTGGAATAGAAAAATGTTGAAGGAACAATGGGGCTTCTGGGGGATGATGCTCTGTAGTTTATAACATGACTGTATGATTCGGTTGTTTAAGCCTCAGATATTTCAGTAATTTCTTTTGTGTTATGGCTAGTATTCAGTTATGATGATGGAGTTGACTCTACAAGTATTTTTGAATGTCAAGAATTAAGGGTGATATCACTTTGTGTGCAAGTAACACAGTATAACAGGAAGAGGAAGTTAATGCACTTGACATAAGGGTGAGGCAATTTGTCTTTCATGAATTGAAATTATAAAGTTGACTCTGATATTCATGACAGTTACTATTTTAGCTTCATTCTTTTGTCAAATGTACATGTATGTTCATTTTATGTGTGAAAGTAGAAACTCGTGGTGAATAGAATAACATTTGTGTGCAGCAGAAATATTTTTTGATTATATTTTTAATCATTATGTATCCACCCAAGAAAGTGAACTAGCTCATCTCTTGTGAAGTACAATGATGGTATACAATCACTAATCAAAAGTTTATTGCTGTAGACAGACAGCTGGAAATGCAGTCCATATTTTTTTGTCAGGTATGTAAATGTAAATGAAGTATTACTATGAGAAGGCATTGTTCAAATAAATATTTCAGCAAAAAAAGGTAAGCAAATTGTGGTATACAGCATTCTAATAGTGATTTGAATGATTGTACATGTTACAATTTTAGGTACTAAATTCAAGCATTCAGAGTCAGTTCAGAACCCCATGTGGAAGTGTTATGTGAAGATGGACATAACTGACCACCTTTTGCTGACCTTTGTGCCTGCAAGCTTTGACGACTTGTTGTTGCTGAATCCCTCTCTAGCCGATTCCTCACCTGAAGAAGCTCCCACCGATGGGCCTATAAACTCTCCAGTAAGTATTTCATCATCTGCAGTAAACTTGTAAAAACATGCAGAAAGTGTACAGTTTCAAGAATTGGCCTTAGCAGTTCTGTTTGTGCCAGAATAAAAAATGAAAATTCAGGGACAGTATCATGCAGAAGTGTTTGGATGCAGCATGAGTCAGATTTTGCACTGTACACCTAAGGATTGATTGATTAGTGGTCACCTGAATAATTGATTCAGAATTTCTTACGGATTACAAATATCTCATTTCCGGAGACCACATTTGGGTCATAGGAATGTTCCCTCAAGTCTTGAGAAATTCATTTTCATGCAAGGTAGAAGGTTTCATCAATTCTTGATCAATTGTGTTTTCCAAAGAGAATAGCAGAAAACTAACATTCTCATTTTATCTCCCAATATTGAGTGAAATAATTCCAAATGTTCCTTTCAGTCTCCTTCTCAGCTATCTGTGCCAGATGACAAGTTGCAGGCAGGGGGTAACGAACTGGATAGCATCAACAGTCCAGGTAGTTGTTTTTATCATATTTTGTAAAAGTGGTTTTGTTACAGTCAAAATCCTTCAGGCTCCAAGTGCTTTGCACTCAACTGGCATCACTGTCAGTATTTTTGTTCCACTTAGAAACAAAGCGGTGCTGCGATCATTTTGCCTCACTGTCTGCTCTTTTCAGGTTTGGAATTGCTCTTTTGAGACTACACAATCATGAGGTTCTTATATACACTATCTTGCCAAATATTGAATCTTAATGTTTTTACTGTGTGATTTACTTGCAGAAGAGGTGCAGTGCTCATAGCAGTTGAGATAATAATACTTTTTACATTTTCTATCTCTACTTTTGAAACAAAATTGAGATAAGGCAAAAATGTGGCATAACAAAGTGTTTTCTACCATTCTTAAAACAACTTGTTAAGGTATATCACCCTCGGAAGCATATTTTAAAGTATTAAAAGTTGATCTAACACGTGGTGGAATTTCAGTACAAAACTTTGCAAGTGATTTTCTCAAAACACTCTGAGGTGAAGGTGGTCTAAAGTGGTATCCAGGTGACAGTTTGCTGAGAAAATCTGTGACAATCAGTCCGTGTTGCTTATTATTTTGTTAAAAACAGTTTCACCAGTGGGCTATTTGCGAGGTTGGAAAATATTTACGACTGAAAATGCTGTTTTTCAGGCAGGGAAGAGTCATTAGCCCCTGTCAGTCAGAACAAGAACAACAAGAATCCCACGTCTCCTGGCCAGTCTGAGCCTCAGATAGAAGGAGGGGAAGTTGGAGATGTTGCAGCTTCCAATCTGACATCTGCAGAACTACCAAATAGAGAAAGTCGCAATGAAAAGGTAAGACTTAGTGTTAACCCTAGTCCACTATATTGACCTCCCCGCGCAATATGTGAGGCACGCGAGGCCATTATTTTGTCCGACACGCTTAACCGCGGGTCCTGTGGGAGGCCACATTTTTGTATAGCAATGGTGCGCCTCGTGCTTTGTTTATTCGGTTGCCGCAGCTGTTTTTTTCACGTTTTTTTTCCACACTATTTTCGCGTGTTTATCTATCCTGTCTTCCCTACTTTATCTAACAAAATGGTACCGGTATCGTCCGGTTAGGTTTATTATGATGCAACTATTCGTAACTATTCGTCATACTCATGTAATAGTACCGGCGGTCTGAAGTTCGAACTGGGGAAAATCTTGGGGAAGCTTTTACTTTGATGCTGGTTGTCGTCCACATGTGAAATGAGAAGAAAGGGGCCATGTGCATATTTAAGACGCCGTTCTACGTCTAATTATGAATTCCGATGTAATATTAGAGCATGTTGCATTAGGGCATCTGTCGGTAGGTTTTTCATCAGGAAAACTGGGAGAAAATGACTGACTTTGTTATTGGTCGTTGTCTTTATTTGATGTGGTAATTAGAGAGATATTGTGCTCCTTTGATTAAACCGCTTTTCAGTACATGTGTGACTATGCTCTACGACCTGGAAATCAAATCTCTCGCTAAAACTAACATTATAGTAAGTGGAAGCTTTACATAGTAGAGGATGGAGAAGGCAATGTCACGATATATGTGGTTAGTAAATTAAGCAAATGGCTTAAAAAATGATTTGTTCACCTGAATGGCCTGACTTAGAGACAGAAAAATCGCAGAGGTCTTGGAAAAATGATAAAACGCATGTTAAACGGCATGCAAATGCAGAAAATTCTTGACCTGGGGCCTTCCATTTCACAATAAAACTTACTGCATATCATCACAAGTACTTTATCCAAATATCATAGGAGTCCCTTACGATTTATCCACCACTGTTGTTGAAATTGCGTCCTGAAGTACACGCGATACACGTGTTCACAAGGACCCGATTGACCCGACCGCTGAGGTTATCGGCAACACGTGAACGATCGGCTGCCTGGCCGCTGGCTATCCCCGCACGGGGCATTACGTGGACGGGTTCACTCATCGTGGGACAAGGGTTAAACAGGAATAGGTCACCAAATAGAACAATATGATTAGTTTGAGGAAGCAGATTTAGAATCAAGACATGTATAGGATGGTTTCATTAATATTATCCTTCATATTGTATTTCTCTAACATTTAAATGAGAATTTGAAGAGACTTAATAGATTTTATGAAATTTTAAAAGTTATCTAGCTATACTTGTAAAATCACACATTTTGGTCAGAAATGATCAAAAGTAATTATTTGAATTTAAAATATTTCAAATTGGCATGATGTTTTAGGGTGCATCGTTGAATGCTTTTGTAAGTCGTTAATAGTGGAGTGTTTGACAGTGTAAATATGAGTAATGTATATTCACATTTTGCGGCATCGTCAGGTTCAGCAATGGGTCAATACCAGCACTCGATCCATGAAGCCAGTTGTTACTGGGCCTCTTCACATGCCAGTCTATGTGTACAGTTGTCAGCAGAAAAATGTCATCAATTCTCTGATAGACAGGTATGCAATGGGTCAAAGGTATGAATTGACATTTACTGTTGAACCTAGCGAAAAGAGGATGAAAACAATTTTAAAGGCAATGACAGATTTTACAAAGGATTGGTAATTGTGAATTAAGTAACAAAAACCCTGTTATCCATTAGATATGTACCATGCTCTTTGCTCCTTTAATGGTAAGAAACAAAATCTAAAGGCTTGATTTATGCTAAAATTTATTATAACATGGTTTTTTTTTTTTTTTTTGCCTTGTTTTCTTCCACCCGAGATAACCTGAAAAGATTACAGTAAATATCATAAAGATTTATCTGGTTTGTCACTTATTCCATGCTAATGGTTTTATTGAAGTGAATGTAATCTGTAGGGGTAATGGTTTAATTGCATTTTCATAAATAGTGCCAAGGAAACATTCAGATTATCTGTTTTGTTTTTTTACAGATGGACATTCAAACTGCCAGATGATATTTTTGAAGACATGTCTTTCAAAACTGACACAAGTGATCAGAAATCTCCCCGTTCTCCTGCGAGTCGTCTTCAGTCATTTGATCTCGGCACAGATGATCAAGATGATAGAGATTCATGGAGAAGTTCCCTCGACCGTCGGTCAACTGATAGTAATTCATACAGGGTGGAATCTTTCAAAGAGCATTGTAAGATGGTGACAGAGATGTACTTCAATTCATTTGTGACAGGTAAGAGAGCATGTAACACTGTTTTCATGTCAGTTTATTGTGAAGTGTAGATGTAAGATTAAAAGAGAAAGTTTTTGCTTTTAGTATCAGTGAATTTACCTTAACTGAAAGAGTACCAAACACCAAAGGACCTGTGGGATGAGCTTTCCCCACATTCTTGGAAGGTGAATGACTGTTCACTGCAAAGGTCTATCATAAGGGCAACATTTTTATATCACCAGTGATAGCACTCTTGTGACTGATGTATTTTATTTACTAATTGTCTTTTTTTTTATTAGTGACTGGCTGTCATTTTTTTCTTTCTTTCATATTATGTACACGGCGTTCCCAAGCAGGACTTTACACATGACTGACTCGCTGGGCGGACCTGGCTAATTATCAACAATGAGTGCTACTGAAACTCAATCAATACTTTCTTTAGAAGAAGAAGATGATACAGGCTCAGAAGACACTAACCACTCGCTGATTAGATTTGTAAGAGAAAGAGCCTACTCGTACAGCAAACATGACAAGAGATACTGTGACAGAAAGAAAAAAAGAAAGAACGTGGACTCAGATAGCATCAGAACTGGTACTGACAAAAAATATTATTTCCCTGTATTTTAATGAAGAGCAATAAATCTTGTCCTCCACGAGGGAAAGCAGTTCCAAATGATGCTAGGGTCATTCTTGCATAGGACAGTATAGGCCTATACAGGTATAATATATAAAGTCATATGACAAAAGGTACAGTACAGCTTGGCTCAAGAGTCACGTGCCCCTCCAATGTGTATTCCTTAATTAAAAACGGCAGTAAGCTAATTGTTTAACTTCCATTTGACGAGTAAAAATTCACAGGCAGATGTGAAGATGCCGCGCGGCCAGTAAATTCAGTGCCTGGCGTCTGACTGGTAACTGAAGAGAGAATGCGATATCTACCATGAAATCTAGATACTCCCCAAAAAAACAATTCCAGGTCAAAATTTTAAATCCGTCATCTGAAAGCCGAGATATGAATTTTTAAATTAATTTTTAACACTGAAAAAGAGCACGAACTAAAAAATGGACACACTGTCTTTAACAGATCACAGTTAGGAAAGTATTGATCACAGAGAAACGGGGTTTTCAGTACTATGAAGAGCGTGTGGTGAAGCTAGAAATGCAAAATATAAATGAAACATATTTTGTACGAACAGTGGGATTTAGAGTGTTGAAATCGAGTGCAAATGAGCAAACGAAATTCTACCTCCACTGCCAAGTGCGACCGCTACTGACGATGGTATCCCCCGTATTTTATTGCCTATATTTAAATGGCCATAACGCACTTGGACTGAATGGACATCTCTCACTAATAACATCGTGTACAATTGATCCGCGGTGGATTCGGGAATGCTCAGGTGTCGGTGCTGTCTCAGGCGCCCGCCCAGTCACGATTTACGAGTTCAAGTGCAATTAGAGGGTCGAGAAAACTAAAAGTCCGGTTTTGAGTCCAAATAGGACACCGAATGCAGGTCACACAGAGTAGCCAGTGCCTTTTCTGTATTGTTTCAGGTGTATTCCTGAGTCTTCAACACAGCTATTTTGTGGATAGTCAAGATGTGGATGCAGCAATCAACAATATTTGTGAAGAATCTCATCCCCTGGAGACAGATATGACTACCTATTTGCTAGCCTCGTGCTCACATATGCAGCAGTTTGTGCAGAAAGCCAGGTTCAAAGAAAGACTTGGGGAAGATGGAGGCGGGAATGAACAAGCTACAGCGATCTTTCACAAGCAACATTCTGTGAGGTTTCAGGACTTTGATTTACACAAGTATGTTTTGATTGCATTGTCTGCTGGCAGAATCAGTCTTAATTTTATTAAGGAATTTTATGTGCTATTTGAGAACTATTGTATTGTTTTTGTTTTATAAAATCCATCATTTACACAAGTTGTGTACAGACATAAGTGAAGAAGACAGTGTGTGAATGCCAGGGGTTTGTTTTGATTATTTTTGGGTCAGTCTAACTGGGACTGAAAGATTAAGAATAAAGTGCCTTTGCAATAGAAAATGACTACGGGATGTCAGGTTCACTTTTTTCTGTAATCCAAGGCTGTGGGGATTATTACAGACTTCATCAATTACATTAAACAGAATAAGATGCAAATCCTTCATTAGACTGACAAGTGAAAAGTCTGAAAATGCAAGACTTGTCCAGGAAACATAATACATGCCTCAGAATGGATTGACATATTATGTTGAGAATCTCATAGCCTTTGTTCTTTGTGTGCAAGTTTTGCAAAAATTATTACTGTGCCTAAAAGGCAAGTTCTGAGTGCAGTATGCGTTTTGAGTTGCTGTAATTGGTTATCATTCTTAAGTCCTAACTAGTAGGATATTCAGATTTAGAAGAGGATTTGTCACTAGTGATACATGGATCTTTTGGCCTTTTTTTTTTTAATCCACTAACAGGGAAGATGAAGCTCCTCGACTTCCAGATGCTCTTCAGCTGCCTTCCCAGTCCATTGATATCTCTGGCGATGAATGGGCATCACTGTTGCCAGAACAGTGCCACAAGCTGAAAGAATATCTGACACTGACTGAGGCAGTCAAAACTAGATTTTGTGAGGCCATCAATAAGTGCTTGAAGCCTGTGCCTACACTACCAGATTTTTACTTCTACTGCCACAATGTTAATGCATTGAATTCTGGAGTGAGTGAATGTCAACATAATATTTGTCTTGTGGCTTAAGAAAGGCTTCAAATCCACTGTTTTCACAATTTGTACTCTTTCCCATAGTTTCTAAGTACACACAAGCATAAGGCATTATGTAAAGGCCCTACCTGTTCTGTGTAGGATTATCTCATCTATTTTGTTTCTATTTTAATTTGCTCTAATTTGCTTTAATATGACTATAAATCTGTACTTTTAACTTACCTGAATATTTAGTACATGTGAGGCAGCCTGAGAAAACCGGACAGTTGCAAAAATCTTAGTATTGAGTAATCAGCTTCCAAAGGTCATCTGGGTAACCTAGGTCTAAATTTGGCCAAGGTCAGAACCTCATTCTACATCCATTTGCAGATCTTGTATGTAAGTTTTAGCATGAAATAAAGCCTCTAAATATTTTAATTTTGCATTTTAAATGTAGTGGACCAAATTTGTTGACATTACGCAATTTTACCGTTGTCACGGTCAACAAGTTTGTCCTCTTTTGGATGCGCACTCATATTTTCCCACCCTGTCACACCATAAACCAATGGAAAATCCACAGTTTTTCATTCATAACTAGTATGCACGCATATCCATATGTTGGCTCTGTAGTATTTTATATGTATTGCGCATCTTCGTAAAGAAAAGAACATTGTCTGCTAGAAAAGGCCAACCTTACAGCATTGGCTTTCCAATTGATTTTATTTGCAGTTCTACATTTAAATCTTCTAGCTGACAAAGTAACCTATTCTAAGTGCAGAAGAATTTTATTTTTATTAATATTTGCAAAAAATTGCGGTTGCTATCAAAAAGATGGCAGATAGAGAAATAAATCTAGATCTAGCAAAACATCTATTTTGACTTGACTTTATGCAAAAAAAAAAAAAATCCTGGATTGCTTGAAATGTTGATCTCTACTCAATATTTGAGTTTTGTGATGGTTCTAAATTCAAATACAGTAGTCTCCGTCTAAGAACTCTCCGCCTTAGAACCCGCTGTTGCCGCGAAACCGAATTTTTTCACTGTAATTTACATGCGTAAGAACCCGCTCTGAAACGAAAAATCCGCCTAAGAACCAGGCATTTGACCAAGAGATGAGCGCACTTTTATGTAAAATGTCCATATTAAACGCAAAATTCTCTTTCAAGTAGACGGGATAGAACAAAGCCACGCAGTATAGTGAAAGAGAACAGGTGGAGGGAAGGTAGGGGGAGGCGAACCGTACAAAAGATGGAGCCCAGTTACGTCTTTCGTGTGCAAGCAGGCCACTCCTAGACTAAATTAGCATAGTCATTACCTAACATCTATTGTTGTCTGTCTCGAGGGGCAGAATTTTATACGTAAATGACCACGTGCTTGGTTTGCATGGCACGTACTTAGGGCTGATTGTGGTTACAGTGTTACGCAGGGTATCACTGTGCCTCGTGTTATCTAAAATCGGCATCTGTGATTCACAACTTGATTGTTCAGTCGGAATCATTCCATTCGTTACACATTACTGTAAAAAGAGCATCCTGCTAGCCATAAGTCGTAACTTTGAAAAAATTATTTTGCTTGCCTGATGAGAAAAAAACTTCAAAATGTATGAAAATGAATGCGTCAACTTTGTAGCATCCATGTGTTTTGTACCTTTAAAATGTCATAACTTTGGTTCTAGTGAAGATATTTTAAAAATTGAAAAAGCAAAATGCTCTGCAAAACCTCTGCTACATATTGGTGCAAACTACTTCACTTGAGAAATTTTGCATCATGACTGGTTTTCATAGGCTGACTCATATTTGTCCATATTTCTTCAAGGATGATATCTCACAAGACAGTGTTAATGTAATAAAAGATAAAAAACAATATTTAGTAATGCAGATTGAAACCCAAGTGGATGCATAATGTCAGTATTGATGCAACAGTCTTGGGAAACCCATTACATTACAAATTTCCACAATGTTCCTGACCTCTTTCAGACAGTCTAGTTCAATGCTGAAGATAGCTTCATACAATTGCAGCAGATGGCATAATCTGAAATATACAACAGCTGTATTAACTGCAAGAGGAAAATGTGATCTTTATATAATTATTTTCATCCACAGGATGGACTTGACAATGGTGGTGTTTATGATGGACAGGATGATGGTATGTAGGTTGGCTGTGGTTTGAGACATCAAACATTTCACTAGGTTTAAAACGGCAGATATTTCACTAACAATTTAATTATAATAATGATAATAAATAACATTCATATAGATCTTCATCTCATAGTACAAGCTCTAAGCACTTCACAGGCACTCTATTACTCACAAACAATTCACAAATACAAGATCATACTAAACTATATGATAACGATCAGAAACAGATGTTATTAATTGACAGGTATTCCATAATGTCACAGCAAAGATGCTGTTGAGTCACTTTTAAAGAAAGCTCCTGACCTATCATAATTGCCTCGCATTTGGTGCGAAAGATTGCATTTATAATTATTTTTCAGATGAAACTGCTGATGATGGTGCTGATGCTCCTGAGGACATAATGATGTCCAATCAAGAAATT
Source organism: Onchidella celtica (assembly GCA_963931925.1). NCBI lineage: Eukaryota > Metazoa > Mollusca > Gastropoda > Systellommatophora > Onchidiidae > Onchidella > Onchidella celtica. The sequence continues at coordinate 17,919,212 of OZ007571.1, forward strand.
CGCAATGATATGTCTGTAGGGACCTCATTGGAGTCAAACCATGATGAATCTTCTTTGGGATCTTTCGAGGGCAATGTCTCCAATGAGTCTGTTGAGCGGGATCCTCTGCCATTATTTGTTCACTTTACATGTACGGTCAAACAAAAATCAAATTTTCAGCACACGTCCCTCAGAACAGTGCCACTGTGTTTAGGTATGTACGTTGTGCTGATAGGCTGATAATGTTGTGAAGCATAAGTGTAGAGCATGCATTATCACAGGAAATATTGCATATTATTTATGTCATCATTTTAGCCTATGGTAAAACAGCTGTGAATTTATCCACAGCCTCTCAATTTTAAACTGTGTGTGTGAATTTTTGTTCCAACTGGGGATTAATTCCATCTCATTATTTGGAACTATTTCCTAAAATTTAGCAGCTGAACTAGTGAGCATGTTAACAGTGAGATAGGAAGAGAATAGAGAGGCAAAACAGTTGTTTTTTCATAAAGAAGACTTGGCAGTGCCGATGCCAAACATTGACGCGTTTCATTCAATGGTATGGTTTGCTGCTTTTTATTCTGTGGTGAGTGAATTAGAACTAAATTTTTGCAGGGCATTGGAAGGTCAAGCCTTAAGCACAGTGTAAATTTCAAGTGTTTGTTACTGCATTCTCCAATCTGTCTTTCCAGGTCAGATCACAAGTGGATTGTCCGAGCCTATCAAATCTGTTGATTTTGCTGATTTTAAAGTGACCTTTGACATAAATTGCTTGACCCTGCTTAGTGATGTAGAACAACCAATGCCCAGAAAACCCTCATACTTGCGACTGTTGTCCAATGCCAGCCATGCAAGTGGAGCAGACAAGGAGGAAACAGAGGAGAAAATTTCCACAGTGATAGGGTTTGTCTTCTCAATTTGTTATAGTTCATTATGTTGAATCTTTGACCAGGAGATACTCATGTGTTTCCATGTATCCAATGAATTTTCTATGCATTCTAAGCATCAGTGACCGGAGCCCTTGCCCTGGAAACCTCATTGTGTTAAAACAAAGCAAAAAAACAAACAACAAAAAAGGAAATCCAATTTACAAATGTTTCTCTGGAAATTGATACCTTAACATCTGGTCAAATTAGAGGTGGTCTTAAAATAATGTAAAGTCTGATACAAAATATTTGTAGTCCCCCTGAAAGAGGTGTGCTTTATTGTTGTCTTAAATACAGCATGCTGGGTTATACTCGAGTGCTTTTATTTGTCAATAAATATTTGTTGATTATTAAGTTAATAATTCATGAGATAATGGTTTTTCAGCCAACCTCATTTTTCTCATTTCAGAGCTTACAAGCCCCTGGGTGATCCTATCAGCCATCTGTCGAAACCTCAGCATGCAGATGTGTATGGATTTAAAGATGAGGTAAACAGCTGTCATTGGATGCATGTATAGCTGTTCAAAAGACCAGAAATAATTTGCTACTCTGTGGTTGCATTGGTGACAAAGCTGATCCATTGGAGCTGTGTTGCTAATGGAAGAAATATCAGATCAAACACATTAATTTCCTTGATTTTCCTGCAACACAGCTGCATTTATCCCTTCTGTAAATGTCGTCGTTGAATGGAAAACCTTAAACAAATATGTGAGACTGAGATTATTGTTTGTGAATTCAAGGCTTTTGTGAATTCAAGATATTACTTTTGACTCACTTGATTATCTCAGGCTATCTAGACATCTTATTCTAAAATTGAGTATAATGACTTGTTGCAGAAAAGAACAGACTAAATTAGGGGTTTGTGATCACTACATTTTAAGTTAGAATTGGGAGCACACCTAGAAGTTTCATATGTGTGAATTTTCAGATTGAGTCTCTGATGCAAGAAGAAGTCATCTCTGCCTTACGCCATATGCACCCCATTGGTGCAGACACCCTGGTTTTTGTTGCCGACTACATTCGCAGCACAGAAGAGCTGTCTAACACGGCCAAGTATCAGCGGGTTGACCTGCAGTTTGTCTATGGACCAGAGCAGAGTATGAATATGTTCACAGAGGTACAGAAGGGTATTTTATTCAAGTTTAATGTCATCATTGAATATACGAGGAGTTCTAAGATTGTGAGAATCAGGAAATGTATTTTTATTATTCCATGATACATTTAATAATTCAAAACCCCTAGCAACTTTTAATATTTTTTTTTTTTACTCGAAGTGACAGTATATTTCACAGTCATGCATTCCTGCTGACAGAGAAGAAAAGTGTGTATTTCTACATGTTGATTTACTTTTGCTACATTCCTGGAGATTAGTGGCACTGTTAAGAAAAAGTGGCAGAGACATTGTACTGCACCATGTGGAGAAACTCTTACCGCTTGTTTTATGGAATTATTGATTTGTAACCTCTTATTCTCCAGCGCAAATGGAATTTGTTATTTTAATGTGATTGTCAAAAAATGTTTGATGTCTAATTTAGTGTTATATGCTCTCAACAATATTTCAAAACTTTTGAATTTTTAGACACATCTAAAGTTAGACCATACCCCGACAAATCAATACCTGAGTCTTCAACAGTATAGTCATTTGAAACTGGTGTCTTAGAAGTGATTGTAAACGAGAGAAACGTAATGGCATGACTATTCTGTAGTAAATGGGTGGCAATAGAGCACCAGTTTCAGGAGACTCTCTTTCTCTGTGATTTACTAAACAGTGGGACTTGTAAGGAGATGTATATATAGCTCCACTGATTAACAACTCAATAGGGAGGTGCCCCTGAAATTCATTGAAGTAAACAAATGCTGTTATGTCAAAAGGCATATGAAAATATTTCTTTCTGATCATGATGTCAAAACTCTTTTGAATTGTTCGCAGGAATTTGAGCGTCAAAAGATACCAGGCTACAGACTGACCAAAGAGGGAGATTACTATTTTCTCATAATCAACAAAGCCCAAGCTCACCATGTGGGATATTGTCAACATTTCAAACCTGCCTTTACTTCATTTAACATGGGAGAAACCCAGGAACTAGGAGAGATGGACGAAGATGGAAACAACTTGGCTATGGCTAAAGAGGAGCGGAGTTTCAGCTTGCCTTGTGTTTTCCCAAGTCCGTCTGATCAGATGATTTTGCCAAATGAGTCCCGCTCACTCATCAATACAGGTTATGATACAACCAGTTCTGACACAGGGGGTAGCAAGCTCAGACCTAGAAGTTGCTCAGACACCAAATCAGTGAAAAGGCCACATTCAGCTGTAGCATGTGGTAGCACAGACGTGAAACAGGTGATCTCCATGCCAGAGGCAAGCACTCGAGGAGTCCTTGACGCAATGGAAGATCATAGAGTCAGAGAAGATGAGAGGGAGACAGACTCAAAGTAAACACTTAAAATTTTCACACTTCAAAAAATAATGCTTGCTTATTTGTTGAATGTGATAATGGTACTGCAGCTACATTTATTTTTGAGGAAACCGTTGACATTTATCAGTTAGCATTTCAAATACTGATTGAAGACATTTTTGTTTTTATTATGCCATCAATACTCAACAAAATTCTGAAAGATACTGGATCAAAAGAATCGAGAATCAAATAAAGTCTGAGGTATTTTTCTGTTTTGATGAGAGGAACAATTTGAACTACACTTCTTGGCTGAAGCAGTCAGAAGCTGCCATGACTGTCTGTTATTTCTGTTCAATTGATTGTAACTCTGGTTCAGTTTTAGTAGATATGTAAAATGAATGTTGGATTCCGACGGAGGAAAGTAAACATCATGGTTATATTGAAATGAAGTTACATGTTAAACTGAATTGAGTAGAAATCTCTGCGTTTGCTCATTGAAGTCATCAGTCTCTTTTTTGTGTTTGTCAGTTGTAATGAAAGTTATAGGAGATGAAATAGTAAGTGCAGCATTTGCATTGTGAATGCAGTCAATCACAGGGGAGAAAAGAAAGAGTAGATCAAGTTGCTGCAGTGGAAATCCACGGTATTAGGAACTATATGACGAGACATTTTGAATTTGTGGTAAAACAAAAATGGATTTGATTTGAAATGTGAGTTGAATTTGAAAGAAGAGGATACATTTTATTGTGGTAAGTATGCTGTTTTTGATTATAAACCAAAAGTCTGTTTTACAAATCCATAATGAAATGTTTCTGAAAATTTTATTGTTTTTATCTTCAGAGTTAGTTTCAGAATAAACCTTTTTCTTTAAATAAGTACAGTGTTTGGTTTTGGGGTTTAAGATGGTTACATAAACATGTTCTTATTTTTCAGTCTGAAAAAGTCTAGCAGTTTTGCTGGTCTGCAAGGCGCACAGCAGGGGCGGACCACAGGGACCAGTGCGAACAGCTCAAGGAGTCGTCATTGCTCAGCTCCTTCTGGCCATACCAGCGTGGCCAGTCGTCCATCAACTATGCCTCAGTCCCCATCAATCATTTCATCTAGGGAGTCCACAACTGACGATGGCAAGTAACTTCTTATATTTTTGAGGACTTAGAAATTACACGTGTCACTTTTTCCAGAAAACTACTACGACTTCAGACTTCAAGTTTGGTGCGATTGCACTGATAGGATCATTGATCATCAAGAAAGCATTTCATTTTTGCCATTTGGAATCACCTAATTTAAAAAAAACAACAACAACATATTTTACAAAAAACTCTGGTCCTTCTACTGCTAGTGGGAACCCTGGTCGGGCAACAGAACAAAATTTCACTAGTGGATGTCATCAGCAAATTTGTGAAAACGCCAGAGGAAGTAGTGTTTCAGTGTGTTTTTTTTTTTCTAAATGATGTTCAAAAATGTGAGTTCACCAAACTCTCCCATGATGTGTGCATACCACATCTAAGAATAACAGAAGCACACAGGCTGTGGTGATGGGAGGATATGTGATAGTGCTTTATCCAAGTTTAAAAAGGATATCAACACCTTTGCCATGCAACCAAAGAAAATGGGCAAGGCTGCAAAGAGCTGGGTGTAAAATAATAAGCAGAACAAGAATACAAATAATCTGGTAACAGATCTATCCCAATCACTGCTGAGTATCCCGACCAGTTGTTTAACTATTAGGAAAGTTAATGAAAGAGGTGAAATGTTTGATGATTGACTTCAGGATTTTATTTTGTCAAATGTGTTTTGCATGAGCTGGCCATGGTCTTTACCATAGGAAACATGTTTTGTTTCATGAATAAGTTATAATTGGAATGCTACCTGTGCTACACATGCAAGGCAGAGCTGATGCACTTAATCAAAGAGTTGAATGTTCTTACCAAATGAACATTATCATTTTGTGTTTGTTTCATTCATTTCTTGCTGGGACTCATAATTGACACTTTCAACGATTATGAGAGAGCAACATGACTTGAAAAGGATATGACTAATGTGAGATTTGACAGCAAAGATGTTTTGTGAAAAGAAGAGAGCTTTCATTCAATTGCAGGCTTTGAAGGGGATGTGAGTGACATGGAATTGGATGAGACAGCTTCTATGTCAGATATCAGTGCCTGCCACCCAGAGCTGCCTCCCTTCTGGCTGCTCACACAGATACACCAGGACAAAGCAGAGGTGTTTTTCCATGCTAGGTGAGTATATCATCGGTTTCATAATGAAGGGGCGAATAGATAACAAGGGATGTACACCAAAAAGGTGATCGCTTAACTTGTCTGTATGACAAAGGGGCAAATAGGTCAAATTTGAGATGTCTACTCTTTTTGTGGTTATCAAAAATTTATATGCGGGGGACCTTTACCCAATATGAGCAATTTTTTTAAAATCTCATTTTCTTTTTGTGTTATGTAGTATGATGAGAATTTTCAAAACTGAATTTCTCGCAACACTGATTTTGGCGGTTCGCCCCTTCGTTTTACAGAAGAGTTAAGCATTTGCCTCTTCGTTGTACAGCTGTTGATTTGCCCCTTCGTCATGAACCTATGATATGAGCTGATAGCATGATGTTGATAGAGAGTAGTGAACTGGTATAAAAACCTGACTCAAAAAGCACAGGAAAAGTATTTGACCAAAAATGTAAACTGAGAATATCTCATTACAAAAATATGGCCACCTTACAGTACCAATGCTGTTGAAGATCTGTTCATAAAAGCCAGGGCGATTTATTCAGACCAGTCTTGTACATTGCAAATATTTTCATTTCCTGCATGCAGGCAGATAAGATCTGTGAAAATGTAGGCAATATAGAGTATGAAAATTATGTGAAAATCATATTGTTGGTTGGCTTTTGTAACCAGTTTAAAACTATACCAAAAAACTGTTGTTTGGGAACTGCTCTGCAATATAGTAAAAAGGGCTTAATATTAAGATTGAATTTTGTTCCTTTTAAGAGTTTGTAAAAAAGTGTGTACAGTGAAGATGCATAATTTTATGTTCTGATTTCATTTTCACATTGGATAAAGATAGCTACAAGCATACCATAACATAATTCACTGACTGCCTTTACGAGTGTTGGAGATCTCTATATATTTATCTAGGCCTAACAGCCTTGTTTGTATGGATAGAAAGACCTTTTTTCCTCACATCCAGTGTTATCCTTTCCGATCCACTCCAGTATAACTTTTGTTGGTTGGATATTCATTAGAGTTACCAGGGGATGAGGTGGCACTCAATCACTTTGAATTTAAACTTGATTTCTGTATAAAGAATTGTTTCCTTAGCGAGTCTTTACGAAAAACCGGTGATAGGATTCTAAAAGGACTACTCACACAGTTGCTTGTACCAGCCAACCTGAGCTTCCTTACTTCTTGCCATAGGATCTTTTTTTTTTTTTTTCAAATTCTGAAATCTTACAAGTGAATATTGCTTGCTGTCATTGGGTTTACTTGTGTTGTGGATATGTATATAGCTACAGTATCAAGCTGACATATATATACTACTATTGTCTCTACTGTTAGGGAACCATTCGGTAGTGACACTGCCACAAGCAGAGAACACTGTGACCTGTATTTATTAGCCATTGACAATATTCTCAAAATTTGCCGCAAAGTCAACCAGGTAAGTTTTTTAATCTCCTTTTTCTGAAATTTTTGTAGTAAATTTTCAAGTACTTTCTTTTCAAACGTGACGTATCATATTCCAGTGAATATTTTTTTATTTTCTTCACATGAATTTCTCTGAATGCAGTCTCAAGGCATTAATTTTATTTTAGACATTTTGAGCTGAGATCTTTTCATGTTTTAGAAAATGCTTTGTATTAGAACAAAAGGCTGGGCTTGTCAGTGCCAGTCCTTCAGTTACATTTAATGTGAAGCTATTTGTGCTGACCACATATTAAAGGATATTATATTAAGTGGAGAGAAACCTTTCCTGATATAGTTGTCATAGACCTACTTATTATTTGCTCAGTACATGCAAAGATGTAGTTTTCGGACAGTAAAGAATGCTGTTGTAAGTTGAGAACAAGAGAGCGGTAAATGAGTTCTGAATGTTTATTGAAGTACTATGCTTGAGATAATACTAAAAAGTACACCTTTCCTGGATTTGCAAATCTACAGAAGGTTGAACTAAGACATTTCGAAAACAAGCCTTGTCATTCATATCTCTCTTTGGTGAAACGTATATGCTAGGAATTTGATCATGTTAAATACCAGTGATGTTACTGTAGGCCAGTTTGTCTTGCCACACACTATAGACTCTGGCTGTTTTTCACCTGTTTGTCATGTACAGAGGATACGTGGAATGATTTTTACATTTTTTTAAAACCTTTTCCAGGCCCTTTTGCTGAAAGAGATGAACAAAACTAAAATGTGCAATGCATTGCTGGTCCCAGAAGCAGATGAGGACTTTACCTGGACCAGTAGCAATAGAAGGACATTGTCTGGACGATTTGTACACGATGGTAAGGAGAGTTTTCATATTTCTCTCATTCTGAGTAAATTGGATCTGTATCCATCTGTTCTGGAGAAAATGAAATTGTGCATTTATGCCCTACTTTTTGAGGGAGTGTCTGAAAATCACCATACTCTTAATTATAATTGTTCAAAAGAAAAATACATTTAAAGTATTAGCACTTTGTCTGAATCTTAATGAATAAGTACATCAGACTGAAGATGTATTGTATTATTATAAAGATGTTAATTCATAATGTTTTCTGGCAAAAATTCTCACATTTTCTATCTTGAAATGAGCTGATTTATTATGTAAATTGATGACTGTATTTTGGGATAGGGTTTATGCTTTAAAGCAATGCTTGCTTTGCACCAGATAGGTGTAATAATAACTTTATTGACCATGTAATAAAGCAGATGGGTCGTTTATATGACAAGTTGCTTAATGTCCGCGCTGTCTCCAGGCTATGAAGTAGACGATGAAGATGACAGTGAAGAAGGACAGCAAGGATACCTGGCAGCATCTATGGATTTCACACCGGGTTATTTTGCTTGTGAGAGTGTATGGCAGCACCATTTCACCCTCCATCCTCGTCTCAAACATGCACCTCAGAGAGGAGGGGCCCCCATTGGAGTTCTTGCGCTAAGAGGGATTCTGAACAAATTTCTGGTGTCCAATCGAAAAAATATGTTTGTGATTGAGGAGCTGTCTTCAAAAAATGTCTTTTACATGAGGTGAGAAATTTGTTAACTCACTGTTCTTAGACAAATTGAAGAGATGGCCCCCTGTGTTGTTTTAGTGAACATTATTTCAAATTTCTTTACTCACTCAGATGAATTTCAGAACATGAGATCAGTCTTAGTTTCTTTGTGAGAATAACACCACTGCTGCAATTGTGTACGTCATTATTTTAAATAAAAATGGTGGTCTTCAGTGCTTTGACTCTGGACTGTTTGTCAGTAAATGTTTTGAAATGGGTACTGTTGCCATAACTCCTGGGAGAAGCTATCCATGACATAATATTCTCCCCTCCCCCAAGGAGTGTTTTACTTGCAATTCAAGTATGGTCTTTACACATTTTTTGTGTAAGCAATAATGCTTAGAAACTTTTTATAAAAAGGTGTATATAGATTTATTGACATCTACAGCTGCAGGAAATCATTTTGCTCCAAAGGATTGCCACCCATGACCACCCGTGTCCATGACTTGTCCCCCCTTGATTTGCTCGGACGTGGGTCGTGACCTCATAATGAAAATTATGCGGTGGACATTTTTTTTTTTTTTGCGAATGGTCAAAGTTACGACTTATGGCTAGCAGAATGCTCTTTTCTTATAGCGATGTGTAACGAATGGAATGATTCAGACTGAACAATCAATTTTAGACTACACGAAACCCAGTGATACCCTGTGTAATAGCCACGATCAGCCTTAAGTGCATGTGCCGTGAAAACAAGCACGTGGTCAATTACGTATAAAATTATGCTTTCGAGTTAGGTGATGTTCGGTAATGACTATGCTAATTTAGTCTAGGAGTGGTCTGCTTGTACAAGAAAGACGTAACTGGGCTCCATCCTTTGTACGGTTCACTTCCCCCCACCTTCCCTTCACCCACTCTCTTTCACTGTACTGTGTGGCTTTGTTCTATCCCGTCTACTTAAAAGAGAATTTTACGTAAAAGTGTGCTCGTCTTTCGGTCAAATGCCGGGTTCTTAGGCGGATATTTCGTTTCAGAGCGGGTTGTTACGCATGTAAATTAAAGTGAAAAATTTCGGTTTCACGGCAACAGCGGGTTCTAAGGCGGACCGGGTTCTAAGGCGGCGAGTTCTTAGACGGAGACTACTGTACCTTATTCTTATGTGTGTGGAATGATTGCGTAAGATTTACCTGTTGGTTTGTTATTTCATTCCTAATCATATGTTTTTGTCCATAAACAAACACCTTGTCTTCAATTCTCAGACTAAAGGAGCTACACTTGGCCCAGGAAAATTCAGATCTTGATATAGAAGGAGGGTCTTTGTCTGACTCCACACACTTTAGCCAGTTCAGACAGGTATTGAACTGAATAGAAAGATTTCATTTGCTTCCACCCATAAAGTTAGGTTGAAATCACAGCAATAAAACTTGAATGTCTGACCCCTGGTTGTACACAGTGATGAAACTTATGCTGAGGTATTTGAAAAGCAGCATTTCACTTTGATTTTACTTTCTCCAAGCTATGTGTACCGATCAAAGTTATTTAACCTGTGATGTACATTGCCAAAAAACTATGCGTGGCATATGTCATGGTTTCAAATCTACACCACACTCCTGAAGAACAATTTATTAAGAAACCCTTTTTTTTAAAAAGTATACTGTCTGTCAGACTCTAGAAGGTACAAGTAGGGATATAACAATACAATCCTCTTTAGGAGTGTGGTGTAACTGAGATCCCAGGACATACAATGAAGGGTATGACAATAAAATCCTCTTTAAAAGTATGGTGTCTGTGAGACCCCAGGACATACAGGTCGGAATAGTAAAAATGCTTGTGCGTTGCTGAACATGCACATGAACATTTTACAATTTTAAAACTGGGGGAAGATGGGCAAATGATGTCATTGAGGAATACTTGGAATTTCGAGGAAAAATTCCCAGAAATAAGATAATTACAAAAGTTTCTAATTGCTTCTGGACCCATCAGGTGCATGACATTTGTTGTAGGTTAATAGTACTCAGGCATATAATCAATTGTTATCAATAAAGGATTCCTACTGTATACAGCATAACTGGGAATTGTCCCCCTCAGGGTTGACCTTAGCCTTATAGAGATTTTTGTCTTACCTCAGCCTGTGTATATTCAAGTATCATCGTGTATTATTGGGTGGTTTCAGTCCATTTTCAGCCCCTTGAAGATTTTCCACTATCTACTTATGATGTACACATGATTATTTAGTCTCTGTATTGTATTTGTCTGTGGCAACCAGTAACATTGTTTTGAAAAATTATCACCTATGGAGCAGACCTCCCGTTCAGATGGTGACACAGTATCTCTCTCATCAAGTATGGGCAGACAGTCTTCTAAAATAGAGGATGTGGTGGAACTGACTGTCCATGGTATTGAAGAAGTGGGTAAGTGGTACACCCTGAAATCTTGCTGTTCTCAGCAGAAAAGGGAATCTACTGTAAATTGAGATTTTTTCAGTAATGGATTTGAAGATTCGTTCTAAAAGTTACACATCTTTCTGCTTCATCTGCTTGTTTAGTTGTACATAGTTGTGTTGAGACTGGATACTGTGCGGAGCACTGGCTAACAGTGGCAGATTGAAGCAGTGTCCGAACTCTGAAGTTGAATTGCTTGAAAAATACTGCCTTTAATTTGTTAATTGTAGAATCAATGCAGCAGTATACATTGTGACACTCTAACATGTACTCAGTGAAAACCATGAACTCTGTAATTAATGCGTGGCTTTATCATAATATCGGATTATTCATTTCTTTTTATTGGTGGCATTTTTTGGTTTGGGTACTATCATTGCGACTTAACTGCACATGACACTTGTCTGATTTGCTCTACCTACATCAGGGAAAGAAATAAAGGATGACCTTATGAAGATGCTACAGAACAAGCTGGATGATGCTCTGTTGGATGCTATATGTGTGATGCTCAGTAGGAACCCTCAGTGTAAACTTAAGCCTGATGACATTTCAGTAAGTCAGCAGTGGTTTAAATTGTCTTTTTTTCATATACCTTGTGCAGCTGAGAGCATTGAGTTTGCTAACCTTGCATCCCAACCTGGCCATCTCTTCAGCATTGCACTTATCATTCTGAATAAGTTTCCACACTTTTGTATGCCATTTGATTAATGGGCTGTAGTATCAAATACACTGGTCTTTCAAGTTCTAAGCTGTTGTTGTTGAAGATCTGCTTTATACAGCCATTGACTGATTAGGATAGGGCTGTTTTGTTGTTCCCTCTAATTGTCTTCTTTTTTTTTAAAAATGTCAGTGTACTTAAAAAGCATTCCAATTGGAACACTGAGCTGGTGCTTTATTTTCTCAGTTCATTCAGAAGCCACGGCAAGACCCTGTGGAATGCTTGAGACTGACCATCCCTGGACACTGTTCCATGTACCTGGTAGCTTTGATGTATTACCTGAGGCAGAATTTGCTCCAGTTCCTGCACACTCCAAATTATGTGGACACTAATCCAGCAAACCAGTTTCAGGTAAACATATATCTGTGTAGGTGTTTATTTAAATGTGTGTAAAATATGATTAAGGCCATACCATTTATTTTGCTAGGAATGAATAGCCCCAAATTATCACAGATATTAGGATGTTGCATTTGAAATGAGCTTTTGTCATTTTTTTTTACTTTAGAATCTTTAATTCCATTTTGAGAAAATGGTATGCAAGTGGAGATGCTTGTGCAAATTTTGTTAACATGACAAATTGCATACAACTTAAAATGACTTAAATAAAGATATTCAGAAAACTGTTCATATTGTTAATTCATGCTGATGCAGGTCAGCATTTTGTCCTTATTATCAATAACTATCGTAGTGGTTTCGGAGACTCTCTGCCTTAACCTGTCGGGAAATAAACCAGAAGCAAATGATTAAACTACAGCACTATGCACTTGTAACTTTTTCATATCTTTTGGTGTGTATTTGACGACAGGATATTTATGATGGTGAGATGTCAGCCATTCCATCAGACAAGATTTATTTGTATGTGAGACCCCAGCCAGGAGGTGGCAAAGGTGAGATTTCAAACATATATAACCGGTGGCACATGACTTCAGTCAAAATAGCTTATTGCGATTTACACTATTTTCACATGAATTTCAAAGCACAGGATATTCTAAAATTGTTTTTCTTAATATGGAGATAGTTTTTGAAGTAAATGAAAACTAGATGACGAGCCCAACAATATAATATTTCAAACATAGCTAAGTCAAAATGACTGAGGGAAAGAAGTATGAACAGTGTCATTTAAGATATGTACTGGTCTTCTTAAAACACGAGTGAAGGGGTGTTTTAGTTCATAAGTAGTTCCAGTACATGAACTACTTTTAGGAGATAAGAAGTGACTGAAATGTGAAAATGAAATAATACAAATCTAAACAAGCACTTTATGTTTGTCTCTCCACAGGCATTGCTTGTATCAGTGTAAATCTGGTTGATGGCCAAGGCAAAGAGGTTATATTGCTTAATTGCCCATGTCCTACCAAGAACAACATGCCAGCTGTCAGTGATCCCTCAGAGTTTGACAAGTTTGTGCAGACCACTGTACATGAAACATCTACAACGTCTAGACCTGGTCAGTGACCTCTTCTTTTCCATAGTGTGTATGTTTAAAGTAAGAGGATTCATATCCCGTTTGCTTGCTCCTTAATACAAAACACATTACTTGAAAAGATAGTTCGTTCTTGATAATAGCCAAGTTTGAAACATTTTAAGAATTCATCCAATTTTGATTCTTAATTTTACTGATTAATGATTATTTGCAGTTTCTAGTATTGTGTCTGCATTTTTAATAGTTGTGGTCTAGGTGTGCAGACTACATAAATAATATATTGTTTATCTAATGGAAAAATGTCTGTTGCTAAATTTAAAATTATTAGAATTCACCTAGAGCGTACATAAATGTATGTTGGGAAAAAAATGTGAACAAATAGATTTTCTTCCTACTAACATGCATTCCTGTGGCTCAGTTTTAATGCATTTCATGAGGTCTTCTGTGGTGTATGACATTTATCAGTGAACAGTCAAAGTGCTGTTTTGAATGAGATCATAGAGAAATGGATTTTGGATAACCTATTACATTGCAGGTGAAGAGAACATTCATATATTACAGCTTTGTGTTTGAGTTTGTTTAGTAGATCACTGAAAATGATATAGAAATATATTTTTACATGGTAGAAAGTCACTTAGCCATAACAAGTTGCTTGCCTGACATTAAAAGTCAGCTATGTATGCAGGAATATTATAAAAACCACAGTAAATATGTGGGGTTGCAGCAAGGCTTGAAGCAAAGACAAAATATGGCAAAAAGGAAAAGTTGTATGTGGCAAAGCCACGCGTAAGAAATAATATAAAAGCGATACAATAAAAAACGCAAGTTTTCTCTTTTCCTTTGCCACATTTTGTCTTTGTTTATGTAGGGGAGTGATGATTTAACACATCAAGAAATTGGGCACTTTCTACAAATTTAATATGTGCTATGTATTGGTATTTTTTAGGTCCTACGGCGCTGATACAGTTTCGCATCTGGGAGTGTGGCCACTGTGATGTGAAAAAGATTCTGTGTGACAAACTAATTGCTGCAGTGAGACATGCTCTGTGTGATATTGTCATGGAGTACTTCATGCTGACTACCCCTATCTGCTCAGTGCCCAGGAATCTGATGGACATGTGTGCTCCACCAGCATCGTCTTTGCCTGCTTCCCCTACCAAAGTGCCCCGTGAGTAGCATGGATTTTTAAATTTAATTATTGAAATATTATTATACATTAAATTATTTTATCAGTATGTGACATGATAGGATGTAACTTAATAATTTAATTTTCCCTTAACAAGTGTCAGAATTTTACTAATGGAAAGGTATAGAAGTCCAAATTGCCTTGGTCTGTGATAAACATTTCTCAGTACATTCGAAGTACTTCACTTGTGTATACATGTAAAGGTGCACAAAGGAGCCATAAAATGTTTCTTGGATGAATAAGGTTGCATTGTTACTGTAATAAGAAAAGGAACGAAATGATTATATTTTTACAGCTGAATGTCAAGAGAAAAAACACCATCCCCTGTCCCGCAAGATGTCCATAGATCCACCTCGCAGCGTTACACAGAGTGCCTCTATGTTTTCATCCTTTGTTGATCTGCGTTGGAATGCAAACACAACTGCCGAATCAGCAGGAAAGGTGAACAGTGTTGTATTTTCTCTTCATTAAATGCCACTTTTTTAACAAACCAAATGCATACATAGGTGACAGAATCAAATATAATCTTGTGCTGTGATAAGAGGGTGAGACAATTAATTTTTTGGTACAGCTAAATATGGAACTAGATTCAGGGAAATTGGCAGTTTTCTATATGAGGAAATGATGTGAATGATCCTATGTCTCTAGTTACTCAGCTGTGAAAGAGAGGCACTGAAAAAGTAAAAAGAAATGTGAAAAATTTCTATTGTTTTCTCATCAGTCTTATGGTGAAGGTCAAAACTGAAGTTTTTTTTTATACAGATATGTTTAAATTCTCAAAGATACATGTGTTACACCGAAATGGTGACGAATGTAAATTTTTAATGAACAGACAATAACTCGGGCTCATGACAGTTATCAGACTTTTTCTGTAGAGTGGTTTTTGGTTTCTCACACCTCTAATTGACCTGCGATTTTTATATTGGATAGTATTGTATTTTAAACAGTAATTAACATATCACATTGATTTCAGTGCCTGGACTTCACTGCAGGGCCCCCTCCTGACCAACAGTCTCTGCCTCGTACACCATCCAGTGCATCCACGAAGGGGGTACGTGTCAGAGACACGAATATGTCAGATGCCAAGTTGCTACAACAGACAATTGGGAAATATGAAAGTGGAGAGAAAGGCAATCTACACCCTGTGTTCTGTTCTCTCATTGAGCCTTGGATGTCATTCTGTCACAGCATTGGTCAGTGCTTGATTTACTCGTGATCTTATGATTTTTTTCAGTTGTTTTTTTTAAAAATGCTACAAGGAAGACCACCCATTACATATCACGATAACATCAAGAAAGTCAGCCAGCTGGAAATAAGTGAACTAACTAGGAAAGCTAAGGACAGGATTGGGTGGAGGAGATTTTGTCGTGACATCCACTGTAGCAGCTAACATCGATGACGATGAAGCCGACAGGTGACAGGTGACATCTTTTCATGATGCCATTTTCTTGAGAGAGGTTGGCATAATCAGTACAACTTACATTATTTCCAGTCTCTGATATATAAGAAATGATTCTGGAGCTCAAGGGTTTAAATGTGGAGGAACTTGTGAATGGTTCTCTTGACCTTCTGTTGAGTACATGCAATTTTAAAAGTATTTTGATACTTCAGTCTCTCTCTTTTTAGTGTTCATTTTTCCCCCTTCCTTATGACATTATATAATTGAGATGTCATTGAGGTCACCCCAGACATTGTTTTCATATAGATTTTCAAAGATTAAAAACTGGGGTAGCATATTTTATGTCTTAAAATAGATAGAATATCAAATATGCATTGAAACTATAGTTATACATATATTTTCTTTTTAGGTGTGCCATCAGTATCAAAAACACGGATGCATTTCCAGTCAAAGTTTTCGGTGGACTTCGTCATCAAGGAACTGCATCAGTCCATCCCAACCATTGCTAATGATACATCACTGAGGATATTCAAAGTTATTCAAACTAGCAATGCCTCACAGCCACCCTATGGAGTTTTGTTTACTCCTTGTAAAACAACACCGAAGGTAAGAGTGGGCTGCTAGCATATGGATGGCCTTGGGCATAAACCACCCAAATCAAGAAAGATTAACTGTACAGAAGGAAGAGAAAACTAATTAATGCACATAAAGCAAACTGAGAATACTGAGATGGAAGGTTGATCACTCTGTATTTTTTTTTTTTATTTGTCGCCTTTTCTGGTACATATTTTTTACATTTTTGTATTGTGTATGTGAAACAAAATTGTAATTGTGAAATCACTCTTTTCAAGTAAATCTACAAGTTCCAATTTCAGATTAACTTGAGCTTCATGTGGGATTATAATAAAGATTAAATTTGCCTGTTACCAAATTCTGCATTTTGAATTCGTCATGATGAAATCTTTTTTTCATAATTATCTGTCCAGGACCTGCAAATGAATAGAGTACTGGGGAATTTGACTGCCAGTGGTGGGAAAGTTTCTTTGATGGCTATAGGCAGGAACATGGAGCAGTGGCAGAACACAGTACAGGATCACCAAGACAATGTGCCATGTTTCTCTGCTCCAACACTCCGAGGTATCACAGCATCTTTTTGTTTTCCATCTCACTCAATCTCATATCTGTCCAGCCATGTTTTCATCTCTTACACCTTTCCATACTGATTAATTGATCAGTGTGTTGTCACAATAATTCTTAGAGCAACATTTTTTTAGAGCCAGGCATTTGCTGCTTTTGAAAAAACACTATGAAATTTCATATAAATTGTTGCACAAGTTAATGAAAAGAAATATTTCCTAGAGATGGAGAGATTGAGAAAACAATTGTTCTCTTGAAACTTAGGCTGCACTGTCACACTCTTTAGCAAAGTATACCTGTATATTTCAGCCTACAGGAGCAGCCAGAAGTTTCTGCCTCAGGTTGGAGAAACTGACAGCAAGAATCAAGATCAGTCTATCCCTAGATCAGCAGATAAAGACTTTGTACCCAGGCAGAAGCTGTTGATAATCTTGTGTGAAGATAAAGAAGTTAGTAGTGCCCTTGGCTTCTTTCCTCTGTGTCCTTTTTCCAATGTAGTTGGTGACAGTTGATAGCTGTCAATGCAGTTTGAACAAGGAATTACTGACAAAGTGACACTCAGTCCATCAAAGCATGAGATTTTCATGTATGGATAATATCAGTTAAAAAAGGTGAAAACTTCACTTTTCATGAAAAATATTGCAAATGGGAATAGAACAGTAACTAACTCTGTAGAAAGGGCTTCAAGATCACTGATGAAGAAATCTTTTATTTCTAATATTATGTCTGTCTTCTTTCCCATTGTAGATGACATTACTGATGTACAACTGGTCAAGTGACCAACTGGGTACAGTAGAAAAGACAGCCACCAGGCTGGTTCAGTGGAACAATGCACGTTCTCATGTGTTGGACAGCATCATTGGTCAAAAGATGGGGCTGTTTCATCATTTCGCCTTTTCTGATCTGCAGTACCATCCAGTAAGCAAACAGTTTGGCAATATTTTCTCATATTATTTAGTGTAGGGATTGAATGAAATATGACATATAATAATATAAGGTAAATTGATAGAGTAAAATTAGGTTCTCATTCTGGTGTGAATTAAATGTTTTTGGTTTTTTTGTTTTGGGTAATGCCTAATATTAAGCTTTTGGACATTGTGGTCATTATTTTTCTTATTTTTTTTCTGACAAATGAAAATGATTCACATCATTTCTCAGGGACACGAGCTTATGTTAAGGCCTTATATGGAGAATCAATTCACTGAGCTTTTCTGCAGTCAACAGAGGAAGTATTCTGTGATATAATATACTATGCATCCAGTGATGAATTGCTGTGCAAAGTTAGAGGTGTACATTAGATTTATAATATGGACCTGTTGTTTTAAGAAGCAGTAGGCATGTCTTCATAATCTGTTATTATGTGTTCTTACTGTATTTGACATTTTGGGAGCAAACTACTTTCCAAGAAACTTAGTGGAGGGAACATCATGTTAATGTAATAAACCTTATTTATTTTCATATTTCAGTCTCAGAATCCCTATACCCAATCTAGTGCAGAAGTGGACACACTGATCCGATATCATGCCCCTTCTCGGGATTACCAGCGACGAAACAGCAGCATGTCTAACAAAGAGAAGGAGCGCGGCTTTTCCCGCACAATGAAAAGGATCATTCCTTTTGATCAGACCTACAAGAATTTACCACCCCCAAAGCTGTTGGAGAAATTGATGTGCAATATTACCAGTGACCCTGTCAGTCGCCATGGAATTCAGGCCCAGGAGTTTAGGATGCACTCTAGACAAGGTAAAGTTTATGAATTTTTTGCCGTATCCCTAGCTGGCTTTTATACATATATGGTTGGTTCCACATGTCAGAATTACTCGGGCAACTAGGAATAAAAGATGAAATAAAATTTAAACCTATGAAAAAGAACAAAGTTGCTAGTCAGACTCAAATCTGTTAATCATTCATTTCTTTCTAAGCAGATTTTATGACACAATAAACTCTCATTGGGAATAAGTAAGATGGAATAACAGTAGTTTTTATTGGTCAGTTTCAGTGTTTTCATATAATAAGTAAATCATGTCTTTACAAGGTAAAAATGATAGTGCTGTGTGTTTTCTTAATGGCTTTGATGATACTGCTTTTACAATCTTGTATGATAAAATTTACCCGAATTTTGTATGCCCCTTGAAATGTTTTTGCGTGTTTTCACCTTTATCATATGATCTCATCACTTGGGGCTAGAAGTGAAGTTTTGTTTTGACTGATGCTGAATATTATTTGCTAAACATTTTGTCCAGCTTTGCAAATACTGACCATGACTGAGAAATTTCTCCATTGCTTTAAAGATGGTTACTGTGTGATTTACCACTCA
The DNA here is from genome assembly GCA_963931925.1 of Onchidella celtica. Classification (NCBI taxonomy): domain Eukaryota; kingdom Metazoa; phylum Mollusca; class Gastropoda; order Systellommatophora; family Onchidiidae; genus Onchidella; species Onchidella celtica. The sequence continues at coordinate 17,938,325 of OZ007571.1, forward strand.
TTGGCCTTTTGAATGACCAGCATAGCTTTACTGTTGGCAAATGGGGATTTATAATGCCAGCTTCAATGCAGCAAAGCATGCCTTCAGTGCCATAAATTATTCATTTTGACAATCCCCCCCCCCCCCCCCCCCCCCTCTCCATTTGAATGCGAACAATGTATCTCTAATACTCCCAGGCACCCACATATATTATTATATTTTTTACAGTATCCACCTTTTTTCATATTTGTTTTTAGCATATATAAAGTCTGTTGTTCGGCTTTGTTTTCATGACAGTTTGTTTGATTTGTCGGGAAAAAGAGGAACAACACTTATCCAGGACGAACATTCACGATCCTCTTCAGAAGGTTCAGAACATGTGTCCAATAATAATTTGTTCTACCAGAGTCCTGTATTTTGAAACAGTTAGAGTATCCATGGTGTGTGTATATGATGGAGGGTTTGGCCAATAGTATGACCTTAGAATAGAAAAGTGAATGGTGGCAAGAATTCTTAATGACGTTCGGGGGTTTCTGTACTATTTTGCATAGCCACTGAATAATCATGCGAAATTTGTATATAATTGTGTCTCAACATACAAGTGGTCTTTATAGTCAGAGAAAAGTTGACAAAATTTTTCTGTGGGAATGGATGGGAGATCACAGATCTTGTCTGGAGTTGGCTTCAAACTCTGTGGTAGTCTTTCCTGGTTGATGGAAAATGACAATTTATTTCTGTAAACTGCAAATCATTGTGCTATAAGTCTTCGGCATGGTCAAAATGGCAGTTTTCATCCTCAGTCTAAGACTTAAGCTGTGTTTTCATGTGTATGGAAACAGGAGTGGAAACATCATAAATCCATCAAGTACTAAAAAGGAAGCCGGTTTCCATGTGTACGGAAAACATTCTTTCTGTTTCACTACTTGAAGGGTTTTTGATATTTCTGCTGCCATTTCCATTTCCTTACAGGTGAAAACCCAGCTTTAGATACCAGCTCGAAAACATCAAAACTATAAAACACCGTAACACCTGGAGAGTTGAATAATTTGTTAGTTCCTAATGAAAGTTTAGGATGCCTCGACACAATAGTATTTGTGGCAGTTTCTGAAACATTTTCATCAAGCGCAAGATTATAAGACACCTGTATGTTTCTAGGATTCTGGGAACAGATGCAAATCTAACCACTGACGTACAAAAGTCTTTATTTGTGTGTTTGGTAATATAATCAGAGTATTGTGGAATGAGTTTCTGTGTAATCTGTCATTTACTTCTCACCCTCTTTTTTTCACCTAACACCTGTACTGTTCAGTTGAGTTTAAAAACCAAGTATTGCAAATCTATGATTGACATTCAAGCAGGTATTCTGCATTAAAACTGGGAGGCAGATCAGATTCTTTAAAAATGCCTGTAAATGCAAATGTTTTCGCAACGGGTATATAGATCTGCTGTAACTGAGCAGTTTAAATTTGATTTAAAAAATTTTTTTTTGTAAAGATTCTAATCCACCTCTTACATTCAGGAAGTAGTTCTGATCTGAATAGCAACCACATTAACTCCTTGTGTGCCATTAATTTTTCCATGTTTGCTGATACAGAAAGAAAATGGGGGGAGGTGAATGGGTGAATGAAGACTAACTACAGCAACATCTGTTAATAGAGAGGACTCTCCTTCTTCCCGAAACAAAATAGCTTAGCATTCATGTGCACCGATACACCGCTGATTAGCACAAATGTGGTCAGCGGAAGAACCAATATATCAGTGATTGGCACACAAAGAGTTGAAATCGTCAAGTGACATTAAATCCAAAATTCAATGCTTCTTACCTAGAAAACTAGACTTGTCAGTGAATTGGTATCACTTTTTGTGTTTGTGACTGTTGACGGTTCAGTATCACACTTTTTTGCATGAGTGTCTTTGTTTTCTTAACACTTTCTGGAAACTGTTTATGACTGTAGTCACAAATAGACATAGTGTGTCTTTGTTTTCATGTTTTCCTAACACTTCTTGTTAATCGCTTATGATTGTAATCACAAAATAGACAAACAACAACAACAACCACAACAGCAACAGCAGCAACAACCACAACAGTCCCCTCACCAACCACCTGTGAGCCTAACTTCACGCAAAGACCACACCGATGAAAAGATTGCTGTTGCTAGTGTGGCTGACCCAGTCTTTCAACATGGTTTGCACCTAATCGATATGCAGAAATTCATCATGGAAGGTAAGGAAGGCAAAAACTGAGAAGCAGAAAAAGTTTTCAAAGTCTGGTGAAAGGAAGACTTTAGACTGATACCATGGGGCGGATTTGCTGCAAGTCTTGAAAGTGGCAGCCCGTTTGGACTTTCATACTGTGCTGGAATATAGGGATACTCCCTGAAATACAAATCCCAAACAGTTTTCTCTTGTGTTTCATAACATTCTCACTTTTCTGTCTCTCTCACTCTGCCTTTTTTTTTTTTACTTTGTTTCTACTATAGTGCATCTTTTTAGAATGAGCAGAATCAACATCAGTTTTCCAGAAAATTGTGTATTGGATGTATTTAAAATTTTTGCACCACCCATAACAAATGAAAAATCAGTTGCAAAAGATTTAATGTGAAATATGAACCCATTTAAGATTTTTCAAATAAATCCAGCAGTCAGTTTGGGAGAAATTCTAAAAACAGATGCACTATATCAGCCTTTAAAAGGCAGTTTAGATATTTCCACTTTTGTTTTCTTTCTTATACCATAACTTTTCTTTTGTAATCATTAACTCGGGAGATCAGTGGGTAGTTAAGAAGAAAAAAGGAAGTCATTGTCATGGAATTAAATCTGATGAAACAGTAGCAAAAAGAATCTGGGATTTTTTATTAGTGTGGAACCAATGGCAAAAAGTCACAGCCTTTATCTTTTCCATAAAATCATTTCTCTTTCCATAAAGATGAAAATTACACTACTGAGCTCATTAATTGAAGATTATCATTAACTGAAGATTGCCAATGAATATTGAAATAATGAAAATAGTTGTTTAACCAATCAGTTGATCAGGAAACCATAGATCCCTTAGAATTTAAATTCAACCCCTTAAACCCAGGCGTACAGTGAATATGTGCAGCACAATGTCTGTGGCCCCTCATTAATCAGTGCTTGCTGTTGAATACAGAGAAAAAGAAAAAAAAACAAAACCATCTAGCATAAATGGAATGAGTAAGCACACTGGGGGTTTAAGAGTTAAAAACAAGCTAACCTTCACGGTGGTGGATCATACATTTGATATGTCCTTGAGTTTTACCTTGCTTGTGGAAGAAATTGATTTGCAGCCTATACTCATTGTAAAATTGTAGTGCAGATGCTCTATATCTCAGAATAACTGCCAGGTTTTTCAGAGCTCAAGAGACATCAATCGCTGTGAATATAATCATCCAAGTTGGAACATTGTGTTTGAGTGTAATATGAACAGGCTTTTATTTTGAAGTTATTAAAGGACAATTTGCAGTTTGTCTGTGATCTAAAATTTTTGTTTTTTAGGAGCATATATTGAAAAATCTCCTCCGTTCAAACTTTGCTGCAGATTCCTTTGTCACATATTTAAAATGCCTATTCTTAAGACAGTGTAACGAGGAATCTGAAGTATATGGAGGAAAGCTTTTTAAATTGCATTCCATTTTACTTTTTGCAATCCTTGTCTTAAATTGCCCTCTTCCCAGTCTTGTTCTAGTTGATAAGAAGAAAAAGAAGATAAGTCATTGTATGGTGTGATGTAGAAATTTAAGGAGTGTGAAACAAACACAGAAGAGCATGTTTTTCAAACTTATGACTTATAAAGTTGATTTGGCCTGGTATTTATTGCTACATAGTCCAGCATACTTCCCAAAGCAATTGCCGGTTGTGAAATGTGGATGCAAGTTTTGAAACTTTGAATCCCAGGACTGAGTGATCAGCTTTTTTGCTTTGTTTCCTTGATTTTCAGTTTGATGTAGACATTTTGTTTTTAGCTTCAACCCAATGCTTAAAATCTTGACTTTTTAAATTTATTATTCTGAAAATGGTGTGATATAACTGCAGTAGAGATTGATACCATAGAAGATAAGATGTAAAAAGATATGGTAGATTGCTGAAAGGGAAATAGAAAATACAAATAGTTAATTTGATCTGCCCTTGTCTGTCATTAGAATAGAAATAAGCGCTTTTCAGTAGTACATTAGGTTGTACATCATTGTCACATTCTCTTTAAGGGTGCTGTACCAGATTTGGTCTGAAGAATTTGAAACATAGGAAACCCTCATTGTGTGAGCCGGCAGATGCTCAGTGCTGCTTCTCTTTTCTCTCTATTTAATTATCAAGTCTTTATCATATTAAATAAATGAGATACATTTTTTGTTGAACAGGTGATGTAATAGTAGGTTAATGTGATAAATTCCATATATGTAACACTCTGTTCACTACGCTCTGCAAATTGTATATAAAGTCCGAGCACCCTGTGCACTGAAATGTACTGCTACTTTGATAGCTCTGAATATTCACATTTATAAAATCTGCTGATTTTATCTTTGCTGCAAGTGAATAGAAATAATGCCAACATAATTCATTGCTATGTGAGAAAACTTTCTTGGTTTGTAGTAAAGCTTCTAGATGACTTGGTCATGAATAGTTAGAATTATTCACTTCCTGTCATTATAAATTTATCACATTGGTGAGGCGCAATTGGTCTGAATTATTTTGTGTAGTTTTAAACGGTCTGGTCTTGTTTATTACTTGTTGTCTGGTGATGCATGGACAGAAGTAGATCTTGCACAAAGTGAGTAGTTGGAAGTCTGTGTTAACATTTTGTGTATGAGAAATATATGTGTCATTTTTATATTTACAAGTTTGAATTTAATAAGCCACACAGTTACCTCAGCAGGTTCAAGTAAGTATTGGTAATTGGTAATGTTGGAGCACATGTGGGATATTGTAGTGTTTTGTTACTTGATAGCTCTGATATTAACTGTTGTTGATTAAAAAACATTATTGTTGTGAGGAACATATCTCATCAGAAAATACATGTTTATCGATGTATGTTGTTGAATTTCAGAATTTGCAGTTTATCAGTATCTTGACCATTGTTTTCCTGAATTTTTATGAACAGAGGAAGAGAGGACAAAACTATGTCAACTGTATCTTGGATGGTCACAGAGCACATTGAAAAATGTGAATCCTCCAATAATGGTAAGCCATTATCATCTCCTGTAGTTTAAGCTATCATATTGAGATATTTAGGCTCTCTTATTTCAAAGATCTGATAGCAAAGGAGCACTGTACATTTGATTGATGAACTCTATACAAGAGTATTAACTGGTATACAGTAATATTTCATTTTTATCACAATTATACTGTAGAATTGCCAGAGGTCAGCAATTTATTCATTTATCATTCTGTAAATTAATTTATTCCATACTTGACTTTTTGCACTAATAGGAAGATTACCTAATGCAGCTGAAAAGAGCAGGCAGGCTGTTCCACTACTGTGCCACACCCCTTGTGTTCTCTCCTGTTTGGAGACAGAATGTAGTTCAGAAGACCACAGGAAAAGGAGACAAGTATCGCCTCGATGCCTTTGGCAACCCAACTCTTGGTTCAAACCCTAGTTCCAACACTATGACGCAAGCTGGTATCGCAGCTGCTGTTGCTGCTGCAGCCGCTGCAACTGGCCCAGCCACACCGGACAAGTCCCAGAGAACAGTAAGTTCAGCATCATGTTTCAGATAAGCTTTGATGTGTCAAGAATAACATATTTCAGGAGGTCTCTGGAAATAAATGTCTTTATTTGAAACTCTTTTAGAAGCCCAAGGGCTTTCAGGTATCATTGTAGTTAAAGGATATTTCTTCCCCAAGACTGGTGACATTCACTATCAACAATACAATTCTGTAATTGTCGCATTTATTAGACATGCTTTAATATTGATTATTAGTGTCTTGCAATGAACCAGTGGAAATGTTGGAAATACTTTAAATCTTTTTATATCACATCTGGTATCTTCTTTGTCTTGTGTTTTTCTTCTCTCCGTTATTTTAGTGATCTTTCCATTACCCTCCATCTATCAGTTTGTTTTGATCATCATGATGTCATATGCATATACATCATTATACCTATACGGGCTGCTCACACAGGTCCATCTGCCCCTTCCGTCTCATTATGGTGGGCTGCTGGTAGGATATTCTACCCTTCTCTTGCACCTGTCTGTCATTTTATCCTATGCCGGGCACTAAATTACTGTTAGCTTTGTGATGTGCCTTCTTCATGAACTCAAACTGAATGCAAACTCTCATCCATCAGTCCATCCATTCAGTCAGCTATTAATTCATCCAGCTGTCCATTTCTCAGCTTTTAACATTTCTGTTGTATCCATTGTAACCTGCAACTTTGTCTCTGCCTATTCAAAGTGAGAAAACGACACTGACTGTTGTTTACATGCTTTTTGTAAAAATTCTGCAGTTTCCAAATTTCTTGCCAGTTCCAAGCCCTGTTCAGTGTGTAAGATTGCATGTGTCTTCTGTGAGGGAACTTCAGACCAAGCCCAGAGAAGCACTTTAAAGCTCTGTTTATTTGGTCTGAGGCTGCCTCTTTGGACAAGTCTGAATTTTTTAATTTTTTGGCCTTATTTGTTTGCTCACCAGCAGGGAGCAGAACATACACAAAATTGCTTGCAAACGTCCCTTCTTTGGTAAATGCAATGATCCAAGTCTTTTGTTATAGTGAATTCTGCAGTTTGGTCGTAGTGGAAATGATGTGACATAATAGCAGTACCGATCAGTATTAAAACAATATGTGTTTTTTGGTTTGTATTTCAGTTTTTAATTTAAAATTGGAATAGAAGGAAATGAGTTCATTCATAAGTGCTAGCCACCGTTTCCTATAGCTGTAGTAACAAAAATCTGAAAAATTGATTGTTATATAAGTTCAACTACATTCAAAGCCACATCAAATGATCTTGGTTGTAGACATCCTAAGCCAAAAAGATAATGAATACCAGACTTTCAAAAAGTCATCATCACTGGACCAGTAGTGCTAAAATAAAACAGTTTTTGGCTGTTCCTGAAAAGTAGTCAAAACCAATTACTACAGTTTTAGGGAACGGTGCCGAAATATTCATGCCATCAAAATTAAGCAATTCAGGAGACGGCATGACGAAAGAGAAACCGTCAGGAATATTTGAAACCAGTAAAGATTTGTTCTGGTAGAGGCTGCTGAAAAAATTAAATTAAATTGTTGGGAGAATGAAGCTTCTTGCAAACGATTCTGCAGGAAAGAGAATCCCTGTCAGACATGTGTGTTAGTCCCTGACTTGATTTTTAAATTTAATTTTAAGCTCCACAGTTAGTAGTTTTTTTTGTTTGTTCTTGAAGCTGGATAGAGATTTCAGAACACCCTGGCATTTATTTGTTATTCAGATCTGGTACAAAATCAATGTCAATGGTCTAATGATGCACAAGAGAACACAGCCTCATACAATTCCATGTTGTGCCACTGCACCAAAAAGCAGTCTTTGTAGCAATAGTCAAGCAATGGCAAAAAGAAAACATTGTATGCAGTAATAGAACCCTCATTTCCTGGTTTCTCCAGGTAGTGAGTTCCTGGGTGCAAATAGTGCTGTTGTACAGCATAGTGCTAGTAGAGTATCTATCCAAACTGTGAGATAAGCGTTATTTCAGAATACTTTTTAACACCTTGACAGTGTCTTTTTGTGCTTGTCATTTTCTTAAAACAGCATTGTTCATGACCATGTATCTTAGCAAAGTAATGTTCTAAACAGTTAGTTTATGTATTACCTTAGGATAGCCTTAACTTGTAAACTTTTGTGTTTTTTATCAGCCAAATTTTAGATTTGGAATGTAACATTTCATTTTCATTTAAATGTGTCTAGAAATTTGGTTACTTTTAGCCTAGCATTCCTATTGACTTATTTTCAAATTTCTGTGTGTGAACTTTAATGTGCTCAGATAGTCGGTATATATCTAGGTTTGCTATTGTTGACTTGTATAGAGTAATTTTGTAGATTTGAAACATTCTTCCACATTTATATTTGAATTAGATCTAATGTACATGTAGTAAAAGCCATGTTTATGTGCTAAATTAAATCTCCTGCATAAAGTCCAGGATATCTGTGAAAACATTGTTTGACCCACGTCTTCAAATCTGTTATTTATAAGGAGACTCAAATTGCTCCAGCATTTTAAAGTGTCATCAGCTGGGAGGCTGGTAGAATACCCGTTTTTGATAGACAAGTTGAAATTTGGTCTTGCCATAGAGAAGCAGGAAACAGCTCAAAATTTTATCTTGCCAACTCACAACACTCTGCATTGTTATTAATTCAGAGAGATGCTCATCTGAGGCATGCTGTCATGCACTAAAACTGCCATCTCCTACGCCTCCTTCTCCTTCCTCTGCTTTTCCCCCTCCCTCCCAACATAACCAAAGAAAAAAAAAATTGGGCGGAAATCATAAACTCATAAAAATGCTTAACATGGAACAAGGCTGGGATGATGAGAGATTGAATATTTTTATACTGTGTCTTTGCATCCTAGAAAGATGAAACTCATTTTGTCTGCAGTCTGTATTACTGGAAAAGTTCATAATTTTTGTATTCATGGTAAATGTTATGGAAACATTTTAATGAAATTGGTCCTTTGGTCCCTGGTTCTCCTGCTTATGGTCTTCAGTTTTGAATTGCTTTGGCCACTGCAATGATGGAGGCTTTTGTTTGATGTTCATGCCTAAATGATAGAAATCATTTAAGAGGCTAGATGCCAAACAAGCATTTGTAATGCTGAAATTTAAGAGAACTGTTATTGTAATTCTATGGGAACATAAATGTTTTCTGACATAAATATACTCTGGTTATATGTTGATTATATATATATTTTTTTCTTACCCAGTTAAAATATGAGGTCTCATTTCTATCAAGTCTCTCTATAATTCAAGAATTACCTGTGCCACTGATTTTATCAGGGTGCAAGAAGTTGTCATCTTTAGTGTACCATTGAATAGGTCAGCTTTTTTTTTTATTGTTACATGAAACTTGAATTTTTATGGGTTAATTTACCTTAATATTGTTCATTATCGCCAAATTTCTTGATTGGTTTTTATGTTTTAGTCTGGTTTGACCCTTCTAGTGCATGATTCTTTACTCAGAGTGAGACAGTGGGAAAATTAGATTAATGCATATTGTTTGAGACCATGAAAAATGAAAGACTTCTGTATTCCTGTTAAATTCCAATCGTCATGGACGGAGCAGTGAATTAACTGGTTTAGGGTAGGGGAAATAGAGGTCAGTGTTTTGTATCCAGTGCCTTGACCAACTAGGTAAATTTGAAACTGCTGATAAAAAATTCTGATTGGCTCTGAAAACACTGAATCCAATTTAGTTTACATAAAAACTTGCAAGCAGGAACCGGTCATGACTTAATTGATCAAATCAGTATTGCAGATTACTGTTTCTTGTGCTTATTGATGTGTTAATGAGGATTTTGTCAGAGCTTACAGTTAGACAATAAGGAATATATAGCTTTAATCCTTCAGAAGTCTTAAATTTAACACAAAGACACTGCTATTTCTCAGCGTTCCCGTCACAGCTCTGGGGCCTCCAATGTGAGTGGGAAGGTCAAGGCCAGTGATGACTTGAGCAGAAAGGGCTCGGAATCTGGTTTACCCGGGCTGACAGGACAATCGGGGAGGAGCAGATTTGAGGTGGAGGAAGAGGCACAGTGGCACATTAACCTGAGACAGAGATTCATGAAAGAGTATACACAATACCTGGTCTCAGAACTTGGTTTCATCCGCTTGTTCCTGCAACCATCATTGCCAAAAACGTAAGGATTGCTATTACTTCTCATGAGGTTTTAATCTTCGGTAATCCTTGTAAAGCTCAGGCAGCATTCCTACATCAGATTGTAATGTGACTTGGTTTTTATAGAAAATGGCGGAAGGAGATGGTGATCATTTTAGGCACAAACCCCTCCAGCTGTGTGATTTTGCAGTGTCTCTTGTGTTAATATCATGTGTAATACATAGAAGGCAATAGGATTATAAAACTACCAAACTGTCCCCTACTGCCATTGCAATAACAAAACAACTTGATGTAATTGGAGATTTTTAAAGGAAGTTATTTTTTGTTATAAAATTGTGTGTTAGAGTTTGTTTGAGGGTTTTTCCATAGTTTTGTCTCCATGAATTTGTAAATGGTTGAAATTATATGAGCCCCAGCGATGACTGAGGTTCAAAGAGTTAATGCCGTTAGTATTTCCTTATTTGGAGTACATTGACTAGACTTATTAATGTCAAATGTTTCTGACCATCCAATCAGCCATGGTAGAGGTCAAGGGTCAAGTGCCCCAAGTCAGGGGACATTTGAAACCAGTGAAACCAGAATGGGGACCATTAACCTGCAGAAAACCTTGACTGGAGGTATCATAGTGATGGAGCTGAGCTTTCGGCAGGAGTATTTCTGTGTCCGCATGTTTGCCATTGATTGTTCCCAACTGAGGGTTATTGTCAATCAACAGGTCAGGATCTGCCATTTCCATGTGTTATCAATATTATTACAGTAGTCTCCGTCTAAGAACTCGCCGCCTTAGAACCCGATCCGCCTTAGAACCCGCTGTTGCCGCGAAACCGAATTTTTTCACTATAATTTACATGCGTAAGAACCCGCTCTGAAACGGAAAATCCGCCTAAGAACCCGGCATTTGACCGTGAGACAAGCACACTTTTATGTAAAATTTCCATATTAAACACAAAACTCTCTTTCAAGTTGGTGGAATAGAACAAAGCCACACAGTACAGTGAAAGAGAACAGGTGGAGGGAAGGTAGGGGGAGGCGAACCGCACAAAGGATGGAGCCCAGTTACGTCTTTCGTGTGCAAGCAGGCCACTCCTAGACTAAATTAGCACAGTCATTACCTAACATCTATTGTTGTCTGACTCGAGGGGCAGAATTTTATACTTAATTGACCACGCGCTTGGTTTGCGTGGCACATGTACATGTACTGAGAGCTGTATGTGGTTATTACACATGGTATCACTGGGCCTCGTGTTGTATCCGCCTAAGAGCTCGGTCCGCCTAAGAACCCGCTTTTTCTGTCTCCCGTTGACCGGGTTCTTAGGCGGAGACTACTGTATTTATTTTTACTTTTATTATTATTGGGTACCTTGGAGGCTATTTTTGAAAATTTGGCTGAACATAAGTTATGAAACTTTCCGACATGAAAAGTTACACAATAGGGTAGGTGTTTGGTAAGCCCGTTTGAGGATAAATCGTTCTGAAAAGTAATTAGAAAACAAAACATGCTAAGGCTGTGGATTTCCTTCCCAACTTTTAAAGAATCCGATTCTCCTCTGATCTGTAAATAACTCAATTGTGTCATCTTCCATTATTAGGGCAGCACACACTGGTGAATACAATAATGTGAGGAAAGCATAATTTACAAGCCTGGGTATATGCCAGGCTATTCTCTTTGTCATTTATAAACTTGTTATTAGAAATCTGTGTTTTAACCCTTTAAAGGAGTGTTTTTCATTTTCTTGGATCTTTGTGTGGCATTGCTTATTGTGAAATGTGAATGAAGTCATGTGAATAAGTGTGCTGAGCCACTCCCCTAGGGTTGGTGCATTTGTAAATGTTGCATTTGTAATCTTCTTCGATTCGTGAAGAAATGTTGCTCATGAAGGAATGTACTTGCAGATTCATATTAAACAATACATATGCTTTACAACATTGCAGATGCATTTAATTTTTGTTGATGAGTGTGACAAGTACAAGGATTTGATCCACGTTCACTCGTTTGCCCATGACTTCCACCTCCATTGTGTGCAGAGGTATCTGATGAAGCAGGGAGACTCTGTCTTCCCCGCTGGTTTCAATCTGGACAGTTTCCTGACTGACTTCAAGCAAATTTATCCATATCCACCCAGTTTCTCAAGAAACTGTCTGCAGCAGGGTCAGTAGCTACTTAGTTAGACAGTTACCATGCTTAGCCTGTAGTAAGGCAGTCCAATAAATGGAACAAATTGTCTTGCTGTACAGCAAAATAGTTTAATAAATGGACCAGATTGTGTTGTTGCACAGTAAAATAGTTAATAATCAGACCAAAGTGTCTTGCAGCATAGCATAAGGTTTAATAAAAAGACTAAATTGTCTTGCTGTGTCGTAAAATAGTCTAATAAATAGACCAAGTTGCCTTGCTGCGTAATAAAATAGTCTAATGAAAATATCAAATTATCTGGTGTGCTGTGGCATGGTCTAACAAATAGATGAACTTGTAAAACTCTAGTTTGCTGTGACTCTGAATTATATTCTATCGTGGTCAGATTTTATATTTTAGTAAATATTCTAAGGTATTGAACATTTTGTTCTTGACATCTTAGACCTCATCAGCATTTAAATGACATTTTATATATATTAAATTAGTATTTCTTTTGGCACTGTCCACTGTTTATTTTTTATTTAAAAAAAGAAAAGAAAAAATCATGATCAAAATAAAAAGATGAGAATTCAGTGCAAAAATTTTATAACACAACTTAACAAATACAAATGTATTCTGTTTTGCCAGGTCAAAGATAAAATTTTCTATGTAAATTACTAATCCACTCTGATCATTTTAGTATTATAAAGAACTTAAATTTTTATTCTTCTTTATATCACAGATTCCATCACCTTGCCAGAGCTGCCATTTCCTGGCACCATGCTGTATGAGTACATGCTGAAACAGATGGGAGTGCAGGAGATGTGTGTTTTTCGCATGGTTTGTTATAGCCGAGGCAAAGAAATGGTAGGGGAAGATCGGCCTGCACATTGCAAATGCTTCTGCCCCACCATCTTTTTGGTTTGGATTGGACAGCACATAATAGTTACATTGCATTGTTTTGTTTGCTTACTGGATTTTATGTTGTGGCATTTCAAAAGAGGTATTTCAATGATTTTGTATACAAATTTTTGTGAAGAGCATATCAGAGAAGTGCTGAAAACTGAAAACTGAAAATATTTTCATGTTCATAAGATTTCAAAGTCTGAAACTTACTGAAAGTGAGAAGGAGGGAATTTCTCATGCTGAATTTAAAAGGGGAACCAAGATACTTAGCCAGCAAGTCATTATTACTGTGAAATGAACAAGCAGTTTTTGCTTTGCCAATATGAATACCGTAACACTGTTGTGAAACAAACATATTGAAATCAGAGTAAAATTCAGCCTCTTTGGATTTGTTTTGTAAGTACTAAAGGTGGAATACTGTCTTGTGCCCAATATATTTGCCAGAAGGGGATTATCCAATTTATGCCTACAGTCATTGCTGTCCAATATTACCTGTGACAAATTTTACAGCAGACAGAAAATTATACGTTTATATTATATCATATAATATAAAACCCCTGTTTTGGTGGATCCATTCAACTCTATATTTACAAAGCAGCTATAGATGTTATTTCTGTGCAGTAGTAACCCATTAAATCATTTGTTTTTGGATATATACCTGCAACTTGGACAGCAATGATTCCTTTTCTTAAAGCACCTAGTTTTGGCATGAGATGACTGGAGGTTTTATATAGACATTTGGGGATCTTTTTCTGTTTAATTATACTGTGATTATAATTTTGTCCTACTGGGTGGTTAGGTTAAGGTCAGTCAATTATTAATGAGGAAATCACACTCAAAAAAAGATAGGCCATATTGAGATTGAAAGTTGGAAGCAACTCCTTTTCCTCTTTTTTAGTTCTGAAAGGTAAAGATGAGGATTTAATATTAATTTCTGTTAAGCACTAATGAGAAGTTAGAAAATAGAAATGATTTGAAAATAGGGAATGTTGGCAACTGTTGCAAGTAATGAAATGCCTAAGAGGAGTCTGTAAGTGTTAATGAAATGAAGCACTCCCTCATGATTTCACCCTGTAAGTGTTTGTGTGACTTTTGATGCACTCTATATATTGGTTGACAACTACTGTCTTTCTGAATAGTGTGACTGTGTTAAATGAGTCCCAGTAAAATTAGCTCTACATACCTAAATTAGAATATAATTTTTGTTTCATAAGGAGCTAGAACTATATACACAGTAGGACATGATTAACATATCTTTTGAGATGCCCATAGATTACTGAGTTAGTCAGAATGGTTCTTTAGAGAAAGGAAACTTCCTCCCCCTTGTATAGTTATAGATAATTCAGGTTTGAGTAACTGTTATGGACAATTTTTTTGTTCAAAGCGTTAATATTAAAATAATGGGCATGTGATTATTACAGTTGATAAGAGTTATAGAAGGCTTCTGAACTGTTAATCAGGAAATTCATTTGTTCAACTTTTATTCAAGCTGTTTAGTTCAAATTAGGCCTTGGACATTTTTTTAAATTCTGAGGCCTTTGGCAATTTTTTTTTTACTCAACTTTTCCCCCTCATCATTTGCACAACTGCCACCCAGAGTGAGATCACTTGTTAGACATAATAAACCTATCAAGCAATCCCTAGCTGTGTATGAGAAAGGAAGAATATCAAAGATGTCTATGAATCAGAATCTGTACCATTTGGATTAAATTTTTGAAAATCATGAAATGAAGATGGTAAAAGATACATAGTATGAATTCTACTCATATTTCAGATGTTACTTCACGCTGTTCAAAGGGGCAAAAATTCAGTCTGATTTATTCATTTCTGCCTGATTTGGTCAGCAAGAATGATAGTCGGGGCATCAGATATTATGCAACTCATTACAGCAAAGTCTCGGCAGTAATCTGCTTAAATTTGAATGAACAAACAGTTGATATCAGAGTGTAGAATTCTCTATAAAGGAGCCTATGGACATTTTCTGGCGTGATTTTCAATACTTAAAACAGATGGATGCAAAGTATGTGAACCAAGAGGATTTGACACGAATATTTTATTCTTGAAAGATGAGGATTTAGATTTACACCTTTGTGTCCATCACCGATCATGTGTTTCAAACAGGAAATTTTGCCGTTTGCATTCCTAGTACATTTACAATATTGAAACCTTAAATAAAATGACTTTAAAGAATTTTCAATAAATACAGAAGAGCAGGATCTAGTTCATAGTGAAACATTTGCTGTTGCTTGATCAGACCATTTTAATCAATTGAATATGAGCGAGTCCATTAGCATTAACCTTTATCTTCTTACCAAAAAGTATTTTGTGTTTCTGCCATTCAGGGAGATAAGTTTGCTCTGGTTAAGCATGACAAGCTTCAAGTTCCCGGTCAAACCCGAGATACAGAAGACCCCAACAGAGACACAGAGATGTATGATGTGAGTTTAGTCATCATCAACAATTCATCACGGACTAATGGGACGGATGACCCTATGAAACTGACGCTCAAGTATTTTTCAGTGTTGACAAGACAGAGTGATTGCTACCCCATTCGCACCCTTGAAAGAGCCTTTGGTCAGTTCAGGGGAACATCTGGAAGCATAAATAGCAAAAAGAGGCGAGCAGGTAGGCAGAATGTTTTTATAATTAGTATCCGATGATCATCATAGGAGAAGAGGGGAGGAACGTTAACTTTTTATATGAATTGGTGCTAACATTATTTCTAGCAAATTTCATATAAAGTGCTACCTTTGCCAGTAACATTATGGCGACCATCAGGTCTCTGAACTTCTTAATCACAATACTTATTACATGATATAAAATTTCTCCTGAAGGACATGGTCCGTTTCACAGCTGACCACATGTCATCATCTAAATCTATGCCTTTAATAACTTTCCTGGGTCTTATTATGCAAAATGCCAAAATAGACATTTTTTTCTGCATGTTTGTTGTGTTCAGCTTGTCAGGTAATTGTATTTGTGCCCTTGTTTTATACCATCAGGTTCAGCCTCTGAACTGTCAGAATTGGATGAACAAGAGGAGCTTGAACCCAGCCAACCAGTTGCAGTCAGACAGCATATAGGAATGAGGAAGGAGCATGTTAATTACAGAGGGTTCTCCAATGTACAACAGTATGCTCTTTTCAGCACTTTGGTGAGCCAAAGTGAGAGGGGAAGGTGAGAGATAGCTTGTTCTTGTTCAGACATTTCAGAACGCGTGTCTTAGTGAGAGTGCTGTTGAAATACATGAAGAGGCCTTCGATGATAATATGTAAACTTGAGAAGAGTACTTTAGGTAGAAATTTAAACATATATTTTGTTAACAAAAGACAAATGTTCAAGGCAATATATGAAAGGGCTTACCAGGAATTTCTTGGTACTGTAATATTAAAAGGCACTGGACTTAATAAATTCTTGTTTATTATTATTATTATTATTATTTTCAGCTGCATATTGATCATTTGTGAATTGTTTTTGGCATTGCAAGAAAATTTTGAAGACTTCCTTGGAGCGAAACATTTACAAAATTATAGGGAATAAATGTAAAGGGATTTTTCTCAGTTAAAAGCTGTTTTCAATTTCATTTTCCACTGTGTCCTTACTGAACTTTCGGAATTCTAGAGAGAAAATTTTGGAGATGGTGGAAATGTCGAAGAAGAAATGTCGACGAGACTACTTATGGCAGAGACTGCTCGTGTCAAATTCTGATTTGGAGGAAGGCAAGAGAAGACACAGAAGTGACACAGATGAGAGTTCTGAGAGTGTAAGCATATTTGGTTATTTCAGGTCATTAGATTTTTGTGATACAAAATCATACAACAGAGCACTCTTTGCAAAAAGGGAATTTTACCCCGCAATTAACACTTTTGAATGTCTCAGATAGGAGAACAGAAACAATTTGCGGTGACATTTTTGAGATGTGAATTCTGGAACCACTTGTTTTCGTCATTTGTGTAAAGGTTTACAATATACCTAAGCAAAACATGGATAAGAAAGGCTCATTATCTTGCAGATCTTTGAAGTTGTAGTGTTCACATTCCTTGCACAATGCACTAATGAGGAAGTAAAAAAGGGAAAAGAGGAAATCAGACACTCAGTGCCACAGTTGTGTGCTATATAAAGTATGATCCATATATTGAGGGTTGGCAACCAGAATTTTTATGTCCAAAATAGTCAAATTGAGAAAAACGAGTTTGAAATTTGTAGCAACAATGAAAATTCAGATAATTACAGTAACTTTAACACCATCACATGAATAATTTTGAATTGGATTATGAAATAAAGTCAAACACCTTGCGTCTTGGATATCTACAGGCATTTAAGGGCAATGAACAAATTTGGACATAACACATTGTGGTTGATAATCCTCGATTTGTTCTTACATGACCGAGTTCCATGGGATAAGGACCTTGTTTCTCGTGCTTTGAAAAGTCTCTCTTTGAAATACATTGGTTGATCTGAGAATGAAGCAGGACTGCAGAGAAGAAAAAACAATATTTTAGTACAGTGTATGTAGTTTGTATACATTCATGAATTGTTGGCAATACAAGAACATTTTGAAGACTTCCTGACCATTAAACACTCACAAACATGTTGGAAATAAATGTGAAGTGTGTTCTTAGTTAAAAACATACTTTAATTTCATTTCCATGTATCCGCCATGTCAAAGCCACATCCAACATTTGTTTATTCACAGTTCCACAGCCCTCTGACATTCCAGGAATTTTGTGAACTGCTGGAAACAGTGACAGTGACCCCTTTGAGTGTTGTGGATCCTCAGCTTACTCCTCTGTTCAATATGCCATTCGCTTGGTATCGCAGCTTGTTTGTCACACTTACCAACAAATATCCTGGTGCTCACCGCTGTTTCTTTAGTGCAGACAAGAAAATCCAGTACATAGTAAGTTTCAAGCAGTGTCAACAATCTTACATCTGTGATCGGAAATAAAGCTGTTCACATGAACATAATTTTTTTAGGTTCAGTTCATCATAAGGCTTTTAGTTTTCTGGCGTAATTATCACATTTTAGTGGGTAACTTGCTCTAGATTTAAGGATTGCATTATCTTTACTTATCACTTGAACTTTGAGAAAGAAAATGAGCCTACCACTTCATGTAATAAATTTTCAAGTTTGTTATTCTTTCAAGTCACTGTTTTTGTGTGCAAGTCTTGAAAATGATGAATTCTTTTAAAAGACCTCAAAGATCATTAATCTTATTTCATTTAATGGCTCCAAAGATTTTTGTTTTGTTTTTGTTCACAATTAGGCAACAAAGCATATGTATATAGTGAGTGTCTGGATGCAGTCAGTGTACATTTTATAAATGGCTCAAAGTCACAGAATTTTTTGTTGCTATTTTTTAAAAATAGTTTCTTTGCTTTGAAAGGCAAAACTGACTCAGTTTTAATTTTTAATTCTATGTTTTCAGGTTGTGCTCAACATGAACAATTTAGACATGTTTGCTATGTTGTCAATCAACGATGCTACAGAGCAAACAGTGAGTCTTTTTGTGTCCCAACTTTTTTAATTGAAAATATTTAAAGTTAATGTTGGGGGAAGGGCGGACAGTACTTGTGCCAAATCTGGTTCATGGTAAAGAGTTGAGCAAAGTTGAGGTAAAGCACTTAAGCTGAATTTGATGCACATATGAAAAGTTAGCATAAGGGAGCTCTCTTTTGAAACTGTATATTCACTTTAAGACCTATTATGGAATTTCAATAGGAAATTTGAAATGAATGCGACAGAGGATGGCATTTACAGAGTGCTTAAGCAAAGAACTGAAAGCCTATATCAGATCAAAAACCCCATCATAATATTAGTGTATTGAAAGATCGGCAGTTTCAAGAAACAGACAATTCACAATGGATAGGCAATAAGAGTGTTGTTGTTTTTGTTTGCTACAGGATCTGTGCATGGTTATGAAGGAACCAGTGACTGATGACTACCTGCACTCTCCAGACACACCCAACCTCCCCATGTACAGCCTGCAGACTCATGTGGAGGACTTTGTGAATGTTTGTTGTTACCACGTGTGGGCCAGCATGTTGCAGTAACCAGCAGTATAGGACCATTATTACAGGAGCTAGCAATGTAGGAGCACTGTTACACTCTCATAGTGTATGCAACTCAGCTTGCCTTGATACATATTGCAGACTCATACGAAAGACTGTTAATGTGTGTGCCAGCATGTTGCAGCAACTGTGTGGAGACAACTTGTCCTAATCAGGTTTGCTGTTTACACCATAACTGGCCATTTATTTGTAGCTTATGTGACTGCAAGTGTGGTGCGATAATTGAATGACTCCTTGCTTACATTTATCAGAATTTTTGTGTGAACGTATGCATTTATTTCCAAGTACATTTGTCATTCATGGTTTAACGTTAGATTTGTTAAAACCCATTCATGATGAGAAATTCGATCATTGCTAATCCCCCCCCCTCCAATAATCCATGCTGATATTCCATATGATTTTCTCAATGTAAATTCATCTAGTTAGAAAGTAGTACAAAAACATGCTTGAATTTCATTGAGATGGTACAGTGTTTTCTGATGTATCCAAGAGTAAGCTCATGGCAAGAATATTATTTTCTTATTTGTAACAGTATTTCAAGTCTATGTTCAGCACATTTGCTCAAATTAAGATATTTCACGTGTCTGTGTGATATTTTAGTCAGGATGTGCCTGTGAAAGTGTGACAGTTTAACCACTCTCCTGCACTCTTAATGTACATCCTAAAATCGTTAGTGAGAGTGCACTGTGGACAATTTCAGTAAACATTTACATCATGTAAATTAATCTGATGAAGTTAAGCTGTTTTTGACTGCAGATGTTCTTTACCTGTTTTATTCAAAGACTGTATGTTATTTCATTCTAAGAATGAAGCCTTTGCCAATGCTTGTGATAGAGTTGTTGTCTCTGTTCAATATGATTGACATACCATTGTCAGGTCATCCTATCTAGCATAATATCTGTTTAGCTTTCTCCATTGTAAAATAGCTGAATGAACTACTGAAACCTTATCCATGCTGTCAAATAAGATCATGTGATAAGAACCTGAGTGTACAGTGTTGCAGTTGTTGTATTTAAAGAATGTATTTCTAAGCACTCTTTAGAATATTCATCTTTGTATTGTAACTTCTTTGAAGCTTTACAATGGTTACATTAAATTCATGTCATTATTTCATCCTCAAGCACGTTTTGATATACATGTAAAATATCCACCAACTTATATTGGAGGCCCTATCTATAAAGTTTATTATTTTGGAGGCCCTTTATATGCTTAAAATTGATTGTATTGGAGCCATATTTATCATATTTGTGGTTTATTGATTTGTTCTGCAGCACAAAATGATATAACATGGACCTTTGTGCAATATGCATTTTATGCCCCCCCCCCCCCCCCCCCCAGACCATCTGTTTTAAAGCTTTGTAAAATGATTCATGCTATTGAACCTTGTGGTGGAGTTGTGAAAAGATTTGTACAGCATTCCTTGCTAGAGTTCTATGATATTTGACTTATGCAAGCAGTTGTTGGAAAATGAAGAGATTGAATAGCCATGCGACGCTGTATGGATTAGGCAAAATGTAAATGGTGAAAAACACACCCTCTGAAAACTTCTGATTGACATGCATCCTCTGAGACTGGTCCACTGATTACGGGTACCTGTTTAGGTGATCTGTGTCCAAGGGGATATTTACATGTTTCATTTGTTTTCAATAATATATATATGTAAGCATAAGCCATGAAGTACATTTTCACATTCTCTATAGCATGTGCTTTGTAAGACAATTCTACATTCAACTTTCATCAAAACAACCTTTGGAAGTGGCTTTCTCTATTATTGGAAGGGTTGCATTGCACTATAATCACCTTTATTATCTCATTAAAATTGATATGATGTGCTTGAAAGAAATGCAGGTTTGTTGTAATCATTAGCGTGGCTTGTTTTGATATTATGAGAGTTAACAAAGTATCATTAATGAAGTATTAAAATATTGCAGTGCATTAGTTTCAGATATGCAAAAATTAATTGTGTATCATTCTTTTGAACAAGTATTACAGAGTTTCTTGATTTTACAGACAAATCTTTATTCAAAAACTGCATGCATGTTTTTGTGGTGAGGTCAAGACCAAATATTCTTTGTTTCTAAGTATCCAGCTTTTTGGCAAGCTTTTTGCTCATGATTTAGTGATGGGTCTTGATGAAGCAGTTCGTTGATACCTGCAGTAATACAGTTTTATATTGTGTAGTGCATAGAGTTAAGTGCTGAGTTTGGCTGCAATCTTTGATTATGAGTTGAGCACAGTACTTGAGAAGCAGGATCTGCAGAAATAAACATAAGAGAAACATTTTGACACGCTGTTTCCCACTGTTGACTATATATTGCGTCAGTCAACGCATAAATTCTTTATGTAAATAACCATAAAACCAATTAGAAGGCCAACATAAGTGGCAAAACAAAATGGAAGTTTTTACACTCTGCAGATGCTGTCTAAACATGTAGTCATGGCATCAGTGAATCTTTCATGGCAAACCTGAAAATCCACATTGATGGGATTAGCGTTAAATGGTTTATCATCTATCTTGTGCTAATATTTTGATCATTACAAAGCAGTCAGTCTTAGGAAAGGTATCCTCGATTAATGTTAGTTGTTCATTGCTTCCGAGGGGTCCAAGGTCCAAGTAGTGGGCTGTGAACTTTGCATTTTGAAGACTGGGTTTGTAAAATTTGTAAAGGGCTGAATTTTGTATCCAAGTTTCTCATTCTCAGCATTTTCACGGTGAACATTTGATATTGATTTTGTAACGGACAAAATTCTCATTTTGTGCAATGCCATGTTTTACTGAATTTCCTTGAGAAAGCGCCTGTCACATTCATACTGTAATTTTGTTGAAAAATAACAGGTGTAAGCGCTCCATGTGTGTATATGTTTGGAAACTGTCGTAAAATGTTTTAACTTCTGTACTTCATTCTTCCTTTCAGCGCATGTGTGCCTACCTCTTGTCTTTCATTAAAATGCACTTGATTTGATTTATGATGTACAGTGCACAGAGATGGTAGTAATGTAATCGATAAAAATGATACATTTGAATAATAAAGTTTCCTTTTCAAATCAGCCTAAGGCTTGTATGTCTTTTTCTGTTTCTCACCAGCATTAGTTAAAGTGCGGCTACATGAGTTTGTTTTGCTCTATCTTATTAGTAATTGCACAAAGCAAAGATAAGGAAGGAATGGTTTCCAGCTGAATGAAATAGTATTCAACAGAAGATTGCTTTCACCACAGAGGAGAATCCATATGCAGGGTTCAAAGGCTGTCATAGAGAATGATTATTTGTTGGCAGTGATTGCGGAGGCTGCCTTAGCATCGGTGTCTATTGTAAACCCCCATTGGTGACTACATAGGCTGCCTCAGTGTCAGCTCTTAATCTTATACTGTAATCCTCCCATCCTTTCAAGACAGAGGCTGAATGCTGGACTGTAAAGTTCCATGTCTGATTATTATAGGCTGTCTCAGCATCAACATAGTATATGTT
This sequence comes from Onchidella celtica, assembly GCA_963931925.1. Classification (NCBI taxonomy): domain Eukaryota; kingdom Metazoa; phylum Mollusca; class Gastropoda; order Systellommatophora; family Onchidiidae; genus Onchidella; species Onchidella celtica. Next base: position 17,960,673 of record OZ007571.1, read on the forward strand.
GTCAACTCCACACTTTTTCAGTATACATGTAGGATAAGGCTGAAGTCAGTTCATATTATTGCCTTCCTTATTTATTATGTTAAACATTAGGAAATACAGACACAATGCACATGCTTCAATTTGATCACAGTACACCACATACAGAAATGAAAAACTGTTTCCTGACAGGAAGAGATGTAGATGCTTCAGAGCAAAATAAATTTTACAACAAAATCTTAATCCTAGTGTTAAAGTTGAAATTTATATTGACTCTGTGGGTTTGACAAATAAAACTCATTCATTTAAACTGATGACATGAAAATGCTTGGACCATAGGTATTGGGATTCAGCACTGCAAAACACCACTAGCAGATATGACATTAGTTGGAATTTGCATTTCATTTTTTTTTTTTTTGCAGGCTGGGCCCTATATAATTACCTTTCTTTTTTTTTTAACCAGATTTCTCGCAGTCTCCATATCCAACATTTCTTTGTCAAACTGACACCAAAGCTGTGATTATCACCATAATGTGAGTGCTAGAGTCTTGGTAGGATTGTGGGCCAGCTTTTCAATATAACGGCATCAGAAACCACTTTATATGGAAAATACCAATATGCATGCTGTCATGTCTCAGATAGGTAAAATAATAGTCAGAACCCTTTGGGACTAGGGGTCAGCCAGCCAGAATAAGAGTTGCATTGTTTTTTTTCTTTTTTTTAAACAATTATCCTTATTCTTCCATGCTTGACATTGATTAGTATTAGCTTGCATTGTTTCTTGTACATAGATTAGACCATGGAAAACTAGAATTACTGTGGGATTTTATACAGAGTTGAACTGTGGCAAGAAAAGTTTGTATTTTGCAAAGCTCTGCTGGCAACATGGGCAACAGAAAAAAAGTGAGTATGAAAAAGAACATGAATTCAAAATTAAAAAGATGTAAAGTAAGCATTGTGCACTATTTTATTTTCATTTTGAATTAACTTTAAGAAATTGATTGTATATTTTTGTCTTAGTTTTATAATGCAATCTATTGCTGGCCCTATTATAACATGTAGGATAAGGCTGAAGTCTTACAGTTCAACTGTTTTATAATGCAATCTATTGCTGGCACTATTATAAAACCGCACAAGTGCAAAACACTTAATTTTTCAGGAGAGGAACCAAAAAAAATGCTTTTCTTGACATTTATTCCACATCTCATGTACATTTAGTTACATGCATATTTAAAGTAGTGCACTTCCCTTTAATCATAAGAAATAATCAAATAGAAATCAAATTCTTCACAGAATTCTTAGAAGATTTGGCCAGAAAGAGCTGTCATTTCTGCACTTGTGCAAAAAAAACACTTTTGCGGTTTCATGACATGGCTAGCAATGTATATAAACAGAAGATGAGGTGGCATTATTTATGGAATGAAATAATGGTGGAAAATTTTGAAAGGGAAATCTGCAAACCTTGGAATTTGAAGATTATGCTAGATGTAATCATAAGCGGCTATTCATCGTTAAGTACACGGAAAATGCCTCACTTTTATGGACCACATTTTCATGTACCCTTTTCAGGTGCGCTTTGTTAGTTTCACCAGAGAGGCTGGTCTCACGGCTCGGCTATTTTCTTACTTCTTAAACTGGACAAAATTTAGTCCACGCGTGTGATACTTTCGATTTGTTAGAACACAACTCACTTCAATCACCGTGACGGAACATGCGTATTCTTCTATTTATTGGAATCTTTTGTAAATTTTTGGGCATCACTCTTCTCAAGTTTGAACTGTTGAAGGACTGCGGCATTAGCAGTGACTTGCACTAATTGCATCTATCCCAGCAGTGAATTATAGCCCATAAGATAGCCATAAAACAAAATTATCACTAAGTTAGAAGTTTAGGCCTACATTACTTTATGGTAAACTGGTATTAACTGCGAAACAGATCAAATCCAGATCTAAATCTAGATGTAGATAAGTTTGGAAGAAAAGTAGATCTAGTTATTAAAACTGAAGGAAAAAAGAATTTCAAACAACAGACACGTAGTCGTAATGGATTTTATCATGGACCAGAATAATTCCAACACCTGGGAAAACGACTTGCAGTCCCAGCAAATGTGGAGTCCCTCCCCCTCACATCTTTCTCAAGCAACAGACGTGACTCTCTTGATAGAGCAGTGGCAGTTCCGAGTTCATAAATCTGTACTTGAAAAGTGGAGTGATTACTTTAAAGCAATGTTTTCATCAAAAATGCTGGAGAGCATGACAGATCAGATATCACTTAAAATTATTTCAGCCGAACAATTCAAAATCCTAGTTGAAGGTATGTACTCTGGTTCTTTAGAACTGACTTGCGACAATATTTTTTCGGTGGTGGAGGTCGTTCAGATATTGCAGGTAAAGTCATCTCTATATGATCAGTGTACAGACTTCCTCAGAGCTATGTTAAATACAGACTATGGTCTTGAAGTAATGTTCTTCTGTGAGGTTGTACACCTTACAGACCTTTACAATGATGCCAGACGATATTGTCTTGCACATTTCTCAGAACTGAGACATAACACCTCATTCTTTGACCTTACTATTCAAGAATTGCATAATTATATGTCTGACAAGTATTTAGTGGTGAAAGAAGAAATACATGTGGTGGAGGCATTGCACAAGTGGTTTTGTCACAGTGAAGGGAATGTAGTTCATTTGGATGATCTGAGAGGAAAAATGCAAAAGATTGTCACTGATTGTGTTCATGTAAAAAACATTGAAGGAGCCCAGGAATCTGTTACAGCAATCATCATGGGGCAAGGGCAGGATCATGAACAAGTTGAAGATATCATGGTAAGCCACTTTGTGTTTCTTTTCTTTTTTTTTGTTTGTTTCTTCAAAGTGTATGAATAAATGATGCTGCCAAAGACTTCACAATAGATTACATACTCCCTTTATTAGTCTCATATTGGTGTTTTGATTTTCCTTTGTTTCTTATTTTCTTTGTCACTTACAATTTCCTTTCGTTAGGTCAGATTTTCATCCATGACACTCCCTGGTGAATCTCAAGGGCCCAAAGTAAAATTGGGGTGTCTACAATGTTAATAAATCTGATGTCAGAATGATTATAATTGTTTAGCCATAGTAATGTGTTCTGACGTGAGTGCGGGTGTTTCTACCTTGCAAAAGAAATACAAATATTTTCTGTCATGTTGACTTATAAAACATTATTTGTATTATTATTAGGCACTTTGATATAAACCTCTTAATGTAAGTGTGCATAAGATTCAGACTGGCTGTTAGCTTTAGGTGTCAGAACGGTTTGAGATTAGGTATTTTTGGCACATTGGACTGAACAAGAAAATCCTCCATCATGTTTCTTTTGTTTCAAATTTTAGATCAGCTAAAGCTGATTTTGTGATCTGAATACTATACATGAATGTACCTAAAATTTTGCGCATCCCAAGTGAATATCTTGGAATCTAATGGTATGTAAATGGAAGAGTGGGTGGAAATTTGTGAAATTTCCCTTATTGAAGAATCTGTAAATTTTATTTAAAAAATTCAGGAAGTTGAATGAAATGATGATAACAATTAAATGTGTCAGCAATAATCTTTTAGCATTTGTGAGTTTTTTTTTCTCTTTGCACAATGAAGAATGCTTGAAACCTGGAATTGATTAGTGTGAATAAGAAGCCAAGTAATGTTTTTATAAATGACTTGACAAACATAAATTATCAAAAGTTTTTCAAACGAGAGGAAAGTGGAGAATTTTAAATGAAGTGTGCCAGCAGTCTTCCAACTTACCATCTTTAAACTAAATAAAGGATTAAATTCTATCTAGTTATTGTTGATTTCTTGTGTTTTATTAAAAGCTCCAACACTTTTAGGACAGGTTTTGTAAGCATGATTCATCTTTTCTTTTCAATAATTTCACTCAAACAGGAATTGTTAGTGGATCGTCCAAGACAAGAAGATGTATTTCTATTTTGGTCCTTGCTGACATCCACAAATGCTGATGGCTTAGTGGATATTGTCAAATTAAACATGGACACAGGGGAAGGGACACATTTTGGCAGTATGGAGTCAGTTGTGGACAAGCCTGGATTTGATATGGGTTCAGCCGTTTGCAGCATTGGTAAACATTTCTGACACACAGTAGAGCCTGTCTAAAATGAACTCGCTTAAATTGAAAACTTTGTTTAAATAAACATACATTTTGGTCCTGATTTTTTTTCCATCTTTGCTATCAGTTATAAATACTGGGTTATTTGAGCTAATTAGAATAAGTGTTGGCTTAAAATGAATTCCAGAGCTCTCCTGGAGAAGTTCACAGCGTCAGTTTCATTATGAACTTTATAAAAATAAACACAAAAATGAGCACACCAAATCAGGCAAAACTTAGCTGCTTGTAAATGCCAGTTGATAGAAAAATTCTATTTTATATGCCAGTATGTAAATGAGGGAGATAATTAATCAGTGACATATGATACATCATGATTATGGTGACCAGCATATTTTCCCTAAAATGGTTTAACACCCCTTGAAGTGAATGATTTCTCGGGTCCCTTGAAGTTCAATTTAAGTGGACTCCATTATATTTCTCTTTCTTATTTTTGCCCAACTGATGCAGCCTCAATAATACTAATAAAAGAGGAACTTTATGACAGCAGTATATCTTTACTTATAATCCTTAGTTAATAACAAATCTGTATATCAAATTTTATGCACCATCTTTCTGATGGTTGTTTTCGTCTATTAATTGTTAGAAATTGTGAAGGCTTTATTTTAATTAAATGCATTGATTCAAAGCACTGTGCATAAAAATTAAAATTCTTGTGGATATTGGCTAGTACAATATTATACATATAACAGAGTTATTTCCAGTCAGATGTTGCAGAATTTTCTCATGATTTTGATGTGCTCGGGGTCGAGAGATTTATAGGATTTTTTTCATGGGAAATATTACAAAATGATCCAGTAATAAGTGCTTGATTTTGTCATAGTAATCCCTTGCTAAGAAAACAAACATACATGTGTTTTAATTTTGTATCACCTTCAATAAACTGATATCATGAGAAATGTCAGAATGACTGTCAGAAACTGAGACTTTGGATGATTGTTAAATAATTCATACATCATTAGGTACATTAAAAAAAATCAGAATAATCTGTACATTGAAGAACACCAAGATTGTGATATTTTGATTCCACTTAGCAGTTTGGCAAATGTTGTGCAGTACCTTTTATGATTTTGTTTCAGGAACTTGTGTTTACTTGACTGGAGGGGGTCCAACATTTGGTAGTGTCAGGTGGATCCGACAAGTGTTGAAGTATGATACATCAGAGCCAAGAAGTGGGTGGGTTCCCATTGGCGATCTGATAGAGTTTAGACGTTATCATGCAATGGTGGCTGTGAGCAACAAACTGTATATCTTTGGTGGATTTGGTAATTTTCGAGTCAGAAACCAAAAACTTCACAGCTTTCATATTGCCTCAGGTTAGTTTCTAAATATCTTTGTTCTGGAGCTTAAAAATATGGGTGGACACCTGATGGTGTCTTTGGGGGAGAGAAGAGTCATTACCAGTACAACTTGATGAAAATAGGTACTGGGGTGAATTTATTTGCTTTAGAAACTTTATTTGTGGAAGATCATGTTTAGAATAGATTTATAGTGAAACCTGAAGGTTCATTATTTGATTAAAATGAACATAGGGTGTGCAAATGGGACATGAACTCATGATAATTTATCTCAAAGATATATGGACTTACTGTTTCAGTCAGATGGATTAAATGAAGCAGAGACATGGCACATCGAAGTTTGATTCTGGACATCAGAACTATGGACGTTTTGTTGTTCTAACTTATTTTTAATTTTTTGTTTCACATCATTCATCGTTCTGGAGGTTTTTGACAATTTATATTTATAACATAATCTTGAGGCCAGTTTGTATCAATGTTTTCCATACTATAAATTAAAAGTAGACCCACTGGGTACCTCTGAACAGGACAGTGGGTATTCTGCCATGAAGAGTTAAATAGAGATGATCTGTTAGGTTTTATTATCTTTGCACAGGCACATGGGAAGAGCTTCAGCCAATGCCAGTCCATGAGATCAGCCCCACAGCTACAAGTTACAGAAATAATATATACTACACCGACAGAAGCTGGAAAGTGCATTGTTTTAATATTGCTGACAAATTTTGGTACTCGCTGAAATCAGGAGGCAATATTGGTAGAAATCATAACATCACATTACCTCCCATAGCTTTGCATGGCCTTATTAATTTGTCCTGTGATTGCCTCTTGGCAGTGGTAAATGAACAAAATAAGATACGGGTTGTGACTCTGGAACTGCATCAACCAACCAACAATGTTGAATATATCTCTATTGTGAATTGTGCTGAATTTGTCAATGAGTTTTCATTTGAAGGGTCTGTTGTTGTCAATGGAAAGCTTTTGATATTATTAGGGAGTCTTAAGCAAGATGACATTTTCAATGATGAAGCTAACACCAATCGTATTCAAAATATGAAACTGTTTAATCCTGTTTCAAAGACATTCACTGATCTGCCTGCAGTTCAAAATGTCAGGAAAGCTCTCTCAATTGTGGCTGTACCCCATCTGCCAACAACATTCCAAGGGGGTGGTGCACAGGTCTGAATGAATCTGGATAAATGGCATGATGTACGTGTTTGCTGAAGTATTGGCAATTGTTTGGCTTGATTCTCTTTGTGAAATATTTTGACAAAGCCCTTGAATCCTTATTCAATATTGCATTATTAATCCCTTTAAACATTACACAGACTTAAAGAAACAACATCAGAGACTCCGGCCCCCTGACCACCAGTTTTACTGAATTAATGCCTGGGCTTAAAAATTAATGCCAACAATGCAAGGAAAAATACCAGTTGAACAGAAAATTTTTGGAGTAAACAGTTAATCTGCTTGGGTGAATGCAAAAGGCTCTAAAGGTTGTTCTTGCAGGTATGCATATTGAAAATGAGGGCATACTTTTTTTCATTTAACTTTTGTGTTATTAAAAACCTAACTGACCTTATTTTGAACATTTTTGCAAATAAATGTCAAAACTTATGACAAAAAATGCAAAATAGAAATGAAAACTCAAGTTTATGAAAGGTGTACATGGCCTAAAATAACTGTTTCGCACTATGACAAAAGATATGCACATACTCCTAAGATGTGAGTCACTGATACTAGCTTTTAGGGAAATTTTGAAACAAACTTTAATTTAGAATTCCAGGTGTCAGTGAAGAAAATTATAATTATTTGTTTGGGGGTGTTACTCAGTAAATTCCCAGAAAATTCTTTATCATGAATTATTTATCTGTCTGTTCTACTCATTCGAAGGCATTCTAATCCTCGATGACTATGCCAAAAAAAGGATGTTATATTTTCATGAATCGGAGAATAACGGCATGCTTTTTTTACTTAAAAATGCAAATATGCTTTCATTGACTAAGAGGCTGAATGATCATTCGTTTTCAAGGAGTCTTTAGAATCAGAATAAGGCAACAGATGATTTCATTCATACATTATTTGATTGATAGCTAATCGCCATATCTACAAATGTACACAGGGGAATGACTGGGAAAATAAAATGAGGGAAATACATATTTTTCCCCCATTATATACATGTATTTTCTGGTTCAGGTAGTTTTGTTTGCTTGTTTGTTTTGGTCAATATTTGTTTGCACTTAACATGTTTTGAATCATTTTTGATCTGTCCAGTTTGGGAATGGAAAAATTAAAACTTAAAATTTTGTACTTTGAAAGACGTATATATTTATATAACTCAGTGTAAAAAAAATGTATAATGTAATTAAATGTTATTCCTCTTATATCATAACATTTTCATGTCATATGTCTTAAAAAGTTGAATAAATTTATTATAAAAACTATGTGATTGCCATTGCGTAGTAAACTGTCTGGACATTATGTGTAGACTTACGCGTTTATATCAGAGGAGTGACAAATTAGATATGAAATTCATATGTACGAAATGAGTGTTAGTGCTTCTGAACCTTCCCTCAGCCGGCATGCCATGACTCCCCGTCTCAGTCAGGCAGCATATAGGAATGAGGAAGGTGCATGGTAATTACAGAGTACAGTGCGCAGCAATATGCCCTATTCAGCACTTTGGTGAGCCAAAATGAGAGAGGAAGGTGAGAGACAGCTTATATTTGTTCAGACATTTCAGAAGTTGTGATCAAAACAAAATCTGTCTTGGCGGGGGCACTGATGAAGCACGTGGAGATACCTTAAAGGGTAATAAAAAAAATATGTAATAATGGAAAGAGTACTTTGGGTAGAATTTAAAAATATATATATGTATTTTGTAAAACAAAGACAATAGTTCAGGGCTATTTAGAAAAAAGGGCTCTCAAGAAGTTTCTCTGTTCAGTACTGAAAAGACACAATACTTTATAAATTATCTTTTTTTTTTTTTGAGCTGCATAGTTGATGATTTGTGAATTGTTTTAGCAATGCAAGGAAATTTTAAGATTTCCTGAGAGTGAAACATTCATAAAACTGTTGGAAATAAATTTGAAGGCTTTTTTCTCAGTTAAAAGCATACTGTAATTTCATTTTCCATGTGTCCTTACTGAACTGTTTGGAATTTGAGAGAGAACATTTTGGAGATACATGTAGTGGTAATGTCAGCGAGACTATCTGTGGCAGAGATTGCTTGTGTCATATTCTGATTTACGGGAAGACAAGAAAAGGCACAGAAGTGACACAGAACAAAGTTCTCAGAGTCTATATGGCCTTTAGCGTCTTTACAGACGGTCTTAGCAGCTAGAATATTCACTTTCACTTTGACTGACAGCTTCTCTCGTGGCTTATTCTACCAATGTTTGACCCGAGAGTGCGATGGCAGTGATTGCAGGTCAGTCTTTTGGGTTCACTTTGGCGAGTGTTTTCATTCCGCCTCTGTCGTTTTGTCAGGTATGTTTCTTTTGCCTTGAAGTCTATTGCGAGCGTGCCACTGCGCAATTTTTGTCTCCATCTGCTTCGATCATTTGCAAGGTTCTCCCATTCATCGGGGTCGATGTTGAATGCTTTCATCGTGACCTTGCAAGTGTCTTTGAATCGCAGATGTGGCCTACCTCTGGGTCGGTTGCCAGTAGCAAGTTCCCCGTAGAGAATTTGTCTGGGGATGCGATCATTTTCCATACGGTGGAGATGTCCAAGCCACCGCAGTCTTTTTTTGCCTAGGAGAGCCTGAGTTGATGGAATGTTGGCTCGGCTCAGAACTTCGATATTTGAGATCCTGTCTTGGCACTTGATCTTGAGAATTTTGCGTAGGCAGCGCAGGTGGAAGGAGTTGAGGGATCTTTCATGTTTGGAGTAGGTGGTCCATGTCTCTGAGCCATACAGCAGGGTGCTTAGGACGCAAGTTTGGTACACGAGTACCTTTGTTTTGATGGTCAGCTTGCTATTGTTCCACACCCTTTTTGAGAGTTTGCCAAAAGCTGTGGCCGCCTTTCCTATTCTGGCATTTATTTCAGTTGTTATGTCTGTGCTACCACTGATGGTTGAGCCTAGGTAGCAGAATTTTCCCACTTGCTCCAGAGGAGAGCCATTCAGCATGATTGGGTTGGGGTTTCTCAAGCCTTGTGTCAAAACTACAGTTTTTGAGACACTGATCCTTAGCATGAATTTGTCACAGGCTTTGGCAAGGCTATTGATGAGAGCCTGGAGCGTGGTTTCATCGTGGGCCACGATTGCAGCATCATCTGCGAAGAGGAGCTCTTGTAACATAATATGCTCTGTACGAGATTTTGCTTTTAGTCTGGCAACATTAAAAATGGAGCTGTCCACTCTGGTGTTAATAAGTACTCCACCTGAACATTGACCAAAGGCATTCTTGAGTAGGGCTGCAAAATATATACCAAATAAGGTAGGAGCAAGAACACATCCCTGCTTCACACCGCTGTTTACAGCAAATGAATTGGATGTGCAGCCTTCAAAGTTGACACATGCCCTCATGTCAGTGTGGAAGGATGCAATAAGTTTTAGCAATGTTGGTGGACAGCCTATGGATTTAAGGACTGCATACAGGCCAGATCGGCTTACGGTGTCGAAAGCCTTTGTTAGGTCCACAAAGCATGTTATAAGCGGCCTGTTTTGTTCTTTACATTTTTCTTGGATTTGCCGAAGTGCAAATATCATGTCAATAGTTGATCGTTTGCTTCGAAAGCCACATTGTGTTTCTGGTAAGACTTTTTCCGCCAGTTGTTGAAGGCGGCAGAGGATGACGCGAGCAAAAGCCTTTCCAGTAATGCTGAGGAGGGATATGCCTCGATAGTTGTTGCAGTCGCCTTTGTCTCCTTTGTTCTTGTAAAGTGTGACAATTTTGGCGTCTCTCATATCATGTGGTATCACGCCTTCTTTCCAACACTGCAGTAACAGATTATACAGGTGTGGTAATAGTGGGCCTTTTAGGTCTTTTAATACCTCTGCAGGAATGTTGTCACTTCCTGTGGCTTTTCCAGCAGACAGGTGGTCGATTGCATTGGAAAGCTCGACTAAGGAAGGTTCAGCGTCAAGTTCGGCCATTATTGGCAGTTTTTGGAGGTGTTCCTCAAAATCTGGTGGAATATTTTTCTCAGTTGAATACAACAGAGAGTAATGCTCTACCCACCTATTCAGTTGTTCATTTTTATCTGTGATGGGTTCACCATTTACAGACTTAAGTGGGGCGCTTTTGGTGATGATTGGCCCAAGAGCTACTTTCATCTGACTAAAGGCGGTTTTCATATCTCCCTTTTCATTTGCCTCTTGTATGCTGTTACACAAGTCTGTCCAGTATTTGTTGGCGCAACGTCTTACCTCCAGCTGAAGTTTAGCTTTTGCATTTTTCAAACAAGTTTTTGTACTCTGATTGCAATTTTTGTTATACTCATTGAAAGCAGATTTCTTTTGCTCAATGAGAGGTAGGAGAATTTCGCTGTTCTGGGCTACCCAGTCGTTGTTTGAAACTTTATGCTGTCCAAAAGACTTGATGGCACAGTCATGAATTTTTGAACTGAGAGTGTTCCATGTTTCATCTACCGAGTCACATTGGGTGACATTATCCATGCTTTCAGCAAATAACTTTTCAAATGACTTTCTATTTGATTCATCTCTGATTGCTGTTACATTGATCTTAGGGATTGAAGGGGCTTTTGATCTGTATATTTTCTTGGCCGAAATTTTGATTTTGCTGACTACCAGTGCATGGTCGGTGTCACAGTCAGCACTGTGGAGGGAACGAGTTATTTTTATACAGCCCAAACTCTTCCTCCTTGAGAGAATAAGATCTAATTGATGCCAATGGCCAGACCTGGGATGGCGCCATGATGTTCTTTGGCATCTCTTAAGGTCAAAGTACGTGTTTGTAACACATAATGAGTTTACGGAGCATAGCTCCAGAAGGCGCTGCCCGTTTTCGTTGATGTTGCCAATGCCGAAGTGCCCAATGCACTTTGGCCATGCGGAGTGATCTGCTCCCACTCGAGCGTTAAAGTCACCCAGAATTAGCAGGCCTTCGGTGAGAGGGATGTTGTGGAGAGTCCTCTGCAATGCCTCGTAGAAAATGTCTTTGGTTTCGTCAGAGGAGGTAAGTGTTGGGGCATAGACACAGATAATGTTGGTAAAACCAGACCGGGTGTTCAGTCTGAGTGTCATGATGCGTTCTGACACTCCAATTGGAGTTGCGATCGAATTGATAAGGGAGTTTTTTACGGCGAAGCCCACGCCGTGGATTCTCGGCTGTTCGCTGCTAAGGCCCTGCCAGAAGAAGGAGTTTTCTTCTTTGACTGACCCGGAGTCAGGAAGTCGAGTTTCTTGAAGGGCAGCGATGTCGATGTTTAGTAGCTGAAGTTCTCGATCAATAATTTGGGATTTCCTGATGGAGTCAATATCAGTGAGATCTTGCTGTTGCAAGCCTGGGCGCATTGTTCTGACGTTCCAGGTACCAAGTTTTAGTATTTTTCTGTTTTTGCCAGGTGCACACTTTACGTCAGCTTTTTGACTTTTGGTCTAGCTCCAACCACCTTATGAAGCAGGCTGACGTGGCGGAACAACACCCAACTGCCTGGGGGCTGCCCAGGTTACGGCGGGCGGTAGTTGATCAATGCAGCTGAAAAGCCGCTCCCACCGACAGAGGGGACCCCTGGCGCTCATCCGTACGCCAAATGGATTGAGCTTATCACCGGTAACTGCCACCTCCCGTGTTGTGCCCATCCGTAACGGATGGCTGGAGTGTCCTCTCCAAATCGGAAATGGGTGGGCTTATAGAGGAGAGACAGACGCTTGCCAAGCCCGAGCAAACGCCTCCTCGTTTTGCTGCCTTGCCTGGGCTATTTTTAAGAGATGGTGCTTTGCCCAGAGGCACCACCCCTCTCTCTGCCATTCTAGTTAAACCCAAGGGAGAGACCAGGTCAATACATTTGGAACTAGTCCGGCTGCAGAAGATGCTGGAAGCCAGTTTGATGCAGTTCTCCCTGACAACCACCTTCGGGTCTCCACTCCTGATTTTCTGTCTGGGTTTACTCCCATAGCCTTTGCTATCATAGCAACACACAAGGCAGTGTGGTATTTGTATTCAGGGTTACCTTCCCCTAGTCTTCCTCTCTCCCGAGATGACCCACAAGGCAGTGGGGGTGACAGTAGCAGGCTGTATTGTGTACTGTCATACAATAGCAGAAAACTCTGGCCTGACATAAGAGTCTAAGCACATTAATTCAGATCAATTTGTTAGATTTTTGTAATACAGGATTCTACATCATAGTGTTTTCATTTGAAGAACAATTAGGTGTAATAGGTTTGGATCAGTCAAGCAGAAGAACAGAAATTAATTTGTGGTCACATTTTTTGAAAGTGAGTTCAGGAACTTGGTTGTCATAAACTGTATTCTTCAGCAAAGACGGGATAGTGAGGTTATTTTTCCAGAAAACTCTAGAAGAAGCTTGCACAACACATAAGGCATTTAAAAAAAGAAACAAACAAATGTTACACAAAGCCATAATTACATCCTGGATGAAATATGAATCACGTGATAAGGACAACAGCCAGAGGTGAACTCATTAAAAATAGAGACTGTCTGTCATAGTGCTTCAAAGTTCCTTGTTGTTTATTATAGCTGAGTAAAAGTTGTGTTGTTCTTTTTTTCACTTGTCATAGCAGCAGTTCCAAAGCTACATCCAACATTTGTTTATTCACAGTTAGCTAGTTCCATAGCTCTCTGACATTCCAGGAATTTTGTGAAGTGCTTGAAATGGTGACATTGACCCCTTTGAGTGTTGTAGAACCTCAGCTTGCTCCTCTGTTCAATATGCCACTCTCCTGATATCGCAGCTTGTTTGTCACACTCACCAATAAATATCCTGATGCTCATTGCTATTTCATCGGTGCAGACAAGAAAATCCAGTATGTATAGTATGTCTCAAATTTCTAGTCAGAATCGCTTCTGTTCATATGGCTCAGTTTATCACCACTCGTCCAGTTTACTGCCGTGATTTTCACATATTGATGAATACCAGTAACTCATTTTAGGCTTGAAGATTGCATTGTCTTTAATTCTTAATTGCACTTTGAGAAATAAAATGACCTTACTACTTCATATCATAAATTTTCAAACCCATTGTGCTTTTAAATTAAATGAATGTCATATAAAAGAATAATGAATTTAATTTGAAAATTGTGCCCAGGTACACAAAATGATGAATTCATTAGAAGATCTCTCAGATCTTAATTGATTTCATGGATCTGAAGAAAAGCTTTCTGTTTTTATTTTTTAATTGGACATCAAAGCAATAGTGAGTCTCTTAGGATCCAGGTAGTGCACATTAGATAAATGGTCCAAAGTCAAAAATTATTTGTTACTGTTTTTTTAGTTCATAACATTGAAAAGGCATCTCACTGCAGTTAATCTCATATGATGGTAGTGACCATGACTGATTCAAGTTTTCTTTTTGAATGCTGTGTTTTCAGGTTGTGCTCAACATGAACAATTTAGAGATGTTTGCTATGTTGTCAATCAGTGATGTCTTGGAGAAAACAGTGAGTTTTTGTTTGTGTCCTAACCTTTCAATAATGAATTCTTTAAAGCTTAAGTTCAGCTCTGGTGTGGACAAGTACATAATTATGCTGTATCCAGCTGACGGTAAAGATGCTTAATGTTAAGTAGAGTTGAGTAAAGCAGTTAAAGTCTAATTTGAAACAATATGAAAAATTAGCATAGATGAGCTCTTTATTCATTTTGAAGATTACTATTGGCTTTCAGCAGAAACTTTCAAATGAACACAACCAAGGATGACATTTAGGGGGTACTTAAATGAAGAACCGAAAAGCTGCACCAGATCAAGAACTCCATAACATATCACAAAACTAGAAGTTTGAAAGACTGGCAGTTTCAAGAGACAAGTAATTCACAATGCATAGGTAATGACAACAGGGTTGTCTTAACATCATTGTAGTCCCTGGGCAATGCTCAGGATTTTCTTCCCTGTTTCACAAACCAATACATATAAATTTGCATACATGTGGCCCCCTAAACCCTTGGAGCCCCTGGGCAACTGGCTAGTGTGCCCATGCCTTGGCTTAAGACAGCTCTGAATAACAATGTTTTTCTGCTATAGGATCTAGAATCTGTGCATTGTTATGAAAGGACCAGTGACTGATGACTACCTCCGTTCTCCGGATACACCCAACTTCTCCCCATGTACAGCCTGCACTCATGTGGAGAATTTTGTGAATGTTTGTTGTTACGTTTGGGCCAGCATGTTCCAGTAACCAGCAGTATGCCAATGTTTTGCAGCAAGTATGTGAAGTCGAACTTATCCAGGTCTATTGTGCTGTTTACACACTGTGATTGGCTATTCATTTGTGTCTTATGTGTGGTTTGGTAATGAATGACACTTTGCTTACATTTATCAGAATTTTCATGTGGATGTATGAATTTATATCCAAGTATATTTGTCATTCACAGTTTTAACGTTTGATATGTTAACACCCATTCATGATGAGAATTTCCATCTTTATGCTTTTTTTCTTTTTCCAACAAATCTATACTGATATTCCATACGATTTTCTCAATGTAAATCCATCTAGTTAGAAAGTAGAGCAGAAACATGAATGAATTTTATTGCGATGGTAAAATTTTGACTGGATGTTTTTGTATCCATTTCAGTAATAAAAAGCTCATCCGTGCTGTCGATCTAGGTCTGTGCTAAGAATCTGAGTGTACTGTGCTGCAGTTGTGATTTTTAAAGAATGTATTTCCACGCATTCTTTAGAATATTTATATAAATTCTAACTTCTTTGAAGCTTTACAACAGTTACACTTAATTCATGTCATTTCTTCATCCTCAAGCACAAGTTGATGTCCATGTAAACTGTCCATCAACTTGTATTGGATGTCCTGTCTATAAAGTTAATTATTTTGGAGGCCAGTTATGTATTTAAACCTTATTGTACTGGAGCCATATCTATCAACTTTGTTGTTTACTGATTTGTTCAGCAGCTCAAGATGGTAGTCATGGACTTTTGTGCAGTACACACTTTATAGTTCTCTTTTCACCCTTCTAAATTCGTAATAAAAACCAGCTTTTTAAAAACTTTGTAAAATAATTCATGCTATTGAACCTTGTGCAGGAGTGGTGAAAAGAATTATAAAGCTTTCCTTGCTACACCTCTATGAAATTTAATGTATGCAAGCATTGTTGGAAAATGAAAAGACTGGATAGCCATGCAACACTGTATGTTTTAGGCAAAGGGTAAGTGGTATAAAACACATCCACTGAAGACATCTGATTGACATGCATTCTTTGAGTTTGGTCAACTGATTATGGGTACCTGTTTAGGTGATCTATGTCCAAGGGGATATTTGCATGTTTCATTTGTTTTCATTGAGCTGTATACATAAGCATAAGGCATGAAGTAATTTTTCACATTCTCTATTGCCTGGATTTAACAGAATGTCATTATTGAAGTATTAAAATATTACAGTGCATTGGTTTCAGAGGTGCAAAAAATAGATTGTGTAATCAGTGCCATATCATTATTTCGACCAAGTATTACATAGTTTCTTGAATTTACACACAAATCTTTATTCAAAGCTGCATGCATGTTTTTGAGTGGAAGTCAAGACCAAATATTCTTTGTTTATAAGTATCCAGCTTTTTGCTCATGATTTAGTGACTGGGCATTGATGGATTAATCCATTGATACCTGTGTGATGCATGGAGTTAAGTGCTGAGTTTGGCTCCAGTCCTTGCATTTTGGAGACGGGGTTATAAAATTTGTAAAGGGCTGGAATGAGCTGAATTTTGTGTCCAAATTTCTCATTCTCAGTACTTTCATTGTGGACATTTGTATGTTGTATTTATATGTCATATTGTAATGGACAAAATTCTCATTTCGTACAGTGCCATGTTTTATGAATTTCCTCAAGAAATCATCTGTCACATTCATGCTGTAATTTTGTTGAAAAATAACAAGTGTAAGCACTACATATGCGTATATGTATAGAAACTGTCATAACTTGTTTTAACTTCTGTACTTCATTCTTTCTTTCAGAACATGTGTGCCTACCTCTTGTCTTTCATTTATATGTAAATGCACTTGATGTGATATAATGATGTACAATGCACAGAGATGGTGGTAATATTATCAATAAAAATGACTACATTTGTATAATAAAGTTTCCTTTTCAAATTAGTGTACATCTCTTTCTTTCTTTCTCACCAGCTTTAGTTAATGTGTGGCTGCATGAGTTTTGCTCTATATTTATTGGTAATTGTACAAAGTGAAGATAAGGAAGAAACAGTGGAATAGACCAAAACACTCAGCCACAAGAGTTTGTAGGTTTTGGGGGGGGGGGGGGGGGGGGAGTTGTGTCATATCCAGCTGAATGAAGTAGGATTCAACAGAAGACTGCTTTCACCACTAAAGAGAATCCATATGCAGGGCTCAAAGTCTGTCATAGAGAATTATTAATTATTAGCAGTGATTAAAAGGACTATCTCAGCGTCAGAGTGTATTGTTAATCACCCTGGCCTGAGTGATTATGTAGCACTTTTAGCAGGGATGGCCAAACATGTGCAGTGTAAGTCACATGCGTTAAACTTCAGATGTTTGAGAGCCTCAAGATATGCACAAAATTTACATGCACGTTTTTATTGTTACATACAGATTTTGTTACAAAAAAAAAATAAAAAATATATATACAGTGTATATCTTCAGAAATACATGTATGCAGCAATATTTACTCATGTATGCAATTTTTAAAACTATTAGTTTGTACACGTTTCAGTAATCATAAAGTACACATATATATATAATGTATATATACGAATTGTTTTCAAAATCTTGACTGATGATTGTTTTAACTACACTGAGTGTATGAAATACAGTTATGAACACTGGGAACATCTAAGAAAAACATGCTAATTTGCATTCCAGTAACAAAATCAAACTGCCAAAAATGAAACTTTATTTATCTTGGTAAATATCTGGTCCAGACATGGAGGAACATGAATTGTATTGAGGGGCAAAGGGCAGCATGTGGCTCCCAAATCACGGGTAGGCCACCCCAGCTATATGGGCTGCCCCAGTGTCAGCCTTTATTTGTAATCCCCCCATTCTTTCAAGATAGAGGCAGAAGGCAGTATTGTAAAGCTCCATGGCTGATTTGCAGTGATTATAAAGGCTATCTCTGCATTAGCCTAGTATATATTGTCAACTCCCTACCTTTTCAGTATACAGGGAGAAAGGCTGATGTCAGCTTATATATTGCCTTGAGATTTTATTATGATTTATATAAGGAAATATGGACACCTGGCTCATGTTTCCATTTATTCACTTCACACTATATTACATACAGAACTGAAAAAGTATATACGCTCAAATTATTATGTAACAGGAAGAAAGTTAATAGGTGCTTCGGATCAATAAATTTTACAGCAAAATCTTAACCCTGGTGTTGAAATTTTTATCTAATCTGTGGGTTTCAAAGCGCCGTAAAACTCATTCATTTAAAAGGGCGTCTTGAAAATGCTTGGACAATAGGTATGGGATTCAGCCATGCAGATCACTATTAACAGGTAGGACATTGGTTGGAATTTGCATCTTTTTTTTTTAGGCTGGGCCATGATGAATATTTTTAACAAATATCCTAATTTTTTTGTGCTTGACATTTATTAAGATTTACTAGTATAGTTTCTTGTATACAGACTAGGGCGCAAAAAACTGGGGAGTTGCAAATGAGGTTTTGTACAAAGTTGAACTGTGGCAAGGAAAGGTTGTAATTGTATTTTGCAAAGCCCAATGTTAGCTACTGGGACGGCAGTTAAAAAAAAAAAAAAATGAATATGAAGAATAAAATTAAAATGGATGAAATGAGCATTATATACTAATTTATTTTGTTTTCATTTTGTATTCATTTTTAAAAATTTCTTATAGATATTTGTCTTTGTTTTATATGCGATATACATATATTTAAAATATCTAAATTTCTCGTGGTGTACATTGAAAAAAAAAAAAAGAAAAGGCAAGGTGGCACTGCGTACAAATTGAAATAATAGTGGAAAACGTTTGAAAGGGCAAATTAGAAATCTTGAAATTTGAACGTTATGCTGGATATAATTGTAAGTGGCTATTCATACATATCCATCGTTGCCACATAAACACGAAAAATGCGTCACTTTTATGGACCAAATTTTAATGTTCCTGTTTCAAGTGCGCCTTGTGAGACGGCTCGGCAATTTTTTTTTTTTACTTCCAAAACTACCTAGACTGGTCTGCACTATAATCAAAGCAAGTTCAAACTTTCGATTTCCCAGAACACAACTCACTGCAGTAATCATGATGAAATGCACGTGCTCTTCTTTTATTGGAAGCTTGCGTATATTTTGGGCAACACTCTTCTCGAAGTTTGAACTGTTGAAGGACTACGGCGTAAGCACCGACTTGCACTGATTCACAGAAGCAGTGATAAGCATTTTTATTAATAGATCTATGGTCAATGCACTAGGTGCGGTCACGAGCCAGGAAATGGTGAATGCCCAGAAGTATATCTAAACAAAGTCCAGCAAGCTTCTGACTGGTTCAATTTAACCACTGAACTTTGGGCTTGTCAGTGAACACTTAAAATTCTCTCTCAGTTAATCCGTGCTGGTCAGAACACTTTTCATGTGTAAGCATCAACTGCATGTCTGTGCGGTCACCTGCTGGTGGTGCAGTCACAAGTTGCTGGTCATGCAGTCACCTGCATGTAAGTGCCATCAGTGCATGCTCTCGGTGCGATCAATATCAAAATAGACCTGATAATCAACCTTCCCATCCAACTCTTTTCCAATTCCCTGTCTTCCCACTATTTCTTGTCCTCATGCTGAATTTACTGACTTATTCTTTGATCAAGTTGCAAAATGCCTTGAAATATAGATCGAGCCTATGTATTTAGATTTTACCATAATGTTATTCATTGTTTCTCATTAAATTCAGTTGTTTACTATTAGCTGGTGTGCTGTGGCTCTTTTTTAAACTCTTTTTTATAATGTAATCATATTAATAATAAGTAATAATGCTGCTAGTGATCTCAAGGGATGCAAACACAACACTGATGTCACACTGCAATTACCAGTGACTGCACCTCATGCAGGATGTCAGATGAATGCATGTCAGTGCAGTCAGCGCCATATGTGCATAATCACGCTCATAATACCCAGAAAACATATTTTTAATGAAAATCCACCCAAAGTAGAGTGTCCAGAGCACTTATGGAGAAAACTGTAGGGTCACATATTTATCTTTGAACTCAAGAATGAAGTTGTGGGGACACAAAATTTGGGAAAATTATCCACGGCAAAATACAAGCTTAGACAGCAGTCATATTCTATGTGGTGTTGTGATGTCTTGATAAGAACGTCACGAAACATGGATTAGTCACAAAAACACTGGTAAATGAAACTGTGTGGAAAAACAAATTTTGACCGCACCAACATGCTGACCGCACCTCGTGCATTGACTATAGACTCTCAATCTTGATCTCGATCAATATTGAAGTAAACTGGTCATTAAAAATTGTAACAGAGCAGTTTAGCCCTCTAAATTCTTGCTGCACAGGTGATGTGTTTTTCGGCTGTTCCGTTAAGTGCGCGCACCCCACAGTTTCAATAATAAAAACAAAAAACATAATATTTTCACATGGTAACTAAAAGGAAAAGTTACATACCTTTAGATCTAGTGGGAATTCTAGGCAGGGAATTGCCAAGCTGCGCACTTACTATGTAAAAAACATCGACCCCCTGCACACGTTCGCTTGTAAAGTCATGTCCTTGTGGGGATCCTTACCCCACAGTCTGGCCAAACAACCATTATGGGGAAAGTTGGTTTTGGTTTTGGAATAGCAGAACATGGATGTGCAGAAAAATGGAGGGCTAAAGTGCACTATAGCCTTAAAACTGAAGGAAAACATATTTTCATCAATTGTACTCAGAATACATCACCATGGACGATAATGATTCCAGCACCGAGGAAAACAGTTCTGCGGTCCAGCCTGTGTCAACTGTGTGGCGTGCCCCTCCCTCGCATCTTTCTCAGGCAACAGACATGATATTATTGATAGGGAAGTGGAAATTCCATGTTCATAGATCTGTACTTGAAAAGTGGAGTGATGGCTTTAGAGCAAGGTTTTCGTCAATACCGCTCAAGAGCCCAGAGATACTAACTGACAAGGTACCAATAATTTCAGCTGAACCATTTAAAGTCATTGTTGAAGGCATGTACTCTGGTTCCTTAAAACTGACAATTGGGAACATTTTTCTAGTGGTGGAAGCAGCTCAGACAGTGCAGTTAAAGTCATCTCTGTATGATCAGTACACAGACTTCCTCAGGGGTATGATAAATACAGACTTTGCTCTTGAAGTAATGCTCTTCTCTGAGATTGTAAACCACAAAGACGTCTACTTTGATGCTCGACGATATTGCCTTGCACATTTCTCAGAACTGAGGAACAGATTCTGTTTCGGAGAACTCAACTTTAAGGAAATGCACAAGTATCTGTCTGACAAGTATTTAGTGGTGGAAGAAGAAATACATGTGGTGGAGGCATTGCACAGGTGGTTCTGTCACAATAAAGGGAATTTTGGTCGTTTGAAGAATCTGAGAGGAAAAATACTAGAGCTTGTCACTGACTGTGTTCCTGTAAAAGACATTGAAGGAGCTCGGGAATCTGTTACTGCAGCCATCATGCGACCATGGAAGACTCACATTCAGAAACGCGTTGAAGATATCAGGGTGAGTCATTGTGCATTTATTTTCTTTGTTTTGTTTTGTTTTCAGCTTAAAAGTGTATCATGCTGGCAAAGACTTGACAATAGACCATACATACTTACTTTTAATAGTCCTATTTTGAAGTGTTGATTTTCGTTTGTCTCTTATTTCCTTTCTTTAGGTCAGATTTTCATGCGTGACATTCTTTGATTTAATCTCAAGAGCCCAAGGCAATATTGGTGTGTCTGCAATGTTAATAAACTGATGTCAGAAGGATTATAACTGTTCAGCCACAATAATGTGTTCTGATGTGAAGCTTGCACAGAAATTGAAATATTTTCTGGCATGTTGTCTCATAAAGCATTATTGGTACCAGGCCCTTCGATATAATTTATAAACCTCCTAATATAACCGTACAAATCAGAGTGGCTGTTGGCATTAAGTGTGGAGTTAAGTGTCAGAACGGGTGTTTTTGGCCCATTAGACTGAACAAGAAAGTCCTCCGTCATAATGTTTCTTGTTTCAAATTTTAGATCATCTAAGGCTGATGTTGTTATCTGCATACTATTACTATACATGTATGTAAAATTTTGGGCATCCCAAGTTTTATATCTTGGAAGAATGGCATGCAAATGGTAGAGTGAGTGGAAATTCGTGAAATTTTCCATTTTGAAGAATCTGTACATTGTATGACAAAAATGCAGAAAGTTGAATGAAATAATGATAATAGAAAATTTCTCAGTTGTTTTTTTCTTATTGCACATTATGAAGAATGCTTGCAATCTGAAATTGTCACTGTGAATAAGAAGCTGGGTGACAATCTTATGTGTTGACAAACATAAATGTTTAGCAAAGTAGAGGAGAGTGGGGCATTTTGAATGAAGTGCAGCTATCTTCCAACTTACCATACTCAAAAAAGGATTAGGTTTTAGATCCTGCAATTTTGTTCCTTTCTTACAATTTTATTTAGTAGAGGCCCAATATTTTTAGGACAAACTTTTGATCATGAGGTTATCTTTTCTTTTCAATATTTTATTCAAACAGGAATTGTTAGCTGAACGTCCAAAACCAGAAGATGTATTCCTTTTTTGGTCCTTACTAACATCCACAAATGCTGATGGTTTGGTGGATATTGTTAAATTAAACATGGATGCAGGGCAAGGGATACATTTTGGCAGTATGGAGCCAGTGGTGGACAAGCCTGGATTTGATATGGGTTCCGCCATTTGCAGTATTGGTAAACGTTTCTGACATACAGTAGAGTCTGTCTAAAATGAATTTGCTTAAATTGAAAGCTTGATATAAATGAACTTGTACTTTGCCGTGTCTTTAGTCCTGATTTTTTCCTTTCCTTGCCATCAGTGATAATTACTGGATTACTTGAGCTGATCAGAATCAGTGTTGGCTTGAATGAACTCCACAACTCTACTGTAGAAGTTTACAATGTCAGCTTCATGTGGACTTAATAAAAATAAATACACAAAAACAAACACACCAGTTATAATATACACACTGACACACAAAATTACGCTGCTTGTAAATGCCATTGGATAAAACAATTCTATTTTATATGCCAGTATATAAATGAGGGAGATGGATCAGTGATACATTTCTCTTTCTTCTTCTTTAGATGAACTGTTAGCCCCCCCCCCCCCCTTCCCTTTTTAAGTTACGGGGAGATAATGGGGATGAGCTAGGGTGGGATGGTTACAATTAAAAGTTGTGGTTACAGGTGCATATTATATGCGTGGGGTTTAATGGCAGACTGTTTAGTTTGGTTCAAGCACTGCATAAAATTCTCATGGATATTGGCTAATGTACAGTATTATACATGCAGTTACTTCCTATCAGATGCTATATAGCATTTTCTCAGGTTATTGATGTGCATGAGAGATTTATGGGATTTTCTTATTGGAAATAGCAATTAAAAAATGATCTAGTAATAAGTGCTTGTTTTTGTCATACTGTTCCCATTCTAGGAAAATGAACATATGTGTATTTTTTGTACCGTCTTCTATACTGATGTCATGAGAAATGTCAGAATGACTGTCAGGAACTGAGACATTGGTGGATAGAGCATTAGGTGTATTAAAAAAAATCAAAATAATCTGTGCACTAATTGACTACCTGCTAGATGACAGGAATCGGAATCGTAGCACATGGGCATTCCCATAAGTGCTCCTCTCACCTCTCCAAAATCCATTTAAGGGTAGTAATACTAATTCTTCCAGTGGCCAGCTGGTTCCAACTTTGTCAGGTTTATCCAGCCCTGTCGCACGTTCTTCTCTTGCCCCGTTTGTATCCCGCTTGAATCATTCTGGTTATGGGGGTCACCTCAGTGTCTTCATCCGCTCGCAGTTGGTGGGTGATCATCTGCATGAGCTCATTCCTGTCGTGCTGCAGGTCTCCATGGACAGCAGCGCTGTTTGCAAGTAGATCAGCTATCTCATTGCCCCTAACATCAGCATGGCCCGGGCAGTATATATCCATGTGAGGGACAGGGTGAGGGCTTGAAGGTCATGCTCTGCGAATTTGTGATTATGACGACATGGTCTGTTCTAGACTGCTGTGTTGCAAGCCAAAGAAGTGCCTCAGTAACAGCCTCCACCTTCATTCGCATGCTAGACACAATGACATTGTACACACCAGACCCTTTACCCATGGGTTGACCTCTCCTGTAAGCCCCAAAGCCCCATCCAGTTTTGACAGATCCATCTGTGAAGAGGATGAAATCACCTGGTGAATGTGTACACTGAAGAACATCAAGGTTGTGATATTTTAATTCCACTTAACAGTTTGGCAGATGTTGTGAAATATCTTTGATTTTATTTCAGGAACTCGTGTTTACTTGACTGGAGGGGGTCCAACATTTGGTAGTACCAAGTGGATCAAACATATATGGAGATTTGATGTATCAAAGCCACATCGTGGGTGGATTTCAATAGGTGATCTGGTAGAGTTTCGACGTTACCATGCAATGGTGGCAGTGAAAGACAAACTGTACATCTTTGGTGGATTTGGTGAGTTTCGAGTCAGAAACCAGAAGCTTCACAGATTTCATATTCCAACAGGTTAGTTTCTATACATCTTTGTTTTATTTCATTTATTATTCGAAGACCCTATTGCTCAAAGTCACATATTCCAAAATTGGAAACTGTTCAGGGGGAAATGTGTTTTATGGATTCTCAGGTCCGCTGCCTGAATGCTGGAAACAAGTAAAGTACTTTAGTATCTTTTCATTGCAGCTTAGATTTCATTTCAATCAGATTTAGCATACAAAAATTAACTAAGTGTATAATGGCTATTCTAAAAATGCTGACAGTTTTTTGCAATAGAAGTGCCAACGCCACGATGATAAATGAAAAAATGTATCAAAGTAACACAAATAAGTCAAAGAGTGCCTTATTCCAAAGAAATAAATGGCAATTGGGAGGCATCAAACTGAGTTTGAAAGCTAAACACTGGCATGTTGGCACATCAAATATCACGGAATGTGAAGCAGTGCTCAGGAAAATTCAAAACAAGATATGCCTGGTTTCATGAAGAATTTCAAATTTCAAGATTGCTTTTCTGAAAATAGACATTTTGTGACCTGAGTACTTTCAGCATGAGTGTCTTCAAATCAAAGTTTTATGATACGGGTGGACATGCAGGAGTATCAATTAGGATAGAAAGTGTGTCCTTACCAGTACAATTTGACGCAAGTAGTTACTGATACGAATTTATTTGTTTCAAAATCTTTATTTGTGGAAGCTCGACGTGAAACATGAAGATTCATAGTTTGTTCAGAATATCGAAATAATATTCAAATGAAAAAAGTGTGCAAATAAGAAGTGAACTCATGACAATTTATGGACTTACTATTTGAACCAGATGGACTAAATGAAGCAGAAGAATGTCACATTGAAGTTTGATTCTGGACATCAGAACTATTGTCGTTCTGTTGTTCTAACTTATTTTTAATCTTTTGTTTCACATTATAATGGCATTGTTCTGGAGGTTTTTGACAATCTGCATAAAATTGTGAATTCTTTGATCTTTTGTTTCATAATACACAATATTTCACAATATTAATATCTTGAGGCCAGTTTGTGTCAGACTTTTCCAGGCTATAAATTAAAAGTAAACTCACGAGATATCTCACAACAGGACAGGGAATATTCAGCCATGAAAAGTTAAATAGAGATGATGTGTTAATTTTTAATATCTTTGTACAGGCAAATGGCAAGAGCTTCCATCAATGCTAGTTCCTGCGATCAGTCCCGCAGCTACAAGCTACAGAAATAATATATACTACACCGACAGAAGCTGGAAAGTGCATTGTTTTGATACTGCTCGCAAATTTTGGTACTCATTGAAACCAGAAGGGAATATTGGTAAAATTCATAACATCAAATTACCTCCCGTAGCTTTGTATGGCCTTATGAATAAGTCCAGCGATTGCCTCTTGGCAGTGGTAAATCAAGGGCTAAAGACACGTGTTGTGACTCTGGAATTGCGTAAACTAAATGACAGCCTTGAATATATCTCAGTTGTGAATTGTGCTGAATTTTACAATGAGTTTTCATTTGAAGGGTCTGTTGTTGCCAATGGAAAGCTGTTGATATTTTTAGGCAGTTTGAAGCAAGATGACATTTTCAACAATGAAGCTAACACCAATCATATTCAAAGTATGAAACTGTTTGATCCTGTTTCAAAGACATTTACTGATCTGCCTGCAGTTCAAAATATCAAGAAAGCTCTCTCATTTGTGGCTGTACCCTATCTGCCACCAACATTCGAATGGAGTTAATGAATCTGAATAAAAGGGATGATGTATGTTTTGCTGCAGGATTGTACTGGGTATTCTTGTGTTTTGATTCTGTTCGTGAAATATTTTGACAAAGCACTTGAACCTTTGTTGTTATTATTTAAAGATTGTATATTATTATTTAAAGATTGTATAGACGTAAGGAAGCAACACCACAGATTCCGGCTCCCTGACCACCGTTTTTATTGAATTACTCACTGAGGTTAAAAATCAGAGTCAGTGCAAGGAAAAATACCAGTTGGCCAGAGAATTTTTCAAGGAAACAGTTAATCTACTTAGATTGACTTATACATCTCTAAAGGTTGTTCTTACAGGTATGCATACTGAGAACTGAGGCCATGCTTTATTGATTTAATTTTTGTGTTATTAAAATCGTAACTGACCTTATTCCTGTGAATGTTTGGAAGAAAAAAAGTCAAAACGTCTGACAAAAAGGTGAAAAACTCAAATGAAAACTCAAGTTTACCGAAGGTCTACATGGCCTGAAATAATTGTTTCCCACCATGACAAACGATGTGCAAATATTCCTAAGATGGGGTCAGTAATAGTGAATTACCTTTGGAGGCAGATTTTAGGAAAATTTTTTTAAGATTTTAATTTAGAATTCTGGGTATTAATGAAGAAAAATCTAAGTAATTGCCTGCAGGTGTTACTCAATAAATTCCCAGAAAATTTTTATCATGATTTTAATCCTAGATGACTGTGCCATAAAGAGATATATTTTCATGAATGTCAGCATGCTTCTTTACTTAAGAACTCTAAAATGCTTTTGTTGGTTAGGAGGCTGAATGATCAAGCATTTTTAAGGAGGCTTTAGAATCATATTGACTGGAACAGAGGATTTTACTCATACTGTATATTATATGATTAAATACTGATCTCCATGTCTGCAGATATACACCGTTAAATGTCTGGGAAAATGAAATAAGAAAAATATCCATTTTTCTACCATTATGTGGATGTATTTGTAAGTTTGTTAGCTTTGTTTGCCAATATTATTTGTTTGCAGTTGTAGAGACTCTTACCATGTTTTGAATCATTGTTGTTCTGTGCAGTTTGGAAGTGAAATTTGTGCGCTACACACATTGTTCCTGCATTTTTGTATTTTTTTTACACGGGCATATTAACTACACTTTAAAAATTCAATAATTTGAAGTATATGTATATACTGTTATAACTAGGTAGTCCAAACTGATTTTTACTTTTTATCACAACTCACCAGTTATTGGCGGTCTAATCTGATGGAGCTTGCTTTTTTAAAGAATTTTTATACCAAATTTACCACTTGGGAAAAAGGCTTTGAAAGTTATGGCATTTTCCATAGTGAAAAAACACTTCGAAGCTGCTACTTTTTGGAAATTGCACAATAGTCCAACTTTCACCGCCCATAAAATGGTTTATTGAGTCACGGCATTAAAAATTATCAGTTCCCAAGTCAAGGGAGTGTACATTACGCTCAATTTTTCATAGGCGTACAAATATAATACAAGCATCTCATTTTACTTTTTTTAGTCATCAAACTTCATCCGACATCAATTCTTTGTGAACTCTTACAGGGGAGAAGAAAATAAAACCATGTTGCCATTGACTTAGCACTTTGTGTTGGAAAAAGGAGGCGAAATTAAGCATTGGGTGGGTCTATAAAAACAGCCGGCGCTTTGTGCCGAAACATGCCCCATGTCTAATTTGGCATACCCTGAAAATAAAAAGGCTGAGGTTCAATTGCGTATAAATTTGATCCTGATCTATTGAAGTTTCCGCCAGTTTCTCGGTCAACAAACTTTTCAAATTATGAATTTTAAAGGAATTTCATCTTAAAACAGGATGAAAAATACATTGAATTAAACCTCATTTATCTGGCTTTGTGTGTGAGTTATTTTCAAACACGTGTGCTACATCAGCGTGATGCTCAGCGATCCTTTGTTCTGTGGGGGTCAAATCGGTATGTGCGGCTCAGGGCGAAAACAGCAAGAATACATCTTGTTCAAGCAATAAACATACACAGTTACACAGATTAATCAATACAAAAAATACTATACTTTGACAGAGGAAGAACTGAACTTTATTTTGATGTCGGATGCATACCGTTTTACATAAACATACAGCACTGGTAGCCTTGTAATGCTGGTCTACAATTATACCAAAATGAGATTTCGCCCCATCAACTGGGCAGTTTGGACTGCCTAATATAACGCCATTTAAAAATTGATAGTGTGAATAAATTATATTCCTCTTCTGTCATAACATTTTTATATCGTATGTTTTATGATGTTGAATAAATTTATAATAAACACTGTGTGATTAGCATTGCTTGGTAATCTGTCTGGACTTATTATGTAAACTTGTGTGTTAGTATCAAAGGACTGACAAATTGGACAGGAGATTCAAATATTCTTGCAGCAAAGGAGTGACACTGCTTCCAAACTTCCCTTAAACCGGCATGCCATGACACTATCTCGTTTCGCCTGCTTGATTTTCAATGTGTTATAGCTTTGTATTTGTTGGCTAGCATAAAATAATATCGGGCTTCCTTACTGTTCATGTGACTTGTTCCCATTATCAAATATTACTGATAAAAGAAGGAACTTTGCTAATGAAAGTGAATGAGTGAAACATACAAAAATGACAGACTAACAAATCAAACAAGGCAATGAGAGATTGATTATGTAATAAATGTATTTATTGTTCAAGGCTTTGGAATAATGATTAATGTATAATATAAATGTAATATAATTCAATATTCATTAACTGTGGCAGAAATAATATAACTGTACATTTTCTGATAAACACATTGTTTGTTGTAAGACTTCACACATCAAAGATGGAGCAAATGCTGGAGTGATATTTATGAAGACAAAGAGAAGTGGCCATCCGCTTTTATTTTCATGTGCTTGCACATTAAATTGTTGTCTGGCTGTTCTGTACAGCCTTATGCTTGATTTAATCATCAAAGTTAGACAGACCATCATCAAAAGCCGGGCTGTATTATATTGGACCAGATCATGCAGTTGATGTGAAAACTGATTGACATCTTCCAGATAACCAGTGTCATACAGGTCATATTGTAGCAAAACATGATCTGCATTGTTGAGCACTCCTTTGACCCATTCTCCTGTCATGCGTTATCTAGATTTTTACATAGAGATTTTTGAACGGAAAAAAAAAACCATGCCATGGTCACAACCTGATAGAGCTTTATTTATAAGATAAGGGGAGACATTCAAGAGCCATAAATTTCTTAAGCATAGTTGCTCAGTATTGTATTTAACATGTTCTAATATTAATTTTTTCTGATTATACACGGAAATATGACAAAAATCAGTCATTCTGTGAGCATAATCATTAGTCCTGGCCGTGATATGCTTTCCATTTTTCCCAATCTACAGTGCAATATTTTATTGATTTGGTCGTGTCTGCATGGGTTATGATGCCTAAGCAATGTTAATCCCGCACATCTTAGTCTCAACAGAATTAGGAGTAAAATTATTTGTGGTTTCCAACAGAACATGTTTGGCCTGTATGTGAAAAGTTGTCCACAGCGCCAATCAAATATTGAAAGATACACATTTGGTAGAGAAAAACATTTTGGATCCCCGCACATACAGGTTTAAAACCTTTACTGCACATAATACCTTTAAAGTTATCTATTCCAAATTTGATGTGTGAAATCAAACAATGTAGGCAAAGTCCCACCGTATTGCAAATTGATTGATGAAAGCAAATGGTGTGTGGGGTGGGGAAAATGAGAGCCTTTTTGGGGAAAAAGATTAGAATAAAAAAATCAACAAAATAATGAAATTATGATGGATTGAGTAGTTGAACGATAACCTAACTAGAATATCTCACAAAAAACAATATTTACTACAAGTTTCCAATGAGCACAATAAGTTTTTCAAGTATGGTACATGTACTGGTAGTGTTTGGCGTATAATGCCTCATATTGAAACAGCTTAAGAGCATGAACTTGTTCTACATTTTGTCACATTCTTTAACAATTGGTGAAATGTACAAAGTTGCACACAATAACATATCTTTAGAAAGGCACTCTTTAATTTGCGTATGGAATGTTCTAAATATGACAGTCCTTTCATTTTTTGAAGAGAAAAATACACGAAATATGAAAGCACATAATATACAGAGTGAAAAAATATATACGTTGTTACTCTGGAATGTTTTCAGAAACAGATCTACAGTTGAGTTTGAGATACCAGTTGTCCAGTAACCCAAGTGACAAAAATTACCCGAATTTTGTAACATGCATGTGGCTACACAACTCCACAGAAATTGATTGGTTACGGATGATTTGACTGTAAATGTGCTTCATCCATGTCATCATTATGATTATTTGTTATCCATAATTTGTCACTAGCGACAATGGCATTTTCTTTTGAGAGGATGATGGTGTCACTAGAGGATAGCATTACTTAAGATGGTCTCTAAGAATTGGTCAAATGGCTTGATCCTGACATACAAACATGGAATTTCTTTTTACATAATCATTTTTTTCTCACACCATCATTCTCTTTTGTCTCCTGTTGTTAAACAGTACTGAAATACATCACTTACGGCCTATAAATCTTTGCATGGCACAACCTGACTCAGTGGATCAGCCACAACTGTTGAACAAGACCCTCTGGCAAGAAGAGTTTTTTTTTTAATGGAAATGCCATGCAGCTGAAATCCTGAAATTACACTTTGTATAATTTTTTTTCAGTTCCTTACACGAGATAACGAAGATTAAGACTGCTGAAGTAATTGCTGAGTCTAATATTTGCATTGCTTAAATGTAGGAATGTTGCATAATGCAAAAGATTACAGAAAAGCTTTTAGTATACATTGTATATAGAGCACACATCTTGGAACATTATAATTATATTTGAACAGTATAATTATATGGACATTTCTTCACATAAGCATTCTTATTTGAAGAGGTGAAGTGAATGGCTCCCGCAGTAAGGAACAATCAGATGAAACACTTACTTTTCATCTAGATGTTTAGATTAATTTGTATTGACCGTTACAAATTTGCTGTCAGTTTCACTGGACTTGGATTGGTGAAAATGTGTCCAATGCCATTTTTTCTTTTTTTTTCAAAAAGCCGACATCTATCTAGGAATATGGACATGACATACAAAAATAAAACATGTTAATTAAAAAATATTCAACAAAAAGTAATCCATCAGTGGCAGTTAGAAGAGGGTGTCTGAAATAATTGTGTATTCCCGATACAATATTTTTGCTTAAGCCGAGCTTGCAAATGTAAGATTTCCTTAAGCATGATTACAGCATATTTATGGATAACATAAACAAAAATAACAAAATATCATACCAACTGATGTCTATTTCTCTCTTGTAGCTAGTGCTTTATCTTATCACATTATGAAAAGATAACATATTTTTTTCATGTACAGCGACATTGTATTATATATAAAATGCATCCCACAACAAGATGGCACAATAAAAAGTATGCCAGGTAAACAGAATCATTGAAATTCACACTTCTGTTGCAATACAAATCACTACTGTGACTGAACTAAATCATAGAAGTGATAATATGGCAGTCAGAAATGTGTAAATTAATCAGATATCCACTTGGAATGTTTAAGTATGGGTTTTTGCAAAATTTGCTCACAAAATGAGGTGAGACAAAAGATCTATGCATGGTTATTGAAAAATTGTGACAATCCTCAAAACAGTTCAATACAGTTTTAAGCATATACTGCACGACTGCTCTCTCTATAACATTCACATTACCTGTATCAGGCATCACCACAGACATTAGAATGTTTATTTTTAAGATAAAAATATTTATTTTAACTTATTTACACTGATTACAATTATCAATATAAAGTCCGGAATATCTGAAAACACATAATTACTAGTTTAAATGTAAAACTTGATCCTCGTTCTTGTGTCAGTCACAAAAAATAGCAGAAATTAACAAAGACAAAAATATTACATGCATAGATGTTTCACAATGGAATATGTAGCATTGTTTTTTTCTTTAACAGGACAGACGGGACTAATTCTATGTATTTTTAATAACAAAAACATGGAAACAAAAGAACAGATGAAGAGAGAAAATGAAAGAAATTCAACACATTCAAAACAGTTTAGTTAAAAAAGTACATAAGCAGGAAAGACAAAATCGATTCCTTTCACTGAACACCATTAGTTTAAATGCAGGTGAACACAGTGAACATAATAAAATTTAACTTAAGACATACAGTGATACAGACATCAGTTTATTTTATGCACATGTGAAAGAAAATGAGACAGGTTTGATTCCATGTACATTGCTGGTAAGTTCAGTGTACACTATACCTCTTGTTATGAATTTCAGGACTAAGAAGAAAGCCAGGTTGCCTCTTCTGGTCTTAAAACCTGATTACTACTACTGAGATATCTTATTTCTCTAACTAAAAATTACCTAACTGTACCTACTACCAGGCAGGCAATTGCTAGTAACTATTTTTCTATTTCATCTGTGTTTAACAATAAAATTTGTATTGTATCCTCGCTGGGTTTTACTTCAATTATGACAGAAATTCAGTGCAAACATATTTTACTCTTGGATCTCAATAATGGATTTATATCTGGGTAAAACAAGCCAAATGAACGGCTATCCTTGTTTTCCTAGATTCCTTAATTGCAGAGGGTTTATAGTAACTTGTATGTGGTAAAAAATTTTGGCGCATGAGGTCCACTTCTTTGACCGTATTTCATGTTGGAAAACTTTTTATGACATTACTCACAGCTCAGCTGATGGGCAGTGCAAAATGGACGGTCTTTCAACAGTAAGGTACCCCAAATTCCATTTTATCTTTTATTCAGAATGAAAAAGGAACCATTTCATCCTCAAAGTCATAGCCATTTTCACATTGGATGCTGTATGAAATGGATTACTTAGGAATGCAAAGAGTTGTTCATTGTGTTGGTCATTGCATTTAGTTCCTTTGCTGTCAACAGACATTAGTATTGTGGTATTGAGATGAGAGAAAAACTGTCATAATTTTGTATTTTCAAAATCTGAGCTTACTTAAGGTTTTGTATTTTGGATCTTTAACTATGCTTAGCAATGACAAATGGTTCTGCTACTGTTAACTTTTGAAAATTCATTTCACACATGTAAAACAGTTTAAGAGAGGAAAATATCACTGTGACAGGAAGTGAAATCTGGCACACAAATTTTATTCTTCAGTCATGACCATGCCCAGAGTTCTCAGAAATAACATAAATATCTTGCAATCTGTTAGGGCTACAATCTACTGTTGTGAACTTATGATAAGGGACAAATGAACTTTAAAAAATACATGTATTATGTTTCAAAAAATAATATTTCATAACAAATTTAACAATAGACTACATCTCTGGGGTATATCAGTATCTAAAATCTTAAAATTTATCAAGATTAACAATGTACACATAGTTTGAAAGGCACCATATTAAGTATTTCTTTTTTTTTTTTCTTCAACGACACCTCCATCTTCTGCTGGTACTCTTTTTCAAGCCAGGTACTTCATCTGGAGATTTCTCACATCCATCCAAGTTTTCTTTCCCTTGCATTTCATCCATCCATGTTCCATTTATTCATCTGCACATCACAGAAGTCAATATTTGCTTTTCGCTGGCTTTATCGTGGACTGTCAGGTTGTCCGCTTGTTCTTTGTTTTCTGAAACAAAATGAAATATGAAATATTGAGGAAGAGCTTGAAGAGAACAAACACTCATCAAACTAATGCAAATGTCACTCACCTCAATACTGCTTATTTCGTGTACATGTATATTGCCATGCTATCTTAAAAGAGCTCTGCAAACATTCCAGGCTAGAGAACATAAATGTATAAAGTGGATGCAGTGCTATATGTTTAACCCTTTGATTACTGACACTGTGAAAGCTAGATTATCTCAAATCCAGTTTATATTGAGATTCACTTATTTCAGTTATTTTTAATGGTAAATGTGACTCTTAATGAGGCTATCAATCTGTACTTAAAGCTAGTAACGGAGAAACAAAACCTGGAACTGACGAAGCAGTAAAGAGTTAATAGCAATGCTGTTTCAGTATTGAAGGGGTTAATACATGGTACATGTATAAGAGCTCAAGCCTGGCAAAGGTATGCTTAAAGTTTAAAAAGAAAAAAAAATACAACTAAAAATGAAACCTTTGCAATTAAGTCTAAAATTACTAAAGATCCATTTGAAGAACTGTCTTTCCATTATAATTATGAAAAACAAAAGGAAAGAAAAAGGACAGTAACTTTTTGAAGGATAAATTCTCCCTGATGAGTTTATACAAGGCATCAAATCAACTTCAGATTTTTACCTGAGTTCCTCCTCTCTTTCTCGCATCTCTCGTAGTTCTCTTTCAATCTTAGATTCTGCCGTCTGTTTAAACTCTTTGTAGGAGAAAAGCTGTCCTCCAGCTGCTGCTGATGTTTTCCTAGTGGGTGTTTGAGAATTGGGTGACTTCGGAGCTTCAGGAGTTCCAGGAGAAATTGGTTCCATAGAAGAAATTGAAGTTTTCTTTGTGACAAAGTTTCTCTTCTCTTTGCCATCAACTTTGTCAACACCAGCGACTTCCATGTATTTTAAGGGCTGGATATGCTCTTCAGATGTGGAAATGATTTTACCTTCACTGCGCAAAGCTATTTCTCGCTTCTTTTGTTGCATCAGTTCTTGCTGTAATCTGCTAGAAGCAAATTTCTTCATGGAGTCCCCTGGTTGCCCCATGGAACGGGGCCGAGTGATAGAACTGTTGGCAGATGATTCAGTAGTAGCACCATAAGAATCATATTCATCATCTTTCTGGACCAAATCTGGCAAACCTTTCAACCTCCTCAGTTCATTTTCTCTCTCCCTAGCTATTCTCATTTCCCTTTCAATTGGAGTTTCCTGCCTCTGAAAGTAGTTTGGCTTCTCATCTTCATCATCTTCACGACCATCGGCAATTGGCTGAACCCTGACATCACGACGTGATGGTGTGTGATCTGAGGGTGTCCGCCCAGTGCTGTGGCTTGACAATGAATCCACAGATGCTCTGCGGTTTTCAGAAACAAATGGTGAAACATCCCTCTGCCATGTGCCCTGTCCTGGTGAAGGTGTGTTCAGTGTTGGCATGTGGCTATTTGCAGGAGGAGCATTAAGAGAAGACGGTTTCCGGGCTGGAGTGCTAGTCTCTGTTTGTCCATCTACCTCATCTCTGATCTGTGTGCCTTGTAGGTTGCTGTGTAGTCTCTTGATTTCGTCCTCTCTTTCCTTCAGCTCTCGCAGTTCTCTGGCTATTAAACTCTCTCCTTCATGTGATTTATTTGAGATGGCATCTTCATATTTCAATCCCTTGGTTTGGTTGTGGTTTATATCTTCATCCTCGTCCTCTTCTTCCTAAGAGAATATAACAAAGAAAAAAAAAAGAACAAATCTATTATTTTTATTCATGAATGTCCTTGATGTTAAAAAAAGTATTTCTGCTTCATTTAGGATCTCAAGGACCGAACTTGATATAAACGTTGTAGATCTTAAACATTCTTTAGTTGGATGTATAAATCATCTCTTTTACTGTTCTCTAAAATAGCTTTTATGCTGTCGTTGAGTCATTAAAGACATGCAGAAATGTTTTAATTAAATTTTGTCTAGGAACACAAAATGAATATTGTCATTTAGAAATGTCACAGGTATAGGTTTCAATAATTCCAAACTAATGTTCACAGATTTAGTAGTAGAAACATAATTCTCTAAATGCAGAATTTTAATAATGTTAATTCATGCCACAACATGATCGAGTACAAAGACATAATATTTCCACATGAAAACAGAAGAACTTAGAGAAAAACAATTTCACAAAAATGCGTAACTGCAGCAAGATTTTCCATTGTTTAACATGATTGCATACTGAAAATTGGCATATTGTTTAAAAGAATATAGGTGAGTCTGTGAATTATTCTCCAACAAATTGTGGGCTGCTATCCATGTCATGGGATTGGAATATGATATTTTTTGTTTAGGCTAGAAGAAGAGAGAACATCAGGAGTGCACTGTACAGTGATACATTAGACATATCTTATGTGAAGTCTGAAGGAAAGCATACCTCTAGCCCATTGTACTGTTCTTGAGGTGGTGTAGAATATTGTTGTTGCTGCAGTTGTGGTTGCTGAAGTTGTTCTTGAGCTGGCTGTGCACCTGATGATATCCGTCTCATCCTGGCTATTTCAGCCTCTCTCTCCCTCTGCAGTCTGATTTCTCTCTCAATGATGCTCTCATTAGGATTGACATCCTCTGCATCATTGTCCTGAAGAATCAAAATCACTCAAGTTACACCTAGAAGCCAATGTACTTGAAAGGAATATTTTATTAACTGGAAACAATGTGTGCTGGGAATGAAGTATAAGATGGCAACTGCAATTTGTCTCCAACTGTCCTCCCACTGACAACTTCTGTGGCTTCTGTAAATAAACTGATGGGTAAAAACTTGTTTCAGTAGGTGATCCTAAGTGCTTTGTTTACCACTGGTGAGAGTTCTGACAAACTAGTGAAAGTACAGTAACTACATAACTGAAAAAGCAAAATTCTATTTTTTTTTGCCCTCTGAAATCAACTCTTTATACCATATTTGGACACAGGCATCAAGAATCCTGTTCACTGCTGGTATTTTAAAAGTGTGATCCATTCTTGTTTGGTGTGGTATTAGGAAGAGTGTATGTGTGATCGTATTCGTGTTACAGTACCTCGTTCTGGGAACTGGAAACTTAAAGATGAAATGGCCCGAAGTGTGAAATGTTGCCAAACTCTCTGACCTGAATTTATTGTTGAGAAACAACAATTGCAACGTAGATACATGCTGCAGATCGTTTCTGGAGAGGCAGCTTTCATTTTCAAGCATATTTGATTTGTTTCATTTAGTGGGTAATCTGCCATCACTTCTTCAGAATGAGGAGTGCAACAGTGGTGCTTTGTCAAGGTCTGATTTAGTCACATAGATGTCAGTCAACATATCAGTTCCACATACCCCTTGTTATCTTTTAACTGCTGTGTATGTTCTTCCCAGTGTTCAACAAGACATTATGTATTAAAATATGGTGGGTAGAGTTACTGGTACTCTGTGATGACAGCAACTGGTAATATTAAATTAATCCACTTGAATGAATATAGTTTCCCCACTCATTCCATCTATTTAGCTCCATTTTCAGGAACAAATGGATGGAGGGGTGGTGTGTGGGGTGGTGGTGGGGGAGGGCTACAAAAAGGCCATGTCCGGCCTTCTAACCACAGCTGCTGACGTCTTACCTCGTCACTGTCTTGTTGCCTTCCACCAGTCTCCACTCGCCATAAGTCAGGGCCCCTGTCCGCCTCAGCCAGCTCGTTGTATGCAGGCTGGCAAGATTCACTCTCTGCGCTCACAGCCTCGTATGACGCTATGATAGTCTGACCTTGGGTCATGTGCTGCTTCTCGGTATGTTTCTGTCGCTCCTCCTTCTCTCTCTTCAACATCTCCTCTCGCTCGTGAGCCAATCGAATCTCACGCTCAATGGCGCTCTCTGTGTCGACTGCTTTCTTATACATAGCTGGATCCTCTTCGGCTTCTTCTCTAGGCGACTGAAGTTCGTCTTGATTGGCAGAATTGGCTACAGGAGCGGCGTGTTTCTCTTTGTAAGGCAATCTCACTTCCCACTTGGGCGCTGACTTCTTTCTTGGGGTTTCTGCTTGGTCCGTTTTAGAAGTGAAAATATTTTCCCACTGTTTCTTGGTGGATGAGAGGTTTGCTATGGACTCCCTGTCAACGGTTTCAGTCGTGTCCCCTTCTTTTACTACGTTCTCACTGTACAGATTGATTTTCTGGTCATCCGTCTGTCTCTCTGTCCATCCAACCTCCGGAGCTGGTTTTGGACGTTCGGCGCTGTAGATGTAACCGTAATTACTTGGGTTTGACGTGTCCACGGGAGACTTGGCGCCACTACCTTCAATAGAATCTGTGAGAAGAGAGGAAAATGAAACATGATTAAATTTCATAAATCATGAGTATCAGCATTGGCAACGATTGACTTTCTGCAGATTATGAAGGCAGAGGCTTTCTGAATGTCACTAATCATAATGTATGTTTGTATATGGTGTACCGCGGGTATCTTCAGTTCTTTGTACCCGGGGTATTTCAAGATACACACATCGACCTATTTTTATGACAAATAAAGAGATCGTTGACAAAATCAATTTGCATAAATGCACATCTTGCAATGGCCTACAGAAAACAAATGTAGTAACTAATAATTTATATTGAAAATGTTTTGAAGTTGATCTGGGTGAGCGTGAGTGGTGGAGTATTGAAGTAATGCATGCTGACCAGCATGCTAGACGAAAACGAGTTTCAAATGAGAGAAACATTTAACGAAATGGAACAGGCAGTTAATGCATTGGAAGCGGGTACTTCTCTTGTTCTTTCTGGCCGAATTTTACTGTTTGTAAGATCTTTAAAAAAAAAACAAAAAAACACCCCACCAAATTTGGCTATTGAAGTCAATGAAAACAAAGTAACTGAACATTTTTACGTCCATGGAGTGAAGAAAAAAAGGACAAATATTTGTCAGCAAAAAATGATATATCTTCATTTTGTCGAAGGACGTTAAAGCAAACGGCAAACACAAGATACTGCTTATTGCCAAGTTCAGGCGGTCATTTCAAGCCATTCTGCTGGTAATATTACACAATTAGTTTATTTTCGCAATTTAAATTAAAAATGTCGAATAATTAACTTAATGTATTAGTTGATCAATTAATCTTATTTTTTCTTAACAGTGGCAGTTGAGACAGGCATAGCCCCCACCCCCAAAGTACGTCTGGTTTCGATTGGTGCACAACCCAAGACATTGCGATCATGAAAGATGAATGCCTTGTATGGCTTCGGGCCCAAGCTACATAACACTGAGACCAATTCAACGACGAACATTCATAGAAATAAAAAACTGTCTGGCAGAATACATAATAATGTCTTTATGATGAATGTAGCCTCTGTAGGCTTGCAAATCCTTCATATTGACATAGGCATAAAGCAAATAGCAAACTATCCTGAAAGGAAAAAGACACATACACGCATAATATAATATGTCATGGTTTTTTTTATTCCACAGACCGGCTGACTTCGGCCTGTTTGCTACACAAAGAACACTAATGTAAAACAAGACCACTGAAGCGCCCATGAAAAGAATCTGAGAAGCCTAGATAGTTACATGTATGTTGTTGCCAAAGATTATGTATTACTGCATCATCTTATGTTTTAGATAGATCTACTAGTTTCACAACAAAAGGATACTTATTACTATTGGCATACAGACTGCTAACTCTTCAAAGAAAGACATAAATGCATTGTGGCTTACATTTCGTACAAATACTTTGATTTCTCTTTCTGTCAAACAAAAAGCCCGTATCATTACTTCTCTTATGCGAACCATAACAATTATGAACGGCATTATTATCATAATTTCGAGAACAAAATTATTACCTGGAAACAAACAATGAATATATGGAAAGATGCATTTGGATCAAGATTAAATCACGCCTTCACTTCAAAACATGAGAAAGGTGAACGTGCATTGACTTGGTTCAGATTTAACATACCGGAGCGTTTGGTGATATCTATAGTATAAATCGACATTATTTTTGGCAAGGTATCTAGAACAGCAAGTTCTCTAGTAACATTTTCAACTCATAAAGTCAGTCCAAGTCTTTGTGATGCAAGAGTATATCAAGGAATCACAGGAAGAGTAAGTCGACGAATTCTATGAACCAATACCGACAGAGAACATGACCATTTTAAAACAGAAAAAACATCACTGAAAAAAACAATTGCAGAACAAATAAGAACAACAGATGATGGCAATTAAACTGATGATAACAAAACACGAAGCTATAATTTATAAACAGGCCCATTGTGTTATCACCAGGTTATCACACATCCATAGATATAAATTACATCAGCAGAGACCAAATTTGATAACACTAATTCTATCAACACCACCTCCGCCACTTTACCAACACTCAAGTTGAGACCTAAATCATAAATAACCCGGCAAGATCGATGTCCTCATGCAAGTGCACAGTGCTGAAAAAAAAACCCACCCATCTCTAAAATCATCTTCCAATGTCAAAATATAGGCCCTATATATAATAAAAAGAAATTAGAACTCTTGAAAAGCACACTTACTATGTACAAAATACCAAGTAAAAACTGATAAGCATCATGGTCTTAGTCTTTAGAAATGACCTCCTTACACAACAGGTATCCAAACAAAAGCTTTGTCTTCAGGTGTTAACTCCTTCAAACTGGAATCTCCCACATTATGTCACACATAGCAGCAGTCAAAGAACCACCAAGATGAAACCCACAGCTCAACTCTCGTCCACTGAACTGAATGTCCACATACATGCTATTCTTCGTATGGACAAAAGAACTGGAACAGTCCTGAATTGCAAAAAATATAAAGGGAGGAGGGGGGAGTGGAGTGTGGCAGTGGTGGACAGGGCCTGCGTAAAGCTTACATAACAAAGTATAGTGTATGTCAAGAGACCCAACGCTTGGGGTCGTTGGAGAGAAAGGACTGAGATTTCTTGCCCTGCAAGCTTTCGGCATGACCAAATATCAGGACCGGAAATTTGCAGACTACCAATTTCAGCGGCGTTTCAGCGGGGTGATAAAGATTGAGGCTTACTGAAATCAGGATGGCGCACAGCAGTGTCTGCCTAACTTGGTTTCTGACAATTTCTATTATTTCTATTACTGTTATATTTCTATCAAGAATATTTCCTAGATATAAGAAACCCAGCTACAACATGACAGTCAATATTTTAGAGCAAAGAGAAACAGCAAGGAAAATGGCTAAAACAAATTCCAAAATATTTACGCACTGAAAATGTTGGGCTTTCATGTACAATTTTGCAATTTGGAGATTGCTTTTCTTTCTTTTTTTTTTTTTTTAAACATATCATTGGACTAACTTGATCTGCTGTGGTTAAAGCAAGAAAATTATGACATGTCCACATGATAAACCGACCTGTTTTTGGCCTTTTTCCTTTTGTTAAGCGCCCGACTGATGTTTAAAATCAGTCGCTTTTGAAAACACAAACTCACGCGAAGGCTTTGCCTTCTTTAGAAAATGCAAGACTCCAGTTGAAAGGGTTTTTACTTTGCTATTGTATGGGAGTGGACTGAGGGCGTCTTGTGAAAACATGAACTCTTGCTAACGCCATAATCTGGGGTCCGGTCCCAATTTCATGCCATATTAAGCATGATCTGACGTATGGTCTATTTTTGTTCCGCCTGGGTGAGTTTGTTTATACTGAGGAAGAACAGCGAGATATCACTGGGATGGGGAAAATGGGTGAGGGGAGGGGAGGTGGAAGCGGATTTGCAGGAAATCCATAGATACTTCTCTTTCAACAATGTGTACGTTTTTCTGTCACTTCTATCACGTTATAAATAAGTACACACAGAGAGAGAAAGAAAGAGAGACAGGGAGAGGAAGAAAGATAGAGACAGAAAAAGAAAGAGAGAGAGAGAGAGAGAAAGAGAGAAAGAAAGAGAGAGAGAGAGAGAGTAAGTGAGAAAGAGAGAGACAGAGAGACACAGAAAGAGAGAGAGAGAGAGAGAGTTTCACCTTATTGGGTCTAACTCTGCAAACATGCTAACAGCAACAAACAAAAAAAAGCGAGGAAAAGAGGCATAATAACAATGATAATAATACTCTAATAAACAAAATAAGCAGTAAAAAGCTAGAGTCAAAAACAGTTCCTACACTACTGTTGTCAGCTGTAAGCCCTATATGGAAGTATTCTCTTCAAATTCAATTTTTTTTTATTTACCCCAGCAGCAGCATGGAAAGTCTCTTTTATAACTGTGATTGACATTATAATAACAAATCTCCAACATCCAGTATTTCCGGAAGAAGCAATTACTATTGTCTTTACAAAATTCACTGACTTTACTGAGAAAACCAAGCTGAGGTAGGCAAAGATAACATTATAATTTATGAGTCTCTATGACTAGGTCTTCCGTTCAGTGCTAAGTAGTTGTAGCTGACTGCTTTACACTGCAAAACAAATCTAATGGCTAAAAAACAAAGGGTAAGCGTGAAGCGGAGTGATTGGACACACGGATAAATACCAGACAGAATACGCCAGAAAAACAATCTCTCCTTGTAAACGAGAGCGTTAGTTATGGGATTCCATCCGTCCACATAGTCATCAAGTGCTGACATGTCGATATTAAGATAGGCAAAGTCTCAGATAGACTCAACATGGAATCTGTTGGAAGTCAGAGGCACATAACGATATTGGACATTCACTGATGACTACACAAATATCGGATTTTTCGGTCTCAGAGACAAAATCCAAAATAGACTATCACCCATTCTGTCGTGGCTGTTATGTACATTTCAGTCTCTGCCCTACAGCACTGAAGAACTGATTTAATTTATGAAACGTCATATCCACTAGTTCCATTCACATTCAGTCTCAAAGATTACAACAACAGTGAAATTGTCATGACGGAGACTAGACAAAACTGTTTCACCCAGAGAAACGTCAATAGACTCTACCCCATTTCCAGACAAATTAAAAATGACACTGAAATGATGGATGTGTTGTTGTGCGTGAGTGAGAGAGAGAGAGAGAGAGAGAGAGAGAGAGAGAGAGAGAGAGAGAGAGAGAGAGAGAGAGAGAGAGAGAGAGAGAGAGAGAGAGAGAGAGAGAGAGAGAGAGAGAGAGAGAGAGAGAGAGAGAGAGAGAGAGAGAGAGAGAGAGGGGCAAACCAGTGGTAGTAGACGGTTTTTAAAATCAACCAACCCATTGCGAGTTCATAGTTCAGTTAGCGGTGTCTGAATCTACACCAAGGACTGTCTGTGAACAGAGTGGAAACCGTCTCGTACAATTCGTTCATTTTATGGACGAAGGATTCCTATCAGAATTTTTGTTTTTTCAAAACAATGGAAAATATGGAAATGTCGGTACGATACGTTCTGTACTGCTAAGCAATCTAACGCCATAACTCTGATTACTGAACTGACAACTTTTAATCGTGAAATTTTCTGTTTCGTCACAATTTAGCATCGTCAAGCCCTGTTGTAACCAGTTGTCAGAAAACGATTTCAACGTATAAATCAGCCAAATTTACCACAGCATCGTCTTTAACATTCTGGGTCACTTCAAAGCCAGGCATTATCCAGACAGTACTTTCTCTTTTCCA
This sequence comes from Onchidella celtica, assembly GCA_963931925.1. Taxonomy (NCBI): domain Eukaryota; kingdom Metazoa; phylum Mollusca; class Gastropoda; order Systellommatophora; family Onchidiidae; genus Onchidella; species Onchidella celtica. Next base: position 18,003,940 of record OZ007571.1, read on the forward strand.
CCGCAAATGCTGCAATGAACTCTTCACATTTTTGTTTAATATTTCACTGTCACTTCAGCAAATGGAACCAGTTTGAACAAATTAAATGTCTCTACCGCCACTGTTATGTGTCTGAAGAAACTATCTGCTCGCTTTTATTCATTACATTGTTTAATAGTGCATGCTAATTTATTTTGTGCCCTTTGGGCAGAAACGTGGAAAGATAAGCCGCTGACTGCAGGTGGCAGCAACTTACACTGATAGGCGTACTGCTCTACCGTAAACCTAACAATGGGGGCATAAAAATGACGTACATGCACATGTCCCTCGTCAGAAAAAGATAGGCCCTATTTCAGCACAATCTTATCTTAATCACTCAAAGGCCAAAAAGACACATCTTGAATAGATAAGGAATACAAATGGTCGGTAGAAGAAACATAATCTGTTCCCAGAACCGTGCAGCTGCCAGTCCACACTGCACAACTTAAAATGCCCTGGTGAGGTTTTGCAATAGAATCGATTTTAATTGAGTACGTTCACTGTTTGTTTACAGTTGCCAATGACAGTGTTTCAAATCATCGATTCCCCATCGCTGCATCAAATGAAGGCCAATTTTTTTTGTTTTTTTGTTCCGATACAATAAACTTCAGAGTGGAGAATTCGCACCAGTCAGTATTGATTAAATGACTACTCGCAAATTAAATGCCTTCTAGCATTGCATTTCTGCTGCTTCATTTTCAAGGTAGAAAAATGGCTCCATCAGACATCATATTTTTTTTCGATATTGGACAGAAAGAGAGTGCAAAAATTGTCAAGGTCTCCGTAATCTATAGAAACAAAAAAAACAAAAAAAACGGACAGAACAAGAGAGAGGGCAATGGGCGATAACGCCTACTGTTGAAATCACATGGCATTACCAGAATTGCTCAAGTGTTGAATGAAAACGGACAAAGCAGATCAGTTGTGCCGACAAAAGGACAACTATTAATATGCCATTGGCCTTACTCTGTATCATATTAATGCCCCTGTTAATGTGCCAGGCTCGTTAAAATAAACGTAAGACAGTAAAAAGCTCCCAAACCAACGGCAAACATTTATTCTACTGTCCCGATGCCGGATAGTACCGGTATCTATTTTAATCCCTTTCTTACATAAACTACAGGTAGCTGAAGAACTACCCTAGCAACGATGACACTCTACACTAAAGTTTAGGAACAATATCAAATACATTTTAAACTATCCATCTTGAGTAATGCATTTCATATAAAACCAACCGAATGACATAAATTCCGCCTACCTTAAATGTAAGGAAACATGCACAGACTAGACGCTATCAACCGATAATCAAAGGCTTTACATAGTTACAACACCAAAGTAATACTGGTATGCTATTACTTAAGTAGTGCAACTTAAAATAGTACTTCTCAGGTTGAACAGAGTATTTAATCAACAATTAGAGATTACAGGTAATGGGTTGATAATAATTAACCAGTGCTGTCTGATAAAATTGTTGGCACAACGAACACCCGCTGTCATGTAAATAAATCCATGTTAGTTTGAGGCCCGATATTGTGACGTAGATGTACATCTGTTTGTATCAGAATATTCTGCTTCCAAACTATCCTGAGGAGGAACTTGTTGTAAGAACCCTCAACAAGGCACTGAAATACCAAGCAATCTTTCACTCGTATTGTGGTGTCCGTGCAAGGTTGTGCTTGACTAGGTGACCCTGTAAACGTTTGCTAGGCAATAATGTCGGTTTCTACAAGCGCGAGTTTTGAATGTGTGGATGTGTCTATTTGACTGTATTACTCTCAATTGCGCGTGTTTTTGTCGTGATGGGCCAATAGTTTTTATATTGTTAAGCATGGGCGCATTCTTGCGTGCGTGTAGTATATGCGTCAATATGAAGGAGTGTTATTCAGAGTGGTGATCGATATCGAACTAGGGAGACCTAGCGCTACTGAACCACACAATAATCAATAGACGACAGATGGCTAGCTGAACGGTACAAATGTGCATCACGCTACGCTCACTAGTGAAATGATGGACAGAGGAATGTTAGTGAAAGCACAACTTGACAGTGAGGGTAGAGTTAAGACGAATGACAAGGATACAAGGATATGGAAACTTTTAGTTGGGCAATAAATTAATACATGTTTTCAGAAAACGGCACAATAGTTTTCTTACACCCAACTGTGACAACACAACCGCTCGACGAGTCTAAATTCTCTGTAAAACTGTTAATCTGGTCGACAAAACAGTTAAAACATTTTACAATAGCCCAGCTAGGTAATATGTTGTTTGACCCACATGGCTCTATAGTAAGTTGCTGAAAATGCCATTGTATTGAAGTCTGAAAGTATAATAATGTATCAGACAATTTCCATTATTGTTTTTAGTCAATCAGTATGAAATACTCTTTGTAGGTTAGGGCTCATATCGAAGAGAGCTGCACACTGTTAAGACAGGATGATGACATTAAAAAATGCCCATTAAAAAAAAAAAGCATTGATCACTAAAAGAAAAAAACAGCTACGGCCCAGAGGATAGGTGTAACCTTAACCGAAGGAGAAAATCCGATTCTGGATGCAATTAACAGCCATGGTAAATCACAGAATGAAACCCGTTCACAGTTTAAGAAATCAATTACGGTAATCCGATACAAGCCATAGCGATCCTCAGAAAAATTCACCGCTAGTGTGGAATGCTGTTTTTGTGGAGAGTTTCAGCTCTTGTCTGGGACATACACAGTGGCTCAGTGCCAAGACACACCGAAAGATAAACACTTGTCTCGCTGGACACTGAGAGGGGCGGAACATGCATTTATCGAATGTAATCAGTTCTCGCTGATCTCCAAAATGGAACAGAATGTCATTGTGGAAATCATTCTGGGGAACGAATTAACGTGTGAAAGAAGAAAGGTCAGGCAAGAGTGACTCCAGTAAAATCTGAGCTCTAATAGGGTGAGAAAATACTTGCATGGACGTTCTGAATTGTTCTTCATTTGTCACCACACCAATTTTCATAACAGATGTAGCCTTTCCGAATGAAATAAGGCACACTCTACAAGACCCAGAGTTGACAAGCGAAAGCTTTCTTTTTACCGTGCTTTCAAGGGAAAAGGCTCAGGCAAAAGAGACGCAATGCCTAATGACTGAAAGAAATATTGTATTTGTATACTTCTACTTGAAACGCATAAGAGCACAAGCACACAGTTATTAAAAATATGTTCTTTCCTCATTTTTTCCCCTTTTGTATTCAATCTTTCTTTCCTTTGTTTGCTCTCATTGACCCATTCATTTTCTCACGATCTCGTGCTCCTATCCTGTGTACAGGTTTGGGCATGCTAGGCTACAGGCAAATAGAAGACACAGAAAACAAACACTGCTAAACCCACTTCTGTGTATACAAACCATTATCACTTGAGAAACGCTAGCAGTTTCACCTGTGACATATTCTGGTCACTCAAGAAATGGCACACCAAACCACTGTTCGACTTGAAAAATGACGCGTAAATTGTGCTGTAATTCTGCTGCAAGCCTGAGGCCTCTTTTCAGTTGTAGGATACAAGGTGCAAAATTAATCCACCCACCATCCATCCATCAATGACTTCTACCTCCCAGGACAAATGTGCAGAGTTAAATTATATCAGAGACTGGTGCCAAATTCCTGCACTTATTTCTGTCTGCAATCAGATTTTTTTTTTTTTCAACAGTAATTTACCTGAGCCACACAGTCATATAACCCGAATTGTCCAGTAAAATGTTATTTACATACATTCGCCATCTTGTCGGGTACAATATTATGTACGTGCGTTCCAAAAACATTGGCAGAACTCCCATAAAAATAAGACAATTGCCGGCTGTGCACGTTAACATTTATGTACATTAGTAGCTCAGTTCCCATATCTACCTAACGGACCTATCTTGGGAATGGATAATTGGCTGAGTTCTCAAATTCTCCTCTTATTGGATGATCAAAACCTCGTTTTTGACTGATTTCAAGAATTCTCACAGAAGGAGAGGCGGCAAAACAAACTGTTTCTTCCTCATCTATGTACTTATATGTATACATAGGTGGGTCGCGAAGTTTGAACTAACATAAAACACCCTTGGTTTAGCTCGTCATGGGGTGGCAATGTTCGACTACCCGGCCGGGCACAGCACACAATACGGGGTGCAAATACAACTCCAGATGTTGAAGAACACGATTTAGTCACCAACTGACGATGTTTTTATCGCCTCTGTTCAACAAATACATCAATAATTGCTAAATCTCAGAAAAATTGTCCAATATTACTATAGGGTTTAAAAAAAAAAAAAAAGGGGCACACCAGTAATCAGCGAGAATTCCAATACAATTCTGAGTTAGATCAATGCACCTAGTCGCTATAAACATGTGTTCATTTAATTTTATCCCATTCACTGAAAAACAATTCAGGAATGATACATCAAGACCTGGGTAAACGCTTCAGGAGTTTGAATTTGATCAGTGAGTTTGAATTTGTGCTATTCGGGGCTTCCGCCAAGTAACGTCCACACTGCGCCCTGCACGGCTGAATAACCTGAAATCTTATCGCTAGAACAGTTATGAAAGGCACGCTAGAAGATGAAAGGTACGAAATAACCCAGATTTAGATCAATGGCATAAAATTTAATAACGGAGCTTGATGTAATGTAAACTGAACATCAGCTGGCAAAGAATTTAGCGACAGTTTTAAAAACGAATTCCCAGTCAGTGAAATTTCCCTATAAGAAATGATCTGTACATGATTGTGTGAAAATGCATTTCTGATATCACCTCATCCGTGCAATGTTGCATGGAAGGCTAATAATGATGATGATGGTGATATTATATACAGTGTTATAATAAATACGCCATGCAGATTAAAAAAAACAAAACTGCTAGGCAACACAGAGTATTAATAAACAAGACGGGTTCCCAGCTCAAAACCGGCGTAATGAAGAGGGATGGGGAATACATGCATAAATTAATAAGTTAATAGAGAGAGAGAGAGAGTGGGGAGGGGAGAGAGAGAGAGAGCGAGAGAGAGAAAGAGAGAGAGAGAGAGAGAGAGAGAGAGAGAGAAGAGAGAGAGAGAGAGGGGGGGGGGGATTGCGGATTATTTGGAGGCTATAAAGACAATCCATTCTGAGAAGAGTATGGATGAAAACTGCAAGAATTGACATCAATAAATGGGCGAAATAAGAGAAGATAAAACAGTAGGAGAGCTAAGTGGGTTCTCAGCAATGACAGTAGAGCTTGGTGTATCTTACCCATAGTATCTGCTTATCGTTAAATCCGATCAAACACTGTGGATCTTGATGTGTATTGTTGAAGAAGTCAGTTTTTGTACAAGACTCCTCTGTCGGGAACGTAACAACCTAAGTTGCTCAGGTATTCTCAGGAGACCAACTTTTGGCTGCTCGTAGACTTAAGTTCACAGTTAGATTGTATATTATGCGGTGCTGTTGAAAGCTAAGCGAGACAGCACAAGGCAAAGTGCCTTTGTCATTATCGCAGTGGGACAATCAGTCACCTCCAGGCAAAGTAAGTGACAGTACTAAACAGTTTCTCTTCACTGCCTTCCAGTCTTATCGGTTTGTCCTATAGATAACAACACCATATGCATTACAACACTACACTGAACACAGGATAGAAAAGTAAGGCGACTTGTGAACTAGATGGAAAATACAGATTCACACGGTATATTATTTGTTAGTAAAATATTAGATATAGCATTTTGTGTTCTTCTATTTTCATATCTCGTCACACGATGCAACAAATATTATTGGGAGATTCACTGACAGACACGAAAAAACTGCAGTCAACCGGGACCCTTGCTTAGCTGGCTCACTCTGCTATTACTTTAACGTTTAAGTTATCAGATGTTCTGGCATTGAGCTAATTCTGTCTCTCTCTCGCTCTCTCGCGGGTCGATTAAATCAACGGTACTACCACTAGGTGTGATGCGCTCTGTTCGTCTGATCTCTACAAAAGCCTACAATTTTGCCATGTATAACTGGACTGATATAACTGTTTGTGTGTGTGTGACAACTTTTTCCCTGACAAACCAACTGACAATACAAAATTAAGCTAAATCTATGGGAAATTGTGAGGCTTTCAGTTCTTGTAAAAACAGGTAAATCTTCCCCGAAATGGAAACCAAATTTAAACCCCATCTTAGAATTTCTCTTCGTTTATACCAGTGGCACATCCTGAACCGAACAACAACCAACATCAGTATCATTCTTAAAATGAGCAGCACTGTGTTTAGAATTCAGATGATTATGAAAGTTACGAGCTGCATTATACGATCAGACCCAAAAAATGAACGGCATACATCCAACGATGATCAGTAAATTCGTTTCAAACAATTTGCAAAATTGGCCTGAACTTTCCAGCCTCACTGCTGGCTTGTGTTTAGTTTACCCAATATCAGGGTCCTGTGGTACACGAACTTTTGCCTTTGCCTCTAAGCCCATGGGATCAAAGTCACCTAAGCTTACGTCCACTAAGCAAGCATCAAACAATACAAATCCCTCCTCCGAGGTTCCAAAGTTGATAGTGCGAATCGGGCACATTGCCATGGGAAGTTTATTGATGTATAGCTTAGAAATCCATTTCATATTCAATCAATATCGTCTGCACTTCGCGATTCATATCTGTACCAAGACCAAATAATGATTAAGAGTATATTTTTTGTTGTTGTTGTCCTGTATACAGTGTATGCACAGAGAAGAAAAAAACACTGATAGCAGAATGAAAAAAGATAAACAAATTGTTTTCCTTGGCCAAGTTCAAAACCGGCACAATTATTGCCCTAAAGTTAATAAATAACAATAATTTATGATAAATATAAATATGAGAACTTTGGCGGAATTCGAATCTCCTTATCCTTATGAAACGGTGTACTCGGTGCACTTCTGATATTTTGCAGATGTCCTTGAGGACCAGCACAAAAAAACAACAACAAACAAACAAAAAAAAACCCTAAAAACTTTATGATATCAATTATCACCCTCATATTGTATTACGTCCAACACACAATCTTTTATCGCAAGTACTCCCCGCCACGTCTAAAGCACCCCTGATAGTCGAGCCAAATTTGAATAGAGAAACTTAGGAAGACCCGCCGCCCACGATAACACCAGATCGATTGGTATGAAAATCTTCAGTTCAATACTGTTTACTCAACTCTGAGCTCGGACAGATTTAGCTGAATGGGCCCAACTGTCTGGGACACGAAGGCCTGTACGTACTCTACACCCTGTTGGTAAAATCCTGTTGCATTTCACAGCAATGCCATAACTTTTTAACTTTCTGATCAACAATGGCCGGCTTTATCAATGAAAACGTGCACTGGCAGGCGAAGCTCAACGCCTTCCACATATGACAGGCTCCACTGTGGTGACACCGGTTCAGCAATACAAGACTGCTGTGCCGTGCAGATAAACACCCCATGGCAATAAAGGAGCACAATTATATAGTGCAGGCAAAGTAAAGGCGTGGACCCTATGGCACAGAAACCCCTTTAACACTACAGTGAAAGATCTGCTGTCAGTATCAGTGGGTGAAATTTGAAGAGAAATAAGAGTCTGTCTGGACAAAATGATTATTTCCAAGTATACGGATTATCATTTCTAACACTTTTGGCAAATATACAGGTATTTCCACGTTCAAAGAGTTCAACTGTCCTATTCTAATTCCGTTCAAATGTAATGAGCTTAAACGGGAATTCTTGTAGGCTTAATGAACTTTAATTACACGTAGCCTAATCCGGTTCTGAACTATAGATAATAGGATAAGGTCCTAGTACTTCATGCAGGTAATTGTGCTCCAAAGCTTACAATAAGATATTAAAATTCCGAACCACATTGTATTCATGCATTTTGAACACGATATTCCATGGGTTAAGCCAATGAAATGTGAAGAACAGTCCCACAGCACTAAATAAAATGTGTACGCTATGAGGCGTACAAACTACTATGTTGGGCACATAATATGACACAATGAACGTGGTGTTCACTCCTAGTTGTTGGCACAGTGCTGGAACAATTCCAAATTAATAGAGACCCTCTAGCATGCAATCTGCTCCGATAAATCTGTTCGAATTGTTGACATTCAGCCTAGCTCTGCCTACCCACACAACAAATTAAGCCTTCCGAGATGTGTGAGAGCCGGTGCTCTTTTCAGGCTACTGGGCTAGGAACGTCTGAAATCCAGTGAAGCATACACAGGCGGATATATGTCTAGCCTGACATCCATTTCTATAATTATTTTTATTATCAACATGTTCAAATGATCTATTTTTAACCATACCCTGCCGGTGCTCTATCCCCAGTATGAAATTCCATTGACAGTCAAATACCCAGGTAGACATTTTTATCTTTTTTCCCCCTACGGGGTACATGTGGGTGCAGTTGGATTTGGGGAACAAAGTGTTTGCCTGCATGCACTATGGGAACATTATCCAGTCTTTTTTAAATGTTATCAAAAGGCCTCCCGCGCGGGTGTGGAATTTCATGTGTTTCATTCCCTCTTCCACCTTCCCCCTCCCCCTTCCACGGAAACATTGCTGCATTAAGAAAATACAAAACGTACAGCGTCTCGGTATTAAAAAGGAGAAAGGCGAGGGTAAATAAATTTAAGCAGTGATACACATTTAAATATTGCCACAGTAATCTACGACCAGGACAATGAAAGTTGACTGGACGCGAATACTTTCTACGCAGAATAATATTATAATCATGCCATTTTCTCTGTGTGTGACGCGACAATTTAGACGGCTATTTTCTCATTCCTAAATGTCTGATGCTGTCTGGTTGCATTTGTGTGGGAAATAAACGAACACAAGATGTCCTGGTCACAACAATAAAGATTCAATGAGATGGTTGCGTGGTCTCTAATATAGAACTGAAGGACTTTCTTCGCATTGTTACATGGCTCTTTTCTAGGGCGTTAAAATCTGACTCTGCACACGACGTTGAATAAGAAAATTGAAAAAAAACAACAACCCCAACCATCTTTAAAACTCACCACAATTTGAATCTCCCTAGGTACAAATCTGGAAGGACGGGATATAAATGTACGCCCAATGAGTCACGCACTCATCATGTACAGGAAAGGAGACGAAAGGGAAATAGTCTGTCCAACATCGTTTCGTACAGACTAGTGAGGCGACGTCATTATTCTAAGGAATGTACAGGATCTCGTCATGTTCATACATAATTTATCTGACCCTGTCTTCCCATCTTAACATCACAACGAGTCTTCCCCGCGAGGTTTCTGACCTCCAAGCTAGGGCTCTCAAGTAACACTAAACGCTGCTGTACTGTGCAGGTAACACTATGGCGAAGGCTTACCGGTATACTGTTGGATAGTATCTATATATATCTACTGTCAATATTATACCACGTACTCTGTACTGAAAGACTAAAGCGACTGCCAACAGTTACATAACATGTTGAGATATGGAGCTAGATAACAAAGGGCAAGGATGAGTGCCTTTGCCATCAACAAGAGCATTTAACGCATCAGTACAGACACAGAAAATCAGCCTACACAATCACCACAATTAGCAAAAATTAAAAAATACTTCAAACGAAATGTAATCTGGGATTGATCAGGTTCTAATCTATGATAGTGAAATAATTATCTTACGATATAACGTTATCAATACGGAGTTTGACTGGCCACAATGCACTGTAGATTCGATAAAAATATGACAAACTATTGGCCCAGTAGTCTTTCAATAGCAGCGTACGTATGCTTGGACACTGCACATAAATGTTTCCATGAAAACTAATGCCCAGGCGCTGAAATGAACTGTGGTGTAGACTGGTGCTGTGCATATAGTTTGCATCAGATTTTCAGCACAACATAATATAACATTATATGTGATATTGTCATTCACTGGTCACATACAAAAGGTAGCCGCCGCCAGCCATTTCACATGAATATCTGGCCAGCCATCTCTTTCATATATATGCAAACCAAACCGTTCAGTAACATGATTGGATCTATCTATACCGAAGCTCTTTCTAATCATATACCGGTACAAATCCGCTGGCCGAGAATTCAGTTCAAACCAAACCACCTATTTACCAAACACACGCAAACACAGTGGAAGAATGGGCTGGGTCACCAAAAATTCCCAAACCTGAGAATCCAATTGAACACTTGATGTGAATTTTTCCTATGAATCAAAAAGACACTGCGTCCTCAGAAAACACTGTTCTTGTCCCGGACATCCAGGCGTACACCAGTTCTAAAGCATGCCATCGAGCGAGAAAACATCTCTGGGGCGTCAGTTTATACACGGCGAGAGTCAAATTGACAAGGTGACAGTCAGAAATAGTTTGTGCTAAGGTTGCCGACAGGTGAACAATCCTGAACCGGCCGGGAATAACGGTCTCTAAAGCGTCCTCCCACACCCCGCCTCTCCCAACAACAACAAAAGGAAAGGAAAAGACGCCGCACCGCGAGCCATTATTTGATTTATTGCCCTTTCAATGTCTTGGTTAAGTCAGTGCTGACCTGCAGGGACTATGCCTGATGATTCACGGTTATTTCGTGCCTGTAAGAGGTTAAAGCTACTGTAGTAGTGCTCGCAGGCACAGAGATATCACTGGAAGTAAACCAGGCCCACGATCGAATGAAAAATCAGCTTGCTGGTTGTTGGATAGATTTATGTGTACTTATGAAAATGTCTATAAAACACGCACTTTCGTTTTTTAAAATAACATTGGTACTTTGCACAGCAACACTGGACTTGCAGCCGTCGAGCTGTTTGGAGATTCTGCCAGTTTGCGAAATGGCACTAAAGTCATGAGGAGACAGTAAATTGGTATATTATTATATGTGACTTTTCTCATCGGCAGGCAGGTATAACTATTACTTTATCCCTGTGCTGGAAGGCAACTAGTATATTCTTATCATTAGATACTTTATGCTTCCGTGTCAGTACACACTGCACAACGTGAAGTTTCCACAATTTTATTACCTTTCTTGCCCAGCTCCTTACATATACCAGTATGTCTTCCTCGTTTCTCTCTATCTTTCTTACGATATCACACCTCTCTCTCTCTCTCTCTCTCTCTCTCGCCCTCACACGCACAAACACATAATTCTCTCTCACAAACACTAATTCTGACCATCCATTCAGGCTTTTTCTTTTGTGCACAGTTACTCCTCCTGTAAAATCGATGCCTTCTCTCACAACCATAAATTATCGAGCTTTACTGTCAATGAACACACTTTACCGTACACTTAACACTTTTCTATCAGAAATCCTTGACCTATCCCTCATTATTTCTTTCTTTCTTTTTCTGTTTAAGTGCTATTAAAAGCAGAGCAATGCCAACTTGCAATGCCAAGAACAACAACAACATATCGCTGCAGGCCCAAACTGGATCAAGTAAATGGCTGAAACATTTACGACATTTTCAACCCATTCGTAATCATGCCGAACTAGGTCCAGAATTTATTTTTTGTGCAGTTCAGATTCAGTGGCATAGACTTTGCAAAAGAAATTATACTGGTTAAACATAAGCCTGGGCCAGCGAGGTTTATATCTCTTCTCTTTGGTCTTGGCATGGTTCCAACGACATAGAAATTGCCAACAAAACTGCACTGGTTAAACATAAATTACACTGTGATGCATAAGACTAATTTGCTAAGGTCTTTGACAGAAAGGCGTATTTTATACCTCCACAGTGAAATCAGATCTTGACTTAGCAAATTGTTGTCATAAAATAAACTAAAATAATATGTACACATGGCACCAGTGAGACCATAATTGTCTGTCAAGTATTCGACAATAAAATAATAAAACGACGGGTGACAGGCCAGGCAAGGAGACAGGATGGAATGATAAGTAGTGCGACAAGGACAGAGATCAAGAAGAGAGGGTAGAAGAGATATCATTATGACAAATTTGTGCTGGATGCCGGGGGTGGGGGATATGACAGGACTGGGAAGGCAACATAAAAATATCTAAAACAACCACACATGACAAGAATAACCACAATGATGAAAACAACCCTCCCACCCCCGCCCACACACACACGCATGTACACACCCCGTCTTGGACACACCATAATCGGAACGTCTTTAGCTCTTCATCTCCAGATTTAATACACTGAAATCCACCAAACCTGTCATCATTTTCAAGCCGGTCTTAAAATACATTAAGCGGGACACACTATTGATCAAAGGCAAGAAAAGAGAAAAGCGAGTGGGGGGAGGGGGGGACCTGTCCTGTAGGATGTAATATTTAAATTTTCTTGCCAGGGTGTGGCGGATGATTGAAGGTGGTTCAAGAATTGATTGTGTTGAGGTGATTAAAAAATTGATAAGTCTGGGCGAGGGTAAACAGGGCGGTAATGAAAGGGGTGTAAAACTGTAGTTATCTCTCTCTCTCTTACAAATGCAACGTAGAAGAGGAAGGTTTTTCAGCGGGCTACTGTAATCCTTGTTGGAGATCATTATTTATAGAGGTAGAGGACATTTAGCCCCAGGCTACAAAAGACACTAAAGTTATATCGGGTAGTTCGCTGCACCAACAGACAGGTCGAGCTGAAAGGGCCTGACTCCCAGGTCACTAGGTGGCAGTCTCCGGGCGATTATGTCCAGTTACAACCTTTCAACCAGAAGGGAGGTGGTTGCAAATGTATAGATGTTCTGGGCGAAAGATTTGGACTGTCCTCAAACTAAAATTCCCCTTGTCACGTAAGCACTTCGATTCTTTTGTCTGTTGTCTGCTCATTTCTAAATAAATCACCTCCAATCTCCCACCAAAGAAAAGGGAAAAGGACGTATTGCACGTCACACCGCCAACTTTCGAGAACAGTAAAGTGGGAGAGTAAAAAGCATGTCTCTAACTGCTTGTGAATACTCCGGATTTGAACGATGTGCTTGCAGGTGCGCACGACACGCCTCGCCCTTCACGTATTCAAACAAACTGTCACCGTTTGTCCCTAGCCCTCCCTGCCGGCAGCCCCTTCATCTGATGCATGCACACCAACACCATCTTTATACACGTGTGTGTCTGAGGTGACTCAGTCTTCTTTCATCTTGTGACGTTTCGGCAAGCCTTGTGATTTGCACAGGTAAATAAGAGAGGCAGGAAAGACGTGACTAAATCGTAAATATCATCCGCGAACCCGCACGCCTCTATTAACGGATATTTTACACGAAAACTACAAACAAATCATACTTAGCACAACATAACCATAGCATGACACTGTCAAAAAGTTTGGCTTATTCAATATAATTCACGCAGCACCCTGGATAAATCTGAGCCCTCATAGTAGGCCCAAATTTTGTTCATTAATTACGATAAACTGTGTCTTTATATGAGATAGACTCGATAAACTGTGTCTTTATATGAGATAGACTCGATAAACTATGACGGAGATGTAAATACATCCTGACGATACAGCCATATTCTTTATTAGACATTCATATCATATTAGTGCAGTTTGGAAATTTGAATCATGAAGAACAGTAACAATCTTACATTCTGAATCATTACAGGGAATAAGTCAGACATAATTATAATGCGCCTTGGGCGCGTAAATGAAAATATGAGTACTAGGGAAAACGATTCATCGAGAAGTTAATGGCGTGTTTCGCTTCTCCAGGCATAGCAGGGTTTAGCGAGCCATTCACACATTACAGGCAAGGCCATGGTTATAGTTGATGTTCAGGCCCACCTTAGGCCCACCCCTCCTCGACCCATTTGTTCATTCATGCGTCATAATCTCAACGCTTTTCTGATACACTCTAAATCTTTCTGCTTTTTTTGCAAACGGAGTAATTCTATTTTGTGGCTCAGCAACAATTTACAATCACACACCACCCCTCCATCCGAAGTTCGTGATGACAATAATACATAAATGCCTGGACTGAAGGTACCGCTTCTAAGCATCTCCTTTTCTCACACCTGTCCTGCCTATCTGTCCATACAGCATTCATGTACATACTTGCACTGCCCTTGTGTGTGTCTATCTTTCTGTTTGTATCTAGATTCAACCCACTGGCCTGTTTAAAAATATGCGTGTCGTCATTGTGTTTGTATCTTGTTTCCACCCACCGGCCAGTATGTCTGTCTATCTTTCTGTTTGCGTCTACGTTCCACCCATGAACCTGACTGTCTGTATTTTATTTGTACTAGCCGGTATATCTGTCTGTCTTTCTGCTTGTGTCTAGGTCACAGCCACAACCCTATAATATGTCCGTCTATCTTTCTGTTTGTGTCTAGGTTCCACCCACAAGACTGTATGTCTTTCTGTTTGTGTCTAGATTCCATTCACTTGCCTAGGTGTGCCAATACAAGCAACTATCACTTCATATCACTCGCTTGCACTTGCCTGCCCAATGTCTGTCTATTAGCTCACTTGTCACCCATGTTTGTTACCTGCTGCCTCCTGCAGAATTATATTTATCTGCTGCCTGTCCGCTTGCCTACTGACAGTCTATTGCAGAAAATTTGCACTCTGAAATTTGCTCAAGCAGGAACGTTCGGCTATCAAGTGTAGGCCACTTTTGTACTAAATAAATTTTTAATGTTAACAAAACGACATCGCTTTCATCCCCCGTCGTCAACAATATTATTATGAGCAATCAATCGATTCGGTTTCCAAATGCTGCGCCATCAGCAATTTTGCTGAACACGAGGTGGATCACTGTGATACCATCTTACACAAGTTGATTGATTGATGCAGCGAAATCGATACGACAATCAATCAAAGGTAATTACTATCCTCAACAGCCCCCCCCCCCGTTTTTTTTTTTTTTTTTTAATCAGCTCATCAGGTAATGCTTGGCGTATTTCATCTACATGGATGACCATTTTCTCGATCTGCGCTTCAGTGACAATATGCAAATTTGCAGGTAAAGCCACACGAGTACACATTATACAAATTCGAAAAGACAGAGAGAGAGAGAGAGAGAGAGAGAGAAGGGAGAAAGACAGAAAGAGAGAGACGGGAAAGAGAGAGAGAGAGAGAGGGGGCGAGAGAGAGCAAGAGAGAGAGAGAGAGAGAAAATGGAGGGGGAAACGGCTTTTAAAACTGGCTTTGTGTATCCCCAGATCAATGCCGTTTACGATACAGCATTATATAAAGTTGAAAAGAGAACCGTATCCCCCTGAACGTAGGAGGTAATTTGTTGTCATTTTGCCAATTGCTTATTGGAACATTTATCGGCAAACTATCAATGGCAACGCATGAACAGAAAATGCCGTACTCCCAACTATTAAGTCTTACCATTTTAACATAATTATAACATAAAATCAAAGTAGTATTTTCAAATAGCAAAACTCATATTTATTCTTATACAGCTTTTTCATGACAGAACAATCAATTAGGTTAGGACATTAGAATTTTTGGTATAATTTCTTTGTTGTTTATTTCTCATGCGGAGCTTTGCGAAATACCAACATTTTTTTAAAAAACTTGGGTAGGGTATAGAAATTCAAACGTTTCTATTTTTAGCATGTTAGTGCACTTCCTCAATCGTTTCAGTTGGAGACCTAACAACCATGGAATTTTCACTATCATATTACACTTTTCTGTGAATGACAGGCAGCATGCGGGCGGGTCGTCGAATGGAAGTTTGGAAAGATAGATAGATAGATAGATAGATAGATAGATAGATAGATAGATAGATAGATAGATAGATAGATAGATAGATAGATAGATAGATAGATAGATAGATAGATAGATAGGTAGATAGATAGATAGATAGATAGATAGATAGATAGATAGATAGATAGATAGATAGATAGATAGATAGATAGGGACAGCGACAGAGCGAGAGCGCGCGCGCGCGAAAGAGAGAGAGAGAGAGAGAGAGAGAGAGAGAGAGGGAGGAGACAGACAGACAAACAGATAGGTGACTGAATGGCGATGGATGGATGCTATGTGAATGAATGACGTTAAATGTATATAGAAGATTATAGAAAGTCTGACTAATGGATGGACGGAAAGGATAAAAAATGGACGGATACAGGTGTAGCTGAATGAGTGGATGGGTGGATGGATAAATGAATTGGTGCGTGGCATAAATGGACGCCGAGATTTAATGTTGATACAATACATACTTCCCTCTTTAAAAATATCCCTCTGTCAGCTATACAAATTTATCCATACCCAGATAAGGAATAACAATCACAAATAGCGCTTACCTTAATTAATGAACACTTCTGTACACCACACTGCTAGGAACAATTTCTGTTCTGTCTGTTGTCAAACCAGTTGGCACCGTTCCTGTATTACAACATTCTCAATCCTCTTAAACAGCACGTTTTTCACTATTTGAAAGCAATAATCTATGACTTCTTTAGAAATATCACTTATGTAGTAAACACAGCATTGAGTGGGCAAGATTTCTAAAGCATTTATTCATTCCAATCTGATAGGACACCGTCCAAGTTTAGACGTGTTTCCTTCCTCATTCCCAGCCACAGTGGCTTCCAAAACGGATTCTATCGAGTTGATACTGTAAAACAATTTGCAGAGATTCCACAAAACACAAGAAAACACGTCTGCATTCCCGTGCTTGGAAACAAAACATAAAACTCAGACCCATAAACTATCAGAAGTATCAGATTTGAATCAGGTCTTGCCCATTACCGACAGCTACCCACTTTCCCCTATGCATCCACCCATTAATTGTACAGTCACCCTTCAAAAGCTCAGAAAAGCATGTGCATTACTTGACTGTTTCGTGAATACGCCCCAAGTTTCAATCAAAATTAAAAGTTTCCCACGATCGGAAAACTAGAAGGCATACCGTATAATATAACCCCCCTCCCCCCATCCCTCAGAAAAAGAAGTTGAGGTCAACTGCCATTCTAGACGGGTGGATGGGGTCTTCCTTTCAAAACAGGCTGAATACAACATCAAGAGCATTATTGTGTTGAGCCAATGTCGCCGTGTAATCTGGAGATGATTCTTTTCAGTTTCTCGCTGGCTTTTGTGTTTGAGGAAAAGTGAAAATTTGACCCCGCTTTTCTTCTACTAATGGCATTTCAGCTCATAAGGAAAACTTTCCGAGAAATGTGGCTTTACCTGCTCACTAACTCCTGTATGTATGTGTTGGTTTAGTGAAGACAATACATCAAAGTACGAGTATCCTGAACGTAATCTTGCACACAATGCAGATGGATGGATGGAGGAATGAGTGGATGGATGGATGGGTGGCTGGGCGGATGGAAGGAGGATAGACGGATCGTTGGATGCTTCGATGGCTGAATGGATGGAGAAAGAATGGATGGATGAGTGGTTGGATGGATGGATGGATGGACCGATGGGTGGATGGATGGATAGATGGGCGGATGGAGATTTGTAAGACGTCATGATTCTCAGAAAACAACTCATTATTCACAATAAAAGTAACTGTACGGTTACACCTTGAAGTTTAATTAATAAAATAATGGTCTCAGAGATTTGCTGTCAACAACGAAGAATGTTTATGGCTGGCCTACCCTGTAATAGGTGAATACATTACGAACTCCAGTCATAAAAAAACAAGGCGTCCCATAAGAACAGTGGCCGGTCATCGCCATCAGTAAAATTTTAAAGCAAACCGGAACTGTTTTGTTATGAGTTTGTACATCTGTTATTGGTCCAGTTTCTCTCCTATTGAATCTTTGGGGATACCTGGACAATTGGGGGAAATAGTGCAGAAGGAAAAGGCCGGAAATGGAGGAAGAGATATTTAGAAAGAGATGGGAGGGAGAGAGAGAAAGAGAGAGAGAGAGTGACAAATAAGACAAACAGGCAGACACAGCTTGATCGGGAGAGAGATGAGAAGAGACAGACAAACAAACACACAGGCAGACAGACAAACAGAGAGAAATGTTGTGCGGAGAACATTTTACCCATAAAGCCATAAAAACAGGCTGAGCCGGGACGTTACGTACACTGGGAGAATCAAACTTATAAAACCTAACAACATCAAGCTTCGATGCCCTCTCACCCGTGAAGCCGGATGCATGAACGGTAACTTAACATACACAGGCATAATTATGATAAGGCATTTTCTTCTTTCTTCTTCTGCTCCGTCTCCTTCTTCTTTTCACTTCTTTATTCCCTTTTATTGTAAATACTTTTTCGTCCGCTTTATGAAGTAACTCACAGATATTTCTAACACCTAGGCGAAGCCCTGCTCAGTGGACGGATGTCGCTTTGTACAATATTGACTGCACATCGGAATTTATCGATAAAAATAATAACAGCCATATGCTTCGAGAAGAAGTTCGAATGATTATACAATCGATCATGCCTAAAATTCTGCAGCGTAAGATATTCCAGTCTGAGGTACTGCGGAAGAGAAATGCAAATTGTAACAGTTGCAGTTACTACTTTGGCGTCTTACTGAGAATCGAATATTTTACAGAGGATTTTCATTCACGAAACTCTCCACTGGCGAATGTAGGCTAGTAGGAATGCGGATGAATTTACAAAGACTTAAACCAACTCATCTGAATTCCCTGCTTTGCCCAGAACTGTTCCGGGCTGTCTAATCTCACTATACTGCCATGTGCCGGGAACTGTTCTAAGTCTAGTTCGTATGCATTTCTTGAGAGATTAGACAGTTCCCAAATTATGATTGTTTTGTATTTCCTAGTTAGTTTCCCTACTTGCGCCATTTGCGTGTATTTTGAAAACGTGAGGTTTATCGTATGTAATTTTTGAGATTTGCTTGTTTTGTCCCCTTTTGAGTGGAATATGAGTGGAAATCTGTGTGGGAGGCAAGGGGTTTAAAACTGTTTTATAGAAGGGTAACGTGCATACAAAAAACCCCAGAGAAAATAAATGGCTGATATTCCCTATGTACTGAGAGATCTTTTCATAAACTTGAAAATCATGAATGAAACACAAATGTATTAATGTGCAATGTAAATCGCTACTGTCGCCGGAAAACGCAGAAACATTTTTCTTCTTATATATTTTTTTTTTCTTCAAATGTCAGTTCAGCAAATAGCTGATACGCTCTGGCCTGAAACGATCCCGTTTGTAAGCCTTGGAAACATTTGAATGAAAGGCTACCTTGAAGACTGTCAATGAGAAAACGTTCTAAAAATAGCCGTAAGCCTGACTGTACCATGAGGCAAACTCGTAGAAGTGGTTGAGGCTTACATGGTGACGATAGAGCAAATACATGGTAGCTAAGAAATACCCGTAGCAGAGAAACTAAATCATGCTTTGCGCTGTTTATTCTTGTAACTAAAATACTAGAAAGACAGTCACTGTTTCCAAACCTTCAGTAAATCTTCAGGGGTGCTGTATTACATATGAAACTTTTGTGAAAATCTCAAAGCTGCCATTCATTGAGCGGTAGCGATCTAGGCCACGGACATTTTTGTGCGCTTGGGGGCTGGGCTAAGCTGCTGCAAAATGTATTGACTTGACATTTTGTTATCGGTTGAGAAAACTGCCTTATGCAGTCTAGCCATAATTAATTGCATGCACATACTGCTGAATTCGAGATTCTCTACTTGCCTATTTCATTCCTTTTCCCCCCCTCATTCTTTGTATTCTTATATGCTCTGTCCACACCTTTCTCCTCTTTCAATCATTATCGTCCGTTTTATTCTCATCGATTAATATTCATTCATTTATTCATCCATTCGTTCATTCATTCCTTTCCACTAAGACAACACGACTCTAATATCACATCGTCACAATATTTGTAAGCCAGGTGTCACAACTGAATGGAATTTCACTCTGGTTTATCACATAAGTGGCAGTCACAAGAGATTATTGGTATGCCCTAAGAGACAAAACTAACTCACCATAATGACAGACACAGTTCACTTTGGAAAATGTAAAGCACAAAATGGGTCTCATGGACGAAATCAGTTTAGTTCTGATGTAAAACCACGCGCACAGACCATTACAGTTGATTTATTTACTTTGATATTGAGAATGACGCTGTTGCATCGCCAGAGTACTCGCACTGTGTGCAACATTATGTTCTTCAATGAAAAAACGGGTAAAATGGTTTTATCCTAAGAGGCACACCTACTTGTGTAAAATTATACAAGCGGACAACAACATTAACATAAAATATAAGATATAGAAGATAAGGCTGAATATTTGTCTAATGCCCATCATCACTAACTGACCATTGACTCACCCTTGACTAGTTGCGGTGGCCACTTTTTCTGAGGAGTTGAAGTAAGCATTCCTAGGCCAACCACCGACTCACCATTTTCGGGTTGCGATGGTGTCTCTTTCTGGGTAGTTGAGGTTAGCATTCCCGGACCAACCACTGACTCACCATTTTGGGGTTGCGGTGGCGACTCTCTGCGGGTAGTTGAAGTAGGCATTCCCGCACCAACCACTGACTCACCATTTTGGGGATGAGGCGGCGGCTCTCTCTTAGAAGTTGAAGTAGGCATCCCCAGTCCAACCACTGACTCACCATTTTTTAGTTGCGATGGCGACTCATTTTGGGTAGGTGAAGTAGGCATTCCTAGGACTAGTGTTGCTTGGGATGAAAACATACGTGGCTCACTGGAGGTATCCGCCACTGTCCAATCTGTTGTTGCCATGGTTAATTCAGTAAGGATTCGTGCAAGAAGATGCAGTCTCCCAAAAATTTAACGAAATAAGGAAATCTATCCTCTTCCCTCTACTGACTCTTTCCAAAGACCAGCAAGTCAAACCCTGTTCATGTGCAGCGCAGAAGTCGATTACTGCCCATCACATAAATGTGACTGTTCGGGTTTTAATCATAGCTGAATCAGTAAATACCATTTGCTATCAATGTTGCAGTTTATCGCTATGTTTCCATGCTCCAGCATGAATCTTATGTGTACCTGCTTGAGAAAACTGACGTAACGGTATTTTGCATTTTGTATTTCCCTTATAATAAATCTTCCAGCCTATCTCGCAAACACAACGTAATACTCTAACAAAAGTACAATGTCCCGGTGAAAATTATGCAAGTCTCCGTACTTCCTCAGAAATGCCATCACCGAAAAATAATTACATGTACATGATCAGAACGATATTAAATTCACCCGTGCACCGAAGAACGGTTAAGCAGAAAAGTCAAATGATTTAGATGAAAAAATAAATGCGCTCCCTGGACCCTGATCAAGGCAGGGAGGATGGTAAAACAGGTGAAATCATTATGTGACACAAATTCACAATTAAGCTCCTGATGAACGATAAATATCCAAGACTGCAATTAAAATTTGCGCATTCGGCAATGAAGAGCTTTAAGGCCTCGGTGCATCCAGAATCTTCAGACCTCGTAAAACTGAGACGAGACAGAAAACTGTTTCTATCATGGTGGAGTATGCACCAGGGATAATAATTATCGAAAAGAATGCTCCTGATGGCTTATTCCCTACAGGTTTTAATTTAATAGTGATGGTGTTGGAAGAAGAATTTCAGAAATCACCACAAACGTCTAACACCAATCTGAACAATTCACCAGTCACAGTCGTATTTGAAAAGCCTAGGTTTTTTCAAAACTTTGAAATACCACTAGAGGTGCTCAGCTTTTTATGGGCAGTGTAACTCAGCTTCCCACTGTTCCTTTGCGAAAGAAAGTTTTACTATACAAGTGTAAAGCTGCCCGACTCGCCGGATGCAACCCTAAGCAGCAAGAGTGACAGGAGTAATAAATGTTCCATATCCTTTTATTAACCACAAAAGAACATTTAAAAAAGGCCAGCGTTCATCCTTTTCTTTCGAGACAACTCTACGGATCACGTACCATCAAAGCTTGTTCTCATCACAGGTATGCCGATGCGCGTTTGAAAATGTAAGACAACAAGGCGCGCTTGCCTTAAAAAATAAATGATGTATAAACACCATAGATCTAAGTGTCACTTTAAACAGTTCCTATAAAGACGGTAATGAAATTCACATCTGGCTTTAAAACTACCGTGAGAGACTAACTCCCCTCTAATGTTATTTTGATAAAGCACGATGACAGGGTGGAAAAATTGTTTAACAGTACCGTAAAAAGTGAAAAGTAACTAAAAACTATAAACAATTAAACAAGCATCACTCCAATATTCTTGAGCAATTCTCTACCACACAAGAAAGGTGAGACTGCTTACAAATATCATTAAAGACGAACAAGCATTGGGAGGCACATCATAATAATTATGAGCGGGTGTATTTAGTTGTGTTGATTTTGTCTAGACCGTAATTTAACTTGATGTTTTATCCCGAGAGTTTACATGCACAGCCAATGACAGCATTCCATTAGACTGACTTTTCATTTCACCATCGGAAAACAAAAGACATGGGCCGCTACACAAAGTTTTTGAATTTGAAAAAGATGTTTTAAATTTACGGGCTCTTTTACAATCCTGTCTCACTGCAGTGACACAACATTTGTCTAACGAGCCCTGGAAAAGGATATTGTTGACTACTTTTGTTTGGACATATTTATTGGTGTGCCCTAAAAATCTAAGTGTATAATATATTGCCATCAGCAGGCATACTTTCACCCATGTCAGTTCATGGATGACAAGCTGCTCGTAAAATAATCCCGTACACTATATAGACCTGTAAAAGTTTAGGATCCAACACTTAAAGCGATGATGGTTTTCTTATTGATAATGTCTTGGTCTGCCGGCTTAAACGTTTCTCTTACTTTAGCAAGATGCGTATACATGTATCGGTTTCTCATCGGCTCGGAAGGCTGTTTAAATTGCAGTATGATAACTTACCCATTTATGGGAGTCATTTCTCTCACTCTCTCTCTTTTTTTCAATTTAGAATTAAATCTACAAATGTATTTGACATCCCGTCTAGAAACTAACACAACAGTATTCTCTCAGTTATACAAGACAAAGAGGTTTGCGCGACGCATTTATATACGTGTCTGACAGTACAAAACCTTACTTCTCCAATTTCAACAATCAAAAAGCTGCCAATGAAGTTGGGACGAGCGGACGACTTTAATTTTGACTGCGGTGTTTTTAGTATAAGCTTACGCCTTGGAGATGCTATAAATCTGTTACAGACATTTGCAAGTAAAAGCATTGGAATTAAATAGCCATCTCCATTTGTTTAGATTCATGAGAACAATTTGACCTGTAAAACTGCCTGAACTCTGAAAACTGTGCACAGATCATGAATACAGAGACGCTTAATTTCTCCTCCGCATAAACAGAAGCTATTGTCGGCAAATTAATGACCCAAATCATTCACCGAGTTAACATGAAACAGAAGCATAAACACGAAATCGGCTGTAGCATCCACATTGAACTTAAAGTCACATACAGCGTAATCCAAGACATTGGAGTCTCTGCACAAACCACGACCGTATGCAAAGTTAGTTATGCAAACGCATCCTCAACAAAACATTTTTTGCCACATAACAACGAGTCAGCCAGCACTAAACGTTTGGGTTCTTTCCCCGTTCGCTGTGCCCGACAACACCACAACCTGCGGAAACTGACTGCAAGAATGCACGGCCACTGTTTGTTTAATGGTTTGGTCAAGTAGCCCGGAGCTTTTCACTTTGTTTCGAGACTGATTTTCTTTTTAGGATTTTTTAAGGTGAAAGGAATGACGTCAAAATGTCAGCAAAGACATGTCGCTATCGCACCTGGACGTCCGCCCATAACACGCACAAACATGCTCAAAAATGCGTATCAATAATGCTCTCAAGCACAAACCGAACAAACATCATAAAATTGACAACGCTTTTTTTTTTTTCGCAAAACAGGATTCTTGTCAGGCCCTTTAAAACAAAACAAACTACCTGAAACTATTAGTACTGTTATAAAAATGGACAGTAGAAACAAACTTTAACATCACTTGCGTCAAAATGTTGAATCCAGTTGACATTCTACGTTACTCAATTTTTACAGCCTGTAAAAACTGCAGTGATCACAAAAGATGCACGGCTGTGATATTTCAAAGGTCAGGCCCTAAACCAACTTGCCAAGTTGCCTATCACTCTATAAACTGATCTCTACTTTAGTCCCAGATCAATGTACTAAGCTCACCCTTTGCGCTCTCACCCCTTCAGTTTTTCATTGGGGTTGCAAAATTTTGTCTTTCTTACCCAACAAAGGATCGGTACTCAAAATTAAATGACGATTATACAGAAATGAACCTGGATCATGACTGTGTCGAGTGAATGGGTCATTAAATCGTAGTCTCTTCTCGCCATCTGCATCGATAGTGTCGGTCTACGTGTCATGCAAATCAGCGCATGATTCCGCAATTACATTTACACCCAAAAGGGTGTAAATGTATAAGTTGACGTAAGCTTATTACATGTGACATCACTTTAATTACCCCACCTAGAGGTCCTAAACTACCGACAGTTTTATCAATATTTTTTAAAGTTCTGTATCTATTTTCGTACGCAGTGACCCCATTTGATTGAAATGCGATGAGCGCTAGTTATAAAACAGTTTTGAACAAAACAAACATAATTTTATTGAAACTTTCATACCCAAATAATTCTTCTCAAAGTAATACATTAAATTCTTCAATAGGAATAATATTTGTGTCAGTAGAGTCTAAAGGGCAAAACTGTTTCAGAAAAGGAACGAAGGATTGCCAAGATTGCCACATCAAGCACGCTATTTTCCTAAATCTGCCATTAATAACGAATGCAGAACACCTTCCACGAATAGCAAGCTGGATGCTGAATCTTATGGTCAATATCGCAGCAGGCTCGGAGGTTTTGCTTTTCCATTCTATGGTTTTATTCTCCGATTTGTTATAGTCATAAGTTTCTCTCAGAGACAGCTAATGTGACATTAAGATCTGGGATTATGCGAATTGTCGGCAAAGGAGAATATAATCGCTCTATTACTTTCTCCCCCTTTTCCACTAGTTAACTTAGTTTACGAATGTTTGGTGCGGCTATTCACCTGCAAGTGACACAACTTTGACATCTACACCCAACCATGGCCATTTCTCAGAAATAAAAGTGGCATATTACAGCGAGGGCAACCAGAAGGTTGCGCAGAGATCAACGTTTTTCCGCCATCTCATTCTTTGGGTTGGCTACACAGTATCTGGAATTGCTTTCATAGACAAATCATTAATTTGTTTGCTACTCGAAAACAATAAACGCTACAAATTCACAGTGGTATATTGTACTTAGTGGTAGCTGAATCGACTGCATATCGTTTAAGGAACCTTTTGAAAGTAAATGATAACATGCCACTTTCCATACGTTTTCGACCCTTTTACCGCTAGGCAACTGTTATATCAATCCACTTTAAGATCCAGTTCCACAATTAAGAGACAGATAAAGCCTGCTGGCCAAAAAAAAAAAAAAATCATTTTTCTTCGTTCCAAACGAAGGTCTTTAGGCCACAGACGAAGTCCACTGAAGATAACATTTTTCTTGGTTCTAAACGAACTGCCTTGAATGTTTATCAAACCAGGCAGCCCACAAATTCAAGCTTCGTCCGGTATCGATTGTCCTGAATGAAACAACCTCTGTCGAGACAGTCGTCACAACAAAGCATGGACAGACTCACATCTCACTGGGAAAATTCACTATTTTAGAACAGTTCTCCTCCAAAACTGGTCTCTTCAACACAAGCTGCCCTTGCTCAACAAAGACGTTGCCTCACTACCATTGCCTCGCACGCAAACCTTGACCGGGAAACAAAATCTCTTCTTTCCTATCGCATCACGGGCGTGGTTGGGGAATTATATGGCACTGTGATTGAGGTTGTGTAATAAATCATTAAGTCTAGGCAATACCCATATAATCTCTCTCTCTCTCTCTCTCTCTCTCTCTCTCTCTCTCTCTCTCTCTCTCTCTCTCTCTCTCTCACACACACACACACAAATGGCATGCTTTGCACTCCCTTCCTCATGTGTTTATTTTTTCTCTTACATTTAGTCTCGGATCGGCTTGTAAAGAGAATAAACGCAATGATAAATCAGGAACACACAAAGGAGCAGAGCTCAGCAATAACTACGTAACTAACCAAAGAGAAAAAAAAAAACCGACCTGCACAAAACATGAAGACAGAGCACATGAATAGTTTAACGCTCATTATAGATAGATAGGCACCCCATGCCGCCACTTTTCAGTTTTGATTTTCTCTTCCTGTCTTTAAAAAAAACAACATTGCAGTAAAGCACGTTGTCTTCACAAAACATGTGCAGTACCCAAGAAACAAGTATTTAAACAAACAAACAAACAAGTCCATGGATGTTAAGAAAGAAGAAGTGGGGAAATCCAATGACAACATTCTCTATCGGCAAAAAATTTGGCACTATATGGAAATGCCAACCTCTCCAGGACTCATCAGCGCATCGTCATCGCCTCTGCCTATACTACCTGAAACATGAGCTCGGGACATTATTGGCTCAGAACAGTCCATGATGGCGAAACAGGAACAAGTGGAAGGTAAAGACAGCCTCAGCCTTAGCTAAACCTTCCTCAAACACAATATCTTTCGACCATCGCTGCCGTGATTGCATAAAGCGGGACAAATCGTGCTTAAGACGAATCCGCACGATTTCTCGTCCGTGTGTCCATCTTGTTGTTCAGTGCGGTCAATGTCTGCACTATCTGAGATCCAAACTCAAATAATTTTTTCACACCTGAACATGTGTAACTTTGTCGGGCATCGCTTTCGGTTAGGTCGGTGTGTCCTGCTCCAGCATGGCTAAACAGGCCTTTTACTTGGGCACGCTTCTTTTCCTTCAAACAGAAGCTGACACGTCTTGCATCCTCACAGGTCAAATACAAACACAGACTGTGAAGCTAAAGGGAGGTCTTCGAGACAGAGAAAATACTCATAAAAAAAGTTTTTTGAAAGCGAAAGAACATCCGAGTTGAATCTTCATCATACCATAAAGTATTATCATTCTTAATGCTACATGCTCACGAGAGCTGATTATGTTCATATAAACACTGAAACAAAAGGTATTTTCATTAAATATTTCAGCTGTTGCGAACTGCTAGCGTGCTGGTTGTTTCAGTAGTTGGCATAAGACATAGCTTATACTGTGTAGACTATCGGACGTTTCTAAAGAAGAGCAAATCAGGCGCTGACATTTTCTTGTGCCCACTCTGTGTAATGAACGACAGACAGTGAGCTTAGCTGGGGGAGTCGTATTTTTTTTTTCTTTTAATTCAAATTCCCTTCCATGGGAGGAGGATGTTTCCTGCTCAGTCAGCAAGTGACCTGGTGGGTTTAAATGGCAATTGCAGCTAAATGTAGAGAATGAGAGAAATAGGAAAATGTGTCTGTGTGTATCATATCTTTACTTCTAGTTTCCTCCATGAAACTTTACGATGCAATAAACCAGGTAGGCCTACTACATATAATTCAAAATTTCTTGGCCAATGGACCAGTAAAGCCCACCTTAAGTGCTCTGTAATGTTAGTCGCGCATCATCTAATGAACTGAAAAGATTCTGCATTTTAATCTAATTTTATCATGAACAACATCAAAACAGTCCGCCCAGACTATTGTGACATCCTACCTGTGCTTCGTGTTTATTGTAGAAAGTATTTGAACTGCTGCTATCTGATAGGAAACAGAAATACCACCAGACTAAAAATGCCCTGGCAACTTTCGACCATGTCAATGATACGAGATGTGCAACACGTTTTGCATGACCTCATTACCAATCTATAAATAGACGTGAGTCGCAGAAACAGAGTAGCACAGGAAAACCAACTGACGCCTGCGACAAAGAGCTGCACACTGAAATAAGTCGTGACAGCTCACTGGGGTTTTACTGTTCTATTTTGGGAAATATCGATCAGTTCGGTGCTATAATGATTATACAGTCATCTGTTAAGCATGCTGGAAACTGATGCACACTAGTATTACATGGTATAATACATTTTGAGGATAATAAAAGAAAAGAAGAACAACCACAATAGTATTATGTTATGATAAATAGAAGCAAAGCTGAGCCACTGTGCCCCCTTTTTTCACATGTTAGCAGTTAACGTCAAACAAAATGAAAGACCAACCACTTTTGATTTTGAAATTGTATCAATACACACTGACATAAAATTACAAGAAAAAAAGGGAGTGAGCGGTAAAATCAGTATGGACGTACTCGTACGCTTGAGAACACAACCACTTCGCGTTGTTGCTTTTCCTATGGAACTATGTCGTTGTAAATGTCTTTGCCTCTGCAACAAAGAAAAACGAAAAGTGCCACTTTATTGTTCACAAATTCTGTTCTTCAAACCCAGCCTCAACACAATGGCAAGCTCCAGAGGTTTTATGACAGAGAAAATGTCTCCTTGCCACTGTAAATTTTGTTGAAATTCAAAAGTAAATTATGTGGGCAAACTGCCACGGTAACTACTCAAAAAGTGGCTACGTGCGAGACTGGCTCCCCGGGGAGAAGTGGAGGTAGTGGCAATGGCGTATGAGTGCAATATGTAGGACGGAGGGGATAGACGCAAAGGTGGGTAAATCCCGATGAAGTGTGCTTACCTTTTCTATCATCCTGATCATACCATTTATTTGCTTTCTCCTCTCTCTCTAGTATCTATCTATCCATCCATCCATCCATCCATCCATCCATCCATCCATCCATCCATCCATCCATCCATCCATCCATCCATCCATCCATCCATCCATCCATCCATCCATCCAATCCAATCCAATCCAATCCATCCATCCATCCATCCATCCATCCATCCATCTATCTATCTGTCTATTTATTATCTGTTAGTCTCTGTCCGTCCGTCTCTTGCTCTCTCTCTCTCTTCTCTCTCTCTCTCTCTCTCTCCACCTGTTCTGTGTTTGTGCTTGGGTGCATCTTTATCTCCTGTTCTCACTGTCACAATCAACTTCAGTAGTTAATTACTTCCCGTGCTTGCTTGGGTCAAAATCACTACAGAACAATCTCATTCAATAATTAATTGTATGCCCGTTGTTACGGCTCCTTTAATCATCTTCCTCTTATTTTAAAGAAAATTCGTTCTCACTTCCTTTTATCCTCTGTCGGTCCTCCCATATTAGATCCCCTCACTTATCCCCCCCCCCTCCCCCCCGCCTACACTTTTTGATAAGGACCAACATTTTATTTCCTACCCTCCATCGCTTTCCACCAGAACAATAGATATCCCATAATTTTGTCCCTTTTTCCCCACCCGTAGTTGTATCACGGTGAGCAGCCCCCTTGTGTACATAAATGATGTATTTTTTGACTCGTAGTTGACTGTTGGATGGTGTCTCTGTCTGGTAAGTTGTTCATTAATAAAAACTGACACCTGGCCGGAAATGGGAGATGGGAGTCGACCTGCAGCGAAAATCCACAACTTGGAAGTGATAACAGGATTTTCCTCTCACAGATACTGCTGACAAAAGAATGACTGGCCCTCATCGCGCCCCATACTGACGTCAAGCAGGACATCGAATGCACTCGAAAAATACAAGCTGTCTCGAAAACCAAAACAAAAACGAATGATATATCATGTCTCCAGAAAAAAATACGTCTTTCGGTCGTGCGATTATCAGAGTAACTAAAGGTTTAGCTCAGATCAGGAAAGCAAGTCAAGACAGGCAAGTGCGATTTTGTGCCAATGGCTGATTCATGGACTATCACCATGATTGCTTCTTTATTGCTGAGTAAGAAATGGAAGTTGAGTAAGGAGTCGAAGTTGAGTAAGGAGTGGAAGTTGAGTAAGGAGTGGAAGTTGAGTAAGGAGTGGAAGTTGACTAAGAAGTGGAAATTGAGTAAGGAGTGAAAGTTGAGTAAGGAGTGGAAGTTGATTAAGGAGTGGAAGTTGAGTAAGGAGTGGAAGTTGAGTAAGGAGTGGAAGTTGAGTAAGGAACGGAAGTTGAGTAAGGAACGGAAGTTGAATAAGGAATGGAAGTTGAGTAAGGAGTGGAAGTTGAGTAAGGATTTAATGAAATTAATGTGAATGAACATATTTTTTTCCTCAATTCTTATTGCCCGATGTGTATTGGTTAATAGACCTACGTTGATCCCAGACAGAATGCTGACATTAAAATTGCCCGATCTGTATCAACTCCTAGATAATATACGTTGTATAGTGGCCAACTTTATCTTGTAAAAAAAACAAAAAACAGTTTCTTTGTAACTTGACAGTGCTGGCAACAAGCTACAGAAAGACAGACTGTATACATGTCTTCACACGTCTGAAAATAATAACATAAAGGATAAACTGACTCAGAATTAAATCTGGTATCTTTATTGAAATCGTGTCATCTACAGCTTTACAAATCTGAATAATGTACAAAAAACAGTTTATTCACACAGGCGTCACACAATCAAACTTAAGCCTTCTTTTCTTTTCTTTTCATGAAGCATTGCAAATCTTCGCTTCTTGGTAAAGAAAAACGCAACTTGGCGATGAGCTCGCCCGCAAAGGATGTAAAACAGAAGGCTTTTATTGAACAATCGGTCGTGTTGAAAAGAAAAAGTAAAGAAAGAGATGCAAACAAAACCTGATTCAGTTCATTCCTTCCTGGCTTTAGGCTGAACTGGGTCACACCGTGGCCTTCGTAACACGAGGGCCATGGTCACAGCCAGGTCTTATTCCCAGTGTGGCGGTCTGAATTATATAGAACACCACAGATACCTGAGTGGTGCACAGTGTGGTAAACAACAGGTACCAGATTTACGTGTTGATATAAAACCTTCGTAATCATACGTAAACATTTGTCCCATTATTACGGATACACTTTAATTTATGACCGTGATAAGGTTGGCAGCGGCAGAATCATGATGAAGGGCCTGTCAGGGGCTAAAGCAAGAACTAAAAGTTCTACATCCAGAATGGAATATCATTTAAAGCCCCTAGTAAAGGCTACAACAACAACAACAACAACAACAATAACAACCGCGCAAGAAATATTTCAGAATGCACTGGCGAATGAGCATGGACCCAATATTTTTAGTGACTGTGATTATTTCTAAATTCTGGCTCATAAAATGAACAACTTTAAATAAAGGGGGTGGGGGGAAGACAGAGCATGAGAGAGAGAAAGAGAGAGAGACGGAGAGAGACACACACAGAGCGAGAGACAGACAGAGAGAGAGACACAGAGAGAGAGAGAGAGAGAGAGAGAGAGAGAGAGAGAGAGAGAGAGAGAGAGAGAGAGAGAGAGAGAGAGAGAGAGAGAAAGAGCGTGTACATTTATAAATAGTATAGATCTCAAGGCCTCGATGCGAAGTTAGGCAACTTCGACCAGAAAGAGGCACATCCATTTTCAGACATTTTTTCCCTGTGTTTGAACAACATCTGTTTCTCTGTGACTTTACTTTTTTCCCATAAAAACTGTGCAATAAAAATGTACAATTCGTGCCTACAAAGATAAGGCACGCGACTTCACTCTACCTTATCGAAAGTAAATAATATAATGTTAGAAAAACCTCACTGGTACAGTTTGGTACAGGTGTCGAAGCTACAAATGAAAAATATCCTGTAATACAATGAGTTATCATGAACCTGAGTAATTTGCGTCATCAACTGCAAAAATAGTTCGTAAGCGATACCCCGGACAAAGGTATCCTGTGTCTCAGTTTAATTCTGGGGCAATAATGCTCTAAGTTTTGACATGGTCGTCTTTATCCTCGTCTCTTCTTACCCTCTTTTTGAAATTTCCTCATGATTGTACGCTTTCTAATCGTATATGTAAAGCTGACGCACTGAATAAATAGAGGAAGCAGTGACGCAAAAAATGACACATAAAAGCGGGACGTGTCCAGATAGGATGAGGACACAATCATGGGATCAGGTATGTGTAGACCTGGGCAGAGGATATCGTTGAGTAACTGCACAAACGCAAGCAAGTGTCAGATAACATGTTCTTGCATCTAGGCTACACAGCTATGACGGAGGCTGTCTGCAGGTTAAGTTCAGGATGTTTGGACGGTCTACACTGAGTTTACACCAGGTTAGGTCGTTTTGAGCCAGCAGGTCCTTAACAGACAGATAGGCAAACAGACAGAAATACGACATGGGCAAAGAAAGACAAAGAAAAGAGCGAGGACGTGAAAGTAGAAGTATGAAGAGCGAAAGACATTGGGGGAGACAGAGAGAGAGAGAGAGAGAGAGAGAGAGAGAAAGAGAGAGAGAGAGAGAGAGAGAAAGAGAGAGAGAGAGTCTGAGGAAGACAGAGAGAAAGAGAAACTGAGAGAGAGACAGAGAGAGAGAAAGAGAAACTGAGAGAGAGAGACAGAGAGAGAGAAAGAGAAACAGAGAGAGAGACAGAGAGAGAAAGAGAAACTGAGAGAGAGAGACAGAGAGAGAGAAAGAGAAACTGAGAGAGAGACATTGAGAGAGACAGAGAGAGAGAAAGAGAAACAGAGAGAGAGACATTGAGAGAGACAGAGAGAGAGACACTGAGGGGGACAGAGAGAGAGAGAGAAAGGGGGGGGGTAGAGAGAAAGAGAGAGAGAGAGAGAGAGAGGAACTACTATTCAGGAAGAATGCTCATATTAGTCATTATGCAGCATTATTTCGTCTTTCACAGTGCTTTAAACACCCTCGAATCTAATAGTATGAATAATGAACATCATCATCTCTACACACAGAGTGATTATACATTCGTTAAAGCTCTTATGAGTAAGCATTTTGACATATTTATAATGAAACAGGAAAGACAGACTACGCACAAAAGGCAACCCACAGAGAAACATCGAATATTGGGAATATTTCAAACTTGCGAAATTCATCGATGAATTTCCCTCTTCTCAAGGGAAATTGATGTTTCTTATCTGCTACCAATACCACGTGTTGACATCAAGCCGTATCACTAATGGTTCATGTGTAAGACTGAATACAACGCTCTATTTCACTTCATGTCGTGGTAAAACCGATCCTCTCTGATACAGAATTCATCACCATAAGTGACTATCGGACTATGGCCATGCATTTATTCATTCTTTATGAAACGGGAATTACATCGCTCTTGGATGTAATAGTCATCAAGAAGCTTGAGAAATGACTTACATTTTATGACATATATATTATTATGCAAACATGAAAAACTGTAAAATGTAAAAGCACAGGGTTATGAGTGGGGAGAAAAACAAAAGTGTCCGATTTCAGTGAGAAGAACTTCGTGTGAGATGAGAAGAAAAAGAATAGCGAATGGCAATTTAAACCAGGCAAAAAAAACGCAGCTGTTGTAGGATTTATCTTTGGGAATAAATTTAGCAGTCAAGATGAGACAGAAACAGCAGAATAATGTCTCATATCTCACTGAAAAATACATTGTTTTCACAGCAGCGATCTCGCACAGAACAAGCCGGCCACGGATACAGATTTGAATGGAAAAACAATGTGTGTAATTATTATGAATGATAACAGTAAAGAAAATAAAGAAAATGATTAGTCAAAAACGATCATTCTTTCACCAACATGAAACACTCACAAAAAACAACGGCTGTGGTGAATATATAATAATAGCAATAATAATAATAATCTTATAATAATGAGAGCAGGGGGGTAAACTGTCTGTGACGCTTATGCATTTCATGGCCATTCAAGCTAGACACTTGAAAGTTTGCATACTACCGTTTTTGATACTGCCGAGTTGCATGGCTGGCTTAGTTTTTGAGTTTGACCACGTCTTATATTTTTTTGAAAACTGTGAAACGCCTTAGCGTTTAAACCCGGACTAAATTCCTGGTGTAGTTTTTATGATTGTTAGAGTATTGCGTATGGGTGTAGCAATCGATCCTCAGTATCGAAGACTGTCATTTTGCGTCTAAGCATTTCATGGCCTTTAAAGCGAGACACTCACAATTTTGGTATATATAGGCCTAGGCCTACTGTTTTTTATCCTGTCGAGCTGCATGAATGCCGTGATGTATGTTTATAATTTGATTGTTATGGATGGCGATTCCGCAACCTCTTTGCTGGGCGCTAGCAAAACCGATACACAGTGTCGAATATGCCATCTTCTTTGAGCGTGGCCTGCTTGAAAGTAAACGAGACATGTGCTCAGTTTGCCACTCACCGTTCGAAGAACGGGTACATTGACTAGTAACAATAATAATGATGATAACGTATTCCATAATAGATAACAATATGTAGGAAATAGAGGAGAGTCTAATGACTGGAAAACGAGAAGGGGCGGGGGATGAATAAGATAAAGACAGACGTCACGAAATAATACAAACACCTTGCCAGTAAAGCTGATAACGTTAACTCTACCTGTCCCAATTTACACTATGCACCTGCAAAAATATTTCGGAATTATAATATATTATATTTTTTTACAAAGACACGTAAGTTGGGAACAGGATGTTGCTTTGGAGAACACCTTGACATTCAGCTACGTCAAAACCTAAGATAAAGATCTGCAGCAAGGTATAGGGTATAACACGTCTACTTTGTCCTGTCGTACCTCCAGCACCATCCCATCCGTGCGTGTTTCAGTTCAAAATCGACCTACACAAAAATACTTTAAATGTGATTATGAACACAGGTGAAAGTCGTGGTCTGGCAATTGTGTTTCAGCTATAAAATCACTTACGATAACCTATTATCAAATCTCGCTGTAAATCACAACAGGGAAATAAAGTTAGTACTAAATAGGGCAGGAACTTTTCCCTTCTAAGCCACACCACCCTCCATATAATTTGAGAGTTCACCACTATCCTGTGCTTACCGGGATCACCACAACGGTGATTTTATCATATTTGGAATTATGCTTTGTTCATTTTGCTGTGTAGTCCCCACTGGATTTTTAAAAAGAATTTTTTCTTTTATCCTTATTAATAATTATCCTGACCTAAGACCTTTCTGCCTTGATTCAAGGTATCACACAGAGAAAAACGAAGATTTTACTTATGATAACACAACATTAATCTCAGATCATCAGATCATTTCTAAGCAAGATCTGCGAGTCTAATAATCGTTTACATCAAGAAGATCGGACAGAAGTGTCCCAACACTGTTCAAACTGGATTTAAATATGAAGAAAATGATTTTTTGGCAAGGACCAGAGGACAGACAGGTGATGCCTCAGGTAAAGAGCATTCAAGAGACACCAGCTGCCTTCGACAGGAAACAGAGCACTGTGACATGGGGCTTGAGTTTGATAAAGCACGAGTTTATAAGGCTTAGTTTATTTGGAACACCAGTGCATTTCAAGCTGTTACATTTCTTTCCTAACATTTTTTTTTAACTTGCTCAATGTCCTCCCCCCCCCCCCCCCCACCTTCTCTCTCTATTTACTATGATCTTCTTCACATACCCATATGAAAATATTTTCTTTTCATAGTTTTGTATTCCCTGTCTTAGAAGAAACAGAGAGAAGCAAAGGTTTTATCGAACGATCAAACAGAAAGTTAGCTGTGACATTAATGATTTAACGCGGTCAATATCAAATAAAACAAACAAATAATCCCACGTAAATGGAACGAACAAAGTAATGCACCGTGTGGATAATGGAAATGATTCGTCACAGGAAACAATACCAGACCATACAAATAGGAAAGAAATGAAGTACAACAAGAGTCCTGGATGATCTTACCTCCAGCGTAAATGTCTCTCCATTTATCCCAAATCGACATTGTCAACAGCTGTGTTGTGGCCTCAGAAACGGCTGTTACCTTTGTTGATATAGCTCAGCTATAACCATCCACTGTATTAGCACCACCACTACTACAACTACAGTTGGTGCTGTTCCTGGGCTATGTGAAGTCGTCTACTCAGGCTTTGTGTTGTTGTGTACACCAACTTTTTCCCTCACGCGTACCTCAGCCTGGCGCTTCCGCACTGATTGATTTTCACCTCACAAAGGTATTTCCACTACTGTTATTGTGCCAGGGTATTGACGCGGCCCTTCCGTGTACACGTTCAAGAATGTGTCACCGCTGATATCAGCACTTTGACAGACCCACTGCTCAAGAGGCGTTGCTTCTACGCGTTCAGCGCTGGTATAACATAAAATGTCTTCTATTTTTTACAACCCGAGAAGGAGCAACGACGATTTATTTTGTAATACGTGTGCTTTATTTCCGGGCAGCCAACAAAAGGTATCGCGCCCCTCAAGATTCCCTTTTTTCCCCCCCGCCCAAATCCTCAAAATGGGATTTCCGCTTCGCGGGGCTGCGGCTACGTCTCAAGCTTGAGTATTAAAATATTATTTGTTTTCTCTGCAATGCATTTGCTAACATTTGCCGGGCTTGGCTTAGCATTCAGAGATGGGGTAGTTGGCAGGTTTGATTCAGCTTAACTAACAAGGCGGTGGGAGGTGACAGCAGGGAGTAGCAGTGGTAGTGGGATTTGAACTAAATGTAGGCGAACCAAATAGTGACAAGCCTTAGGATCTAGGATATTTCCGATTTATACAGTTTACCCTAATAGTCATCACTGACGTGACGTTTAACAGCATCGTGATCGCTGTACTGAGGGAGTCGTGGGCGCCGCTCCTCTATTTCACCCTCTAGTGACCGGTGTTTCCGTATATAGAAAATGTCATCCGGTGTCCGATGTTCTGTACTTTAAAAGTTTGCTAATTCATCAATAGACAATAATTCCGATAACTATTTATACTTCTACATTCATGCCACCAGTTTAAATCGTGTTCGTGTGTTTGCGGTTGCTGTTTTCTTTCTTTTCTTTTCAGTATCAGAATACTGGACAAGGCAAATCTATGCCTGACTACTAGAATGTCAAAACATGAAAGGAAGTTAAATAAATGAACGACAGTTTTCTGATACCGAAGAAAAGTGCCCTTCAATTCGTTTCGGTACAAAAGCACTTCTAATCCCGACAACCCATAACCCAAAGACTACAGCATACGTGGTGCAATACCTCAATAGAACTGTTCAAGAGCCCTTAAAACAATTGCCAACCACACCTATT
Source organism: Onchidella celtica (assembly GCA_963931925.1). Taxonomy (NCBI): domain Eukaryota; kingdom Metazoa; phylum Mollusca; class Gastropoda; order Systellommatophora; family Onchidiidae; genus Onchidella; species Onchidella celtica. The sequence goes on from OZ007571.1 coordinate 18,040,723, forward strand.
TTGTAGTCCAAAGTCTGTCCCATGGGTCATGTCCGATTGCAAACTCAAATACTTTATCACACCCCTTGACACCCACGATCACAAAGCACCAATTTATTAAACTGACTCAAGTATCAACAAGAGAGCCCCTCTAGTACACTAAGCAAATTGAACAAACACAAATACATAAAAAATACTGTGTAGGTGTACCAATCTTAACAATCATGCTAAACCCTTTGCCACATGACACGGGTTCCACTAACTAAACCTTTTAAGCCAAGTAGCGTTAGCATTTGCTACAACCTAGTATCTCAGAACGCATCTATTAGGTACAAGCCTGTTGGTTTTGGACGACAAAATAAGTGCATATATTAAAATCTACAAACTTTTGACAAATTTTAACTTCCCTGGATGCCAACATTGGCTTTCCCCACCAGGATCAAAGACACAGTTAGCTATATTAATCACTCTCACCCCACCCCTTGTCATTCTGTTATTCTACAATGCTCTGATGGCCAAGTTTAATATGTTAAACTCATGGCCAAATACTGTGAATATGATTCTGTATTGTCACCTTGAAATTAATTTTAAGAACTCCTACTGATCCTGGAAAATGACAGCTTTTTCCAGACTCTTGAACAACCACTGAAATTTTGAAGTATGCGATAGGCAGTAAAACATAATATTTAAGCTTAAGCGTATCAAATTACACGACATGATAACATTCATCTCCACCCACATAAAGGCCACGTGCAAGGGCGCGGTGGAGGAACTGCTGAGGGGAAAATGGCATACATGTGACGCCAAGCAGAAACTCGGATTTTGTAAACATCGAGACCACGAAAGTGAATCCGTATTATTATTTAGAATTCAACAAACATCTTGGGAATGAAATGCTGCGCTTTTCAAACTCGTGCTGAAGAAAAGAAAACAACAACAACAACAACAAATGCATGTGATAATGTATCTAAAACATTCGCTTTATATCGTTTTATACAGTTAGAGCGAAAGAACACTATCAAAATAATGTTCTTACCCCTTTAGCACCTCCACCATAGCTTGCAAGTGGCTTGATCATGTCGTAACTTTATTGTGGCATTAGATTTATACATATAACCTCTCTCTCTCTCTCTCTGTCTCTCTCTCTGATCTCGAGCTTCTCTACAATGCATTTTACAGATGTACAGGGATGACACAGTATGGACACAGTACATAAAAATGACTAATATTGAACTTAGAAATTGTGGTATGAAAGTGCTACCCTTCCCCAACCAGGAAACAGGGAGGGGGCGGAGGTGGGGAATTTAATGCATCCTAAACTTATGATAAAATGCCAAAAGCCAAAGGGTAATCTGTATCCTGACACCGGTCGACTGCTGGAGGTGTACACCCAATTTGAATGCATAACATTACAAAATAAGAGATATATTATTTTGTCATCACTGTAGCAGAAATTTCGCAGAAACGGCTTTCCAGTCTTGTCATTCTATAAACCCATGACCTTTAAGTCTTACTATTCTCTCATTACTTTATTTGACCAAATACATGTAAATGATAATGTACCACATCCTGTCTTGCCGGCTTCAGGTTTCCATGAACGACATAGAAAACTACACATTTTATCCTGGACAGCTTGCCTGGGGATTGAAGAAATTTACTTATTTGTTTCCGAAATAAAAATAACAACCATCAGTGGCGGACCTTCCTTTTTTTTACCCTGAAGCTTGAACTGTTATGAGGCTCCTTCGTAACAGCCAAAATTTACTCATTAAAATAAGCTTCCCTCCCGGAATTAGGGGTCCTGGTGCTTAAGCTTCACAAGTTTCACAGTAGATCCGCCACTGACAAACAAATTAATCAGTATGACTGATAATGAAATATGAATCAGCCATTGAGCATGCATACGGTTCCTGAATCTCCAAAATAACAATGCAAACGTGTGTAGGATCTCCACTCTAGCGTATCGCTTTCCATTTGGCAGTCTAGTCTAAAACGGTCAATGATTTATGATCTCCGATTATAAGATAATCAAGACTTGCTGAATAGTACCTAATTACAGGGTCTGACATATGCCACCTGCCCGTTACACCTGCGGTCGGAAAGTTCTGAGTTCTGTGGCGGATTAGCAGTCTGGATATATACAGGTGACTTACCTGTTACAATAAAAATTGTTTATGTGTAGGAAGGCCAAGATGAACATAACAGAATGAGTGACAGTTTTGGTAAAGATCTATCGTAATATCTCTGTGTGTGTGTGTGTGTGTGTGTGTGTGTGTGTATGTGTGTGTGTGTGTGTGTGTGTGTGTGTATGACAGAGAAAGAAAAACACAGAGAGAGAAAGAGAGAGGGGGGGGGGAGGGAGGAGAGAGAAGTCAGAGAGGGAGAGAGAGAGACAGAAAAAGTGAATGAGTAAGAGAGAGAGAGAGAGACAGAGAGAGAGAGAGAGAGAGAGAGAGAGAAAGCGCGCTCGGAGAAACACTTTTCAACCTATATTAATATCGATAAATTGTTTCCATATTTTTGCAGAGATTTTACACCTGAATACCACAGTGTAGCAACAAAATGCCCTGTCTTTAGAATCTCTAACTCAGTAAAAGTAAGGACCTCAAATCTGAAAGGAAAAAAAAGGTTGGGGGTGGGGGGGGGGCACATATCCTGGAGGTCGGGCAGGGGTTACGGACGCGGAAAGAAATGAGTAAGGATACATTCCCTATTCTGCTTGTAGTAAAGTACTTGAATACGCCCCTGGGTTGTGACGACGATGATGGCGGTTCCGCAGGGTGATTGGGAACAACACGCAAATCGCATTAAGTAGTTGTAATATACCTTGCGGGTCCTCACGTTAAGCTTAGACCCCTTGGTTAGGCGTGGTGTACTTTCTGACATGACACACTGCTCGAACGCAATCACCATTAATAATTGGGACTGGGATGGGCAAACTCTAAGGGTCGAGTTCAGCATCTGTAAAAGTCTTATTTTGTCAAATACAAACCCCACTTAGACCTGTCAAATACAAACCTCACTTAGACCTTGTACAGGTAAACCAGGATGTAATGGTTTCAGGAAAGTTTTTTGGCAAAAGTAGAAAAGAAAAACTTCATTAACCCATTAGACCTCTCCACTTTCAGCTCCGTCTCCTTTGTACAAAAACAAGAAAGGAAAGAAACTACAGCTTTTCTCATAACCTTTTAGACTTTAGTACAAGTATCAACAAGACATGGGCGGGGTTAGTAATAGAGGAAACAACAAAAAACAAACAAACAAAAGAACAACAACGGCGCAGGTTGTTGTCAATTTCAAAGCTGCTTTGGCGTCATAGTTTTTATTTATTTTTTTCATTTTTATTGTTGTTTTGATAAAATTGATTTTTTCTTCACATTTTCCTGTTATCTACAATTAATATTTATTTCCATATCTTAGCGGTCTTTAGGTGCCGACGTGATGCATGGAATGAACGATAGTCATAAGTACCTGCATGCTCAGTTGTTTATTACTGTTCCTGCTCAGCCCTTTCCATCTTCTTCAAGTCAACGTCATGGCCGTTTTTTGAGCTTCTCCTCTCCACACATTCACTGCATCCAACAAGTTTTTTTTTGTTTTTGTAAGAGTACATCAGCTGTCCTGCCACATCTCAGGGAAAGTGACAAAGACACAGACACCCACGATACTGTATGCGATTAGGGGCCATCTATGAAGTACATAGGCTGGGGAACGGGGAGAGGGGTTTGAAGGGGGAGGATGGGGCATTTCTGGTGTGTGTCTGTACGCTGTATGAACTGAAAGGCGTTTTTGCATCAAAGTAGGCTTCAGTTGTAGGATTACAGAACAATTCAATATAATCATGTTTCTATTGAAAGAACCACAGTCCATGCATAATGTCCTCTTTAAGTTCTAGAACAACATGGCCCAATCATGGACACTCACCATTCTAACGGCTGGTACAAGGATGGAGGAGACTGAAGCCAACCGTATGAAAAGCGTACATTTGATGCGGGAAAATACGCTGAAAATCGTCCAAAATTATAATATTTATTATGTTCTAAGTGAATAGCCTGGGACTGCACCCTCCGAGGGCTAAACACTTTCTGGGATCACGCGTGCAAGACCGGATGAAGGGGTTTAACCCCGCAGAGTAAGCTGCCCACATACACAGGAACGAAAACTTTAAATGTCATAATGCCTGTACTTTTTCCTCCTCAAACTCAAGTTCTAGGCATGTTTGTCGAGACATATCAACAGCTCTCTGAGACAGCGGAAATGCGTTCGGTCTTCTGTCGCATATGTGGTAAGCTGCATCAGTAATGTGTGATTCTAGATTTTCGTGTTCTGGCACCAATGACATGTCTTTCTCCTGCCTCTCCTTAGACAAGCAGTTTCCCCATTCACCGTAAATAAATGTAGTTTGAAAAGGTGCTCAATGGATCGAGAAAGGGTAGTGAGTCTTTCAGCTGGCCAAGTATTTCTGGTACGGCAAAATAATGAAAAGAAATATACCATTTCCATGCAAAGTATGTTCTTTCTGCACCGTTACTGCTAACGTTCCGCATTTTGCAAAGCAGACAACGGTAAGCTGGATAACGCAGTTCGAATTTCATATCTAGAGACTTCATTTCATGTGCATGTAGAAATATTCTCACAATATAATTTTACCAGTTGACTTGTATTGCCTACAGTTACTTTTGCAATAACACGTACTATCTTTGTGCGAAATGGCGATAAAGACACAGAACTGAGCAGCGACATGGGCGTTCTCATGGGAGCACAGCAAAGAAGGGAAAAACTAATAATGAAGAGTAATTGAATACTTGTCCCCCCCCCCCCCCCCCCACACACCATTTTTTTTCATCATTTCATTTTCCTTCTGATTCATGGAATTTATTCATCCCCCCCCCCCCCTTTGACCCACAAATAATTCGCATCTGATCACCGATAAAAAAGCGTCCGTGATGTCGTCTCAGTAACTTGCTATAAAACAGAATACAGCCTGTGCTAGACTGGACGGAAGCGGTAGAAAGGATAATACAGGTCTAATGGCATTATTATCATTTAATGTTATCAAATTTCGACGCCATTAAACTCCACTAACATGCATGTACAAACTGTTATTGTCAAGGCACGTTGAACAAAGCCGTCAACACAACACAATCTGGATGAATAAGGGAAGAGGGGTCGGGAGTTGGGGGGGGGGGAAGGAGTCGGAGGAGGAGAATTGAATGTATTTAAAAATGAAATCCACAAATCATACATCAGACCAATAAATTCTGCACTCGTCTTGTCTCTCAGCTCGCGTTTGCACTCAGATTCAGTCATACAAAGGAGCTCCTACAAACATTGCTGTTGTATACAGTGTATAAACCAGTGTACAAGCAAGCAAACTACGGTCCCGAGATGCGATACCTGCATTATGACATTTCCGGTCTATTAAAAAAAAGGAGAGAGAAATCCAAAGGCATAGACAGAAGAGCGACACCGGAAAACAAGCGCCAATACTTCATGAGTGTTGAAGTCTCATTTTCACTTTTGGCATTCAGGCCGTTCAGTGGTGTATATCTATGCATCCAAGTGACATTCCATTCTCATCGCACTTCTCTCCCAAACCTCTTGCTCTCTCCTTCCCTCCACCAAAAGATAAGGACTTTTCAGGGAAAAGACAAGAGGTGAAAGGGTTGTATGAATCCACAATCGCACACCAAATTTCACACAGGATGTGGCCATGTTGAAGGAATATGCAATGTTCCAAACAGTGGAATGAACTCTTGAACATATTCATATCACATAATATTATTATCAGGGCGGAACGCCCGCTGTGCTAGTCAGGATTTCCTGATAAAAACGTTACCAGCAAAGAAATACTTGTCTGGAGGGAAACACTAACATGGGGAAAAGAAATGCTAGGGAAAAAAAGTGCTGGGAAACATATATATTCAAGACGAAAGAACAAAGGAATACTTGTACACAAAAGAATCTATCCAAAATCTCAAGGAGGGACATTTGAAATCTTTGTCCTAAATGAGATAAACTTGCAGTGTTTTACAGTTAGCGTTTATCTCGCACTGGGTATCTTAAACACTATAGGACAGCAGTTACAATTCGCATCGTTTATGTATATAGCTATAATTGTAAGATCGAACGTGTCTTTCTACTCTTTTGCTGCACATTTTCACCCAAAACAGTTCTCACTGAAAGGCCTTAACTATTGTAAAACATTCTAAGAAAATGATGGAATAGGCTGATGGCCATAAAGGCGATGTAACAATATGATTCTAGACAAAGAAACCGTTTTCTTTTTCTTTTGTGTTTCAATTGTTGACTACTACAGAAATCTCAGACATTACTATACTCATCTTCCCGAGATTTCCAAAACGGTAAGTATGGTCTATTAAAATTTATCCCTGCAGCTGATACTGCGTTTGTTACACAAAGCCAGAAAATCTGCTGTATTTTCAATGTAAAAATCTTACAGCCAAACTTAAAAAAAAAAGGAATAATAAGTGACCCAATCAACAGAAAGATCGATCATTTTTGGCAAAGGATTTAAACAAGAATTACACTTCCTCCTCAGCATGTTAGGATTTAATATAAAGAGTTGCTTCCCTCCCCGGTACATCACGTCATCTTCTGTCACAACCGAATTGAATGTACAGAGGTCAGTCATGTGACTCTGAATAACATTTCGAAAAAAAACAAGCCAAGTTGTTTCAGAGACCATTACAAAGCATACTGTATTCATCCCTAACTATTGTAGAGGACATAATAATGCATTTTAAAATTAAACATTAAATACAATTCCAAAGCCAAAAAAAAACAACAACAACTTTACCTCCTGTATCTGTATCGTCCCTGGCAGAGATCTGGACAGTATATTGAACAAGACTTAATCTACATGGTAGCACACTGGACGCCGCAATATATCAGCGTCCACAAGACGTCACCTCGGGGTATTACATGGACAATGTTACGTGTCATGTACATGATGTCTTTTGGCCTCGGGTTACCCTGTCTACAAATGTACAAGCTAAAGCAATAACCAAAACTACATCGGTTCAGAGAAACCAATATCTGCTGTGTCACCGCCTTTGAGTGTTCGATACGTCACACATTAAACTGAATCAGGGCAAGAGATGCAGGATGAACGCCCAATCGCGTGCAAAGAGTCAATATGTCTGAAGGATTTCCCGGAACAATGCCTGTAATCCCTGATGATTCAAGGATGAAAAACCTAGGGGCAGGGGACAGGGTGGTCAGGACGGGCATGGAAAAAAATCCCTAAAACTGATGGCGATCCAATGTCTCAAACGGAATGAAAATGTTTGTGACACAAAATCTTTACTTAGGAGTAGACAGTCTGCTGCTCTGTCTCAGGCCCCACGTTTTTTGGATTCCGGTCTTTCCCAGTATTTGAAACGTTCAAATTTCCCCCCCCCCCTTTTTTTTGGCATTAGGCAATAAGAATTATCGTCATCCACTCATACTTGATTTTCCAAGATCACGCAAACAAATTCCATGCTCTGATCTCGCTGTTCGCGCTTTCCCACTGCCAGCAAAATGAATAATAATGAAAAAAAAAACAAAAATACTCTATTCATACTCTTCTTTCTTTTACTTGCTTTCCCAATATAAACGTCACCATTCCGACTTCTATAATTGGGAATCAGAGCTGTATATATCAATCTCTTATGATCAACACTTAGTCTCCCAATTACAATATATACGACTAGGTCATAAGACGTGAATGGACGTTTTGCCGCAAAAATTTCACGCTTAAATTCGTATGAGAGTATCGGAGTGTCCACAGACATTTGTTTCTGCTTTCATGCAGTGTTAAAAAGACAAATGAAACTACACTCTTTCTTTTACCTCACCCGTATACGTACGATTAATCGATTAATACAGTACTGGTCGATAAAGGCCAAGAAATGCTGAGCTCTACAGGAATAAGGGTACCGTGAGGCTAGGAGAAAAAGACAGAGAAAAAAAAAGCAACCAACAGAGGTTTCAGCTCAGAAGATGACATGGCCGACATCCAAGACTAACACAAACACGCTGAGCAAACCCTCTCCGTCCACACAAACATTCACACTGATCTGACAAACAAAGCACTCTGAATGAACGGCAAATGGAGGTCAGTGGAAACATGAAAAAAACAATGGATCTTCCGTTAGGTGACGGTCAAACTTTCCAGCTATTAATATTTCACGTGCCCCGCAGCTGACTTGAATGGTGACCCACTGGTTCGCAAAGTAGCTTACAGTGAATATTTTATTCAATCTATTTCGTCCACTGAAAGTTGAACACAGCACTGCATTCCACCCTACCCCCACCCTCCCCCCCCCCTTTTACCCATGAAAGAAAAAACGACAACACACCTAATGCACAATCAGCTGAAAGAGCACAAGTATTCTTGCCAGCTATAGCGACATCAATTTACGCAGAAAAGCCTCATCATGAATATTGTGCTTTACATGGTCCTTTCTGCAGTGCTATCTTCTGAATTTTGAACAATAGTTTCTGCTATTTCCTTAGTCATTTTCAGTACACCTTTTAACGTATTCTTATCTTGTTTCTTCGGCCTCTTTCCCGATATTGATTTATTTTTCATTCAATATTATTCTGACTAAAATACAATAAAATAAAGTGGATCATAACCATTATGTTGAAATGACAGCGCACAGAATAAGCGTGCCTAAATCGAACAGTATGACTGTCATTGAAAAAATAAGTGTGCAGATGCAAAATATCACCTTGGTTGAAGACAGTCAGCGTATCAGTTCATGCTCTCAAAAATACGCTAACCCTGTAGTTCCAATATAATCACTGCCAAGAATGGAGAGAGACAGAGGGGAAGAAAGAGAGAGAGAGGGAGAGAGGGGAGGAAAAATGAGAGAGAGGGAGGTAGAGAGGGAGGAGAGAGACAGAGAGAGAGAGCCAGAGACAGACAAACAGACAGACAGTCAGACAGACAGAGAGGCAGAGAAAGGGATAGAAATGAATGATAACTTCGACCATATCGCTTCAAGCTCCCTCCTGCTGAATTGGCTACCTTAATATCAGTTCTCATAAGCAAATGTAAATAGTAAGGTAGCAAAACAGAGCACTTTTCTGTATATTAACTAATAACAACGAAACCAACAATTTAAAAAAGAGCTGTCGTAATGGCCAATGGAAAACGTCAAAAAAAAAAAAATTAACATGCAACCGTGCAGAAATAATAAAAATTGCCAGAAATGAAGACATCAAAGATGCCATTTCTACAGACTCGGCCCTGGCATCAAAGACTTTGCCTTTCAGTCAGTCCAGGCTGGTGATTGTAAAAACCTGATTGTTGCCAAAACAGATTTGTACCCTTGCAATCCAGACGAAACACAGAATGCGAAACTGGAGATTCAAAACTGGTAGGCTAGCGGTACATAATTATTATGGTCGTTACATATACAGCAGTAAGTTGGCTACTTTACTTCGACAAAAGAACAAAATAGCATAATGTCCCCTATGGTGAATCTGGCAAATCTATTTAATGGCTTTTCATGTTAGAGCCAGGACAACTAAGAATGTGGAATGCGACGTATCAAAGCCACTTTTTTTTTTTATATTGTCCTTAATGATGCCGAGGTTTAGGCAGTCAAGGCTAATACCAAAGTTATATGCTTCCCATGACACCGATTTCTCCACAATGGCCAGACATAAGCCTTAGGTAATCATCAATTGGTGCTTTTATCTCAAACAGCGGCTTGTAGCAAGGTACTTTAGGTTATTCCACAGGCAGCTCTGAGTCTTACAATCTTTCCTAATGCTATTGTTTATGCACTCTTAGATAGCTGCGTTCTTAAGTTATGGAACGATAAGTGGAGAGTGGAGAAGGATATACTTGTATTGATATATATATATCTCTGGAGTATAATACACCACGGTATACTGGACTGACTTCTTAGAACGATTGTCTTTGATGCCAGTGCCGAGTCTGTAGAAATGTCATCTTTGATGTCTTCATTTCTGGCAATACTTATTATTTCTGCACTGTTGCGGGATAATTTTTTTTTCTGAAGTTTTTCATTGGCCATTACGAGAGCTGTTTTTTTTTATTTATTTTTGGTTTCGTTGTGATTAGTTAATAATACAGAAAAGTGCTCAGTTTTGCTACCTTAAGATGTGATCGTTTCTAAGGGAATTAATCCACGAAGAATATATTCTCATTGTAATGAATGGGTTACCTCCCCTGCTAAAGAAACCCACACCACATAATGCGAACATCTGGTATGGCACTGTCACAAATTGTGCACATTATTTTTATAAACGATAAAATTTTAAGCTGCAAACTTTATGGAAATCATCTTGCGTACGACAAAAGTCCTGCTGTATGTCTCACGATCAGCAATAACAACAACTAAGTCACCACCAGAAACACCGAGACAGTGAAGTTTCATGTCAAAGGTCTGAAGGGAAGAGTGTCAAAGACAATACATGATATTCACAATGCATATCTTTACCAGATTTTGGTAAACATAAAACATCATCAGTTACCTGAGCTCTGGTCGGAACTAATGGTGGAATGATAAGTTAAATGAAGAGGACGTTGTGGACAATGAAGTAAACGTAACCTGACAAAGGACCGCAGCTGTTGTTTCAATTACCTAGTTCATTTGATGTGCTGTGAATGTCATATTATCGTACTGGTGCTTTCATTTTCATTAGTTGCCGTTGTTGGCTGTGTCATTATCGAAATGACGTTTGATGAAAAGAAATGTTTGATTTCTACACACCCAGCGGCACCACCTGGCTGCTCCACCTCCACCCACACTGAGGCGAGGTGTGTGTATCTATATTGTGTTTCTTTTGGCATAATTATTGCTCTAGACACGATACTGTATTTACATTCTTATATTCTGCAATATGACTCGATACTACCTGTTACTTCCTCTGTTTTTCAGTTGGTTGTTGATGTTGGTGCAGCTGTCGTTGTTGTTTCCATTACTCATTGATGTTTTTGTTGTGTTGTGATGCTTGTTTATGTTTCTGTAATTTGCTTGTTTCTCTACTTTGCCTTTCTATGTTAGGATTATGTTGTGGCTGAGAATGCAAAGGACAGGAAATCTTACCTCTACTCTCTTTGCCTTGGCGATCATCAACAGGAGACAGTGCTGTGTTGACCTTGCGTTTCACCGTGCTCTGTGAGATGACTGACCGCCTCTCCTTCTCCAAACCCTGCAAAGCATCTTGAGAAAAGTCGTCCTCAATGTTCACCTCTTTTTCCCTTTTCACTACAAACGTTTGTTTCGGCTGTATCATCTCCGCGAAGTGTCGAGCTTTGTCCACGATCTCCTGGCTTCGCGGAGACATATATCTCTCTTCCGTGGGTGAAGAAACAGATGAGTCCTTGTAACTGAGACTCTGTGTTGGAGAAGTCGGGGAGGCAGGACTCGGACGAGACACGGAGATGACGTTTGCTGTAGTTTGGGGTGGTGTGTTGAAAGATGATGACGATGATGAAAGAGGCGACGAAGAATTATTCTGCTGATTCAGAGATTTCGAGCTGTGCGTGGTTGTCTGGTCGTTTTCAAACAGAGTCTGCGGGCGGGATGACAGTTTTAAGGAGGACGCAGAAGAATTGGAGAAAGTACCTTCAAACGCTGATTCGACACTTTCGTTGGACAAAACAGTTCTCTTCTGGGAAGACAGAAGTGGTGCTTTAGTGTAGCTGGGCAATCCCGTGCTGTTGTCTGTTTCCTCTGGGGTGATGGAGAAACTTGATGACGGGTTACCACTGTCCGCTGGTGGAATACATGAAAAAAAAAAATATTCAGAAGCATGTCTTATGACAAACACAACTACAATATTGTCTTAACAATTTCCCAGTAAGTCATGGTTAAAATTAAGATTAGGCCTACATGCATGTGTTTACTTACTTAGGAACTCCAAAGATCGTTAAAAACGAGTCACAGACTTTCTTCAAAGACACTGTCAAGGGAGGGGAAGGGGATATTTTTTGGCATAGGGTTTCCGAAAAAAATATCAAATTCTATGAGTAGCGACGAAAACTCACAAATTAGTCGAAATCAGAAAAAAAGTTATCTTGATTTCTTTTCGTCATTGTCAATATCATCATTATTATTATTTACGATAACGTGATGCACTGGGTATGCAGCATTGTCCAGAACCAAAAGCGTTCATTTGGGATCAAGGGAAAGGATACGCAAAATAGGGTAGAAAAAGTAATCCGAAGAGGGTATTTCGTGGTATTCCTCTGGATATAGTCCCGAATTTCAAGACAGCAAAGTTCTCTTGTTCTCTTTCTCTGGGACGGGACTCTCTTGTAACTATGATAACATTGCATATTTGTAATATTTATCTGTTTTTGTGTCGAATTTTTTAATGAATAAAATGAAATGTTCATAATTTTAGTCTTCAGAGGCATAACGCATTGCATGATCAAATAAAAGCACGAAATTTTTAAATATTCGAAGGATTTAGCAAAACGACATTGTGTTAAAGCAACTGTTTGGTTCTAAAAACTGTTTCCCCTCCTTGTCTTGCCTTATCACACTCCACTTTTTGCACAAGTGAGAAATTCGATGTTAAACGTTTGCGGCTTTAGTATTGCCATAAGGAGGTAGAATAAACCATGATACAGCTTGGTAAGTGCCACAACGCATTTTAAACAAGTGTCAAAGTATGCATTTGTTATAACTCTCCTACATACTAAAAGATCTCCAGTTCTCAAGAAAATGGAAATAGATAAAGTCGCAATTTACGTGTCTGGAAATTCCCATTTTTTCAGCTTATACAACACAAAGGTAAAACCAAATACACAAATAAATATCCTCTAACCTGGTGAAAAGGAGCCGTTTTTCCTTCCTTTATGAACACCACTGTCATTGTCATCTGGTGCATCCGAGTCCATTAAGTTTAAAGGGGGAACTTTCTCATTCAGTTTTGCCTCAGTCTGCACATCATTAAAGTATACGTCGAGTGGAGTCTTTTCTCGAGATTCCAAGTCATCTGTTCTCGGGGATTCTGTTTGGGGACGGGATGATTTCAGGCCAAAGAAATCTGACCTGAGATCTGATGTCGTTTTACTTTTAGTCGGGGAGGGGACACCTGCTTCGTTTTCGTTAATGTTGGTTTTTGGGGAGATGTTCAACGAAGATGGAGATGTTTTATCAGTTGAACCTGTTGACGTATTCATCGTCCCGTCAGGGGATTCCAGAGTGCTGACAGAAACACCATTGTTGGTGGTGGAAATTTTCACAGGGACAGTGTACTCCACTGTCACAACCTCCTCATCTTCCTCCCGATCCCCAGGAATGGTTGGTGGTGGAGCAGAGGGTAGGGGAGGAGGAGCAGAGCTTGGAAGAGGGGGGGGGACACTTTCTGCATCAGAATCTGATGGTTCACTTGGTGTAAAATCGCCTCTAGATTTCGTCTCTGTACCATCCCTAAAATGAGGGAGAGATTCCTTCTGGCTAGAGTCAGTGTTATGAGAATTCACCGGTGAAGCTGATACTCTGAGCATCCTGTCAGACTTTACAGTTGTTTTCTCCTCTGAGGCGTAGTGTGCTTTTTCCAGTGTATTCTGGCCTACTTTGTTATCCAAATTTGATCTAGGTACTGTTTGACTCACAGATTTTTGCTTTTGTGTAGAGGTTGGCTCTGTCTCAGTGGGTCTCGCAGTCTGTTTATCAGTGGATGAATTTGAATGTGATAAATCGTCAGACTTTACATTTTCACACAGCTTGTTCTCATCAGGTACGGGGGCAGGGCGCTTTTTCTTTGATGGCGGTCGCGTGGTGAACGATTTGGTCTCTTTAAGATCTGGTACACTATCCAATATTTTGTCTTTGGAACTCCCTCCTTTCTTCTCAGTTGTTTGTGATTCTAGACTTTGTTTCTGATGGTTCTGCTGTTGTAGAGAAATATTAACTTTAACAGCTACAGGGGAGGAAAGAGGTGATCCTCGAGGACTATCCGAAGTTGATCGTTTTTTAAGTCGTGGAGGCCTTTGCGGTGCGCTCTTTGTTTCCTGCAGGTTATCCTTTTCTTTGGCTCCTGGATTTGCGTTTAATACTGACTTGCTGGATTGTGGTACAGATACAACACTGGTGGCTTGCGATTCTGTAACAGGATGCTTTACTTGTTTGGAAGACAACACTGGAGATTGTGGTACTTGTTTCACAACTTCATTTGAAGTGATCACAGATTCTTCCTTTCCTGAGGTTTCTTTGCCGTCAATAACAAGGTCGCCGTGCACTGATGGAAGTGGATTTACGGTGGCTGGCGGAGGTGGTGCTCGGTGTCGCTTGGAAGATCTTCGTGGAGTTTCAGGCGATTTGGGCTTACTGTCTTCAACAGAATCCTCAATGACAGTTTCTCTTTCTTTCTTTTGCTCCTGTTGGAGCGGATCAACTTTCTCCACTTGTGTTTGGAGTTCTGTGGTTCTGGTTAACGAATCGTTCAGGACAGATAATTTTTGCTCTCCTTTTTCGGCGTCCCGTTGCAATTGCTCGGCTCTCTCGGATGACACAGGTGTTGGGATGACCTCAACGTTAATCTGTCGTCCTAATGCAACTGAAGCAAGTTCTAGTGACAGGTCATCTTTGCGTCGGCTTGACCTGAGAGTCAGAACACCAGAATCATCTGTTCGAGAAGAAAGTTGAGTTCTAACGGTGGACGTCTCTTCATCTGGTTTCGGTACGGACCTTCTACTGACTACAGGCTGATCAGCAGATGATAGAGAACTTTCCCGAGATAGTGAGGCTTCATCTGATATTGATGTTGGACTTGTGGACTTTTGGTACGATTTTATATCATGATCTGGGTTTCTGTGAATATCGGGCGAGGAAGAAGCTGAATCCAAGTTCTGTGACCGACGCTTAAGTCTATATTCTCTCGCTGCTTGAGCAGCTTCGCTATCACCAGAACTAAGACTTCTCTCTCCGGAATAGCTGTATCTGTTCTTGGGGTCACGGGCTCTGGATCCCCCTGAACTTGTGCTCCTGAGTCTGTCTGTTGCAGATCTTCTTTGGACACGCCCCTTCTCTGCTTTTTCTTCTTCCTCACGGGCTTTTTTACGCGCTAAATAATCGTCTGGATTTCGCTGAAATGGACAGACAATAGAAGAAAAAATTGATAAGAACAGAATAGTGAATTATCATGTCAGTCTGTATTCTTCTCCATGGCTTACGGACTCTACTGCAAAATGAAGACGTGAGTTTGCGAAAGAAGAAATTTAAGAGGAATATGTGATATATGGAGAACTAAAACAAATGAACATTTATGGATATCTGTGGCTAATGATGAGGACAAAGATATGAAATAGTGTTATCCGTAAATGAGAGCATATAATGGAAAACCGACATTCTCAGGCTCCAGGGGGTTACCGATGCTCAAAATAGCATCAACAGCTAGCATGTGGGAAAACATTTAAAACAAAACAAAAAAACCCACATCAAATAAGGTTTTTCTCGCTGTTCCGCAGATCAGCTGGAGAATTGTGTACAGCACGTATCTAAATGTTTTTATACTCGGACGGATAATGAACCCAAACCAAGGCCTTAATTCTCAAAAATGTACAATAAAGTAATTAGGGCTAATGTTGATTCTGTCAATTATATAAGGCGACAGACCCGGTGCATATCATACCCCCCCCCCCCCCCCGGGAAAAAAAATCAACAACTACAACAACAGTTTGTTGTTTTTCCTAACTTATTTAAACACTCGCTTCCAGACCCACTAACGAATCGAAACCTAGTATTCTGTGAGGTATTTGGTATATAATTATTGAAATAACTGAGATGAACCTCTTGGCCATAGTCTTCTTGTGGCGATGTCAGATCACTATGTGACTCGCTATAATGCTTCAATATCAAGGATCAAGATGGATGGAGTAATTTCAAATTGTAAGTTCAATTGTTTTAATCATCAAGCCTGTACGGTGTTTCCATTCTGTTAAACTTACGTCATGACTGCACACTGAATAGGTCACAGATGCATTTTACGGCTAGTTAAGCAATGCGTGGGAAGCAAACCCTTTTACTAGTGAACGACTGTGTAGTGCTGAAATATAAATTGATGTTGTCTCAAATTATCGATTTTCGCCGACAAAATATTTAACAGCCATGATGGCGTAACGGATAGGTAAGTGAATACGACTAGAAAGCAGAATTATGAAACAGAAAGACAGTAGAGATATTTGACTTGACATCTGGAAAATACACGACACTGAAAGTTGTATTGTTAAAGCTAGGAATATTGTATGAAATGAAAAGCCGTTACATAAAACGTGCATACCAATGCACACATGCATCCACTTACGCCATTCACTGAATACCCCTCTCTCCCCTACTCCTATGGCGAGAAGGAACTTCCCATGCACATTTCTAAACGTGTTAAATTCATACAAAATGAAACAAACAATGACATACATCAGCTGAAATACAAAAAAAAAAAACATTCGGGAGTGAAAAAAAGGAGATGTTTGTATACATGTCTACTTAAACACAACTCTAGTCCTCGACCGCACCTGCTTAAGCACCGCACAACACGCACATTATTTTGAAAAAGTTCATCTGAGAAAATCTTGTACCCAGGCGGTTTGCTATATATGTACCAATGAATGTAATCTATAAAACTTATTCAGATCGGATCTCCGGCCTCAGGTCTCAATTTGGATAGACGAAGTAAAGTTTTATTTCCCGTGTTTCATCGCATATTATTAATACACTGAAAGATTACGCTGTATTCCAATTACACATCGTATCTCACACACTTATAAACAGTTTCATACATCAAGAACAGTCTCCAGTTTGTGTGACTTCACTCACTAATGTCGATTGCATTTCTCCACATTCCCCTGTGCTGATTTACACAAGAAAACCACCATCTGCTGCAGCGAGTAGCTCACTATGTCCGTAACTGCAACAACAGGTAGGGCTAATCAATATGGAAACAGTGGCGCATTTGTAAAGAGAAATTCAAATTTGTAGCCGTCAGGCATAGGTACGTAAACGTAAATTCAAAATAACTGGTGTTCAGGCCGAACACTGCATCCATTAAGTGATATCATCTCCAGAACAGGAATACCTCTGGGCTCACCATTATTTCCTCAAAACACGCAATGTAGCCTACTAAAATTTCATTACGTTTTCACCCTAATAAAACAGACTAGATGTGATAGGGGTCAATGAGCGGAATAGAAATATTTGTACTAATAATTATCCATTACTTTCCATTACATCAGAGTAGCTTGTGAGATACTGGGATGAAAACGCTTAAAGACAAGTTTCCAAGTGTTTGCTGGTGTTACCAGCACTGCGCACGACTCAAGGAGCGTAATTATTATTTAAACACGCTTGAAATGATGCTAATTCCAGGTCTCACCACACAATCGAAATTCGAACATTGTCAGGTTGTCTAAAAGTTCATGATAATATAGATTAGTGTTATGTTTGCTCCTCCACTGAAAGTAAAATGTTCAGCTCCCCATGAGCGAAAGGCTACAACACTGCAGCAACTACATCTCAACTTCATCGGCGACTTACACTACCTAGACATGAGAGGGATGTAATTTAGTCCACGCTAATCTCCAAGTCTCACCCCGAAAGAAAAAAAAAAGCCTTAAAACACAAATGATGTGGTATGCGGCAAACTTGGATTTTCTGTTTTGGCCTCTGAATGTTTTCAAATGTTTGTCTACGAAACCGGAAATACACCATTCTAGATTACTCATAGTACGTACTTACTCTCCAAAGGAATGTCCAACTGTTTTTTCAAACGTCAACAAATCCCACAACATAATCACGTGTGGGATTCAAAATCCCATATGGAAGATTATAAAACATCAAAAATTCTTATTATAAAAGAAAACTCTTTGCAAGCAGTCAAGCGAAACTGCTCAATCAGACCGAAGAAAAAGACATAAACAACTCTCTTACCTTAGCCCCGCCTATCGACAGATCAGCTTAAATGAAGATCGATGCGAGCAGGCTACCAGATTAAAACTTGTGAGCTGAATCACCAGTTGCCACCAAACGCGTGCCGACTTGTTCGGCAAAACATAACCAGATGGTTATATACTAAATGCAATGAAACAAATGAACCATACCAAATTTGAAAACAGGCAAATTCCATGAAAATAATAGATAGGGCTGTTCGTCAAAGATAACCAATTTTCTCACTTTTAATTCCCAGTTATATTTGGTGCAAATGTGTTCATTCTGTACATCAGATTGCTTCATTCTCTTTGCTATTCGTCCCCCTGACTTTTCATAAGCTAAGCCTTAAGCGGGTTTGCCAAGGACTTGGTCATGACTTGCCTAGACACTGACGGATATGATGCTACTTTCCCTTTTCCCCGTATTTCGTGAGCATGGAGAATACGATATGAACTATTTTATAACTTAGAGGAATAGAACTTTAAGATCATCTGTAGACTACCAGTGAAATTCCAACGAGACTGACGTCTTTCGTTTACGCTACTAACTATGTTTAGTTTTATCACCAATACTGCCCAGCTGTTAACAATGCCGACAACGTTCAAAGAAAATAAATTTTATCGATTAGATCTCGATCTAGATATTGCAAAGAAGCTGCTTGGCCTGGCAAATTAACCTATGAAGGCTGTAAAACAATGCCACTGGGGGCCTGCCTGATATTGTGTCAGTAGATGTCGATATAACTATACCACAAACAAACCATGCATACCTCCACATCCATATAGATAGACACAGCACGCGTACACAAGGCGTATACATCGGTTCTCATTTTTTCATGAAACTGCATCCAAACATTCACCACTTATATGCGATAAGGCCCCCATACTTACGAATAATTAAAAAAAAAAAGTGTTCACAGAATTGTACTTATAAACGAATTCCATGATAAATAATATCCTCAAACTAATCCCATAGCAAAAGGAACACCTTGTATGAGTATAGGCCTGCACCCCCACCTGGGACACAAAATCATCAGGTCTTGGTAAGCTCAAAACTCGCACCTGTTGTGTTTGTTCACTTGTTTCGTCGTTTCCGCAAAGATTACGTCGCCACACCAAGGACAACATTAACAGTAATAACAACAACAATACAGGCTTATTATACAGTAAGGGCAACGGCAAAGATACAGCCTAAAGGTAAAACACAACAGAAAATCAGATACAAAACGTGCTAAAATTGTCTTACCACTGCAGCACTGTTTGGGACGGGGGGAGCAGGCAAATATCTCCTTCTCCGCTGTGGGATGTTTATATTCATCTTATTGTTTGACCGGGTCTTTAAATCTCTCCTATAGCAATTTTCAGTACACTATCAAGCGAAACGAAAGCAAACATTCTTCAGCAGGAAAAAAAAATCTGACTCAGTTTCAGAGACATTTGAACTAAGGTCTCATACTTGTCTGTCTGCATAAGTTGTTCGTGTTTGTAAGTGTGGAACATGAGCCAACTTAACAGCAACTCGAGGCCTACGTTAGAAGATTAGACAATGCTTATCTTTCACTCTATGACTTCTTTTTTCTTTAACACTGAATTATACATATCTCGTCAGCATCATACTGACACCATCATGCTATTGATTGGACTGTTAAAGCCTGTTCTTACAAGCGTGTTTTCGGGGCTTTTTCTGGGCGTCTTTTTTCAGTCAATGAACATACGAGTGGTTTACTAAACTCGCTCCTTCCATTTTAATCGTAGGTGTTCCCATGTAAGTGTATTTTTGAGATTTAGTACTTTAAGAAAAATCACTTCCGCCAAAAACACGCTCACCAAATACAGCGCTCATTCTGTCAAATATTATCATCTTCCTTGAAGATCCAGAATGTTTCTGACCCATCAGTTAGAGTGTGAATCTGCGCAATTAAATTCCCTTAATCTGCAGCCAGGAACTATTTTGACATGTGATTTATTGTCAAAGTTTCTGTAGTTGAATGAAACAGTACAGCAAATACGGAAGTGGGTGCACAGTGTATTCCAGATTGTAAAAAATGGTGCATCCGTACAGCATAAATCTCATCATCTTGCTCTATAATAATTCCATATTTTTCTCTCTCCTTTTGGAGAATCTGAAATCACGTTACCTAGTTTGGACAATCATGTGGCTGAATCATCCAACCCTCTTCCCACCCTCCACCCCATTATCCCATATGTCATTATTTAAAGTAAACATCTTCATTCATGAGCGAAAAGTCAGAGCCCGAAGGTAAGAAAACCATACACTGTCCCTTTTATTAATTGAGATTATCAATTGCTGTAAAGAAAGTGTCTTAGTGATTTATCCATCAGACAAATGATTGTTCAAATCCCAATAAAATTTTGGCTGTCATCGCCACACAACCGCATCATAAACACAATCACTAATTAAATCCTTGTACGTCCTATTTTCCTGTTCAGCCAACACTAGAGGCCTATAACATATGATAGACACATGCACCGAATCGAAAGTCATTCACTGCTAAAGTATTACTACATCTCTAGCTGCACAGAAAGTTGTAGATCAAATTCACCATCACGTCTATCGTAACAAATTCCCCTTTGAATGTTTGCTTTTTTGTTCTTTGCTTTGCCATTCTTTTCTCAACAGGTACAAGCAGCTGTTACTCTACTCACATTCAAATCACACAGTTCTTCAAAGCTCTGCACTAGCTTTCACCAAGGCACACTGCATGTGAGAAACCTGTCCTGTAGTTTCTAGTACTATGTGTGACAGAGTGTGGTCACTGGACGGACACATAAGCGGAAGATACGGAGGAGGAGAGAAATAGGTAACACTTACTACGACTGAATGAAGCCAATGGAACCTCCCATTTCAGTAGGACATGAGGGCAGGGGCAGAACTTTGTTTTCTCAGAAATTGACATAACCGTTAAGGAAGCAGAACAGGTTACAGTACGTGTTGTGGTATCATAATGATGTTTCATGTAGAAATGCGAGGGTATCTTAGTGTGTTTTCTCCATCTCACCCAACCCAAAGTGTGATACGAAATAGTATATGGGTATTTACAACAAAAATAAAAAAATAAAAAAAACAAAAAACGAGCCCCACACACATATCTGTGCACATACCCTACACACTCGCAAAGAAGGACGCATTAACCCCAAGAGCTGTAAACATTAACAAAACAAGACAGCAAGCACAGAAGGGTGATGGAACAAGGTGTACCCGCAAAGGCCATAATTCTAGTCTCTTCAACTCTCCCCGACTTTGGGCGACACGCCTCTGATTAAGCCAGCCTGTGAATGTCTCTAGCAGCGGACAGACGAGCTAAGATAGCACGGTTCGGAACAATACGATACCCTCTTTTATTGGAATAGATGTATGCCTTACAGCAGATAGAGCTGTCTCGACTTTCGTTTCAGCGGCTTTAGTTTAAAAGGAAACTTCTTACGAGACCCAGGTAGTTGTACAAATCAGCTGCTGGATTATACGGTACACCTGGTTTCACTCTCCCCTCAAAAAGGATCTAAGACTCAAAAGCATGTGGAATAATAATGAGGTTTCAACAAGCCAGAGACAAAAAAAATAAAAATAAATCACCTTCTATCAAAATGACAATAACAATAATGATAATGATGTGAACAGTCATGTAAGTGTAATTTAATAACGTATGACATACACGTATGAAATAAATCCATCCGCAACTTCTAGAGGTAACCAGAAATTTGCGTAATTTTGTTCAGAACACACCAGAGCGTGACACTAAAGAAAAGAATACACACAAAATTAGGTGAATATGTCAAGACATTAGAATAATGCAAGTGAATGAATATTATGCAGTCTGAAGTCATAAGTACTAATGACAAGTACTTACCGACTGGTCTGATACAATACTTTAAAAAACATATTTAAATGTGTAAGGGAATTGAATGTGAGTCGGGATGGGATGGGGAAGCAGGGATATTCTACATCACATGAAGCATTCAGATGAAGAAAATAGTCTATTATCATTAATTTGCTGTATAAGATGAACATTCTGGCAGGGCCCATCTGTAACAGATATGACTGGGTCCTGCCAAATAATTCTGACCAAGACCATCTTCATCATGTCTCTCTTTGGTTGGTTTGTTTGTTTTTTTTCTTTTTCTTTTTGTCTAAAACTCTTATTACTGATTTAATGAAATATGACAAGATGTACTTTAACTGAGATACTGAAAATCCCGTTATAACGAATCTTGAAATGAAAACCAATTTTTTTTTTTTTTTTGGTCTGACAACAATCCCATTCTTCTTGGGAGAGATAAAGAATAAACGTGAAATTTAAGCGGAATAGTTTCTAACCAGAAAATTACTAGTACGCACATACAAACAAGTTTCTGCTCATTGGTCTAACGACACGCTGCTGTGTCGACAAACTGATATTCTGAGAAAGTGACGACTTGCAAATCCGGGAATGTCCCCGACATACTCAACACGGCAAGGCAATTAAAGCCAAAGATTGTAGAAATAGCTCTAGCATGTGTCCTCTTTTGATGTTAAACCATCCCTTTTGAAAAACAAATCTGATTTCCCCACAAGCGACCCCCCCCCCCCGGCCTCCTGCCTTCTCTCACTACATGACGCTCCTTTCCCCCGTCACCCATTTTACTGCCTCGCCACGCCTGGTGGCTTGAGATAATGTCTCGTCTTGGCGAGTACAGACTGGTGGACATAAGCCATGGAGCAACTCAGGCGTGACGTGGTGAAATCACTGAACCTTGGCTTGGTCCAGGAGTATCTAGATCCGCCCCTTCCCCTGAGCCCCAGAAATAGCTACATACATCATGTACTTCGCAGAATGCTACAAATCAAAACAGTGTGGCTCATCATTGCTGTTTGAAACTACACAGATTATGCCTTGATGCCCGTTTCATGGACTTGCATAAGGCCAAAGGATCAACTTTTACAGAAGAAGGGGAAAAAAATAAACTGATTTACTTGAGATGTCTTCCTCATCTTAAAAACATTTTAGTTATATATAAAAAGCATATCAAATATTGCACCCCCTCTTAATTAATAGAAAACACAAAAACTTATTTAAAGGAATACATTAAAATGTTTACCACACACACACACACAAAAAAAGTCATGATCTTCAACATTACTGTGAGAATACACAAGCGCTGGTTCATGACAAGGCCATAGGCCAGAGTGCCATCAACCCATGGCAGTCCCATAGAATAATCGTATCATGTTACAATACATAATATATTACATTCATCATGCCCGAGCAAATGATATACAGATCAGAAAAGATACCCATTTAAAATCACAGCGGCGTACCTTAATATAAATGTTTGTAGAAGTATTATACATGTACAGTATATTTTTTGCTCTTGTAGAAATGCCAGGACTGACCTCAGATATGCTTCAACAAAATAATTATCCTGATGGGACATACAACGTAGGCGTACAATTCACTAACGTGTTATATCACTATGCAAAATAAATGGAAACAGAGACATTTCAAGTTCAACCTACCGAGTTTCACTGTCGAAGATATGCATGGCGAAGTAAAAACTGCGATGTAAATGAAAATAGCATAAACTTTCTTGCAACTTTCATTCCAACCTGAGGTACGTATCCGAACTTAGGCTAGTTGACACACGAACGCACTGAGTATTAAATTAGTAGAGAATAATGTGTTAACTGCTGGGTAAATATTGTCTTCAAATTGACCAATGATACATAAAGCTACTAAAATTTTCCGCCAACTGGCTGTCACTTTGACGAAGTGGTGGAACGTGAAAGCACAGAGAGGCGAGGTTAGCTTGGGACATTCATTATTATTAAGGTATCACTGCAATTAGGACATCTTTTATAATAGATTGTGTGTCGAGAGGGAAGGAAGCAAAGGGTGTCACTTGTGCTCCCTTTCTATACCTTTAATTTGACAATCTTTTAAGTGGGCGGATTCTCAAATTCTGAAGCACAGGATGCCATTACACTAGTTCTGATGGGGCAAACTGAAAAAAAAAAAAAAGCCTGCCCTTGCCGTATTCAGTGCATTTTGGACTTAGAACACAAGTCACACTTTTGTATGAAGTGCTCCCTTCACAGGCTAGATGGATACAGACAAGCGGTGGATGGCATCTCACAGAAGTTCAAGACATGGATTATCAGGACTCGAGGTCAGAGCACAATTTGACTGTTTCAGTTAATGTTTGGGTTCCGTGCCGTGCATCCTGACTACCCAGTGAAAATACTAAAAGATGCAATTTTCCCCGACCTCTAACCCAAACCGTAAATGAATCCTGAACTTTCTCTCACCGTAAATCTATCCCTAACCCCATCCTTATCCTTAACCCTAATTGCAAGAGGTCAAGGTGGTCGGTACGTGCGGAATTCTTTCCTTATGTTTCAAATTTAATGTTCCGGCCAATATTAAACAACACTATCCACCACGCACGGAGTGTCACTAACTGAAAAAATCGCACTGGAACGGAGACGAAATGAAAATTTGTTTCCACTAGACAGATGACAATAACATCTGTTCGTTGCGACAGGACGAGAAGCCTTTTCCAATGTATGAATGTGTATGAAAAGATGTTTGGCCGTGTGTAACCTCAGTGGGGGATGTGTACATCTATTCTATGGTGTAAAACTGCTATTTTCCTGAACTATTCAGAGCTAAAGAGTTCACCCTGAATGCTCTTACTGCAGCAGACTGGATGCACCTCTACCATTTTGTTAATGATAATAACTGCAACATAAGCGACAGAAATCTATTTGGTGGAGTTGTAAATCATATGTAAATAGACAGGAAACACAAGCATACTAGGATAACCTTTTGACTTAAATGGGCTGTCGTTTTAGATATACAAAAACGAAATGGCAGCCACATCTTGATCGTAATCTGTGCACTTGAATTGTGTCCTGCGTGTCAGGTCAATGTGTTTTAGTTAGGGAAGCATATTGTGTGCACTGTTAATTTTGTTTATTTATTAGTGTGTGTGTATATATGTGTGTATGCGCGCTATATATCATACTTTCTGTTTCTGTAACTGTATTGTTATGTATTCAATGATCAAAACAAATTTCCTTGTAAAAGGACGAATAAAATTTATCTTGTCTTATCTTATCTTATCTTACATCTGCATTGCAGATAGGATACTGCACATTGACATGATCTCTCTCTCTCTCTTATAATTATATGTCACTTTCGAAAGATTATATTTCCTCTAATAAGACAAAACTGAAAATACTGGGAGGAATCGACAGTCAGGGAGACAGATATTTTAGGGAAAGTCAGACACAGCATATATTCCGTAATGGTAAATCATCATTGATAAGATCATTTATAAGTTGTACAACACAGGTATATCATTTTATAATTGCATGAGCTCTGGATTTCATAATAATTATCGCAAACTTACGGAATCCATGGTGAGGAGTATCCTCAAGTGTTAAGTCACTGAGAGAACGCGGAACACTATTAAAGGTTGACACTTTGGTGAATATTCCTCTCAGTCGCTGAACTGCTAAATGTCTGTCGTTTCCCAGATATTGAGAGCACTAACTCCCAATTCATCAATGTCTTTCAGAGACAAGCTGATTTAAGAGGAATCAAGCTTACCACCTTGAACCAACTGTCGACATATGTTGCCCGCTTAGGACAAGGTGAATTCGCCTTCATCTCTGTTTCTCCTTTGCAATTGTTGATCTCCCAGAAACAATGAACACACGTTACTGTATGGCAAATTAAGTCCATGGCCGGTGAGATTTATAACAGAAGAAAGAGTGATGAAATTTAACACTTAACACTGCCGCGCCTATGAGATACATAATAACAAAAAACACAAAGTAATCCCCGTTGTTTCAGACGGAAAAAAATGGTCTAAGCCAACTGCACAAAATGTAAAACTAGGAGATGGGAAGTTTTATCCAAATAACTATCCAAACATTTGGACAGCAGCTAACACAAGGGTAATATGCAGAATATACTTTGAAAGGTATAGATCTCCCACCTTTTTCTTATGTGATAAGTTGGTAGTTTGGATGTTCACAACACTTTGAAATAAAATGCAAAATCATGGGACACGGAACGTTATCCAAAAAACTAAACTACCCAGTTTCTGGATAGTAGCCAACAAAGGCATTTTGCAGAATACACTTTGAACAAGAGAGACCTTCTGCCTGATTTAATCATTATCATCCTTATGATCATTTCATAGTTTGTATGTTGACAACATCATCATTAACATTCAGTATTCACAACAGGTGTTACACCAAAGCGTCAAAATAACTGACATAGCACGGTATAATGAGATTTAATGTAAAGCTTGCTTGAACGAGTCAGGTAGAGTGCTCGTACACACTGATTAGTTCTACAATGGCTTGAACCAAAATTTACTCTTGAACAGGACATTCTTTGACAACATGAAGGGTTTGCTCTTAACGCTGGGTGTTTGAAGTACCGGTACTCCAGATTTTTCCACTGTAAACTTCGAATACAATTAAAAATAAATATAGACAGTGCACATCCAATCGTAGGAGCGAGGCAGAATCTGAAAACATGTATCATTACAACAGACAAAATGCTGAAATAACATGTTCTGTCACTGTACACTAACATTCCGAACAATACATTAGAGTCATCCCAGGACATGAAAATAATGCTTCACTGATTGTATTTTTTAGTAGTTGTCCAGCGACACCACATCCTCAAACACCGATTCAAGATAGGCACTATAAAAACCAACAAACTCCAGCTAAACGATCGAAATTAAAGGCACTTCACAAATAAAACGAAACAGATTGCAAAGAAAGCCCGCTGAACTTGTGCCTTCAGTAACACATGTGAAAAACGAAAATTTCACCACAAGTTCACATGAATGAGCTGTGCCCACATTTCTTAATCTGCAAGACACTCATACCAACTTATACAAGACAATTTCGCACGTAGCCCGACAAAGCAACGCCGAGTCAAAGCTAATGCACTGGGGATATAAATCTACTGTGTTGACATCAGGGAACAAATAAGCATAATGAGGACTTTATTTCATACCCTACCGCCTTTCCATTGTTCTCTCAAGCGCGAAGGTCGAAACAGACTTGGAAAATAGAGCAAGAAATCTTGCCCTCATAAACTCTTGTTTCACGAGCTGTCACGAACAGTGGGGTAAGGAGAGGAGCAAACCGAACTGTTAAATAAACAAAGTAAGCAGGTTTGGTCAGAAATAGCCACAGTGTGTAGATTATTTTGTGCACTACATTATTGGCAGCTGGTTTGTTCTGGTGAACTGAAATTTCCAGCTAATGGGGGTAGTATACCTGCTGTGACTGTATTACAATTAAAATTATTGACTCAAAAACTAAACTTAATATCTTAGGCGTTCTGAAATGCCGACAGGAGAAGAATTTTCATTTACTCAATAATTTATTGTTCTGTGCTGCACGGAAAGTGCAGAAATTGCTTAAAAATCAATATTATCGAAAGATTATAAAGCCTTTTGGCCTCCGGCAAACATATTAAATGATTAACAATGCAGCGACATGTATCCCTTGAGCTTTCTCATCTGCATGTTATTGCTTATCAGGTTGGCATCTATTCGTGCAGCGTGGTAATGATAACTATTAATCGGTCCCAGCTTTCTGTTGGACCGACTGAGTCGCCCTTTTAATACTACAGGACAGGTATTGACCGGTCATGATCAAACATTTATGCCTTTTACATCACACTTACAATGTTAAAGCTTAGGCTAAACAATCTCTTTTTAAGCTGACGTAGTTCAAATTATGTTTGTTATATTTCCCATAATTGGAACTTTAAATGAACTGACGAAACAGCACAAATTGCACACCTCAGCTAGTGCATGACTACAGATCATTCTTACTATTTGGATTTATGAAAGATCGGACTGCCTTATCACAGGGACATCATTTCAAACAGAAGATCGTGCTAAACATAATTATTGTTTGGCCTAGGGGTCTCCCCCGATACAGCAGAGATACAAAAGACAAAGTTCATCCCAAAAATGTGATAAAATCAGACACATTTTCCATTGAAGAGCCATAGTTATGGAGATAGCGTCACTGTGGGCCTGCAGGCACTAAAAAATCTTAAACTGTCCATTTACAAGTTGTTGTTGAGCACTAGAACGTACTTATGAGATAATTATTCACAACCACAATTAACATGATTCGACTGAGGATCAAGACACCACCTCTAGCTGTATATTATCAGCTTCCTTTACATTCTGAACTTTATTTTGGTAAAACGCACAACAGGAAAAAAAAAGGGAACTACTGAGTTACTTGGATCAAAATGAATATATGCAAATGATTTATTCATGAAACGTTGTCTACACCAATACACCCGACAAACCACACTAGGATTACAGTAGTCGCAAATATGCAAGCACAAATAACATAATTACTCCAGATGCTGAAATCTTACACCTGTGTCCAGAAATCACCGCGAAATAGAGAAAGAGCGGCCTAAATACAAGAAGAGCCCTGTATGTTAGCAACATCCTCAGCAAATACGCCTGGATATACCCTAAAACTAGAGCAAGAAAGTAGAGAACCTGAGACCTGGTAAGGCATATCTTGACTGCCAAATAATTCATGACAAAAGAGGAATGAACTGGAGGCTCCATATGGGTCGCACTGTGGGTGTGTGCGCTATATGAATGGGATAAAATTGAAACCACGGGGATGGAATTCCATACGTTGTAAGCCTGTTGTAGTGAAGATGGGAATAAACTGGCGCTATTGTCAGTAGAACAGGGGCGAGACCGTTTACAGCCAGCCCACTGCAGCCTGTTCTTTGGATCATAAGAATGCAGTAAAACTGGAAATGGGGACAGGAAGCAGGGGAAACAACCTCACTAAAAAGGCAAACTTTAATTACCCCCCTGCTGACCCTGAGGATCTAAGGACTGAGTTCGCTGCGAAATGCGTCATTTCATGACCAACTTTAGGCAATGAAATTTAATTTTGTTATTCCGAGCCCAGCTCTGCTTTGGCTAATGCGGCCGCCAGTTTTGCCTGATGACATGAAACTTTTCGTTTCCTACTTGCAAACGCCCGGTTCGGTCAATGTCAGATATAAGTAAACCCTAAGGTGCAGCGATTGGGGGCCAACAGCATTAGGCTGAGGCCCCTGAGGAACCTAAGGACCTCATCCTAAGGTACAGCGATTGTCAAGAACAGATTTGATTCATAAATGTTTCCACTGAGTAAATTTTTGTGAGAGAGCAGTGAGTAATTTTTACAAACGTAATTATTGTGCGAGCCAGCATAACTTGGTCTCGTAAACAATTTGTTTTGAACAGTTTTTTTCCTAATAGATAGACAGAAGGTGTGGGGAAGGATAGACGGACAGCGTAGGTGTGCATGACTGAGCACTTTTTATATCTCGTGTTTTGAACTAGGTTTAGTAGAGAGGGAAGGGGTGAGTAGGAATTAAATGTTATTGAGACGTCTGTTGACGTACAGAAAATCCGTGATCCAGAGTAAAAGCTCGGGGTTTTGAACATGTTAAGAATTTATTGCTATAAAATTACATTTTATTGTCTTGAGTGATTCGACCTTTGATGTCGACCCAAGGTCGTTGCGTAGGGCTGTTACTTAAAATAACTCGGTTCGGCAGCTGAGCTAGAGGTGGTTGCACCAATCAAATGTATGAATCTGGACGGAAGGTCGAGACATAGCTTTAGTATTTAAACCCGTGCAGAGCTTAGATAGAGGCCACATGTAGACAATCCATTTACGAGGTGGACGGCGATAGTCCTCAGCCAGATGAGAGACATAAGAGACGCAGTTGAGCAGTCCATATTGTGAGGAGCGCCATGAGTTAAAGCTCCAGAGCCTAAGCTACTTGGTTTGATATAAACCCACAGCGTTTACATCCAGCGCTCTCACTCCCAGTGAGGGCCGCATGGTGAGAGTCCATACTAATTTGTAATGATGAAAGTGAACCGTTCTACTTACTTTTGAAGACAGTTTCAGAGCTACCGCCAGACAACGCATGGTTGTACAAGCATTCTCCATGGCGTGTCTAGAGGAAATGTCCATATCATAACATGTCTCATTGAATTAATAGAATTTAAACTGTTATATCCGCCGCCACGTGCGCGGATTCTATTTGGCATTTACTCATATGACCTGCAAGTAGTTAGAGTGAATAAGTTAGTCTTTATAGAAAGCTGTAGTTTCATTAGTTAGATTCAGTTGCCTTTGAATTGATATTTATATTTATAATTATATTTGTTACATTAATTCCTGTAATTAAACTGCCCTACAGTTCTGCTAAAAATCAAAGCAATTGATTTATTTAGTTTTCAGAGTGCAAGTATTTTTTTTGTGTGTTCGTCGATTGTGGGAGCGGACCTCGAAAGAGTGTCAGTCGAATTATCCCCATCTAACCCACATCGCGACAGCGATAATGAACTTCATTATAAATGAAATTTGTTTGGTGTTATCTGAGCAACCCCGTCATTATTGAACATTACATTCTCGTATTTACTGTCGCCACCCAAATGGACATCGTCATAATCATACCATACGCAATTACATTTACATTAAACAACAAAAGCCAATCTGCCAGAGAACATTCGGTATTACTGGGCAACTTTAGCTATCTGACCACCAGGCAGGGATTCCATATTCTAAAGAGGTGCAATTTTTACCAGCCTTATGTGTGTGTGTATATATGTGTGTGTGCGCACTATGTATCATACTTTCTGCTTCTATAACTGTATTGTTATGTATTCAATGATCAAAACAAATTTCCTTGTACAAGGACGAATAAAATTTATCTTATCTTATCTTATCTTATGATGCTCTGCAGATGACACAGTTTTAATGACAGAATCGGAACAACCACTTCAGTGACTTTGGGACACAGTAGATGGAAAGTGAAAAAATGGGACTGTCTCTTAACGTGAAAAAGACAGAATGTATGGTAGTCTCCAAAAAAAAAAAAAACCCAATCAACCCGAAATGTAATCTGGTCAGCAAAGAGAGCAAATCAAACACGTTACAAAATTAAAATATCTAGGCTATTTGATAACACCAGATGGTAGCAGCATAAATGAAATATGGAAAAGAATAATATGGCCAAAGACATTCCAAAAAATGAGACCAATATTGATGAACAGAAATATTTATATCAACGACCACTAAATCAGAGAATGAAAACATATGTGTGGTCAGTGCTTTTATACGGATGTGAATGTTTGGTCAATGAACAAAGAAATAGAGAGAAAACTAGAAGCAGCAGAAATGTGGTTTATTAGAAAAATATTGAGAATGTCATGGATGGAGAAAAAATCAAATGAGTCAGTCTGAAAAGACCATTAATTAAAACAATAAGACAGAGGCAACTGAAATTTCTAGGGCACATTATTCTGTCGCCTCAGGAGTGTCGAACATTCTAGTAGTCACAAGGAAGACCGAAGGCAGTAAAAGCAGGGGTAAACAGAGAAAAACTTCCACTGAAAGTCTCAATTCATGGACAACAAATAAATGTCACATTAACTCCTTCTTGAGGTTGGCTGATGACAGATCCGAGTGGAGAACCGTGATCGCCATTGTCTGTTCCAGATCGCCAATGGTGATGATATGTGATACTCAGGATCTGATGTCTTCAAATTAATTGCTAAATCCATTCTCAGTTTCCGAACACCGCCAATAATTTGTCAACTTCCAGTTCAACTGGTGTTCTTTATATCAGATGAAGTTAGATTAACAATCAAAACGCAGGAACTTACTGGACACAGGCACATAGACAAACCCTGAAACAAGTATTCTGATGTGGAATGACAAATAAAAAAAAAAAAGCATCGTGACAAGCTGATGCGTCGGCACTTGTAGTCAAAGGGTTAAGACATTTTTATAGTGAAATTTTACCCCACTCTGCTCTCAGTAAAAGTTATCAAAACGGTCGCCGTGTGCGTCGGTGTGAGAATAGTGCTGAAAGAGCTGAGTTTCCATTGTAATACATGACGTGTTTTATGATCAAAGCAAAACGTTTATTAAAATTCATGTTTTAAATGATGGTCACAGTTATGCTCTGTGGCTGTAGCAGTATGCATGGGATCTTGCTAAGATTTTTATGGCTGCAGTCAGATTTAATAAGCAATGTTCTTCCTTCCCACTTAGGGTACTTGTGGGAAAGAACCGTTTAATGCACGAGAAAAGGTGTATTTTGTAGTCAGATAGATATTGGAAATGAAATTGGGGTAAAATGGGGGTGGATATGAAATAAGCAACAGAACTGAATGCGTCATATACCAAGTAAATCCCAGGTTTATCACGAACTATGGACATTTAATGGAAAAAATTTTTTTTTTAAAAGACAGAGTAGAGATTAGCACTAGGTAATTAGGATACACGAACCCGAAGTCAACGAGTGTGGAATAACCTAGACCTATGCCAATTCATTTGACACAACTGACACTCAGCCCACAGGTTAACAAATTTCACGAAAGGGCGTTTCACCATTCCGAGCATGAAAACATTAACAGTGGCAAAATCAAAATCGCAAGACAAATGACCGGCGAGAGACGCTGCTGCGGAATAGTCGGCATCTCTTGACACAACAAAGAAAACAAGTCCATCTGTCAGTTACAGAGCGACCTGAATGAAATGCTTATGTACGCCCACCCCAGGTATAATGTTCGCGGGGTTTTGTTTCAGAGGGTGCAGTATGTTTTTTGTTATTGTTATTATTATTTTCTCTTCGAAACTTCAACAAAAAGATGAGGGTATATGAGAAGGGATGGGCCAATAACTTTTAAGAGGAAAAGGCAAACCAGGTGGAAAGCCTGGCCGCTGGACATTTATGAGAATAGAGGATAAGATTTATCGTGTTTAAAGACGTGGCATAAGTATACAAGATATACCAGAAGAAGATATGGTAATTATATATTTTGTATTAAATATTACTGTAATCTCATATACATACAACCAGAGCTACAACACAAACAATAAGCTGACACAAAAGGAATAAATGGTGCAACATCAACTGTCAAGTTACTTTACACAAGAACATTCTTTTTCGCTCCCTCTCTCATCTACCTAGCACCCCCCCCCCTTCTCTCTCTCTCTCTCTCTCTTTCTCTCTCTCGAGTTAGCTAGCCAAGAGCATAAAATATTATAGCCTGGCATCTTGTGAACAAGTCCCCCACAACATCACGAAAAATGGTCTCTGCTCTTAGGCGTCCGTCAGAAATCATTCACCGTGTCTCATCATAATAGCAGCTACACAGATTTGCATTGTATGTCTTTATGTATTTATGTTTGTAATATGTATTTATTTAGTTTTTCATTATTTATTTATTATTATCATGATTAATGAGCTCTGCTAATAATAGTTGTTTATTTACTAGCTATGCGTAGATGCGTCAGGCTCCCACGCCATAATATACTGAAGGACATTGCATCTCTCTCCACTTTAAAAAGATGATCACGCCCAGGAGTTATCTACCAACAGAATTGGAGGTTAAAGAACACCATTTCCATGTGCAAATGAACAGGCGTGAAAAACAAGATGTACATAATTATGCAGATTTTGTTAGGTAAACTAACTACTCTGTATGTGCGTGTGTGTGTCTGTCTGTCTGTCTGTCTCTCTCTCTCGAACAAATACATTCATATAATCCCCCTCCTCTCTCTGAGAGAGAAAGATGAACAGGCCTAGAGAGAAAAAGAAGGACTGTCAGTATCTGAGGCCAAGGTCAGGAGATAAATCATTTTTAGATCCCCCTAAACACTCCATCGTTATCTAACAGGTTTTCTTGCTTGTCAGTCTAGAAACCTCTCCGAGCGGCTATTAACTGTTTGTGCCGGTATGTGTCTCTCTCCACCGGCCATATATTAATGTTTCCCCGTGAAGATAAAATATGTACTAAACTACAACTTAATCTTTTATGGAGATGCGAGATCAAAACCGCCGGTCCTTTTATCATTAATTAGGTTAGGATAAAGGATTGCTATAATAAATACCAACACAATGTATCATATGATAATGGAGATTGGGCCCAACTTTGCGACCGCAAAGGCTTTTTTACTACGCAACGTAGAGAAATGAAACTTGGCACATGTATGTAAAATTTATTAAGCCTGTACGTGTCGAGCTCATTTTTTCCCGAAACTCTGTACTTTTCCCAGAAATTCAGTTATAATTATCAGTTATCAATTCATGATTGCGAATACGACGTGATAATGTACTTCCGTCAGTTTCGTCATTTCCGCCTCTTACCGGAAATGTAAACTAGAGTTCATGATTCAACCACGCCAAGAAAACTTTGATACCGAGAATAGTGTTATACAGATGAGGTGAGTGCCATTCATTCATACCGAGAAAACTGTGTAGAAATATTTAGAGTGTGCTTTAAGCTCGGAAGGAAATATTTTTATTATAGATCTCGGAGTGTCAGTCATGCCAAGAAAACTTTGTCGAAAGGCTAGATCTAGGCCTCTCACGCCCCGAGCATCGAACAAGAGCTACTGCCGCTCACACAGCTCGGATATGCGTGAAATTTTACATGTTACTGCCCTTCGACCCGCAAAAGGTTCTCTTTTAGATTTGGAATCTTGAAAAGATGGGGAAGTATTTTTTTGAGTTTGCTTTGTGCCGCTAATTGATTACCTCCGATCCTTCATTTTTACGAACACATGAGCCCATGACATCATCACTTCCTGAAAAATTCTCGGTGCGCACTACTTCGCACACTGTACTAATATTATCCTATCTATCTATTAATCGCCGATTTTATGCGGATGACCCAAAGTGTCTCGACATCAATGTCTTTGTGCTGATTCCTTTCGGTCTGGAGTGGTGAGCTTTCTTTTTTTACCATTCGAAGAATGGGGCAGTTACTAGTCATAGTAATTTGTTCAAATATAAGGAGTAAACAGAAGAACATAGGACATTAATTTGAAATTTGTGACAAAGACTGGGCAATGTTTATACATAATTTAACCACTGAGTCTCATAATTATGGTATACTGACATTTCTTTGTGCTCCACTTAGTGTTTCGCATATATGATTAATATATATTATAAAGAGACACCGTGAATAATATTTTAGCTTACATATTAGCGCTTAAAGGCCATTACATTAGCTCACATCATTGGCAGTTCGTTCACAAGATATTAAGTTAGTCATGTAAACATCTACCATTTAGCTGAAGTAAAACAGAAACACAATTAATCAAAATAGAACACTATTTTGTCTCAATATTTTTCATGGAGGGTTGCAGATTATCTGATATGTATATTGTACAGGAGTCTTACGGTTTTTGTACTTTACTATCTCCTAGTCTACTATTCAAACAACGTATTATGTCCCCCATAGCCGTCTTCAGGTATCACAAATACTTCAGAATGTGAAGTGCCCAATCTGTTATAAAGACCTACACCTATCAGTAAACACCAGTCTTAACATACTACTTCGTCAACGAAAATTCAGCAATAAACGTTTCATGAGCCTCCTGTCTGATTTATACATGGCACTAACATGATCGAGCAGAAATATAAATCATTTAAAGGCAAACTGCAAGGGTATCATTGTGTTACTGAAGAGATGATTTTTTTTTTTTTTAAACCACATTGAAACGGCGTCTTGCAGAAGAGTGCAGTTCAGATGTCAAGCAACTAAATACACAGAAACGCCACTTTTATGGGTCTCTCTCGTCGAATACAAAATGAATGTGATGGTATCGGTAGAATATTATCCACAGAACATCAAGCTTCGAAAGATGAAAAACGTTTAGTACATCTTCAGTCATGCAAATCTGTGTAAATGTGCAAAGCTTTATCGCACAATCCGGTAACGTTAATTCTGAACAACCAAAAATGCACGCCAAGACAGTGGAAATGTTGTGTGAGCGCATTAAGTAGCGCTCTTTGAATACGAAGGATGATCTCACCTGATATAACACCATCTACTGGGCATTACAGCCATAGAGAAAAATCGCTTTCCAGGGTGAAGTTCAAATGTGTTTTATCTTACCTAAGTCTCCAGTACACTTATCATCATGCTGTCAAACTCTGTTCCAACCCCTTACAAACACGCCAGAATGACGATTGCTCTAAACTAGTGAGCAGAGCCAATGTAAATCGACTACACCACATTCACAGCCACTTCCTAGGACGAATCTC
Organism: Onchidella celtica; assembly: GCA_963931925.1. NCBI lineage: Eukaryota > Metazoa > Mollusca > Gastropoda > Systellommatophora > Onchidiidae > Onchidella > Onchidella celtica. The sequence continues at coordinate 18,076,774 of OZ007571.1, forward strand.
CGGCTGAAGGCGTGAGATCACAATGGAGTGTCAATGCATGTGAAATTCTCCTCCCTTATTTGCCTGTACAATGTGGAAGAGAACAGTCTCTTGAATCGTACTCTTACAATGCTATTCAAAATCCAGTAGTAACAAGGTTCATGAAATACGAAAGGGTAAACGAGCTCACTTAACGATTGTTTTTACGAGTTAAAGAGTCTTAAGTGTAGAAATCAAAGAAGAATTGAAAGGAGTTATGGAAACTACAAAAACAATTGGAGATGATCCTTCGGTTCAGTCACATCAATACACTATAGTCCATTTTATACACAATTAATGCAGTGCACATTTTTATTATCATAGTTTCTTTGGAATTTGCACATTGCTGATAATTAAGACAATGGTAAATACACATCAGACTGGTTTTACGAGTATGGGGGAGATGCTCTCCAGTTATATTTCTTTCCTCGCCGTGGAGAAACTGGCCAACCTTTGAAAGTATTGAAATCAAAGCCAGCACATTTAGGAATCAGTATCTGGGATTAAGATCTCCCATAGGGAGCCAAAGGATATAGTATGTGATTTATACATAATTCTACCATGTACATTCTTCCATATTTCACTACCATTTTAAGTCGCCGCCCACTGTCTTTGTTGCTATGACATCCAGTGTTTTCGAGAATTTAGTGTGCAACAAGGTCAGCAAGTATACTGAAAACAAAACAGGCTAACCCTAGCAGACTTTGCGAGATCTTTATTGGAGCTCACATTTCTTAATTCAGTAGCCTATGCCAGAAGCCGGATAACAATGCAATTTGTTAAAAATGCTGAATACAAATTAAATAGTCTGATATGCATGCTAAGTACACTGATATGAACAACATGGATTCATGGGTCTGAAATCTCATTCTGTAAGTGACACTGGCCTTCACTCCCTCAGATATGAAAGTGCATACCAAGAAGTATGAAACGGACAGACAGTATTCCTGAACTAAAAAACTTAAATGTGTGGCTTAGCCCATAGACACGCAAAATTGTGCTGTTTCGGCAAGAAATACCGATCGTACCGCAAAACGTGTGCAGGTCACGGCAAAAAGTCACTTACCTTTTGCAAAACAAAATTGCATACGGCCTCAAGCGCGCCCCAGTGATAATAATATAGCAACAGTTGGAGGTGAGATTATCATTCCTGATGACTGAACTATTTTATAACCGAACCGAGCTGTGGACTTCAATTGAATTTGATGATAAAACTGGTAATACAATCTTTATATTTGGTGAGAAAGCAGAGGTTGAATAGTCAAGTCGGGTTCTGTTGGCCAAGAGGCCACGATTATTCGTTCGCGTTGATTCAACTTCTATTTACAATCATATTTTACCGCAACAGCGAATGAGTTAAAAAAAAAAAAAAGAAATGTTATGTGGTCCTGCAATGAAACGCAGTCTAGTCACTTTGTTTTCATAAAATACGTGTCAATGGTAAACGGACGGTAGTAAAAATAATTCCCATTTATATTAAAAGTGTATGCTAAGCTTGTTTACGAATATCTATATAATTATGCAGCGACGAATAACAAAACGCGTTTTAAATGCACATGAGCACGTATTATACATACTTACGTTCCTGACGTGTAATTTGTAATTAACTCCTGAATGTATCCCCATGAAAAAGACACATACACGCACAGAGAAAGCGCTCATTCAGTCAGACACCACAAAATGGAGGGCAGCAATGAAGCAAGTAATGAAAACAGTAAAGGCAAATGTTGTATTTTTCTTTCTAGCTGATAGAGTGCATAGACTGACCGAACTGTGAAATGGGAGCAAACATCGTTTAATGTTTGGCTGGCTTTGAAGTCGGGGATTTGATCCGCATTAGTGCACATGTGTGATTTCACAGTTTGCTATCCAGGATTTGGGCCCATAATAAAGAGCCAAGTGCCTTTTGGTTGTTCATGTTATGACCACTGGGAGGTACGGCCATTAATGGTCCCTGTGAGAGTTTGTTTCCTCTGTGTACAGTTTACAACACGCTCTTGGGATCCCTGTGCTCATAAAGATGATCTTTCATTTTTTCGCTTGAACTTTCTCCAAAACGACATAAATTTTTTAGTATATTTCAGTCTCTTCTTCTTCTTTATTTGGGTGTCTATCGCTCTTTCTCGCAAACAAAAACACTGCCAAAAACACTACCTGAGTTCCCAAATGTCTCCCCTCATTCCCACCTGTTTACGGGGAAGGACCCACGCCAATGGCACATAAATAAAATAGCAATAAATTATACAACTTAGAAACAAACCAGGCATTTGAATTCTGCAAGTTAATCATTCTATTCTGATACATCACAATGGTCGGAGATGATCATAAAGCATGAGAAAAGGCAAGAACTACCTGACAATCATGACGCCCCCCCCCCCCCCCAAACATAAAATGGACGAGATCTTAGATACAATGAAATTGCTCTTCACGCTTGACATAAAAAAAAAATGTTTATATTATTATTTGCTCTACGATGAACTAAAACACTTTAGTTTAATGTTGCGTTGATTCTGCAGTTTTACATTTTGGACGTCCCCCTCTTGAAGATCTTGATTAATATTATTTTAAGTTATTTCAGACTCCATTCATCTGGTTTCAGTAAAAATAATATAGCAATACTCCGGGGACAATGTGAATGTGGTTAAGTGACTTCCAAACAATGAACTCACAATGTATTTTAAAATACAGAAATAAGAACTAAAAGCTATATATCCGGGTGTACTGTTACTGAAGACAACGCTTTGTTGCAAGGTCAAGATTTTGGTATTACATTACAGCACTATAGGGTGTTTATCATCCGAGCACTAGGCCAAGTAGGGGGAATTGGGAGAGACAGACAACTCGAGCAACAGCATTAATTTTTGTTTTTTAAGCAATCCTGTAAATATTTAAAATTGATGCTTACATCATTCTGTTCGTCCGAATTTTGCTGCACCTTGGGGGTTATGTGAACCAAAATGATTGCCAAGAGGGGTCCGCCACAGAGGTACGAGGATTGGGGCGGAAGTGCGTGTGTGGGGGGGGGGGATAATTATGGTCTCAGGAGACGACTGATTTTCAGTCGAGTGCAAATCAGGTCTGTATCTCCAAACTGACAGCTCTAGGCTCTGCAGTCTTTGATTCAGGGATTTTAGTAATCATTGTGTTGATGAATCAATTCAGACTACCTTTAAAAAAGGGAGGGGGGAGGGGGGGTTGTGAGGTCACCTAAATCCCGCATGGCACCATAACTACAGCAAATATTCCAGATAACTGCTCCCAGTGGCAGGTCATGACAACTCGAGGACAGGGTTGAGAGTACTAATCTTCCCTGATTACCAGATTGAAAATCTTCACCAAGAATCCTGCTGGGACCATCATAGGCCTCTTGCAGTAGATAGTAGCATACCCATAAAGATTGGGTATTCAAAGTATGGCACTTTACGACATGCCAGTGACGACGATAATACCTCTTCACTGTCGTAATGGTCACCAAGCAAACAGTGGGCACCGTAGATCGGCATTAAAACTGATCACAGAATGGTAGTCAGAATAGCAAAAGTACAGAGGTGATTATGAGAAATCCGGATACTAAGCATCGTTTATTTAATGGTTCTACGCAGTGACATATCTTATGTGACAAAGTTCAGGCTTGTCATAACTCTAGCCGATCTTCCTTGTTTCTGTCCAGAAAATTATATGTGACAGCACTGTAAGTTTCACGAGAAAGCAGAAACACTATCCTTTCACCAACCTCCCATTTGTTTTTCCTAGATGTGGATTTAATTTCAAACCTTTATAAGCATCGCAATATTTGAATTCCCAAAAACGATTACCTGCATTTTGCATCACAGCTCTCCCTGACTGTCTCAGAAGTGATGAGTTCAAAACAATTATTGTCCAAAATGAAACAAGGTTTCCCATTGACGTTCACAATCATGCACAGCCTCCAGGTGCTAAGACAACTCGCTGATAGACTCTACTTGGTAAAGCAAACCTCAATTTCTCTCTATTAACTAGCTCGCCCAGATCACAAAGTGTGAATCTGTCAAACAGTGATGCTTGGAGACAAACAATGACACATTATTTTATTTAATGAACCTAGTCCATCCATTCATCACAGTTGAATTGATTTATTTAGCTCTAGGTCTCAGCTTGCCAAGTTTATACTTAAAGACACGCAAAGCATGAGCGCCTGTGTATGCTATCAAGATAGACCGGTCCACTGCCCACGTTCAACATTGTTCTTTTCGCCCTCTGTGCTAAAACCACCCCATATATTATTATGAAACTAAAATTAGAAAAACATTCACATCCCTGTTAGACTAAGGATGCAGATACCACTTTGTTGCGTTGCAGTTGCGCGGCAGTCGCGCGGGAGACGCGCCGGATTTTGTTTAATTAAGGCGAATGAATGGAGATACGCACACATCCGAGCCACGAGCACATCGCAGGGTCGCTAGCAAGATGGAAGTAACATACGACTGCCACACGACAGTATGTCGCATATGCGCGCCTAACCTTGGTGTTTTTAGGCCTCTAAATCTTCGTGTGACAACCGTATGACATAATTATAACTGAATATCTCATGATTCAATGGAAACAAAAAATAAAGTCAATAATGTGAAGTTTTACACAAGAAAGTTCCATTTTTATCTATTTGTTTAATATGTAGTGCGGCGTTTTTCTTTCCTAATGTCACATAATATAAATGTTATCTCTAATCCTGAAATCTGTTTTCCTCTCTCACTTTTTTTCTCCTAATCCCACGGCGTGTCCCACTTTACAACCATCTAAAAACTCACTTGAGACACATAATAAAACATTAATTTATTCATCAAAAAACTTGTAGACTTACCGCAGACAGACCCAGTCCGGCTAGTGTACTCTGCTTTCATGTGAAGGTATGAACACAACACGGTATTTGCTTTATATCATGATATTATTTATTACGCATGGCCTTGACGCAGTGTGTGGACTTTCATTAATTGTATATTAAATAAGTGGGTGGGTGGCTGGATGGCCAATTTTTATCTTATTTTCCTTTTCTGCAGTCGAAAGAAATGAAAGCACACATACACACACAAATACATAGAGAAAGAAAGAAAGAAGGAGAAGGAAAGGGCGAGAAAAAAAAAAAAAGAGTGAGCGAGTAAGAAAAGAGAAAGAAAAGAGAGAGAGAGGGAGAAAGCGAGCGAGAGCGAGCGCAAGAGAGAAAGAGAGAAAAGAAAAAAGGCGCAGAGAGAGCGGGGGAGAGAGAGAGAGGTAGAAGGAAAAACATCGAGATACAGAGAGAGAGCGGGAGAGAGAGAGATAAATACATGTATAAGCAAAAATGAGAAATTCTGCCGAACAAAACTACAGCAGCAACAACGACGTGCCAAAATTACACAGATATCTTTGGTCTTTCGGAGACTAGCGAATGGTTTACCATGCAACGGCACGGTTGTAATTACGAATGAAAAACAAAATGAATGACATGATATTATGAAATAGAAAAGAAAATATTAGCAATTGTACAGACATTACGAACAGAAAACACTGACAATGCTGGAGTTATGCTGAAAAAGATTAATCGATTAAAAAAAAAGTGTTCTGTAGGTCAATAACAATGTCTATTTGACTGCTCGCTCACCTAAGAGGCAAATTCTGGTGAATGTCTATATACACAGACATACCGGTAAATGATCGATCCTGCACTACTGCTATAATAGCGATCTGTGGAAGGCCACCACTTCAGCAACCCTGCACGTTTTCGCCCGTGCACCACTTCATCATTCTCCTGTTGTTCTTGCACTGACTGACCTTTTCTCTTTATCTTTTTTTATTCGATTTTTACAAACATTCATTCAATGGCTCACTAATCGATTGGCTTAGTGATATAATTCATTCACTCTCCCCTACCCCCCTCCTTCCTTCCGCCTCCCCAACAAACGCACACAGACAAAGCTAAAGGCATTCACCCTGTAAACTCATTCGTTCACGCACTCTCTTACTCCTTCACACTCTGTCCACTCACTCGTTTACACTCACGCACCCACCTACACATAACTATAGTGCAGTCACTCAATTTTTTAAATAAAAAGAAATAACTAATCACAAAGTCTTTAAATTAAACTACTACTACTACTACTGCTAATACTACTACTACCACTACTGCTGCTACTACTACCCATACTACTGCCACCACTACTGCTGCTGCTACTACTACTACTACTACTACTACCACAACAACAACTGCTGCTGCTACTATTAGGCCTACTATAACTACTCTTGCTACTACTAATACTACTGCTACTGATAATAATAATAATAATAATAATAGCAATAATCTACTTTCGCCATCGGTTACAATAATAATAATGATACTACTACTACTACTACTACTACTACTACTACTACTACTACTACTACTACTACTACTACTACTATTACATTGTCAACTACTACTGCATTCCTACTACTTCTACTACTACTACTACTACTACTACTATTACAACTACTACTGTATTCCTACTACTTCTACTACTACTACTACTACTACTACTACCACTATTACAACTACTTCTGTATTCCTACTACTTTTACTACTACTGCTACTGCTATTACTTCTACTATACTCCTAATGATAATAATAATAAAAACAAAAAAAGCATCTGCTATAGCAATCGATAGTAATAATGGTGATACCACTACTACTATTGCTACTATTACTTCTACTACTGCTGTTACTACTAAAAATGAAATAAAACAACAACAACAACAAAAAAGCATCTGCAATTGCAATCGATATTAATAATAACTACTGCTACTACTACTACTACTACTACTACTACTATAACTACCACCACCACCACTGCTACTACTACTGCTACTACCGCTACTTCTACTACCACTACTATCGCAATTAACAATAATTATGTCGTGTCTGCCACATCAATCGGCGACATCAGCATCTACAACAATAACAAAAAACAAAAAAAATACATATTATTATGTCAGCCTTCCACCATCTACTTGGAAAAAAAACCCTGACCAGTTCATCGCAACTTTTCAAAAAACGACAACAACAAAGAAACAAAACAAATTATCATATCAAATACCAACAATAAAAACAAGAAAACTGTAAATGATCAGAATGTACCAACTTACTGTTGTCTCACCAGAGAGGCTCAATAGTTAGCTCATTCATTCACCCACAACAATTCCAATCTTGTCCCTGAGTCCCCCAGCCAGCAAATAACCCCCGTCTCACCAGTAACTGTGCGGCCAATAAAATATCCTCAACGCAAACATCTCAATCGGATCATGGGGGATACTGAAACTGTGTGACGGAATGGGGCGTTTAAAATATGGCTGGAGGAAGACAGGAGGGGGTTGGCTGCACGAAGGCGGAGAGGGGAACAGAGGAGAGGTACGCAGGCCGAAAGGGGGGGGGGGAGGAGGGGAATAGAGAAGGACAGGAGGTAAGCAAAACGCGGAGCAGGGTGATCTTTGGCCCGGTTGATAAAAAGGGTTTGGTATATTGTTTTACAATGTCAAAAAATTTTCTTTTCAGTTTGTTGGCTTAGTGAGGGGCTTAACTGCGGATCCCACAACCCAATCTCCATTCCAATTTTTTTAAAATCATATTTTTTGTTCGATTGTTTGCTGTTTGTGTGTTGTAGTTTTTTTTCTGTAATGTTTTAAAGTTTACCCCCCCCCCCCCCACTCCTCCTCCTTCTCAAAGGAACACGCCTTTCCACTCAGTAGTAACCTACAAAATTATGAATTCCACTCGTTCTCTATGAAGTCAACAAATAAACAACTAGAGCAGGGGCAACAATTTCACGTAATTCAAGAATGTCTTGCCTGTCTTCTTACTCATCCCAGTGACAATTATTTCACACTTTCACACTTACAAGCACTCTCATGGAAAGAAACTAATTCTCATGCAGCTACTAGTTCTTTCTCTCTCTCTCTCCCTTCATATCCCCAATAGTTTCTATCACCATCGGTGACTACAAAATAATCGAAAGAGTCAAACTTACAGTGCTATATCGTGCCTACCTGTTTATCTCCCCTCTCCTCCCCCCCCCCCCCCAAAAGAAAAGCGAAATAACTTCACTCAGGATCAGCGAGTGCCTTAACTTCCGTGAGGAGCACTCTAACTCAGGATTCCAATGAGGCATTTTGAAACAGCTAAACATTTCAGAGTCTATGCAAGCCCTGAAACAGTTTTTTGTTCAATATCTCAGTTCAGCTTTTTGTGACTTACTTACGATATTGAATCAAGCCCTTCACCTTATAAACCCCTCTACTAATTGCCTCTCATCCAGACTTCTAGATATCTGTATGATACTTCTTCCGTCTGGTAGGATCGAGTAGTTCTTGGAAATTGGATTTTTCTCATATTTTCAAGTCCCTGGTCCTATTGGGGGGTAGGATCGAGTACCTAGTCTTCTCGGATAAGGACGAAAAAATTCGGAGGGCCCGCGTGCACGTTGCGCACGTCAAAGATACCTTGGCAGTTGGAAATCGTAAAGAGCAGGCCGAAAGGCCGCTGCCCGGGCAAAATTGAAATTAATAGATTAAAATTTATCCATATCATCTCCCCCCCCCCCCCCCCCGCCAGAACAAGAAATAATAAAACAAGTAAAGTGAGGTGTAAATGCCAAGGGCAGCGAACCTCCTAAAATAAAGACCTCAAATCAACTTCTTCCGTCTTGTTCCTTGCTCTTTTAACCTTTTCCCTCTAGTTCCCATCTATTTACTGTTCTGTCCGTTCCCATCCCCTGCCCCTGTTTTCTTTTTTCCTTCTTTTTACGCACACAAGGTTAACCTCAACCAACACCCTCCTATGATTGGTCAGATTCCCTTTATCTCTGTTGAAGGTCATCACGGAATGCCAAACATCACCAGTGATCTAACGAATATTATGAACTGATATTGTAACTGGATTACATGTGTCCGTGTTAACCCTGTTGCGGTCCTGCTACACGAAGACCACGCCTGGGGGCTTTTTTGCCAATCCTGGGTTGTATACTTTGAAACCAGAAGAGTTTGTTTGGGCACAGTCTCCAAACCAACGAAACAAGGGGGACTACTCGGGGACTGTTATTGTTCAGAATCTGACAGGAAACAGTCAAAAAACTGATATAATGTACGAGACAACAATGTCGTTTTGTAAAGAACGCCTGGTGTTACTTCTGAATTTTTCTAACTGATTGTTCATAAATTCCTCAAATGTGTCAAACTCTTACGCTCTTAGGTGTTTCTTGGTTGCAATATTTTTTATTATTATTATTTTTGATATCAGTACACAGATACATTTATTGTATTGCCTACTTAATTGAGATAGTGGAATTATGCCGGTCATTAAGACGTAGAGCGACAGTAAATGTCAGGTGGCAAACTGAAAATTCCCAAAGAAATTGCTGAGATTTTTGGACTATTTTCTCCGGACTAGTTTCACGAAAGCACTTCTCTGCAATGCATGCGGCAATATCTTGTTTGATCATCACTGCAGATTTGTTTTCTTCGAGTTCATTTCACGTCTTGCTTGATAAACAATAATTATTATATTCTCATTTGGAGACCACTGTTTTATTCCATCTCATTAATGAGTTCAAGAGAAAAAATCATACATAATATATGGCCAACAAAAAACAAAAAAAAAACAACGAAGTTTATAAATCTTGATCACCATAACTATACAACCCGGCAGTTCAATGAAATACAGTAATAATGCCACTATCCCGTCGCGTCGAGAAAAATTAACTGGACGGTTTTCTAGTAGAGAAGACCGATAGGTGGTTAAAAGACAGAGCATTGAGCAAGAAGGCAAAGAATATTGGATATGATCCCCTGCACCGCTGGTTTGTCTCGTTTCTTGCAAGCTGACTTTTCCTTCCAAATCTGCAGCATAATCTGCGATTTCAACTCCACAGAAGTCGGCTGTTAAAGTTTGTCTTATTCTATCTTTCCAACGTATCATTAATTTCGCATCTTATTTCTATCCAGATCTTTTGAGAGATGGCAGGACGAAATGAAAATGAGACCCATCGTAACACTGACCATTCACGATAACGGTTATGTTGATAATGATGACGATAACCACGACATTAATGGCAAATGGCAAATTCGTGCTAACAGTCAGACCTATCTTGATATTTCACCTTATGTAACCTTGTGATCTACGAGCATTCACTACTGGAAAAGAGTCTGCATACCTTTTAAAACTGAACAACTGAACCTGAGAATGCCTTGATAGCTGGCGACAGTATTTAAAAAAAACACAACAGACAGTACTTTGACAGTGTGGATCACAGAAGGATCGTTCTCCAAGACACAAGGAGGTACAACGATAACAAAAATGCCATGAGGAAACACTTGTAGTTACGCCAGATATGCTTTTGCCCTCTGACTCAGGAGTTTATTATTCATTATCTCTTATCGGAGAGACGAGCATGCAAAAATTACATTGCGGTTCAGATATTCAGTACAGTAAAGATGGATGTCAAGGGAGAGTTACATAAGAAAGAAGTTCATTCAGAAATTTGACTCAGTTCGACGAGACATTTCGACCTCGTGTGTGTGTGTGTGTGTGTGTGCTCATGGGAAAGAATATAGGTGATCTTAAAAAGAAGAGGACCCTCGTCAAGCAAGTGTTTCGGCCTTTTACGCCTTCACATTCTCAGGGGTGTGGACTGGACATACCAAAGCATGCCTAGGGTGTGGACCACGCCCATACCTGGTCGTTCTCCTACTGTTGTTGTTTTTTTTCCGGCAGTTGTTCACATGAATGAAACAGGACCGTCAAATGAGAAGTCCTACATACTGTATGTTTATAAAGCTCGAAGAGCGACATGGTTAATTATCAGAATATCCAACACAATCCCACTTACTGTAGTTCAGGTTTTTTCACATGCTCAGTTCTGTAACTTGCATTTTAAACTAACATTTCATCTACCATGCGATTTCTCACTCTGAAGGCCGCTCTTTTTCTGGGGCTGCAAGGGGGTCTCAATTAATCCTGCGCCTTTACTTCCTTAAGATATGCGTCGCGCGAGCTTGTCTGTGTCATTTGTTAATGGGCCTTATCGCGCTTTGATTTCCGTATTGCCGAAAAATGATCACATTAATAAATAGCCATAATCCGGAAATTACACAGGAGAACTATTATGATCGTGTGAATAAAAATGTAACCATCTGTAGCAATAATCATAAAATTGATTCTCTCTGATCAATATCCCAGCGTCAAACCTTACAGTACGATCTATCACTCTTGATTTGTATATAAACTCTGGTGGCCAGACATCTTGAATAGACGTGAAATTAAGCATTAAATAAACGTCTGTTGTCAAGTCTATTTCATTTTATTAACAGTCTTGTCTTTTCAGATCTGAATTGTCTCATCACATTTCAAAAGCACTTAAGCACAAATGTCCATAATAATCTGACCCAGAGTATGTAAAAACGGCTGACGATGTGGTCAGCTCTCGGCGGAGACCACGATCTAATGAAACTGGTCTCCAATCCTCTTTCCCGGCGATTCTTCACTGTGTGAATCATATTTCCAAGTTTTTAAAAAGTATCCAAAAAGTATTCAAAAATATGTAAAAAAAATAATAACAATAAAGAAACTACTCACAAAGACAAGCCTGTCTCCTTCAGAGTTGAGTTTCTTCAGCTCTTCCCTGAGATCAGATAATCTAAACTTCAGCCTGACCACCTCAGCGTCTGTCAGTCCAAGCAAACCATCCTGGGCCCAGTCAAACGCTGGCCAGTTGTCCTCGTTCCAGTCTGATAGTAGAATGTGATAATTATACTTTAAACCACACTAAAACAATGAGATGCTGGAATAGACCACAGAAGTGCACAGGAGAGAGCAGGTTGATTTGCAAGGGACAGCGTGCGTGTAACCAATTTAATAAAGGTAGAAGTAGGGCAAGATAATACTATATTATACTTAGCCATCAAACAGACATGGAAACGAATACGAAAAGACGATTATGAAAATGATAGGGGATTAAGCTGCAAGGCTGTAGGGCCTCATGACATTAAGATCGTAAGATAATTTACTCAAAGCCAACATTGCTTGCAGCTATCGCCTTGCATAGAAAATGAACATTTCTCGATGGTCAAGAGAGATCCTCAGCGGTCAGACCAACTATTGCGGGACACATCCCTAGCTATTGCATCCTGTCTTGAATTATGTAAATGCATCTCACTGATGCATTTATCATTGGTCCCACAACTTCAGTAACCTTTAGAAGAGAGGCTTACAATGGCAAACTAATAGAAAAGCTGCAGTGTTCTCCAAAGTATATCGACCGTTTTACAGTTTGCCACCTTTCTTTTCCTGCTTCTTGCTGAACTCATCTTAACCAGTACATATTAGTACTTCTCACATTAGTCCGCTGAGTTGATGAGTTAAAGTGACAATACATGCAACTCACATTACTGTCGTTACGGCCATATTATTATATCATGAGTAACATAAACAGATCGACCTTTTAACAGTACAGTTGCTCTTAAATTTTTATTTTCAGGCCCTTGCCAAATATACTTCCATGTTGACAAAATACAATGTATCTTGTCCTTTACAGAAGAAACCTCGCTTGCGTACTGCTTTCTCAAACAATATCTGCATCAATATTTCACCAAAAACAAGGTCCGGTGGATGATGTACTGAAAAGAGCAAAGTTACTACCTTCTCAGTGACTTCTACTTAGTAAGGTTCAGATCACATTGCATCATTCCCAGCTCAAATTCAAATAAAAGATGAGCACTATTATAACTGCCATGGTTATATCAGGTCTAGAGTGTGATAACAACAATTATGTTGGTTAATGACTGACGAAACTAGGGACAATGAACAGGATGATGCCGCTTGGTCGAACGTTATTTCCCATCAATATCTGTTGTGAAATCTGCGAACTGAATGAATTCAAACTGCTTTGTAAGAAATCGTATAGGTAAAAGATTTCCTCACTATCCCTTAGAAATCCTAAATTATGTTGCGTTCTATAGCCTATCCTTACCATGAACTTCTCTGAATATCTCATCGTCTTCGTAATCTTTATTCTTTTCCTTCAGAGGCGATGCGGATCCACCCCAAAGATCCATGAATTCTTCACCAAATTCTCTCAAATCGGCAATCACAGATTTGACGTCTGCCACGGATTGTTTGTGGTTGTTTCCGCTGGACAGAATTTTGGCGCCAGAGGGCAAGGTTGCAGGAGTGACGTCCAAGTCGAAAGGTGAAAACTCAAATGGAATGTGAATGTCGATTTTGTCAAGGTCCTTGATGGTAGAACCTTGTCGTTTCTCTGTGGGGTAAAAATCAATAACAATAGTCACAGTAAATGGTATATAAAAAAAAACTTCGTGAGGAACATGATTCCAGGAGTGGAAGCCAGAATTGTGGACTTCCAATCTAAATTACAAGTCGATAACACCAAAAGATTTAACAAGAATGCATAGAATCGTTTGATTCTTTTAAGGCACCAGTTTTTAAAGGCTGTTGTTACATAGAACTGCTGTAGCTGAACAGTGAACACAACTCAATATTTTCTCTACATGGCTTTGTAATTGGATTACGCCCTAATAACAATATCCGTTTTTAAATGGACGGCTGTTCTGACCATTTCTTCATTTAATGCCACAATACAGTAAATCTTACATTTAGTTTCTTATGATGGTTTGAATATTTGCCATTTACTGTGCAGAGATGTGACGGGGATTTTAACTGTCATATACTTTTGCCATTCCACGATTTTATACACACGGGCAAAGTCTGTTTATTATATTATATAGTGTACAATAATTGTCTCCATGAAAGATATCTACAAATTTGGGATGTTACATTTTCCATGAGTCTAAATACAAGATCAGCGATAGATACAATAACGATTTGTACTTGCCTGGGAAATTAAGAGCATGAGAACTTAAGTATCCATAAAATGAAGTGTTGTCAGTGTATGTGGCGATTTTCATATCTGATAATGCACTCAAATGATGCAAAACTTTTAATGTCAGTGAATTTTATTGTAAGCAAAGTACGACAATTTATCTAACTTACCTTTTCTTTGTTCGTATAACTGATGAAATGGGTCTGGATCTTTGGTGGCGTGGGTATGTACACATAACAACCTCTGATTAGAGGAAAAGAACATACAGAATGTTGGCATACAGATAGCACAATAAAAAAGAGGTTTAGCCAGAAAAAAAAAAACATATGTCTAGTCAATAGAATCTAAGAAGAGCATAGCATAAATGATAATAGATCTTTTCTTTTAATTCCAAAAGTAATGCAAACTTTAAAACAGAAATACCTCTGGCCAGTTTTCGAATGTTTATGTGAAAACAACAACGACCAACAACAACAACAAAACATAACTTTCTCAAATAGCTAAGCATCTAGAGGCGTAAGTAACAATGCAAACGCTTGCAGTTTTAGTGACTTCTAGGTTTTCACTTGGTTAATAAAAAATGAAATGTTCCCTTGACCATGAAATTTAAGAAAATAATGGTCTTTCTGAAACAAGCTGATATTAAAGACCCGTGGAAAAGGCAATTTTCCATAATTAGCATACATATTCACATGTACCTTGTTTAGTTCATCTGTGTCCTTCTTGATGATTGTAATGTCGTTGTTGAATTTTTGTTCTCCCAAAATGATTTTTACAGTTTCTTGTCTCACTTTCTCGTGTTCTTTTTTCAACCTGTTGAGTGGATACATAGGCTATGTACCGGTAGATATGACAATGTACAGATGGATGAATTCCATGAAGGAAGGAGTGGTTGGAGGCAGGATAATGACTGATGGTGGGATTATAAACGAGTGTGGTATTTGTATGGACCATAATGATACATGATACATGGGGTGGATCTGTCAAAACCGGGCTAGAGGTGAAAATCAAAATAAAATATTTCTAAGACGATTTCAAGCAAAATATCTTAACTGAAGGCAGAAAAAAATAACAATTCTCTCATATTGTAAGCAAATATCAATTTCCATAGAAAGCTTTGGAGGGGTTTTCTGAGGAATTTGGTCGTTCACATAAGCCCTGCTTGGTCACATCTTCTCACAAATGGATAACTTGATGGAAGAATGAATGGTTGTTAGTGGAAGAAATCAAACCTAAAGGTGGAAGTAGGAATGAATCATCTAAAGAGAAGTCGGTGGGATAGAATGAAAAAGTAAAACAATATCTTCTAATACTATGAGAATATACATCGGTAGATGACATTTTCATAAACAAGGTGTCTTTCCTCTTGTCATTATCTAAGCAACAGACATACCTGACCACAATCTCCTCCTGTTTTTCGTTGTCAGTTTTCTCTTTCAGCAAAACCCTCGGGAAATCTTTATCTGCTTCTGTTTCTTTGCCCAATTTCTTTAACAAATCATACTGTAAAACAAGGACAGAAAACACAAATTTAAACTGAGATCACATGGGCTGGGGCATGACTCCTGTCTGTACCAATATATTCACGTATTAACAATAAAGTCCTGTGAAATATTTGGTCAGGGCAAGGAAGAAATTGAAAAGGAAAAAAAAAAGACAAGTATATAATAGACATGATATCAAAACAGCTAGGCCTCGCATAGGCAACCTTTTGCATAGCAAGGGCGAGACCAGAAAATGTGAGGATGCAGAGGGTCGGATACTCTCACCACTAAAGTCCTTCTAAAATGGCCAATTTTGCACACTCAAGCTAGTATGCTTAAATCGACCGATTCTGTAAAATGGTGTTCGAAACACGGGTTCAGCTGGTAAAAATATTTTTAAAAAATGACGAATTTAAAATTTTTTTTTACGCTCGTGGACCTATGGCAATGTCCAGTCACCATCGGGGGCCGCAAGCTGCCGATGTCTGAGCTTGACTGAACAGTGAAAAAGATGTACAGATGCACTGACAGAAGAACATAGGTGAATGATCAGATAAGAGAACTAGAAAAGGCACAGTAAACTGACAGACACACATCCATACTGCTAAACGACACGACAGATGTGCAGGGTGACGGCTGAAGAAATGAATAGGCTAATAGGCGATAAGGGAGAGAGAGAGAGAGAGAAAAGGAAACGTACTGACAGCAAAATGAACAAATATCTAAAACATGTGGTGATGATAACAAAAGAAAACATTACATACACAAAGAAATAAAAAGGAGAAAATTAAAGTGTCCCCCTGAATGGATTTTTCTACTACTATAAGTTAACATAATGCTTATGTTTATGTGCGCGCGCGCCCATTTTGGTATAAATTAAGTGGGAAAGACTGAACTTACCAGCTCCTGAAGTAACTCTACTTTCTCCTTCGCTAGATCAAATCTTTTAGCTTCTCGAACTGCCTGTACTTTGCGTCTCTCCTGCAAGAAAATTAATATTAATTTAATAATCTGGTGAAGGGCTGACGTTACAAAACATTTCATGATTTTACGAGGCTTTTCTTTTGCGATTTGGAGACTGAATTTGATAAATTTAATATAACTGATTGTAAATGCTAACAGATAAAATGAAATCGCCAGCGAAAAATGATAATAGAAAAGGAATGAGCGACAAGGAGGGAATACACAGATAAATAACAAAACAAAACACACAAAAAAACAAAAAACAAAAACAAACATCCGAATGATAGAAAAACAGCAACTGGGAATGACAGAAAACCCAGGAAGCGATAATGCATAACGACCAATGAGCAAAATTACCATCCTTACAAGCGATGAGAAAATAAAAGTTCATAAATGAACAAACAAACAAATATTGGGAATTTTTATTGTTCTCTTTTTTTGACTTCTTATTTAAAAGTAAGAACACATATCAGAATTATGTTTTTAATTGACAAGCAGATAGAGAGAACTCACACAACGAATGACTGTTTACTGAGTTTGTTTCTATAAGTTTTGAGAGGAAGCGAGAGAATAAGAAAGAGACAGGTTGAAAAAGGTAAAACATAATAACTTCTTACCTTCAGTGACATCAAACGTTGCTTGTGTTCCTCATATTCAGCCACTCTGTAGATGACACAGGAAACCGACATTGAAATTTAATGAAGCATAAACATAAACAATAACACTGAACTAATTGCACACCCTGCAAATACCACGCATCCTTATGAGACGTGCGCGTTTGCTGGAAATCACTGGATTTATCCGGAACCTAAAGATGATACATCAATGCAATACTGAAATGACACAGTTACACACTAAACTGCTAAAAATCTCGCTTTCTGTCTCAAAGCTGAACACTTCATCCAAAATATGAATGCATTGTGTAATCAAATAAGATACCGCTCCGCACAATGCGTGAACTATTGAAAATCACCAGGAAGAGACCCCACAAAGACAAGAGGTTACCCAATAACTACTCGCTATGCGCCCTATGCTAAGCTGGAACCTCATTCCAGGTCGCCGTCTCCTTGAGATACCAGGCAATAAACCGCAAAGGCGTTCATTGAATAATAAAACTGATTTACGATCTTTTTACTTATCCAGCACCTATCATTGAAGACTCCGAACGTAAATACTCCAAGTCGAACAAATGTCACGATTCACTGACCGCTCCAGAAATTAATCAGCCTCGTTTACTGTATATCAGAACGGTGCATTTTTTTCTAGTCCATATTAAAACTGCCACCATGCCTATTCTGCGACCTGTGTGTTCAGAAGACAAGATATGAAACAGCTACAATCACAGCGACCAGGAGCAGGACCTCTATTGCATTTCCCAGACCAAACCATATTTTCTCAATAAATGAAACTAGAAAATGTAAAAGAAGTACGAGAAATAATACATGCAATCAAAAGATAACCATACGATCATGTCAACAGAACACATGATTATGCAAATCTTTTGGGATTCGACTATCTCTCCTTAACTCATGTAAACAAGCATTCCATCATTTTTATCATTATTGTTTTCATTATATTAAATGCTGGTCAGATCCAATACAAGATCGTGGTTGATTGGTTGTAAACTCAGGTAATCACGTAATTAAGTCACGATGCAGTTGCAGATCGTTAGACACAAAAAAAGCAGCCCGAAACGAAGAGAGTGTTATTCCACTCCATGCTAACACGGGTCAAATTTTTATTGTGTACACAGTATTTATTTTTTTTTATAACCAGAAACCAGGTTAAGAAATAACTCATACATCTGTCATCATTTTTTGAAACTACATTAACGAGATAAGAAATAATATAACGGGTCAGTCTGAGATAACGCAACATAATTATAATATCCTTCAGATGAACATTCGGCTTCAATACAGTTGAAACATTCGCATTATGGCACAAAACCACCTTGATTTTTATTTTTTACTGAAGTTATGAATGTATACACGAATGTAGTATCAAAGGACTGTACAATTATTGGCTCATTGTTTTCAGATATAAATTGGTAAAGTCAGTATGAAGGTTAGATAAATATTTTGAATCCATACCTATACATTTTTCTTAATGGCCCGATAATTGTTATTATTGTTATAAACTCTTTGGACTCTATGACAACCCAGTAACCGTGTGATTATCAGCTTGAACAGTCCTCATCAAACAAAGTGAATCCCATTTGGTTGAATTTTTCCGAAGGTATATTGTATTTTGCCAGATGTTCAAAAGTGTATCTGTTGTGTTGTGTCAATCGGGGAATATTATTACAAAACAAACATGTATAATACTGTGTCCGTAACGAAGAAGCATAAACACGGGAAACTTCGAGTTTAACGTCGGCCTCTTTTTGTTACGATGTCGATTAGTTCATTTTTATTTCACAGAGCAAATCTCCGAATCTCTTCAGAGACAATACCAGGCATCCTCGGGCTACTAGCGGGTAGAGATCGATTTCATTGATCTCTGTTGGTATCGACTGCATCGATGTTCTGTTGGTGTGGGGTTTGTGCGGCTTACTCTAAAGCACCTAACAAGCCCACAATCAAAACATACACCAGAGGCCTGCAGGTCCAATTAATCAATTTTTAAGGATGTCCTATTGATTTAGAGAAAATATTTTACTCTACCTAGGCGACAATATTTGACTAGTGGGTGTGTATTGCCCATTTACACGGCTCAAACTCTAAACATTAGCCTGACGTGAGTTAAAAATGTTGTCATGAAGGGCCTCTTAATTATGTGGTGAATTACCCAATCCAGTGTTGTCATTATTGTTGTTGTTGTTTCATTCTGCGTAATTAAAAAAAACAACAACAAGCAAACACACCAAAACAAAACTAGTTATCAAAACTATTTATTTAATCTTAGTGTCAGCATCAGAAAATGAACATGAGCTTTACAGAAATTCAGTTACTATAATTCTCTCGAAGTATCTGACTGAAAGATACAGTTACCACCCAAAACGTTTCGTTATTATAGGTGTATATTCGTCTTCATCCCACTGACACAAGAATGGACAGTTCAATCATTCTCAAAGATGGACGAAAACTTTCAAACTGTGACGCAAAGTCACAGAACAAAGAAAACACTTGCAGATGGTTCACATCAAATTACAACAGGTCTATTTGTAAACAAAATGCCTTTATAGGCTAGGCAAATAAATTACTTCTCTTGGATGAGTATAAAATTTCAAGTGTTGGTTATTCAGGAATCTCCGCTCTATATTAAAATGGAGTTTTGTTATCAAATAAACACCAAGCCAGAATTTGGGTTTCAAATAAACACCAAGCCAGAATTTTGGTTTCAAATAAACACCAAGCCATAACTTTGGTACCAAATAAACATCAAGCCGGAATTTTGGTACCAAATAAACACCAAGCCGGAATTGTGGTACCAAATAAACACCAAGCCAGAATTTTGGTTTCAAATAAACACCAAGACATTTAACTTTATATTTTTATACAGTCTGTTCTGCTTTATTTAATCATCTCAGTAGAATAATCAAAGTTCCAAATTAAGTGAGGGAATGTTCAGATTTACTGCCACTGTCACTCGCACAAATGTCATTTACAAGCATCTACATGTTTAGTCATCTCTAAATCACCTGATCTTATTTGTTTTTCAAGTCACAGTAGAACTAACTCACCGGTCACCCATCACCACAGTGCACAGACTTGATATATAACGTAATATTAAGAATACATAGTTCAATTTAATTTCTCAGTATATATTGGTCACAAGTATAGATTCCAATAAACTATACAGAAGTCGGTGATGAATGGGATCTAACTTGTTACATAATTTTGTTCTTTCTTACCCGGCTACAACATCAGGAGAGACTAACTTGTACTTCGGTTTTGAGTTGTTTCATAATGACTTGCCTATTCGAATAAACACGGTGCTATTAAAATGTACTGATGTGATTTCTTTGTTCTGGGTAGCCCCGCCTGACTCTAACACAGTACCACTCAGAAGTGAGCGAGACAGGGAGAGAGAAAGAAGCAGTGCAGTATGTTGAGCGCTTCGCAGGCAGCTCCATTCTGCTCTGTGGTTGACATGTTGTTTCTGTAAAGCGCATAGAGCATTTTAAATGGATATGCGCTATATAAATGCTATACATTATTATTATTATTAAGTGTCACTTCGTTCTGTGCCATGAAACTGAGGTAACACACGGATTAGACTAACGGTACTTTACCTTCGTGTAGACCTAATGCCGCATTGAATAAGTACTAATGTGACCTCATTAATTTGTTATGTCTTATTCACAGCCTTATGTTACCACCATGCCACAAGTTCTCTGAGGTCTTAGCAAGTGACTAATTATTGCAGTGACAAATTACTTCGACGTTTTTCATACTAATCTTGTAAATAATTACCTAATATGAATAAATGACCATACATTTTCAAACAGTTATCTTACAGTGCTCTGAGAAAAAATATTCAATCCTAGCCTCCGAAGTTTGAATAACATGATCTCTCAGACAGGCCTTCATAACATAAAGTTTACTGTGCTGGAAACAGACTGCCACATTTCATTAAAATTTAATATCAAAACTGTATGCATGCAGAAAATCTATAGAGACCTTGAGGTTGGTTCAGTGCGCTTTCTGATTTAAGTACAAGGTTACATAATTTGTGTCACTCACCTTCGTTTCCTCGCCAACAAGGACAGGGGTGAGATGTGTTGTGGGGCGTACTTGAATATGTCCACCGGACCGTCGAGGGAACCCCCTGCTGGGACAAAACACAAAGAGACCGTAATTTGCTAAAGAAAATGAATTTTTCCCCTTCCTATATTACTGCTTACATCTGCATTCGGGGAAGATTTGCTGTTAGCAAATTGTTCTCCCCCCCCCCCCCCCCTCACCTTAGTTTTCTTCAGGGTGATTACTAAATGATGGCTCTCGTTTATACACATTTACAAAACTCTATTTAGATCTATACAAACAACCTTTGAGAATTTTTCCACTGTAATAAATTTATACGGAACTGTTTAATTCTATTTTGTGAGGTTTATATTGATGAAGCTATGAATACCAACATAGATAAAGTACCCAAAATAGACTGCGAAAGGTGCAAAGCGGCCATCATCGTGCTGATGAGCCGTAAAACCTAAACTCAAACTCAAACTCTCTGTATATATTATATTATATTTAGTTCTCTCTAAAAACAATATCCATTTGTATTGGGTTTTGTTTTCCTGTTCCTGTGGAACAGATATGCCATAGCCGCATGGCATCTCTTCAAGTAAAAGCTTGTTTGTTAGATGCATGCCAGAAAAACGGGAACACTTTGTGGATTCCAAGTTCCTAAACTCACCTTGCTTGGCATATCTGAGAAGATGACATGCTATAGCGAATTCTTCCGGGTTCAACTTCCCATCTCGACCAAAGTCAGAGAGGTCCCAGACTAAAGCCAGGACCTCACTGGACAGCTTAGAGCACAGGAACATCTCGGCTGCTATTTGTGCTGAAATGGACAAAAGAAATATTCATATGAATTAAACACTGAGAGAAAGAGATTTTAAATCTTACCTATTTCAAAGTGTTACGGTACATTCCTTGTCCGTTTCTAAAAACCCACATTTAATGCTCCACAAAACTCCGTACAAGTAAGAAAGGAATGGGTGACTCAGTGGCAATCTTCTACCATTGTCTGTATCACAGATCAACGTTTTTAGCAATTTTCGAGTATCTTTCACCGTCTATTTTCCATTTATTTTTCCAAGCAATTTTTGAGTATCTTTCGCCGTCTATTTCCCATTTATTTCTCTATGTTATTACAAAATAGAAGAGAGATCGAAAGGGAGAGAGAGAGAGATAAATGTGTGAGTGTATTTTGCAAAGAGAGAGAGGGGGCAAGGGAAAAGAGAGAGAGGAGGAATAAAGACCAAGTTGGGAAACCGCTTTTTTTATAAATGGTGTCTCTGCGTCTTCTTGCGTATATGTGAGAGAGAGAGAGAGAGGTAGAGAGAGAGAGAGAGAGAGAGAGAGAGAGAGAGACAGAGAGAGAGAGAGACAGAGAGAGAGAGAGAGAGAGAGAGAGAGAGAGAGAGAGAGAGAGAGAGTGAGAACATTTTGATTCCAATAAACCGCGTTACCTTCAGCAAACGGCGTTTCGGATCGGGTTCATAAGTAATTAATTGTGCATCATTAAAGAAAAACATCAACACAAAAACGCAGGGCCATGAAAAGTAATTTGAAGTAGGGGACATAACTCCTTGCGCCGCGTGCATTACGATAATTTAACATGATTGTCTCCCTTGGATGGCCTTAAAACATAATTATAACATTTGTTTTCTTGAGAATAATTATTTGATTACATCCCAAACAAATGTTTAAAACGAGTATCAGATAGAAAACCAACTAGAGTAGTTTCAGATGCCGTTTTCATCCAAATACTGCTTGTTGCGTATCAGTGTTCTTATGCTCCCAACCAAGCATAACTCAAAGACGTTTATTTCTGAAAACCAATTTTACGCCAGTCTGTTTAGTAGAAGAACCGTCATGACCAGCCTAGGTTTAGTAGCCTTTCTTTTGTCCCACGAAGCCACTTAAAAGTTGTTGTTGTTGTTGTTTTTTCTCATAAAATAGACACCAAATCTTAACTCCAAATAATTAAGCTAAGTTATTCCGAACAAAAATGACGTAAAAATTATTTGTATAAATATTAACAACAACAGAAAATAAAAACAGTGCCATGAGCATGTGTTCTTAACCAACAAAAAGGATTAAAAAACACGAAGCCTTTTTTCAAATATTTATTCAAATTTAAAAAATAATTGAATATCAAATACAAAATAGTAATGGTAAAAATAATAATAAACACAAAAACAGGGTGTCCGTCGTCGCCGAGCACCCATCCACAGCTCTACTCTCCAATACTCCCATATAATATAACAAACTGCTAAAGTGATTGGCAATAATGTGAAATTCAAACTTGTTAGAAACAGTTAGTGCTAAAGACTGTAAATTAAAATGAAAGAGGAAGGAGTGGAGGTGAAGCCTAGATGAAAAAGCGGAGCGGACGAGTAAATAATGAGGAAGGGGAAAGGAGGCTAAAGATAAAAAAAAGAGGCGTGAATGAGGAAATAAATAAGAAGGAGATAGCTTTGCATTTCTCTGCACACTATTATTTCCAGGCATGTCCATGTAGATCTTTATATATATATATATATAACGGGCAATTTAGCTAGTTAATATAACAAACTGATATAAGTAATTCAACAAATATTTGGATTTCCATTAGTTATCATTATTACCCCCCCCCCCACACACACACACAGTTTTTTCCTTCTTTTTTTTAAAAAACAAACTGCAATTAGATCTACATTGGTGACTCATGCGAATGTAATCGGCCAAGGAAGCCGTACAATTTTGGTTGATTCAGCTGAAAATGTAAGCGGACACTCGTGGCGTGACAAAGCTCAGTTCCCTGTTCCAAATCAATGCAAACGTTCCCAATTATGCTAATATGCTTATTTATGTTGCGCTTGAATGGTAAACAGAAAACATGGGCCCTGCTCGATTAAACATGTCAATAATTTCCTCCTTTTTTTTTTTTTAAACCGTGCAACAGATTGTTTTTTTTCCATCCCAAAGCTTGTTTGAAAAACGATATCACTACTTATGAAAATGAAATGTTTTTTTGTTTTTTTTTCGTTTTTTTTTTTTCACAATGTGCTTGAATTAGTGTACAATATGACGTGGCCGCTTCTCCCTATGTTACATTCTCTGGGGTCGGCTTTTTCCACGCATGGCTAATGACTAGTTATTGGGGAAAACAATTGAAATGTATGAGGAGAAGATTAAAAAGGAAACATAATGTATATAAATGTGTGTATAGTTAAATCGATATGTATAATTCACAAAGTTTTCCACCTCTGAACGCAAAAGGCTTTTTTATTAGGCCACCTACAGTAACCAAACTTTGCCAGTAGGTCTCAAATACCGTGGAGGGTGCACCGAAATTTGGTTTGTTTTTATTGGTTTTGTTTTCTTTTTTTTTCAGTTGCTTTATGCCCACCGACTGCTTGCCTGCGATTCTTTGTCTCCAAGAACACATGAACCGTGATATGAACACTTCTTGACGTAAGTAGGCCACTGGTATCAACTGATTTAAACCATTCGGCGTGCTCGCGGCTAAAGTTAGAACACAGGAATACCCTGCTAATTGTTTTATAATTTCGGTTTGCCGAAACAGATGTATAGAGGGTAGAAAATTATTGGGGGGGGGGGGCATTGGTTGGTGGGTCCGCTCGAAGTGCGGCTTTTAAGTCTATGTATTATAATTATGAGCTGTGGACAATGTTTAGTGTTCAAAACACAATGTCTAGTGTTCAAAACGCAATGTCTCTCGTGTTCAAGACAATGAAATTTCGACAACTTGTTGAGAATTATAAGACCACTGCTACCACATCTTTTGAGCCTGGACAAAATCGAAAGTCAGCTTTTCGAATGGGCGTGTCCAGGATCAACACGAGAAACACACATATTATCCGCATAACGAAGGGCGGTTATCTCCACGTAATCAGGATATTTAAAAAAAAAAAAAACATAGGCGTCATAATCCACTGCACGACACACCAGCTGTTGGACTTTTTTTTTTTCAATTTTTGGATTAAATGAAAACGTTTTGTTCAGCTGTATAACTTGGGTAAAACAATGACGCTGTTTGTGAACGTAATATTCTTGATGTGAACCAATCTATTTTCCGTGATCTTAATGTTGGATGCTAAAGGTTCGTTTGGTTTTTAGATAACCCAACATCATATACTATTTTTTATGCTTAACTTCAAATAAAACCATACTGTTAACTCTTCGATTCGTGCACCTAACAAGAGAAACCTTCTGAGATGAGAAGGACAATGCGGCTTAAATTAGCATTTTTAGTTTAATAAAACGTGTTAAAAGATAAAGAAGAAGAAGTAGAAATAAAAACCAGCATGAATAATAATCAGTCGACCGGTGTCTGACAAGCAAGTCATAGACCAATATATCTACCCCAAGTGTTGGTGAATGCATCTGCATCAAGTACATAGGATGAACCCGTTCAACTTCTGTATCAGCGCAATTTTACGGTGTTTGGCAATAAATACCCTGCAATTTATCTGTACGACCGTACTCCAGTTTTCAACAACCAACGGCAAATATTTGAACACTTCGGTTTTACCACCTGTAATTTTTCTAGATTGACCCAGATTGTAAATCTATTGCGTCCTGCCTGCTGACTGGAGCCTCCCACCCGCCTCCCCCCAACTCTCTCCAGCTCCTTCAACATCCAGTCCCTAAATCCTGACAACGACCACCAGAATACCCTGTCTTACGACCCGAATAAAACTCAAGGTAGAGCCCAGACAAGATTTGAGAACTAAATATTCGTGAAGATAATTATTTGACTATATACCGCTCCCTAAAACTGTAGGAACCAGTTTCGGCTACTTTTCAGAAGCAAAAAAAACCCGTTTTTTTTTCAGCATGTCTGGTCTAGTTATGATGGATTTTAGAAAATTTGCTATTCGGTTATTTTTCGGCTTAGAAGTTGAAAACCAAGATCATTCGATGCGGCTTTGAATGTAGTTGAATATGATTACA
The DNA here is from genome assembly GCA_963931925.1 of Onchidella celtica. Classification (NCBI taxonomy): domain Eukaryota; kingdom Metazoa; phylum Mollusca; class Gastropoda; order Systellommatophora; family Onchidiidae; genus Onchidella; species Onchidella celtica. The sequence continues at coordinate 18,102,745 of OZ007571.1, forward strand.
TAGAACTCGATTTTTTGAATTTTTTACTTACAGTCTCAGGAAACGGACACGACATAGATTGAGGACCATTTCAATAGAGATTTCCTGACTATTCCATGATTACAGAGGAGCAGGAAAAATCGGCTGAAAAGCTCTTTAAAATTGTTGTATTGAAGTTAGAATTACGTCAATCGGTGAGACCGTCTCTGGATATTGTCATTGGTGCTCTAATTCGAGAATAAAATAGTGTAAGTGCACAGCCAGATTAGTTACTTTTGTGAAAGACAGTAACAGTACTGATTTTTGTTCCTCTAATCATTACACTGACGTTTCGTCGGCCTTTGCCGCACACATGCTTTGTTCTTTCCTCTGCAATTTTGTATTTTCTCTTATTTGATGTTTGATCCTGAGAATGATGTAGTAATAAGTAAATGAGGAATGCTTCGTCTCGCAAAGTAATATTGATTTTCTGCAGGTTTGCAATAACAATGCTAGCTAAGCCCATATTCGCACGTAACAAAAATTCAATCATTCAGAATGAACAAACAAACACTAAAGAGTTCAGTCTGGCCGCATTCTTGCCGGTAGTAAAATTCAGCTAATGGGAAATAAATCTCCCTGTTGAACAGACAAGCGACAGATTGAAAATAGTTCAGTCAAGTATTTAGGGCAGGAAACCATTTTATTTCCTTCCGTACTACACATCGAACAATGTTTACCTTGTTAACCTGCCAAGCGCCGTGGTTAACGCAGCTGACTTCGGTGACACTGAAAAACACTTGCAAGACCCCCAATAAATTCAGATTACCGGTATTGATTTGCATTTTATGCACTTACTGGCCAACACCTGCCAGAGTACCTTGTAAGGTCTTTGCACTCACTCAGTTCAGCCTATCTACCGCATGCTGCACTAGACTCATCCAACCCGAGCGATTTGGCCACAATATTTTTTTGGAAATTGTTCTCGTTGATAATAAAAATCCCACTGCGTGTAATTTGGCTTTTCACTGACTTACAATTCAGCCTTCTACCTACAACACCCTACACTATACTTCTTCCACCCTGGCGACATGGCCACAACAAATTTTATGGAAATTGTTCACGTTAGTAATAAAAATCCCATTGCGAGTATTTTGGCTTTTCACTGACTTACAATTCAGCCTATCTACATCCATCTCATCCCACACTATGCTAATCCTAACAATATGGACATAACATAATATACATTTTAAATTTTTTTTTAAAACTGGTCACAAGCTGGTTACAAAAACCCCATTGCGAGTATTTTAGCTTCTTGGCCCAAACAGAGCTCTAACAAACAATAAACTGATACACAGCGGGTGAGAGTTGCAGCGGCACAAGCTCGGAGTAATTTCTTTCATGATTGTGCACAAAATTTGTTATTTAATTTTGTACAGTCTGTATTAGTAGTAAATGGGAGAAAGCAATAACAATAAAATGAAGCCTTCACACTCGTTATGTTTGGATGAACTGCTTGATACATCCTGAAACGATTATCTTTAAGAAGTGTGTAAAGTCTGAAGACAAACTCCGGAAAATCTCCTTTCCAGTAGCTTGAACTAATCACAACATTTAGGTACGTATTTATTTATCCCTTTAAAATGAGAACCTAACTGGGATGTATGTTTTACACATGAATCAAACAGTTGATCTAAACTCTTTCTTCATTGTTATGTTTCATTCTGTACGTACGATAACCATCGGTAGTTACGTTTAAGTGCCGCCCTTTATGAAAATATTCACAGTTTACTTGAAATATCACAGCCAAATAAAAAGTCAGGATTGAGAACGTGTGGACGTTGTTTCTGAAGTGATGACCCCAATGCAGTCTCCTGGCACAACATTCTTTTGTGAGCATTAATTATTTCTGTTACAGAACCTTGTTCTTGATTGGGTAATTATTATACATGTGAATAAAAAAAAAATCTTACACTTGCAATGATGAATATTTGCGTGGAACATCGCATTTTCGGAACTCACATAAATCATAGATCATGTACAAAGGCGTTTTGAAAAGAGAATCGCAACGAAAAATAATAGGCTTTTTACAGCATTAAATCATATTTTTGAACATATATATGAAAATATGGATTCTAGATTTAGATATGATTGTGCAATTGTATACCACCTAATGTTCTGAAGTGGGGTAAGATGATGATTCTAACAAAGAAAACAAATTATAAAATATTCCCTTTTAAAGCACACTTTCTGTCTAACCTCTTCACTAACTTTGTCTAAACTTTAATTATTAGGGAAACAAGTAAAATTACATGCTCCACAGTCGTATTTAATAATAATAATGGTTCACAAGGGAACTTTCTGACGTGCACATAATTTATTTAATTTACATAAACAACTTGTATCGCTGCAACCCAGACTTTGTGATATCGATCAATTAAATGCCAAGCAAAATATCTTTCCATGTATGACTAAATGAAAATTTAACACATAATGATACGCCATATCAAATAAGAGATTACAAGATTCAAAAACTAGATTGATGGACATTCTTGATGGACATTCAAAGTAATTCTGTGATGAACGGCAATCCATGTCATCTGAAATTCGAAAATAAACGTAGTTTTCTGCCACAGTCAGAGATAGTATATAACGCAGAAAGTTCAGTCAAAAGGTGAAAGTGGAAAGAAACATTCTTGGATGTCCTCAACGTCCTAGTTTACTGAAGATCTATTCGACTCATTTTGATGTACACACTCTAGGGCAAAGATAATATCGGTGTGCAAAAATGGATGACAAAGTTGTTGCTGTGACCAGAATAGTCACCAACTGTGTACTCACACACATTTTGGCTATTGTTGGGTGTGTATGTAACATCCTCACTATGCTTGTGCTCAGCAAGAACGGACTTAAGGTCACCAGTAACATTATTCTTCTCTCTTTATCTGTCTGTGACTTCTTGTATTTACTGACCCTATCAGCGAGAAAGTTGGAATGTCTTATTGCCACATCTGACAGACACCTGTCCGGTATCTACAACACGTATTGTGCTGTGTATGTTTTAGTGCTTTGTAGGTTATCCATGCTTCTCTCCACATCCCATATCATCATTATTGCGGTAGAGCGGTTTTTGGCAGTTTTTTGGCCCTTTAAAGTCAGGCGAGTCATAACTAAGAGAAACATAATCATAGTTGTCCTTGTTCTCTATTTCTCGTGGTTCCTAATGATTTGGCCTTACTTCTTGGCCTACACCATCTCATATACATCTTCCGCAACTAATACCACCATTATTCTACTGGTTGAGTCTGACTTTTATATAGGAAACGAAGCTGGAATCACATTTTTCAATCAAATTATTTTGAGCATCCTCCGAGGCCCTGTGTTTTACGCTGTGGTTTTGGGCTGTTCCATTGCTGTTGCCTACCAACTCGTCCAAATCAGCAAGAAAAGAGCGACAATGACATTTTCTGAGTCTTCGGTAGATGTCAAAGTTTCCCGAATGTTGCTTGTGGTATGTGTAGTGTATATTGGCTGCAGTTTACCATCACTGATTCTCTTCGTTTTGGGACGCCTTGCCGATTTACAACCTTCTGTTTTCTACTTTTTTCTGGACATTGAAGAAGTCTTCTTTGCCATAAATTCCAATGCAAACTTTTTCATTTACATTTTTCTGTCTTCAAAATTCTACGATACATTCAAAAGGATGTTTTTTTCGAAAACAAACGAATGAAAATCAGAAAGAGTTCGAATAAATCTAGTTCGAAAAGCCTTGACGTTAAAATCCACGAAAGGCATCATCACCTGGCTAAGGTCCCATCTCTGTCTTCAACGTTAGCAGAAATCATAACGTGTCAAGTTTGCATGATCTTGGCTTAAGCTTCTAAGCAACAGAATCGTATGCCACATCATGAAACGATTATCAGCAGGAAGTGTAAAATCTGACAGAGTGGGGAAAAGCGTGTTGCAGTAAATGAAGTTCTTTTATCGACACAGATAATTGAAAGAAATGACTGTGTACACTGAAAATATGCGACTTTTTCGTCAGGAGACGGGAAACTCGCAAGACCAAACTCACGATTGAAAAATGAGCAGTTAGTCTATTGCTTAGGCATTCTCCACACATGTGACATTCTTAGAGTGAAGACATCTGAATCATAAATCACTAAGTTACGGTCGGTGCTGCACCGAAACAGAAAAGTTACATACTCCACAAAGTTACAGCGCTCTACCCCTGGCGGACTACCCAATTTTGATCGGCCAACTGGTGACGTCATGAGATTGAGTTTCAATGACAACAAAATGGTTGGCTCATCTCATTGAAACCATAGGTCATCAAGCCATAAGCCAACCAGACGACCGTTTAAAATCTTAGCTAGTGCGCGGTGAAGGCAACAGAATCCTGTTCAAATTTACAAGCACGAACAGTAAAGTCTGGCGTCTTTCAGCGTGCTTGTGAGCAAGTGCAAGACTCCAGACGGAGCTGAGTTATTTGTAACACCTAAACTCGGTGTGCGACAAAAGAGACGGCAATACGATGAAGGGGGCCAAAGGGAGCAAGATGTTAGCATGACAAAATTAGATTTTGGAATAGACAGTCTAAAATTATAGTTATTGCGGCTGAGGCATATTTGTCTTTGCTGGTGTATGCGTTTGTCCATTTTGCAACGTATGAGTTTATCTTTTCTAACAGAAACTGTCGTTCCTCTGAGAATAATTCGACAATATGACGATGAAATAATCTCCCTTTTCAAAAGCAGGCGACTCGGGGGTCCACGGATGGACATGCTATGTGAAAACGGTGAATGCTGGAGGTTCTCCATAAGTGTGTGTTTCTGATTCCTCTGTAAAATTAGTTTCCTGACAGATTTCTCTCATCCATTCCTGTTTATGAGTGGTCCATATTCAGCCACAGTCCTGTCAGGTACTTTCATCAAATTACTTGTAATATAATGCATCAATATTGTACATTCCTTGATTAAACGTAAGCTACGTCCGGGCTTACAAAAACAATTATGTTTTCTTCGGCGACTCGATTTGCATGATTTGAATGACAAAAACATAACAATTAAACATTAAATTTACGTTCACATTCGCACAAAAAAAAAAAGCAGCCAAAATTCATAAGAGATTCTAATCTGGACATATCTCAACACTGGGTCTTTTTTTCCTCTTTCCGTTTCGTTTTTTAGCTCAAGGCCATTTAAAACTATGATTCAACGCCTCACAGCTTAAGAGAAATATTCTAAAAAATACCTTCCAAAAAATCAACGCTCTTGCTAAGAGTGAAATTTCAAATGCGTCATGTCGAACTTCAAGTAATTTGAAATATTCGTGCCAAATTCGGAAGCTGTAAATGCTACAGTTACTGAGAAAACATATTCTTTTTTTCCAAAGTCCACTACAGATCTACTTGTTTTCTAATCTCAACAAGAAAAGCACGTAATTCTGTCTCCCAGGTCTGTTGAAACTGATTTCATGCTATCTATTAAATTTACAGTGCTACTTTTCCTAACTTTTTCCCTTCTGGTTGGTTTTAGCTGCTACAAACCTCTTCACTGGGGGAGGAAAACTTAATCCTGTCATTAGAGCTGCTTAAAAAGAGAGCGACAAAGTGCCATATTGTGCTATGGTTATGTGTGAAAAGTGTCGGCTCTGGAGGTCAAGTGGGGAATTATCATGTCAAGTAGTCTAAAACCAACAGTAGTCAAACAGCACAGTTATCATTTACACGATCTTTCTCGGCCAAAATTCCCGAGAGATTAACAACTTGATTGGGTTTTCACCATAGTTTTATGGGGAAACGGTAAACACAATATTAGGAAAACTACGCAGGTATAGATCATAACTTAAGAATTCCTGAAACACTGCTTCGAGTACAGAATAATCTCAGTGTTTCAAATAACTTAATACATCCCCCCCCCCCCAAAGAAAAAGTCCTTTTTTTGTTTAGAATGTCTTCGAAACGGCATAGTTGAGAAGAATTCTGACCTTTGCTTACTTTTCTGAGAACAAACACCCACAATGATGATTACGGTCAAGCAAAACATTTGTAATTCATTTTTATAATGTTATCTTACAGTGCTTGCAAAACACCGCCTCGACTACAACTGTCAAAAGATCCAAATAGTTCATCACTTATGTGCCCAGATTTATGGGGATGAATGAGGATGACTTTGAATCTGTTTACAAAGTGATAATAATTATTTTGGTACCGAACATGAAGTCTACAGGACAACGAAATCAGACGAACAAATCAGTTCATGGACGAAAAAGACACACGAAGACACTGCCGTGGTTGTACAGTTATGGGTGTGCGTATGTAATATTTGTGTTGTTTTTTTCTGCACATTCCAATGTTTAGTAATTGAATCAATAACCACGTGCTATTATCATAACACACGATTCGGCAGCCTGCCAGAGGAAAAGAGCTATATTTGAGATTTCCAATAGAATTCATCTAAAAAATGAGCCGCACCACGCATGAAAGTCAACATTAAAATTTGAAGCTTTTTAAAATTTTATTTTACCGGCAACAATGTATTCAGAAAAGGACAGAACACAGTTGAAGGCAGACAGAGCCGCGCGCATGCGGCCAGCCTCTGATTGACCACCGCCGTTACAACAGATTACATACGATGCAATTTGGCTCTTTACAAGAGACAGCGATACACTATTATGCTGTCCAGCAATAAAAGGCATTTCATGTACAAGATATCCCAAGCAGCATGGTGCACTGTCCTGTTTTCTTAGATCACATGGAAAAAGAAGAAATAAACAGAGTTTGCAGTCTGACAGCACAGTTTTGAATATGTTTGTGTGTCTTTTGTTTCCTCGGAAAGACAGCTTTGGCTGTGTAGATTTCAGCAGTTACTTAATCATTCATCTCTAACGCATGCCTGAATTGATAAGGTTGCTATGATCCTTCATTCATCAAACGAGTCCGTGGCACTTTCTTCACTGATCAGGCGGGGACTATTATATACACACACCTTCTGGAATCCGCAAAAGCATCAATTCCAGCGGTTTTTCATCTATTTGTTTTCTGTGTTTATTTTATCCGCATTTAAAAAAAATATGGTGGAGTCAGTGGCTTTTTTTTTTTCATTTTTAAGGACTAACGCTTAAAAAAAAAAAAAATCCATAGTATCTGAAATAAGCAATGTGAGTTATCAAGAGGCCACAGTATACAGAGTGTCACCTTTCTTTCCTTGGAAAGAAAACAGTAGTTTCAAGAATTATTCATTTTTTAAATTGCGCAAAGAATTAAAGGAGTTAAAAAATAATATGTTAACAGTGGCAGCCATGGTGATAAAAGAGAGATTGTCAAACATCAATTTTTTTTTTTCATGCAAAAAACAAAGCACACTATTTAACAGTGTGAGGCTACGGTAAACTAAGCGAGAAGATCGCCTAACCATCTAACATCTTCGGAGAATTCGTTGGCTGTGTTTGTTTTTTGTATTGCAGCGGTGTTTCTTTTAGACACGAACTAGCAATGACTTGGTAAGACAAGGACATGCAGAACAAAATAACTTGGAAGGAGAATAATACAATAAAACAGCCCGACAACGTGTGTTTAGATCTTTATTTTAGGAGATTCGCTGCTCTTGGTAATTACACCTCACATTGTCTTGTTTTGATTTTTCTTGTTCTGGTAGGGATTAGTTGTGTTTTTTTTTTATTTTTTAAAGAATTTTGCCCGGGCAGCGGCCTTGTACGGCCTGCTTTTCACGATTTCTAACTGCCAAGTCATCTTCAACATCCGGAGCGTGCACAAGGGGCCCTCCGAATTTTTCGTCCTTATCCGAGAAGACTGGGTGCTCGAGTCTACCTACCATAGACTCAGGGACAGGAAAATGTGAGAAAAATCCCAAAATTCCAACATGCCTGCACCGACCGGGATTTGAACCCGGTATCTTCGGCATGAGAGGCGAGCACCTTGCCTCTAGACCACCGTGCCCGCGGGAACCAAAGGTTTTTGTAGAGAATCAAAAACAGCGAGTAGTTGAGTAAAGCAGCTTTAAATATTACTGAAATCGCGGTTTCCATGACAAGATTGTAGATAAATTATAGTAATTGATTGGTGTTGTGATTATCACATCCATTTGTGACCCGCAATCACCCGCCCTCTCCTTTGTCTAACAAGCAAAATGATTGAGTGCAGATGAATTTTAAACCGGCCAGATATAGGCTAACAAATAATTATGTTATCGGGAGTCGTTGTTAAACCCAAATGACAAGTCCTGTCTTTGCAACTTCTATTAAATTATAACATGAATTTCAAGAACAATTAACAATCATAAAACATTAAAATACTGGTTCTTTGGCGATATATTAAGAAAAAAAGTCGGTGGTACCGCAGCAAGACTTGAAGCAAGCAAAAATGTGGCCAAAAAAAATGCTTTTATGTTGCAGTGCCCCGTGCAAGAAACAATACCGAAACTACACCAAAACACAAGGCTTTGCTAGGTGTAACGTTTTCTTTTTGCCACATCTTTACTTGGCCATAAGCATGCAAACTTTCGGTACAATCAGTTCATAAACTGAGGCTGCGCCTGCTGGCCATGAGCTCTTAAATCAATGTTGGAAAATATATTCATTATGTATATGACTTTACTTGGACAAGATATATTGGGAACGTGTCTCTGAATCTGGTATCTGTGCCGAAACATCCAGATCGCTCCCCATAAAGAAAACAAAGGAGACGGTGAGAAAGAGCAGCTTTTTGAAAATGGCGTTTGTAGCAGATTGAACTATGTGCAGCACTTTCTTACACATTCATTAAAAACCTATCACATGCTTTGAAGATAAGAATGTAACTGGCATGTATGTTTTGGACTTGAATATATTTCATTCAGTATGTAAGATAAACAGCGACAGTCATGTATAAGTGCTGCTTTCATCAATTTCCACATCTGACTTGAAAAATTACAGGCAAAAAAGCCCCCCCTCAAAAAAAAAGAATAGAGATTCAAAATAATTGGCGGGGGTGGTTTCTGTCGTGATGACCCAAGTGGAGTCCCTTCCCCCGAAAATTCTGGTGAACCATTCATTACCTCTGTTACGGAAACCATTTCGCCTAAGATTGGATAGGGCTGTACACGTGGAAAAAGTATCTCATCCTCGAAGTGACAAACTCTTGTAAGGTCTATTTGTGTAACATTGTGTTTTTGTGGGCATTTGCACAATTCAGATATCATGTACAGATGCAGGTTTTTTTTTACAAAATTTATATCATATTTGATTACATAAAAATAATGGATTTTAGATTTAAATGTCATAATGGTAATTGTTGGCCACCCAATGTCCAGTTGTTGAAATATGATTCGTGTAGAATAATGATTCTTTGAAAAAGAAAAAAATATAGCCCTTTATTAAATAAAGTTCACCATCTGTCATTAGTGTCCTCTCTGCTAACTTGGGGAAACAAGTAAGTTTGCACGCTTTATAGTAGCATTGTATAATAATAATGTTCCACAAAAGAGCTTTTAAGCACCACATAATACTGGTTTAGAAGAAGACTTCACTATTACATAAATACATAAACATCTTAAATTGTTGGATCCCGGACTTTATAATATCGATGATTCAATTATCAAGCAAACTATCATTAAAAGTGGGTAACTCCCAGAAATTTTAACACAAAATGATATCACATCAAACAAATGGATTACAAGATTGAAAAACTAGATTGATGGACATGCAACATAATTCTGTCGTTAACTGTAATCCATATCATTTGAAATTTGGGAATAAACTAAGAGTTTCCTGCCACAGCCAGAGGTAATCTATAACGTAGAAAGTTCAGTCAAAAGGTGAAAGTGGAAGAGAAACATTCCTAGATACCATCAACGTCCTAGTTTACTGAAGATTTATTGGGCTCATTTTTGTGTACATATTCTCGGGTAAAGATAACATCGCTGTGCAAAAATGGATGACAAAGTTGTTGCTGTAACCAGAATAGTCACCAACTGTGTACTCACACACATTTTGGCCATTGTTGGGTGTGCATGTAACATCCTCACTATGCTTGTGCTCAGCAAGAACGGACTTAAGGTTACTAGTAATATTATTCTTTTTTCTTTATCTGTCTGTGACTTCATGTATTTACTCACCCTATCAATAAGAAAGTTGGAGTGTCTTATCGCTACAAATGACAAAGCCCTTGCCGGTATCTACAACACGTATTGTGCAGTGTATGTCTTGGTACTGTGTAGGTTATGCATATTTCTCTCCACATCTCATAACCTCATCATTTCGGTGGAGCGGCTTTTGGCAGTTTTCTGGCCCTTGAAAGTCAGGCGAGTTATAACTAAGAGAAACATAATCATAGTTGTCCTTGTTCTCTATTCTTCTTCATTCCTAATGATTTGGCCTTTTTTTTTAGCCTACACAATCTCATATACATCTACCGCAAACAGTTCCACCATTCCCCTACTGGTTGAGTCTGACTTTTATCTACAAAACGAAGCTGGCATGACATTTTTCAATCAAATTATTTCGAGCATCCTCAGAGGCCCTGTGTTTTACGCTGTGGTTTTGGGCTGTTCCATTGCTGTTGCCTACCAGCTTGTCCAAATCAGCAAGAAAAGAGCGACAATGACATTTTCTGAGTCTTCGGTAGATGTCAAGGTTTCCCGAATGTTGCTTGTGGTATGCGTGGTGTATATTGGCTGCAGTTTACCATCACTGATTCTCTTCGTCATGAGCAGCCTTGCCGATTTACAACCTTCCGTTTTCTACTTTTTTCTGGACATTGAAGAAGTCTTCTTTGCCATAAATTCCAATGCAAACTTTTTCATATACATTTTTCTGTCTTCAAAATTCTACGATACTTTCAAGAGGATGTTTTTTCGAAAACAAACGAATGAAAATCAGAAACAGTTCGAATAAATCTAGTTCGAAAAGCCACTGATATCTACCAAAGACCTAGCGCCATCACCTTACGAAAGCCCATTTATTTCTTGAATATTTGCCAAAATCATAGTGTCAAGCTTTGCCCGTTCCGAACTCAACTTTCTAAGCAATGGAATCGTTTAAAATCCATTTATTGGAACCCGCCTTAGTGTGTCCACAGCTGAGTCATTCAATATAAACGCCTGAGAAAAAAAAATCTCATACGATCAGTTACTGAGGACATTAGCTCACTTCAAGTATTATTGATGGCATCAATCATAATTAGGTAAGTCTATATGTAAAGATTCCATAAATTTTCAAGTGGTCAACAGTTCTGTTACCGATGGCGCGTTTTACAGACTAATCATCACAAACTTACCATCTATAACTCCAGCTCTGCTGTAATCCAGCGTCTGGAATACTCTCAAATATGCATCTTTCTCCTGTTGGGTCATAGGAGGCGGAACCTGGGGTGAGGTCTTCGGTGGCGTCAGAGACCGGGGCAGTGCCTTGGGCACGGGCCGTCCCTGCATGACGCCACGGATTAAATGCATGATCAACACAAACTCGTGAACGTTGAGCACATTGTCGTTGCTGACATCGGCAAGGTTCCTGAAATAAGACAATAAAAAGCTTGTCAGATCTTCAAACTCCAGACATTTAATGCAGCAAATTTCATATTACACTCTATTGCCTCCAATCACTGTTGGGTGGTTTGATGTTCATGTTTTGGCGAGCTTAAAAGATACCATGAAGGAAAAATTGTGTACTGAAATAAAGTTGTTGGCAAGCCAGTCTCTCTCTGTGATGTGCTACAAATTATTTGAGATAAATTCTGTGGGATAGCCCAGATGAAAAAGGATGTTTGCTTCCATGATCTGAACATGGTGACAAAGTGATGGATGACAGATGCAACGTTTGCAACAGTTGTGTTCCCATCAACATCGTGACTCAAACTAGCAGAAAATGGGAGTTTTGTGATGCTAAACAATAAATTTATACGCTTTTGAATGACTAGAAGATTTGCAGTTCAAGATAGGGTGCAGTCTGGGTAACTGGTGTGCACAGAAATACACAGGTTTTTTTTTTTTTAATCCAATGCGTTCGCCATCTGAAATTTAAACCTTGTTCTCGAATCAGGGAAGCTATTATCCGTCAGCCCACAAACCTAATAAATGATTCATCAACCCAAAGCAACTGAACCTCTAGAAAATGGAGTGGTATAATAGCTCTAGTCTACACCAATATGCTAGCAACATTAAGATGTAAGATATCATTTGAATGAAGGCTTTGTGTTGCATAATTTAGAAGTTTTGAGTCTTTCGTATGACTTTCTTTGGCAGGCTTTGTTTTGCGAAGTGTGCATGCAAAAGACAAAGCCACTGACATACTTGTAAGATAACATCCAGGTTCCGGACAGCTGATCAAACATTAAATTCATGGACATTCATTGCCCGTTTTTGATCGTAACAGGCACAAATACCAGTTCTTCCACATCAACTCTTTGTCTGTCAATCTTCATTTCGGCGATTTAATCAAGTGTCGCGAGTGACACAATAGGTGTTACATTCACTTTCGTCATGGCATAACGGTAATGTGCGCTTGACTTACTGAACAATCACACGGACATTCCTCCTGGTTTTACCACTAAGACCCTCCGGCCAAATCACTTGAGCCCACGACTGAAGCACATAAGAAGTAAGATCTACTGTGACACAATGTAGTGGGGCAAGACCGAAGTGGGTATACAGGCTCACGATTACTGGTTATATTCTGTAGGTGTTTGCATTCCAAAACAGTCTATTTTCGTACATGGAGTGATGATCGAGGACAAAGTCAGAGCTGATGGGGAAACAGTACCCCAGTGTAGAGGTGGTTACGATAAAGTTAAGGACATTAAGCCAGTCATTTTTTAATTATTTTTTTTTACAAAAGGAGAGGTGGGAACATATTATTAACACCGACATGAAAAGGCAGCAATATAGCATGGGTAGAAACAGTTTACTTTCACCATGTGCATTATGGAAACGGCGAGTTAGAGGATGGAGCGCACGCTACTTGGCGAAAGCATTCAAAATTCACATGCGTGCATAAAGTCTCGTTGGGAATGGAATATACCAATATCCATGCAACTGGTGTCGACACAAGTGGTAAAAGTACATTACTGTTAGTCCACGCATTTTTCAGACCTTGCAACTTCGGATCATCTATATAATAAAGCTACAACAAAACCCCTAATAGTCCTATGGACACGGAAACTACACAACGCACCGACCTGAAATTTGGCACAAAGAATTATGGGATAGCGAACATTGTTCCTATCGCTATACACAAACAAAACCGTTGGTTATTTCTGAGTTAATCGGTAAATGCGGTTATAATTAAAGACTAAATTCACGAGAGCGTTTGATCCGAAATTTACGATCAATAAGATATTGATGTATGTTTCTAATAATAGCCCACTTCCGCCTACACATGACGTTATCACTTCCTGCGATGTGTTCACTAACAAACAAACTAACCCGTGCGCAAATCATTGCCATTTGACGGATGCTGACGGAATGCGCAGGATGTCAACGCGCAAAGGGAGAGCAGTAAAACTCATCTAAAAACAAACAAACAAACAAACAAAAATAAAATAAAGCTAAAGGAACAGGCAAAATGAAGCAGGTCCATAATAATCACCCAGAACTGAAACTAATAAATCGATTTATCCCGGACAGGGCCGGGCAACTCAGCTAGTAGAATCAAAGATTTACAATTATGTATGCTCTCCAAATCCATGTTTTACCGCCATAGAGAGAAAAGAAAAAATACTACTGTTATGTTAGGCATCTTTGTGCTAGCTCTAAATTTCGAGTAAATTTTAGAGACTGAGCGCATATCATATGTTAAGTATCTTCCATGTTACATGCTTCACTTCTGGAATCTGAAAAGTTGATCTCTAGTCACTTCAGTGAAGCGATTCCCCATGAAACAACAATGATTTATCGCAATGACAAAAAGCCCAAGATCTCTTCCTGGGAAATGTTCACTTTGTGATCCCAATGAGGGTAACCTGGGAACGGCCGCCTGCTTTTCTAAGGATTAGTCTTCGACCAAAGTCAACAATGGTTTGGCCGTTAACGTGAAGAAATCGAAGATTGGGAAGGATCTGGCTCAACAGCTTTTGGCACAAGTTGGTAAAGGTATTTGTTCTGCATGTTACAGGACTTAAAGATTACCCTTCAATTTGACCGTCAAATAAAGATTATGTGTAAAAAAAAAAAAAAAAAAACTTTTCTTGAGGTTTTCGCAAAAAGTTGCTTTCATTCCTAGATCCTCTCCTTCTTCCTATCCAATGCAGCAAATGTCGTTGCCACTGTTTAACCGCATGCAAGGAAAAAAACATTTCTTTTTTCTCGGTTGAATATTTTTGTGAATGCACATGGGAGTGTGCGGATGTGCACCTGTGAGTGGGCTAAGGTGAAGGACAAAATCGTCTCCTCAACGGTTTATAAAGTTATATAATAAAAATACGCAATGACATTCCGTCACCATTACTATGACTAATTCAGCTATACTATAATGGCGAATTCAGCTATACTGTAATGGCGAATTCAGCTATACTGTAATGGCGAATTCAGCTATACTGTAATGGCGAATTCAGCTATACTGTAATGGCGAATTCAGCTATACTATAATGGCGAATTCAGCTATACTATAATGGCGAATTCAGCTATACTATAATGGCGAATTCAGCTATAATATTCCAGGAAAAGAATGATATCAACACGGGCGATAATTAGAGACTGTTAGAATCGCATGGACAATACAGACAACCGAGACACATATTATTATGTTATCATTCTTTATAAAATAATGTGATTTAGATTTCACACTTTTCATCAATTTAAAGTTTTTTTTTGTTTGTTTTGTTCTTTTTTGTTAAGCAAACTCTGTTTTAAAGGCTTGATTTCCTCTGTCCCCCACCCCCACTTCCTGGATGTTTTCATTGTTGTATATAAACTAACAAATTAAGAACAAGGTTATTTGCAAAATAAAATCACCTTACATTTTTGAGAATTCTCAGGCGGTGACGATGCAATTGCTAAATAAGCCGGGCATCAGTGAAAATTGTACTTCATACAATCATTACAATATATTCAACAGTGACACGCAGAAAAAGCACGAAAAAATAGTAGCTATTCATGAGATGGTAATAGTTGCAGGTCTTGGGTTGAAATAATGTAAAAAGTTAAAGAAATATATTTTTGTTCAACACTACTCTTAACACCGGAGCTCGTTCAGATCACCTCTGATATCCATAACTGCATGAGATTACAGCATGGAGGCTCCCTGTACTTTGATCAAACGATGTTCCCTTGGTGTATATTTTCGTATATCATAACTACTATATTATAATGTCTTCCTTTTGTACACGCCAAATTCAGAGTTAAGCAGAGAAAGAGAAATCGGGAAGTCTTTAAGTTAGCACTAATTTTAAAAATCGGTTTCCGCAAGATGTGTTAATATTCGTTCTAAGCAGTTATACACACATGGGGAGAGTCTCAAAGAGAATAAGCCGTGTAAGAGCCTGACCGATTACTGGTACAATCGGTGGCACGCCCACTTCCTTGTGTCAACATTAGCCTTTGTTAAGCCAATGAGCCCAGCCGTGTACTGAGGTCAACATTATACATGAAAAAGATGGATTGAAAATCATTTACATTTACTTGTATAGGATTGCCAGCGGCTGAAGTCAGTTTTATCTTACAGTTGTGTGATAAAAATATCACTATGCCGATCTCCCCGCCCATATCCGAGGGGTTTAACATCGGATTTATATTGGATGTGAGCAGGCCACATTGGAATAAAAACCTCTTCGAATACATCGGTAGATTAGAGTGATAATCAAGAATGTCTATCAAATTAGTTCATCAGTATCATTGTTGGCAATGCATATTGAGGATACACAAACAGTATGACAAGAAAATGGTCCACACCCAAACAAACACAAATACTTGTGTGTGGTTTAGTTTTCTGTAATTTTAAATACAGACTCGGGGTTCACATTTCTGGGTTGTTTTTTTTTAGCACCAACAAAATAATCAGTCATTGACTAGGAATCCTTTTGTTCTCAAAGGCAACGATTTTAGCATTTAAGAGCCACAGTGAGAAGACAAAGAAGAGAATTATTGTAATAATACGAAGAGCCTTCCATGTGGAAACAGCGGAAGTATTTCTTTATGACTGTGTTAGCAGAAATAATCCAATCTAACAAGACGAGGAGCAGAGAGATAAATGATTCACACGGGCCTTCGAAGCGTGGAATCCACGACTCTCCTTTTCAGTGTCTTTTCCCATTAGTAGGGATCAGTGAAATCTATAACAAGAAAAGACCTTAATCCTATATAATAAATTCTCCTACGAAATTCTCCATTCATAGATGCCCGACTCCAGACTCCCTAAGCAAATCTTCTTCTCTGAGCTCTCCAATGGAACGAGGAATGTTGGGGCCCCAAAGAGTCGTTACAAAGACACTCTCAAGCAATCACTGAAGGCCTTTGCCATTGATGTGAGTGAGTGGGAAAAGCTCTCGCTTGATCGTACAAATTGGAGGGCGGCCCTTACCAGAGGCAGCAAAGCATGGGAAGCTGACAGAGTCCAGCAGGCTATCAAAAAAAGAGAACGGCGCAAGAAAAGGCCCAGTGGTACTGAACCAACGGAGCACTCTTGTCATTTATGCGGAAGGGTCTGCAGGGCAAAAATAGGACTTATCAGTCACATGAGAAGCCATAAGTCATGAAAGAACAGTCTTTCCATTCTGTCCTCTGTGTCCTTTAGTTCTTTTTATTGTCCATGTGTTGAAATTCTCAACAATTTCTGTTCTTTATTCCTCTGGTGTTGTTAAGGTCATCATCATACCTGATGGACGAACTATTATTATTATTATTATTAGTACTGTAGTATTACCCTCCTCTCTATCCTCCCAGTGTGTCACCTGGATCTGTTTGTTAGTGTGGGACAGAAGCCTTACGGCTAGTGGTATCCCCGCGCCTGGACCGGAGGTGGCCATGTTTTGACAACAGGGACTATCTTGTGTTGACACCAGCTTCTCCTATGTCAACACACGAGTACAGGCCACTCTCGGACATCGCTTAATCGAAAAATTCAGGAAGCAGGTCCAAAGATCGGACGGAACGTTGTGCATTCGCATGTTTCCTTTCAGAAACTTCAAACTGCAAAGAAAATTCGCAATTTTTATATTTTTTATGTCGTTCATCTTCAGTTATACATAGCCAAACTTTCACTAAATAACAAGCAAGAAAAGACAAACGTCCAAAAGTGAACAAAAATTGTTGGTTTTTTTTCTTTATTTTCAACAACAAAAAGACAAATGTCCAGTGAATATAACAAGCAACAAAAAGAACGCTAATTTACGCTACACGAGAGATTGAGTTATGAAGTAAGTATGGTCCAGCACGCAAGGCACATCACGAGCAATAATTATACATTCTCACTCACGCTGTTCCGATTACAGCACATAAACAGGCACCGACACTGAGCTTCATTATGTGGCAAGAGACCTTCTCTGATCTGTAACCCAGCTTTAAAATATGAGACAACGCTCTGTTTCCATAAGCCCGTGCAACTGAGCAAAGGAATCCATAACTGCCATAAGAGGCTTCGTGGCAACCATAGTTGTAGTAGGCTACTCGTACAATAAGGGAAAAGGGAGTGGGCATGCGGAATCCCTATATGGTGTAATAATTCACAATAAAAAACCATAACAATCAGGTATCATAACATCATATTATGCCATTTATTATGCAGATAAGTACAATGTATATTATGTAGCGTCTACCAGGGTACATTCATAGATATTGCTGGGAAGCAAATTTCATCGAATGCCAATCCATCAACACTGGTGGAAGAAAATACCTCTCACACACAATCTCTTTAACTATGTCTCTACGCTACAAAAGTATAATCATTTGTTCGAAGTAAAACCCCGTCACTCAGGAAAGCGAGAACTTTCACAGTGACAACCTCTAAGAGATAAACATGTCTTTTTTAAATTCTTTTTCCTGGAAACGGAGAGGGGTGTATAAATCATAGCAAGACAAAATCACAAAGCCTTCAAGGCCAGGACTACGGTATTTATTGTCAAACGTTTAAAAATCACTGTTTCCCAGGTAAAGGAACAAACTGGGAAAGTGGATTGACCTAAAACAGCGGCGGAAAATATAAAACTATTTCTGTTTGTGCACTGGAAAACCGATAACAAACCCCAGGACGAATAGTAAAATAAAACTCAGCAATGTTGCCACGATCAAGACAATGTCTGTCTTTAATTACTAACTAAAATTAATTAAGTCTTGGTTCTCGTATGCATTTCCAGAACCCCCCCCCCCCCCCACACACACCTTCACCATCTGTACAAAAGTACTAATTCCTGAACAGCCTTAAAATTACACGCTAACCACTTGACACTCAGCATCGCCTCACTGTTGAAACACAGATACCCGATAGGACACTGATAACATCCATGATGTGGCCCCTTAAGAGCACTGCAACAGAGCACTCAAATGCATGACAACACAAACATAGTACTATTTATATTCCAAATACATCCACTTGTATGGGACCAGTATTTTTCGGGGTATGTTTATTTGTCAATACATCAATATTTGTTTAGCTAATATTCCATTGACCAAACAGAATGATTATCATTATTGCACGCCCTATCTGCCAATATAACATGGTCTTTTTTTCGGGGGCACGAATTTGTTATGGTCAGACCAACACCCTGCTTTTCAGGATTATAGAGGCTAAAATCATGAGGAACTAAGCAAATGACATAATGAAAGCCTATACTTAAAGAATACATTGTCAGATGATGGTCTGATATTGATTTGCTACGGACTATCATCAGCAACTGTCTATAGAATGTCTGCAATATTACTTGGTTTCGGTCTTTCTCTGCATGAACATTTTCGTAATTAAAAACATAATTTATGGACTGTATAAAATAATTCCACCTACGCTTCAAATTCACTCCTTATCTCATAACAATATGTTACTGTCAAATTCACAAGGAAATCACCTCTATTTAAAAGAAAGTTACTTGCGAGGGATTATTCATCCAGTTGTTTTTTTTCTCGCCACAGAGTGTTGCCTCGGTGTTGTAGAACGACTCCAATTCATCTTATCTTCGAGCCACCGTGACACATCAGGGTGGGTGGATCAACCTTGGAGTATACGGGATTTTTATTGCAAAAAGATTATCTAGAGGAGTCTCTTCCCAGAGATCAAGTTCTGTGCTACCAGTTCTGTGCCATTGTGTAACAATTACATACGGATGAAAGGAACAACGGAACTGACATGGATCAGCGACAGTTGAAATATTTCGACGCTAAAGCAGGAAAAAACCCATCAGATAATCAAATTGGAATATTATGAATCATTTATCATGACATCGATGAAAATTACCACCTTATTTGATACAATCCCCTCTTCCTTTTAAACTCTTTGTTACTGACCGTTTGACGAGTGAATGGTAAGGGCCAGTACTGTTAGTGGATGGTCTGAGTAGAAAGGGGTACAAAAAAGAGAGTACTGAAACCAAAGTTTAAGACGAACAAAGGGTTGGGAATTGCGACAGTACCTATCTGCAGAGTATCGCCTTGAAGACCAGTAAAGATCTAGAGCACAGTAAAACCAGAACAAGGCTATCTAATCAGGTGTAGGAACATGAAAGTATTGGACATTCCCGTTGGTCACTGCTGACCAAGTATTCATTCAGGCTACAGCTGACTTTGATGGTGCAGGAACATTGTCTAAACCCGGTCATATACCAGACAATAAGAATGCTCTCTCAACGGCCCTGACATAATAGTAATGCAAACTTTCTCTTTCTCTCTTTCTCTCTCTCTCTCTCTGTCTTTTTCTCTCACAAAGTTTGGCTTTGTATAACTGAAGATGAACGACATAAAAAATATAAAAATTGCGAATTTTCTTAGCAGTTTGGAGTTTCTGAAAGGAAACATGCGAATACACAACGTTCCGTCCGTCTCTCTTTCTCTCTCTCTCTCGTTCTCTCTCACTCGCACACGAATACGCGTAACAAACATTTGAAGATGAAAAGAATCAAACTCAATAAAGAAAACAGCAGCTGGGGAAACAAGTACACTTCGACCCATCTCTTCTGTCATTGTCAAGAAAAGATGACATCTGGCAAATTCTGTGACAAGCATGTTTTTATTCTTTGAAATAACAAGGACAAACTGGTAGGGCGACGTCCAGCAGTCAACTCTCAATTGTTACACAGACAGTTAATCCTTTGCACACCTGGCGGCTTAAAACACGCCTGACTGTTCGTGCCTCCCTTGCATTTCATCTATTCTTGGTATTAAAACCTAAAATGTACTACCCTAACCCTAACACAGTTTCAAAACTTAACATCAAGTCTAATTAGGTTTTCCTGAATTCAAAACACAAATAGCCCAGCAAGATGCTATTGTTTCGCTATTAACATAAATCCGTATCTCGTGCAAAGCAGTCCGTAACCTGAATTATGTAAGACCAACTGCTGCTTGGACAGTCGTCATAAAAACACATTATGAGACCACTAAATTATTTAACTCCCCACTGCGTATCTGAGGCCAAGCGAAATCGTTATCTTTATTCAGGACGAGTTTACATTCTACTCAGTGGACAATGATCACACTTTGAGTATTCGGAAAAGCAGCGGAGGGATTTTATGCCATCTTTCGTTAGTGGTTAGGTTAAGTCGGAGACACTGGTAACTCATGCTGTTAAATAGCTTTCATACACCATCCTTGTTTATCCCTAATTCTACTTCTTCCCTTTTGCTTGCTTTCTTTCCGAATTTCTCTTTTCTTCCGTTGTCATCCACTCTTTGCATAAGTTCTTCTTATCTAAACAGGCCCATCTTCCCCCTGTGTTTCAATCGTATATCGAACTATTTGTCCTTCTTCTTATTCTATGTCATAAACCTGATCTGGATTGTTTGTGTCGAAAAAGAACCCACAACTGGCATCTCTGAGGTAACTACTTAATCATTGTACTGATAGTCAGGGGGTCTTGTCACGAAGTATGCATAACACCACGCATTCCATCATCCCATGTCTTTCTCGTTATAGCAGAGTTCTTAGACTGAATCAAGTCAATGTGTAAATCAAAACAATCCCCATACAATTACATTTCTACAAGAATAATATGAGATTACCTTGTTCAGAAGTATGTCTTGAAACCTTTTCAGTACCTCCAGTGACTGTTAAACAGCGATATAAATCATTTCTCCAAAGCTACACTTCGACTATATGGTTGTTAAACACACAATAATGTGAAGTATTGAGTTAAATGACGACGGAAATTACAAGTTTAAATGCGTGACCATTTATATTAATAAACTGAACGTCGAAAAAGTTCGATCATCCGCACATTTTCTGTAAGGTGGCAATCAGAACTTTACCGAATTTACGGGCAATGATTGTGTCAAAAGGCCACAAGAACACCCGAGCCGTTTACTGACCCCTACTGGGCTTAACCAGCACTTCTTTTGTCCGAGTGGTCATTTCGGGTCGGACATCAAACGCTGTAGACGTTGACCGATGAAAGGTTTCAGCCCATTTCGAGTTCCTTGATTTAATGTTTGACTGGACCAATGTCGTTAGGGACGTTTTCTAGACTGCAGCGGTCAGGAACTGGCCGGGTATGGAAAATAAGACACTTTTCATGCACTATTTCACATGAAGTTGTTGTACTTTCATTAAGCCCATCATACCATCTCTCTCCCTCACATTAAGCTTACATTTTGCAAATTTCAGATTTCTCTCAGCCGACCCAACTCCTTCCTGACATTCCGTGTTTTTATCTGAGCATAGCACAATATAAAATAATAAATGTATGCCTCGTAACTTTTACCGCACTTGGCGACGTCTCGTCCCAAGCGCATGATCTTCATGCTGGGCGGATCTTCGGTTGCTCCTGTATAATAATATTAAGTCTAGTGGAGCCAGCGATAACCGCGCAAAGTGATAGTGGGATTTTCATTCATTGCTTTACTCTCTTTTTGATTTATATGTATGTAATTGACACAGATGAACGTTGCTTTTAATGCATCCATCCATCCATCCATGCATCCATTCATCCACCCACCCATCCACCTATCCGTTCGCCCGTCTGTTTGTCTGTCTGCCTGTCTCTCTTTCTGTATATCTGTCTGTCAGTCTGTTTGTCTGTCTCTTTTTCTGAGTGTCTACCAAACAAAAAATGTTACAGTATATAATGCTATTGTGACCACCAGTCCATTGGTCTGTGTGTTGTTCTCTTTCTTTACGTTTCTCCCATGGCTTCCTGGTGTGAAGCACAGATGTATCTGTCACTTTGCTGATTTCAACCACTCCCGGGAACAAGCAGATTTCTTACAGTACATAGATCTAACACTTTCCTTCCTCTGCTTAATCTTCGCTTGCAGGGAGTTGAGTGACAGCAGATGGTAATGACCGAGAGGACAAAACCAAGAAGAGACATAACTGTTATTGCTTAACGCACTAGGACAGAATCTGTTAGTTTGACAGGTATAACTGAAGGCGCAGTCGTCCAACATTCTGTTACCTGCTGACATAACTGAGTCTTTCAGAGATGAGTAAAACTGGCGGCAAAATCAACCAATAAGTTGGAAGTTCCCGAGATGCTTGTTTACTGACAAAAGTGGAATCGACTAAATGGAAATTAAATAACTAAACAGTCACACCAAACCGGGTCAGGTTCATGCATTTATTATGAATGAGGATCAGGTGCATGTGTATCTATATTAAAGTGTATATGCCTCTTTAATAATTCTGAAGTTCATCGTTTATAATGTTTGTTTTGTCACAAGCCTAACTATCACCTCTCCATAATTTGCATTACTGATAAGGTCCTTACAGTTAAGTATGAACAAACACACGAAAAAAGTTCGTTGACCCTAAAGGTGTTACAAACAATGCAAGTAAATCAGTTCTCTGACATCGCTGGTCACAATTAGTACACGGAAAAACCGTGTGTCTTCCGCCCATTCACAGAATAGGACCATGTAAGTTCGAAAGTACAGAAGAAAGGTTACACAAACGTAGCGCTGTTTCCGACACTGGTTAAGAATGTCGAATTGCGCGCTCGTGTCTTAAGTGACGAACTAAGACATGGACGAAGGTGTCTGACCCGCTAGAGTGCAATGAAGATTCCTCCTCTTTGCAGGGTTAAAATATTTGTTGTCCGCGTTTTTGTTTTTTTCCCAAACGGCAGATCAACAGATGGCCAGATGAATTCTCACTTGTTTGGCTGACAGTGACAGAAAGCCGTTAAGGAGGGAAAATTAAACAGAACAAGGAGAAGAAGAAGAAAACTGCCAAATCCTCACTGTAACAGTTGATCTCTATTAATATTCATTTCCAAGAGGATGGCTATCAACATTTTCAGACAAAAAAATTGACAGATTTACCGAGTGTATCCGTGAATATCATTTGGAAAATCTGAATAAAAGGTAACAAAATTTTACACTAGGCGCTTAATGCGATTTTGCTGTGGTGCTGCAGTCGCGTCTTAGTTTTGCGTTCCTGTCGAGTCCGCAGTGAGCCCGTGTGTGCATATCTCCATTTATTTGCCTAGATTTTTTGTTTAAACGTGGTCGGGATTACGCCGCAACAAGACTCACGTGCACACATAGCCTTAGAAGTTAGGATATCATTCCTTGAGTCCAGGGAAGACAACTCCCTTAATACATCCACCCCTTCATTTCCTGCTTGGCCCATGACATGAAAAAAAAAATATCCGTACATTCACCACCGGACAGGCACAAGCAAATTAATTTTAATATTCTAGGCAACCACGGTGACTTCTGTACTGTTCTGATGCAGACCAGAAGAAGATGGCGTCCTACGACTGCCCGTTCTTGCATTATCCCCAAAATAGCCCAACAGTTTAGGAAAACTGGCACGAAAACCTTTATAGGATCCTCCCAAACCTCGGCTTCACCCATCAAATACCGGACGCAGACGACAAGACAATCTAACGTTGACACCTCTCAAAGATCTGCACTTTTACGTTATCAAGCCCAGTTTTTCTTGCTGTTTGGCGCACGCTTTTCCGTTATTTTATTCTTTATGTTACTCTGAGACCGAGAGTGAAGGAAATGCCATTCATATAAAAAGCAGTTTGAAAACTCGAGACCAGGCTTGATAAAATTCCTCAAAGAATTGTTATATGATCTCCCGCGGCAATGTGTTTGCGATAAGAGGACAGCAGCGTGACTCCTGGAGTGGTACAATATTAGACCACTACATGTCTAGATCTACTTCTCTTTACTGAAACGTTGACACCAACATGTGCATTTGATATGTACACATGGCCAGTTCGTGTCGCGTAAAGAAAGATAACTGCCATTTATGACAGTGATCAAAGCAGAACAGACCATACAGTTTCCCTGGTCATAAGTTTGATGTGGCATTTAGCCTTTCGTGTGCGTGAAAGTCCTAGATTCGCTGAATCGCTGACTGTGTTAGTTTATCCAAGTGGTTCACTTTTGAGTAACTGATTACTATAATGCTGACACTGTATTTAAAAACAAGACCAACTTAAAAGGTTTTTCGATGAAGAATCTGTAAAATAGTTGTTTATAAAATGAAGACACAGATGGAAAAACGACCACAGTCCAATTTTAGATTTTTTAGTTGTTTAAAAAAAAAAATACTACAATGCCTATTTTGCCCCAAAGGGCAGTTGTTTGTTGTTTTTTTTTCTACATAAGTAAAAACCTCCCGCTGACGAAACCGGCTGCTTCTCTTTGCCTCCATTAACAATGCACTTAGGGACTTTCAAACGAAATATCGATTTGTTCAGTTTCATGGCTATGTGACCATGGTCGTTTTTCTTCAAATTTTAATGTGAAATAGTATTTCATGTCAATGGTGACGCAGAGGCCATGTAACACATATCACAAGCCACTGCACCTGTGGTCGGGTCTTCGCATTCTGCGTGAGTAAATAGGAGTTTCTAATTGAAATTGTATGTCTTCGTTTCGACCCACCATTGCTTGTTTACAGACTCAAGTTCAAAAAATTTTTTAAAAGGCGAACAAGGAGAAGACAAACAGAAATCTGTCACTTTCCAGTGAGATCGCAGGGAAAGGTGACATGTTGGATTTTGGAGAAACAAACAAGTGTTAACAAAATCCAAACCAGACATTACAGCGGAAGATGATGACCAGACATTACAGCGGAAGATGATGACCAGACATTACAGCGGTAGATGATGACCAGACATTACAGCGGTAGATGATGACCAGACATTACAGCGGTAGATGATGACCAGACATTACAGCGGTAGATGATGACCAGACATTACAGCGGTAGATGATGACCAGACATTACAGCGGTAGATGATGACCAGTGTCAGGGTTAGGATTTGAATTGCCGTGCTAGGTCACGCATTGTTTATTACATGGCATCATTGATTTTAGTCAGTCCAAACGTCCTTGAACTGTTCCCGTGGACAGTTTGTTTTTGTAACGCTTTTCTTAGAGATGGAGAGAAAGTGGGTCAGGATAGAACGAATGGATAAATTAACAGTGACGATGCAGTTTTCGACCCCGTGGTTTGGGTGTACTTTAACAGGGAAAGACGGGGCGAATAAGGAGTGAGGAAATTCGTACATAAAACGTTTAGGGTGTAGAGACTTTGCGAAAGGTTTTGACATCCTAAGTCTGACTTTGTCTGTTACTATTAATAGAATCTATTGGCGCTGCGAGCGGAGCTCGAAGTGGATGCACCAATCAAATTTGAGCAGTCACGTGATTTGCAGAAGATAAGCGGTGACATGTTTATGCTACCTCACTCCATGCAGCGTATCCTATTCTGCGAAGGTGTCGGCTAAGGTTCAGCCAGAGGGAACCATAAGACTGTTAACGTCATGTCTATGTCCTGGATAGACAATGAAAATAACCCACAGCTCTTTTCTCCAGTTCCCTGAAATTGTTTCAGGGAACCAATCGTAAGTTTCATCACCATGATTCGAGATGATGTGAATCTGACCCTAACTTCCCAGTAGAAGTGCGACCAAAGGAATGCAAGACCATAAAGTTTTACTTGCAATTAAGATCTAGAACGAGTGACTGATATACACATTTGTAAATTGTAATTGATGTGTCTGGATGAGGCTGGGGATTGCCAGCCCATCCTAGAACAGATCTAGATCTATCTTAACTACGTCAGTGTGTCTTGACGGTTTGATCCTTTATAAGCAGTTAAATGAGTTAATATTGTCGTCTGAGACATAAGTATATTATTTGTGAAGTAGTAGGCAGTCTATATTTCTGAAGATAAATAATTACTAAGTAAACTGTGAATGAATCAGAATGATATAGAGTCTCAAATCTCTTAAGACTCTAGAGGAGATTTATAGTTATGTATTTTAGTATTTTCATTTGATGCTGCTGATGTTGTCTTTTGATATGTAAGATAGACGAAATTGTTAGGACTTTTAGGTAATAAATTTGTGGCCCTACAAGGTCCTTGATATAACTTACTCGAAATTGTTATTAGTGTATGTGGCATGGTATGGCAGAGTAATTTCTAAAACCTCTCGATTTAAATGCAGTCGAACACCTAAATTTATAGTTTAGTAATCCCCAACGTAACACTCGAGGACCCACCTCGTAACACTGCAGGGCACACCCCTCTTCCAAATCGTAACACTGGAGAGGGACCCTTAAAGAACCTTAGATAACGCCATGCCACTTAGTTAGATTATTTTAAAACCTATTGTATTTTTTTATTCCATTATTTGATATTGTACTGTTCTAATATTATGTTTTCAGGTGCTTTTTATTATAGAGTTTAAACAATTTGTATTAATCGAATATTTTGTTTCAATTTCATATGGTGAACATCCCAACATCCCATTGACCCGTGGACACCGGCGAGGGAACCCTTTCATCATCCGGTTTTACTTCAGACAGAAATACAAGTTTGGGCTTGGAGCTATGGATTGAGGATATTTACCATCTGAATTCCTCAAAAATAAAGATAAGTGATCCATCTATCTAACAGTCTTGGGGAGGGCGACGTACTTTCCGCTCTGTGTGTATTGTTCCAGGCCATTTTACTATTTACTATATGTTTAGTTTAAGTGCGGGAGGTTGGTTGGGATCATAGCGGAAGATGATGACCAGAGAAACTGAAACTCTGAACACTAACAAGGCGCACAACGCAGTTATTTATGCATTAAATCTTTATGAGTAAACCAAGAGAGCGCCGTTAAGAAAAATTAAATTACAAATCGGCGTGTTGATGAAAATTCAATATCCAGACTCTGTAAATGGAAATTTTGAAAACAAAAAAAAAAAAAGCATGGAAATGTTTAGTTGCACAAGCTCAAAGAGAACGTAACCCCCTCATCCCTACCCCTTAGCCCTGCCCCGACCTCTTCCTCCTTAGCCCCATGTTTTTGCCATTTGCCATTCCCCCCTCTTCCCTCCCATGCAGAGCAAGATTGTGTTAAGCTACCTGTGGCACGTGATAACTAGCTATTGACTATTATCTTTGGTGTCATCAAGCCTGACAGCTACAGCAGGAAGGCTCTCTGTGTTCATGACAGACTCCAGTGTTTTCTCTCTCTCTATGCCCCCCCCCTCCCTTCTACATACACACTGCCATTCGTGTTCTCACTCTCCCTTCGTGTTTATTTTGAACCCAGGTAATGCACCAGCTCCAGGTGACAGAAATTCCTTTTTTGTCTCTGACCGCAAAGAAGAAAACTTCAGTTGGAGCCCCACGGGGGTTTTTTGTTTGATAATTCCTCAGCTGTCCTGCAGCCTTCTATGAGTTAAATTACTTCCGTCAATAATCATTTCTCCTGCCTCACTTGCCTGTCTTTCTAGGTGGATGTAAACTAATGACAATAGAAATCAATATACATATATAATACTCAGTGTCACGCTATCGGTGGCTCCCTTAACGTGAAATATGTGGACGGAGTCAGCACAAAAATACCTTCACACCACTGGGTCCAAACTGTTAGTGACAAACGTCTTTGTGCAGCCATTCTTTCCGAACTCCGATACATGTTTTGTTCTTTGTTTAAGTTCGGTGCGAACATGCTGGTTTTACGAAAAGCCATCTTCTATGAAAGGAAATAACGTTTTTAGAATTATGAATCCACATTAGATTGAGACACGTGTTCTTAAGCACGCCCATTCTTGATCTGGTAGATTTCGCTTTCTTTTAGCAGCTATGTAATTGTTTTTGCGGTTCTTTGTGGAGAGCAAGGTGCAGAAACATCAATAAATGCCCTCTTCCTGCCAACAATCGGTGTGGGCAGCTCTTCCGGGCACACTCGGTTCAAGCACTCTCCCATTCCAGTCAATCAATCGATGTATCGATCTCCATGCCCACACAGAATCAATCAGTCACTTAAGTGGACAGTTTATTGACATATACAAACATCAATCTTTACACTTTGCTATCTTACATTTGCAGGTCACCAGGCAAATCAAACACAAGAGAAAGACTTGAGTAGTTAAATTCATTTGATTGCCTCCGCAGATCATTGTGGAGTGAATCAAGCCAATCACCTGATTATCTCAAACTTCGGGCCACTTGATTCTTAAACTGAATGTCTATCTTATTAAGACATTGAAATACATATCGAGCCCCCACCGGAGATTACCTGATATGAAAGGGCCTTATCATACACGATACAATGGCACAGACACACGGCGGCATGTTCAAGTGCATGTGCTTCTGGCATGATCTTTGCTGTGCATAATTACCATACAGTTAGTGCAGATCCTTCTACGTTCTGGGTGTTGATAGGAAACTCGTGTGTCAGAAAGCACATTAGAGACTTTCAGTGGGAGAGATGCACATCATAAATATTTTCTGGCATATTGTCTAATGTGACTTTCGGACATCCTTTGCTTCATGTCTTGTCTGACTATAATTATTCCATTTCATCTCTTGCCAGCTTCAGGGGTGTTTTGAAAGAAACATACAATACCTAGTAAAAACCAGGCTTTGTATGAATTTTCAGAATCCTTCCTGTTAGCTTTCACTTTATTCAGCTTTTCCCAATTATTTCAAGGCAGGTGAAGTCTCGTAGCCCATTGCCAAAGCATCTAACTAGGACCTAGCCTGTTATCAAAGTGGCCGGGAAGAAAAAAGAAGCAAAATACAATGAAGTGTATTATCTAATTTCCATTTAAAAACGCCACCGTGACATCTGCATGTATCTTTCTGCCTGGGAGGTTTCCTGGGATAGTTTACATAAATAATTAATGTTCACCTCGCATTACAGTTTAGTGATGGAAATCCCATACAGGCAGCTTTTCGATACTGTACATGTGAAATGGTTTGCAAATAGATCATTATCGTTTCATTCTGTAAAGGCTGGGCGTCACAATCGATTCTGCCCTTTATATCCGACTCAAAACAATGACAGCCTCTACACACCACTGCACGAGACGTCAACTAGTTTGCAGATCCTAGGGACGAGGATACTGAGAAACAACTCTCTGTCCATTATATTTTGTGCACACATTTTCTCGAATCTTGAATAGATACTGATATACAAGACAAGCACCTTAGAAAAATAGCAACAACAAAACATTCTATTCAACAGTGTACCAAATATGCCTCACTCATAAACATTCCATATGCTTGAAATATTCAATAGAATAATCAATTAACCATAATTTTCGTTCAGTTCACAAAGTTATCAATTCTCCCACCTCCTTTTCTTTCCCTACATCAGAATTTCTGAATGTCCCTTCAGCGTATCAAAAGATTGCAATTTGTGACTTTCTACTCCGAAATTCTTCAATAGAAATATTCAGACATTCATATGCAGCATTGAAGCGTGAAATGCTGTGCCTGAGGTCTTTGCGGCGCTGTGTTGTGTAACATTTTAATTCCCACACTCAAATGTTTTCATCACACTACTTAGGAGTCTCCGATAGAGAAAGCGGTGGAGTCACACGATTTTGTAGGCCCATGAATCTGTGGCCCATTTCACGGCTTTTGACATCATCTAATGCTCTCTGAGCCTCACATAATAATGGACACAATGGGTGGAAATGACAAGGACATAAGACATAAACGAACGAATCTGAGACCTGTTTGTCAATTTAGATCAGGCTTGTGATAAAGAAACGAGTTTCACAAGTTGACAATAACTACTATTGGTTTGTTCTTTAGCTATCTGCTTCTTTTGATTTTATGGTATTGTATTCCAGGGCGAGAAAGGCAATGACGATGATGATGATGATGATGATGATGATGATGATGATGATGATGATGATGATGATGATTCCTCTTTTTCAACTCAATTCGTCCTTCTTTTCTTTGCCTATTTTGTTCAAGAAATTTTTCCATCCATCTTTCTCTGCAGTAATCTACAGCTTTATTTCAATGCAATTTTCCTCACTGAATGTTTCTTCTAATTGTTTTCCTTCTATCTGCCCTATGCCCTAGTTTTGTTCTTATTTCTTCATCGGCTGATTTTTTAAAAAACTGTTCTGCACGGTCCAGTTATCATTCTGTCAAGGTTCAAAATGATGCACGAATGGATATTTGTGGTATTTTCATTTTTGGGTAGATCAAATACAGTTTTTAAACAAACACAACAACAACAACAAAAACTAATAAACAAATTAATAACAAAAACAATTTAGATCGTCTGCGGGCTTCAAAAGCGTTGATCTGTGTTGCTGTGCTGACGTACGTGTCCAAGTTTTTGCAAATTTGTTTTATTATTTCATTTCTTATTTGCTATCCTTTCCATAGATTATCACGAGATGGCGAACGGGCGATCTCTGATAAATTTTAATGCTTTCTGCTTCAGCTCACCTGTATACACACGTACGTAAACCCTCCATACCGGTATTCAAATATGAATTCCAGGGACAAAAAAAATCTTTCCCTGAACCACTCGTCCTTTTTCTAAGCCATTTATTCTCCCTTCTGTTGATGTATTATGCGGTAATGTTTGTTTTACCGAAGCACTTGCTTAGTAGATAAAAACCATTATCTCTAATATCACCCCCGAGACATGCGGAGCCAAACACGCCGTCTTGTTAGCTGGGCCAATTCAGCACACACCCTTTTAAAATCATTTAGATACCGCCTTGTACTTGTACAAGAACGTCTTCCCCCCCCCCCCACCACCCCCCCTCCCCATGTTCAAATATTCAACAGAAGTTGCTAACGGCGAATTGATGGGGAAAAAAGTGAAGAAATATTTTTACATACTTTGCTTTGTTCATATAGGCAATCGTTGCCAAATAATCTTTTGTACTATAACGTTGTCTCGGATTTTACACAATATAATCTGTAGCGGCTGAAATTATACTACATGGAAATAACTTTGACATAATGTATAATTATATTATAAATTGTATTATTTGTATTAATTACAATTAGATCTACAATGAAAACTAGCGAGGCTTCCAGCGTTGCCCGGGATAATGCTTCTTCCGCTCTTCCTCTCTCCGTCCCTCCATCTCTCTCTCTCTCTCTCTCTCTCTCTCTCCCTCTCTCACACATACACTGCCAGTGCTTCAAAATGCAGACCACCATAGGTGGTAGCTTCAAACTATATTATTATATGAATTAAGAAATTATTGAGAAATTCCAGACTAAGGACAAAATATGTGCAGGTAAAATAAATAAATATTAATACTGATAAAAAGAAAAAAAAGCAAGGCCACCACTGGTACCAACTGAAAAAACAAACGAACAAAACGTTGCTGATTTCTTCACAACAAAAAGCACGGAAGCGTGAATAAAGTAATAAATTGTATAGCAAAGGAAAGATTAAGGGCACTGAATAAAACCATAGTACTGGAAATACCAGAACATCAATAGAAGCAGCAAATGCTAACCCAGCGATAATGAAGGACTGTACGTAACTTAGACAAACCTGGCAGTCTGCCAAATGAACATACTTCTGTCATTCTCATGGCCTTTAGCGTCTTTACAGACGGTCTTAGCAGCTAGAATATTCACTTTCACTTTGACTGACAGCTTCTCTCGTGGCTTATTCTACCAATGTTTGACCCGAGAGTGCGATGGCAGTGATTGCAGGTCAGTCTTTTGGGTTCACTTTGGCGAGTGTTTTCATTCCGCCTCTGTCGTTTTGTCAGGTATGTTTCTTTTGCCTTGAAGTCTATTGCGAGCGTGCCACTGCGCAATTTTTGTCTCCATCTGCTTCGATCACTTGCAAGGTTCTCCCATTCATTGGGGTCGATGTTGAATGCTTTCATCGTGACCTTGCAAGTGTCTTTGAATCGCAGATGTGGCCTACCTCTGGGTCGGTTGCCAGTAGCAAGTTCCCCGTAGAGAATTTGTCTGGGGATGCGAACATTTTCCATACGGTGGAGATGTCCAAGCCACCGCAGTCTTTTTTTGCCTAGGAGAGCCTGAGTTGATGGAATGTTGGCTCGGCTCAGAACTTCGATATTTGAGATCCTGTCTTGCCACTTGATCTTGAGAATTTTGCGTAGGCAGCGCAGGTGGAAGGAGTTGAGGGATCTTTCATGTTTGGAGTAGGTGGTCCATGTCTCTGAGCCATACAGCAGGGTGCTTAGGACGCAAGTTTGGTACACGAGTACCTTTGTTTTGATGGTCAGCTTGCTATTGTTCCACACCCTTTTTGAGAGTTTGCCAAAAGCTGTGGCCGCCTTTCCTATTCTGGCATTTATTTCAGTTGTTATGTCTGTGCTACCACTGATGGTTGAGCCTAGGTAGCAGAATTTTCCCACTTGCTCCAGAGGAGAGCCATTCAGCATGATTGGGTTGGGGTTTCTCAAGCCTTGTGTCAAAACTACAGTTTTTGAGACACTGATCTTTAGCATGAATTTGTCACAGGCTTTGGCAAGGCTATTGATGAGAGCCTGGAGCGTGGTTTCATCGTGGGCCACGATTGCAGCATCATCTGCGAAGAGGAGCTCTTGTAACATAATATGCTCTGTACGAGATTTTGCTTTTAGTCTGGCAATATTAAAAATGGAGCCGTCCACTCTGGTGTTCATAAGTACTCCACCTGAACATTGACCAAAGGCATTCTTGAGTAGGGCTGCAAAATATATACCAAATAAGGTAGGAGCAAGAACACATCCCTGCTTCACACCGCTGTTTACAGCAAATGAATTGGATGTGCAGCCCTCAAAGTTGACACATGCCCTCATGTCAGTGTGGAAGGATGCAATAAGTTTTAGCAATGTTGGTGGACAGCCTATGGATTTAAGGACTGCATACAGGCCAGATCGGCTTACGGTGTCGAAAGCCTTTGTTAGGTCCACAAAGCATGTTATAAGCGGCCTGTTTTGTTCTTTACATTTTTCTTGGATTTGCCGAAGTGCAAATATCATGTCAATAGTTGATCGTTTGCTTCGAAAGCCACATTGTGTTTCTGGTAAGACTTTTTCCGCCAGTTGTTGAAGGCGGCAGAGGATGACGCGAGCAAAAGCCTTTCCAGTAATGCTGAGGAGGGATATGCCTCGATAGTTGTTGCAGTCGCCTTTGTCTCCTTTGTTCTTGTAAAGTGTGACAATTTTGGCGTCTCTCATATCATGTGGTATCACGCCTTCTTTCCAACACTGCAGTAACAAATTATACAGGTGTGGTAATAGTGGGCCTTTTAGGTCTTTTAATATCTCTGCAGGAATGTTGTCACTTCCTGTGGCTTTTCCAGCAGACAGGTGGTCGATTGCATTGGAAAGCTCGACTAAGGAAGGTTCAGCGTCAAGTTCGGCCATTATTGGCAGTTTTTGGAGGTGTTCCTCAAAATCTGGTGGAATATTTTTCTCAGTTGAATACAACAGAGAGTAATGCTCTACCCACCTATTCAGTTGTTCATTTTTATCTGTGATGGGTTCACCATTTACAGACTTAAGTGGGGCGCTTTTGGTGATGATTGGCCCAAGAGCTACTTTCATCTGACTAAAGGCGGTTTTCATATCTCCCTTTTCATTTGCCTCTTGTATGCTGTTACACAAGTCTGTCCAGTATTTGTTGGCGCAACGTCTTACCTCCAGCTGAAGTTTAGCTTTTGCATTTTTCAAACAAGTTTTTGTACTCTGATTGCAATTTTTGTTATACTCATTGAAAGCAGATTTCTTTTGCTCAATGAGAGGTAGGAGAATTTCGCTGTTCTGGGCTACCCAGTCGTTGTTTGAAACTTTATGCTGTCCAAAAGACTTGATGGCACAGTCATGAATTTTTGAACTGAGAGTGTTCCATGTTTCATCTACCGAGTCACATTGGGTGACATTATCCATGCTTTCAGCAAATAACTTTTCAAATGTCTTTCTATTTGATTCATCTCTGATTGCTGTTACATTGATCTTAGGGATTGAAGGGGCTTTTGATCTGTATATTTTCTTGGCCGAAATTTTGATTTTGCTGACTACCAGTGCATGGTCGGTGTCACAGTCAGCACTGTGGAGGGAACGAGTTATTTTTATACAGCCCAAACTCTTCCTCCTTGAGAGAATAAGATCTAATTGATGCCAATGGCCAGACCTGGGATGGCGCCATGATGTTCTTTGGCATCTCTTAAGGCCAAAGTACGTGTTTGTAACACATAATGAGTTTACGGAGCATAGCTCCAGAAGGCGCTGCCCGTTTTCGTTGATGTTGCCAATGCCGAAGTGCCCAATGCACTTTGGCCATGCGGAGTGATCTGCTCCCACTCGAGCGTTAAAGTCACCCAGAATTAGCAGGCCTTCGGTGAGAGGGATGTTGTGGAGAGTCCTCTGCAATGCCTCGTAGAAAATGTCTTTGGTTTCGTCAGAGGAGATAAGTGTTGGGGCATAGACACAGATAATGTTGGTAAAACCAGACCGGGTGTTCAGTCTGAGTGTCATGATGCGTTCTGACACTCCAATTGGAGTTGCGATCGAATTGATAAGGGAGTTTTTTACGGCGAAGCCCACGCCGTGGATTCTCGGCTGTTCGCTGCTAAGGCCCTGCCAGAAGAAGGTGTAGTTTTCTTCTTTGACTGACCCGGAGTCATTCTGTCATTAAACCTCTATCAAATCCTCTCATTGGCCCGGAAATGTTCATGATCTCCGACCCGTGCACTGGACCAGTTTTCATTGTCACCCTCGATTGGCGGGATGGTGTTAAGACAGAGGCAGTCAACCGTCAGCGCCCAGGGTCGCATAATTTAGGACGGTGGTCAAGACCACCTCAGTTCAACACTCAAGTAAAGCATATTTCAGAATGAGAATAACTATCTCCACGCCTCAGTAGAGACACCAAGACTTCGAACTGAAAGTTGTTCACGGATATTCCTCATATAATGTTTCTATAGGAAAATGTATCTTGCCCATGGATGACTGGTTATTCTAAATAAAGGGAAGTCTCCAACAAGATGACAAAAATGCAAATCCCTCTTTTGTGACCCTTGTTTAACAAGTACATTTAGCAAAGCTATTGACCTTAATATTCTGGCGGAACAAATTTTTCTGTAGGCTTCAGTGATAATGTAATTTTTAACTCTATATCAGCGTGCTGTAATTCACTCCGGCCACCATGTTCTGCTCAGTGGTAACTTTGTCCGTGTCCGTTCATTGGTCGACTTGTCAAAAGTCGTTTCAGTCAGTGTGATGATTATTTAATGAGAATGAACATCAGAGATATGAAATTTACTCTAACGAGAATAGGTACTGGAATTATTTTTAAAAGATATTATTTAAAGTCTGATAATGGCTGCAGATGTACAAAATACTTATCGAAAAAATTATTATAAAAAATTGACTGTTCTCTCTCTCTCTCTCTCTCTCTCTCTCTTTCTCTCTCTCTTTCTATCTCTCTCTTTCTCTCTCTCTCTCTTTCTCTCTCTCTCCCACAAACGCCCACACACACAAATACGCACACACATTCACTCCCCCTTTCTTTTTATTGGCTAGTTGGTATAAGATTTGTCCAGTGGATTGTGGGGCGCCAGTGGGTGGCGCACAAACCAGTAAATCTGCAATGTGTGTGACATGCTGAGAATATTTAGCTAAAGAATCAACAGCTTGCAAGAATTAACAGCTGAATAAGAAGGAAGATCCATACTACACACTTTGGCTGCACAGATGTGTCATCCTTTACGCACAAATGTGGTTCCCAACCCTCTCCCATCTTTCCTGTCAACAAAAAACATCTCATTGATCCCTTGCATGGGAGCAAAAAGTACGGTACAAATAAATGGCTAATGGCACGTATACGCTTATTTACTATTATAACAGATGGAGATTTTTGCTCTTAGTGTTATATCCACAATGTTCACATGTGAAGGGGTTCTCATGTCTCATGCTCTACATCTTGGGCATGGAAACCTTTATAAAGTGAGATTTCTTGCAAACTTTTTTTGTATCAAAATATGATTAAGACGATTTAATGATACATAATATTTTAAAACCAGACTGAAATCTGATGATTTCTTTCAAATTTTTACATCGAGAAATTAATAATTAAGACTATGTAACGATGGCCTGTATCTATGCTGCTTTTAAACACTACACCGACATTTGATGATCTCTTGAATATTACTGTGCATTGGAGATTCACTGAAAAGCCTAACTACATGACTATAGGATAAAACTACATGTATGAAAGATTATAGTTATTCTTGATCAAACACCTACAGGCGTGAAAAAGACTGACTTAAAAATTTGAATACAGAAACGTTAGCCGAGACTCCTACCACATACATACATTAATTTTCTAAAACATGCAATAATCTACACATACGCCGGTGGTACCTGAAATTCGATAGAGTACCCTAACCATGGAACAATGCAATTGTGACTAGGGAACTATGGTAAGACAGGGTTTAGTGGACAAGTGTCCCCAAGAGTGGACGTCCTTTGGTCAAGGGTTGTGTTACCTCTGTAGTCACTGGAGAGGTGGGTTCTTCAAGCCCGGTTTGTGTGTTTTGAAAAGAATGCTTGGGTAGGGAGGGGAGAATGACTTTATGCCAAGCGGTCATTACTGCTACACAAATGAGGGAGGACAAGAATGAACAAAAAATTAGGAAAGCAGAAAACGTGACATAAATATAACAAGGTAGTAGTTGTCACGAGCAGAGTTATGGTCTTGGGGATCTAACGACTGCACGAGAGGCAGTTAACTCACACTCGGACACAAACACACAAGAAAGTATTAAACAACTAGAGTATATGTATGTCAGGCCGGCCGGGCCATATTATTACATAATATTAATATACTAAACAAAAGACAGAGGTATATTCAAAGCAAAAATTCTAATTACTAAACTTAACCTATCATATTCATGTAACTAAGTTCCCTATCAAAGGTAATGCAATTAATAGCCAAATGGGTATATTATAAGAAATAAGATATTAATCTAAACTAACAGTTGAGTCGCCACTGGCCAGACGCCAGGCAAACTCTCCAGCAATAATACAGATTCTCAAGGTACACTGAAGGCTAGAACAGCCCAGTACATACAAAGCCTACAGAAGCACAAATTGGCTTGTAGGTATTTAAGCAGCTTGTAAAAGTATATATATATATATATATATATGCAATCACTCAGTCACTATTCATTTCATCAACAAGGTGCCATATTTCTTCAATCGTATTATGGAGATAGCTTTACAATACAGAACACTCGTTCGTCGAGTGCAAGCTGTGGGTTTCTCAGACTTTCTACGAGGCTGTGGGTTTCCTCCCTATCTCTGGACTTCTATCAATTACTAGTGAAAAAGATGAGTTACCGTTGGTCACGCCTAGCTAGTAGGCGCGAACATCATACGAGCGCAGCGTGGACTCTTAAGGTCAGTCCAACCAAAACCTTTCTTTCTATGAGCTTTCTCTCTCTAGGCTCCTTCAGTCCGATGACAATGGACTAGTCTTCGTGCCACTCAGTTCAGGTACTGGCCAACCGGAGATACTTCACGAAACGATGCTTCTCTCGTCTGCATTCAATGAATTTCAACGTTACACGATGTTTTATACTATCCAACTACCCGGTAAGGCTAGTCCGCTGGCCAAATTAGTTCAGCAATCTCATTGGCCGAAACATCCCACCATTTTGAATGTAGGAATATAGTCTGCACTATTCTACCAGCCAGTTAACGTGCAAAAACTTGTCTAGTCATACTTAATGTCAACTATCCCCACCTTGTCTCACCCCTACTCTATTACTTCCAAT
Source organism: Onchidella celtica (assembly GCA_963931925.1). Taxonomy (NCBI): domain Eukaryota; kingdom Metazoa; phylum Mollusca; class Gastropoda; order Systellommatophora; family Onchidiidae; genus Onchidella; species Onchidella celtica. The sequence continues at coordinate 18,140,809 of OZ007571.1, forward strand.
CACGAACATTAAAACCGACAAGCGTGAATCTAACAGTTTAACTTTGCAATTCTTTACTCATAAACAATAATACGCGAGGACCGTTCAAGGCCACCAGCCAATTTCTCATGGCCCTGGTGAAAAAAACAACTCACGGCTCTGCGTGAGATTTAATAACACTTGACTCATGACAGTAGTTGACAAGCATTGTCTGTGACTGGGACAGGTAGAAATTTTTACATAGCATTATGATATTGCCAGAGTAATTCTTGGGGAGCAAACACAAGGATCAAAGAAATGGCTGAAGAGAGAGAGAGGGAGAAATGGGGAGAATCATTCTTGGGGAGCAACATAAGGACAAAAGATGCCACTGGAGAGAGAGAGGAGCGGGGTATAAATACAAGTGGCAAAGACGTCATGTATATTAGATAATTTAGCAAGGGATGTTGTGGGAGATTTAGGGGGATAATGGAGTGAAAGAGAGAGAGAGAGAGCCAGAGAGAGAGAAGGAAAAAGAGAGCATCAAAGAATGAGGGTGAGAGAGAAAGAATGACAGAGACAAAGAAAGCGAGACAGAAAGAGAGGAGACACACTCATAAAAGCCCCCCAAACCAGCAAACAGCAAAGAGGACAGACAGAGAGCAATAAGGTACAATTAATTTGGCGGTGTCCTATCAAACTATGTTCGGGTCCGAATGCAAAGTAAACAATGCGTTCCCCGCCCAAGGTGAAAAAGAGAGGAATGACGCTATGAACCTGTCATTAACTTATGTAACAGAAAGTAACAGCGTATGATTTAGATTTGCAACTGCGTGAAAAATGGAAAGAGTACAAAGCCACAAAACTACCTCTACTTTGGAAAGAGGCGCTGCATTATACACGGTGTGGACCTTGCCGGACAGGCAATAAAATCGATACACTGACAAAAGGGTAACTTCGTCATCCTTTCTGTACACCGTGGTAGAGTGACAGTCGCTTGATTGCCAATGCACTGGGCATTTTGTATAGGTATGATATTGTGATGTGAAGAACGTTATTTCTTCAGTCTTGTGTGGTACTCTTATCTTCTTCTTTTGTACTCCAACAAAATATGGTCTATCAAAAGAGAGGGAGGGAGAGAGACAGACAAACAGAAAGAAAGCAGGGAGAGAGACTCAGGCAGACAGAGAGGAGGAGAGACAGACAGACAGACAGACAAACAGTCAGACAGACAGACAAACAGTCAGACAGAGAGGGAGAGCAGAGATAGAGAAAGACAGACATACAGACAGACAACGGCGAGAGGGGGCGACACTATTTCCCATAACAAAATTAGAACTATAGTTTAATATCCATCCTGACTGAGATCAAATTTTCAAGTAGACATAAATTGGAACATTTTGAGATTCACTGGACTGGACAAATTAGGACGATGTCACATATTTTTACTAGTCGTTTGCTATTCTTACGGCTCTTAACAAACCAAATAGGTCAGTTGCTTAAATTCATCCTCATCAACAACAATGCAGTGGTTTTACTGAAAGCTTCTGTTGTTTCCGGATTCGGCATTTCCAAAGTAAGATCTAGATACAATCCTCAGGTGAATTGCTCCTAACAAAATGTCAGTCACGGGGTTTTAACATTATCAGGCAAAACAATCAGTTCCCGTGAACCAACTGGTAAAAAATTCAAATGAACAGCGGGGCAGTGACCTCAGAAATTCATTGCTGTCTCTGAGACGTGTGCCTGGAGCAAGGAGTTAATTCTCATTTAGAAAAGAATACTGTCCTGAATATTTCAACGCTTTAGTTTAGTGCAGATCGGACAAACTGATTTCCTCAGGTGTTGAAAACACAAGTTGTTACAAATCTCTTCCGGTGCGGTCAGTGTCTCTCACTCTCGTTCTTCCCTAGTACTTGATCCAACCTTCCCTCCACAGAGATCTCAAAGACTCAGTGTTTTGTCCCCTTCTTTTCGTGAAATTCTCGTCCCGTTGCTCTCTCCATCATTCCGTCACTGTCGACCACTCTCATCCTTCTCTTCATTTCTTCTTTCTTTCTTTCATTTTCCTTTCTATCTCGACCTCGTTGTCTCTCATTTACGTTCAGTATTTTCTTCGTCTGCCCACACCCCCACCCCCTCTCCTCCCTTTTCATTCTCCCTATCTGTCATATTTCCCCTCACTCTCCATCCCCCCCCCCCGGGTCCTCTTTCTTATGTCCACATAGTTAACGACGCAAACAATGTTTGCCACAGTTAGCGCACTTTCCTGTCAACATCGCCGTCTCTCGTTTATGCCATGGACAAGGGCCATTCGGGTCAAACATGTGGGAAATATGAGGACTGGCCCTTGGTCAATGTAGTAACAAACAATCGTTGACCTCACACTGCGAACTTTGCACGAATACAGCAAACCGGGGCGGTCGCTTTAGGACACTGATTTAACTGAGCTTCTACCCAAATTTAAGCTTGTAGATCTCATTTCATTTTTCATATAGACAATACGCGACCTCACTTCTTTGCTCCAACTCCACTTTTCGCACAACTGAGAATTTCGACGTTAAACGTTTGTGGCTTTAGTATTATGATAAGAAGTTAGAATAAATAGCAACTGTGAAAAAGCTTGGTAGGTGCCACAAGGCATTTTAAACAAGTGTCAAAGTTTGCATTTGTCAAACTTCTTCTACATACTAAAAGATCTCCACTTTTTGTTGTTGTTGCTGTTTTTTTCAGAAAATGGGACTAGAAGAACTAAGGTCCCGAATATGGGTCATTTTCACAAAAAATTAAACGAGGATACTCGGGCTATTTCAATATAGAATGTCTGCCTTAAGTTTGTCAGACTCTCTGGCGAGGTAAAATACATAATGATACCAACAACCAACTTCAGTGCGTTAAAACTTGTCTCAAGGACACTGAAAAAGAAAAGAGTCTTCACAGCATGTAAGTACTTTAATCGCCCTGCTTGTGAAAACAGCATCGGACATGAAACTGCTTTACTGCAGTATTTCATGGCATATTTAATTGCTGTGACAGCACGAGAAAGCCATAATGAATTAACATCAGAAACGAACGGAGATGCATGAAGCTATAAATGCCAGTTATTAAACCCAGACTGGCATGAATCAGCATTTCCAACAGACGTCGTAATTTTTATGTTCGTTCCTACTTAATTTATGTACATGCAATAACAGTGTACGCAAATGTCTTACTAGATATGTTTTATGTTTGTGTTAAAGTTATGAAAATCGGCGGAAATAACGTGTTCCGACGAAGTCTAGCGTTAACAATTTTTTTTTTTTAAATCCGAGTTTTCATTGGACTTTCACCCTTGGGTACTCTCTGAAGTACTAGCCAATCTGTTCACATTGTTTTCAGTGTCTGACCTCAAATTTCTGTCGAACGATCTGATACAAGACAACAGGTCAGCGTGAAAAACAGCCCTCTATCTGATTGATACAGCGTAGATACACGTCTGATAATAGCGTTATTGTATCAAGTAACCAAATTTGCAGCTAACGGAATCCGGATAGAAATGACCTGAGGGGAAATAATATGGTACTTGTGCAAGCATGTCACCTTAGAAAGCCAGTATGGATAGTCATGATCGCATGTGGATTGTGACCGGGGAAAGAGTCCGTCAGGGTTTGAGTTTGACAAATGAAAAAGAAGTGAGGGTGGAAAGGCAGAAAGATACGGATTAAAAAGAAAAGTTCACGAGTAGACAGTGAAATTTATTATTATTATTATTAGAATATAATAGTAAGTAAGTCTCAACTGTACACTTCGGGAGACAGTAAGCTTACAGTTCCATAAACTAAAAGCCAAAATCGGATCAATTATCCTCAAAGAATGAGGTGCTGGTTTATTTCTCCCCAAAACTGTGCTGCAACTCTCCCCTCCCCCCCCCCCATCTTTTTTTTTTCACGTGCACGGCGGCCGGGCATGCCCACTTGCAACGTTTTTTTTTTTCCTTTGTTTGATAGACGCTGAACGTCCACATTCGCAAAGACTGGCCGTAATCCAAAAAGAAGAATTGAAACTCTTATGAAAACGAAACTTATCATTTATGGGCCTTGAAACTTCCGACAAAAGACGAAACAAAATCCGAAATTTCATAGGAGCACACGTTCTGTGACGTCGAGTGAAACAAACCAATATAACGGGGAAAAAAATGCGCGTGCTCAATTTTTATAAGTAATATAACTACGAGCAATGATGAAATAGCTACACAAAGAGAGAGTAATTAGGCTGAACCACCTGCCATAAAAACAAACTAACCTTGCCACAAAAGAACAACTACGGCAAACGAAAGATTTAAACTTGCAGGGCAGATTATGGAAATGATCCGAGTAAAGCGAACTCATGTAGGAGTAACAAATAGAAAGGGATTTGGAAGCTCGGGTGATGGGCAATGAAACACATTTCATGGCCATAAAATATTGTATGATGATCCTCCATTTAGCTGACCGAATCTGGATAACAAAAACTAATCTTAGCTGCCGAAGAGCGTACCAAGTCATATTTCAGCGTGACAACACGTTCTTTATATGAATATGGGGCAGAATCTGTCATAATTACGGCAAATTCTGTTCCCCTAGGCTGATCTTATAACCCACTTTGGCTTAGTGTTGAAGTTTTTGTTTTCGCAGTATCTCTGCCCTTGGCATTTGTACTTTTTTTTTTTTAGGCCTGCTCTTCTCGTCTTCCAACTGCCAAGGGATCTTTAACGTGCGTAATGTGCATATGGGCCATCCGAGTTTTTCGTTCGTATCCGAGAAGACTAGCTGCTCGATCCTACCTACTATAGGATCAGGGGCAGAAATTCCCCTATTCCCAACATGCCTGCGCCAACCGGGAATCGAATCCGGTCCATTTCGTATGAGAGGTGAACACCTCCCTCTAGATCAACGTGCCCCCAACCACTTTGCTTTAGTATTGACCTCTTCAAATTTAACGTTCTATGTTGTACGTCTCAAGAATTTCTCGTCAAAAAATTTAAATGCGCCATGATTCAAGGAGAGAAAGAGAGCGGAGGCAATTTATAGCAACAAACAGCTTACCATATCTGGCTGAGAACTGTTAAAGATAATCCAGACTTGAGCAGTAAATCCCGAATGCCCTCACCTGCAAGGTGAAAATAAGAACATTAGGCAACATACAAATGGCAATAAAATTGTGATCTTTACAGTGGTGGTACACCACAGGAATTTCCTGCCTAGTGGTTTCACAGATGTATAGTTAAAAACAAAACACAGTCTGTGCAAGTTTTCTCTTGTGAGAAAAGTGATGTGTTTTTTGTAAATGTAAGTTAAGCCAATATGATTTTCATGCGCATTTTGTCAATTCCCAGTCGATTCCGGTTTTCAACATTTGGAGGTCAAAACGCACTGAGTGCAAAGCTTGTCTTTCGAGAAAAAGAAAACTAATGTCCTTTTTTTTTTTTTCTGTCGGTACGTAACGTGGGTGCAGCTAATAGGATTTTCGTGTTTTTTTGTTTTTTTTGACGCCTTCGAATTTCAACATTTTGAAATCACAATGCACTTGGTAACAAATTTCTCTTCTGAGAAAAATGGCGGTTTTTTTTAAGGGGGGGGGGGGGGAAGATGTGATTGCCTAACGGAAGTTAAGCTGGTGTGATTTTCACCCGCATTTTTGCAACAGTTGAACGCCCTTGATTTTCAAAATTTTGCAGGGAAAGATATGTTCCGTATCTCTTTCATAAGGACTACTTAGCGTTAATTAGGCCAAATTTGTACTTATTAAGTTTTATGTTCAACCCCTCAAACGTCTACAACATTGTTTTAAAACGCATTAATCATTAAGGTATTTTAAGTTGTTTCATTATACCACATAAATTTTTGCTCTGCTCGAATGTTAGTGTCAGTTTACTAATCCCACTTGATGCAGATCAGATCTTATGACTGATATTCTTCCACAGAAGACCCGCACAGTATTAATAAGAGAGAGCCACGGAGACGGTTACCTGAGAACGGTTTTGGAAAGTGCAAGTTTTGAAAATTAGGGATAATTCTCCCGATTGCATAGCCTGACCATAGAGAACTGAGTAGCAAGAAATCGTGTGTGGGAGGGGGTGGAGGCAATACTGTAACACGCATGCAATAATTATGAATATATGTCTTTTTGATCCATAATATCATCCACAAATTTATCCATGTTCTTTCGCCGGAGCTAAGAATTAATGTATGTAACGGAACTTTTCAAGTTATTACACTACTGATATGCCTTGTTGCAATGTATTTCTTTTTTACTTGCAGGTTTTAAGTTTCCTTATTTCAGATGCATTTTTGCAGAAGTCTTGCAACATTTGAGCAGCGCTAGACAGTACCAATAAGGTGGTCACAACGAGGCAAAGATTATTTAAGTCATTATTGACAAAGTCAGTGACATGATATAAATTTCTACTGCACAGTAAAGATCCTGCTCCCTTACATTCAGTGAAACTCGGCTTTGAATATTGTCCACTATGTAAATATTACGTTGTGGAGCAGAACTAATAATAATGACATTGTGTCAACATGTTACGCAGTCCAACCTCAAACCTGATTCGCGGTAAAGAGCTATGTAGTAATACTCCTACATGTGTCTTGGATAATATCATGCTTTGCCGCGCTAAGGGAATGATTGGTATTCGGCTAACAAGGAGTTAAACGAGAAAAGTCGGAGTCAAACAGCCGTGCAGTTATTCAAAGCCCAGCATGGGGTGCTTTGCCATTATTAGAAACCGCCACAGCTTTATTACATAGGCGAAAGTTATGTACTGTGACTGGCTACAGAAATAGCATAAATTAGGATCAAAAATTGTTGCCAGACAGCAAACAGGTTTTGTTAAGCTAGAACCGTTCAATCTTTTCAAGAGAAGGGGAAAAAAACTGTCTGCAGTGGAGCATTTTATCCGATCTCTGCTCCAATAGAATACCAGTTGTCTACGGATAATTAATTGTAAGTTCTGAAGGTGTCTGGCTGTCTAAGGCATTTTCAGAAGAAGTATATGCCTCAGGCAAATTCGTTTTGGATAAATTGACCATGAATGTTGTTTAAAAAAAAATTACAACCAATAACTTTACGAAAGACAAGAATATTGCGGGGGGAGGGGGGCTGCTCCCTGCTCTCCCCCCCCCCCCCCATTTCGTATGTCATTCACTGAAATACCGTGATGTTGGACATATCGGTTAATCAAATGAAATTTCCTACTTTCATCTGTGCTTAAAATCTGTTTATCAAATTATCTAGGAGAGGTATGCAAGCACGGTATGAGTTAGTCCACCTTTACATGACCCTACGGTGTGGAATGACTGAAGAAAAAAGATTACTTCCCAGGCTAAACATTTTAAATGCGAGCTTTTGTGACTATTTCCATACCTATCGCAACAGACACCAAAGGAGTTCACTGAAGTATAAAGTTATGAAGTAACCGGATTTACAACTTTCAAGTATGTAGGGAATGCTGAGTTCCCGTCAATCTGATAGGTTAATCGGTACAAGCAATCGAATGCAAATAAATACGCCAACAGAATAAAGAGGAAACCATGTATAATGAAGTGTGGGGACAATGTTCTTCAGTAAAATTCATGAAGCAAAGCTTAGATTTACAAATTTCTTTATATTATATTCTGTGTTTGCAGGGAGGACTATTAATTTGACACAGCATCAAGCTTTGCGGTATTCAGTGAATCTAATTTAATTCGGATGTGCATAGGGAGGGAAGATATTCCCTCCCTATGCACTTTGCATAGGTAGGGAAGATAGTGTACTACGTCATCACTAAACGTGTGGAATTATTATTGGTCTAAATTTAGTTAGTTTGATTTAAATCGCGATCTTAGAATCAGTTGTCGGCAAGCCAGTGGCGGCAGGAGCGACTCGCGATTCGAGTCAGTCGACGACAGGAGGTTATATGAATCAAAATCATTCGAATCAGTCGGCGAGTCAGCAAAGACAGGAGACAGACAAACAGCCTAGACCGAGCTCAAAGCAAAACGTAGGGACAAAGGCTCGTTGCTCCATCGCCCACTCCGAGCAGAGAAGGTCAAGACGGAAGCCGACCTCGTGGTGCGGCAGCATGGACATAACCATGCGCTTACTGAACTTGTGTGTGTGTGGGGGGGGGGGGGGGGGATCAGTCGATTTCTTTATTCCCAAAATTGAAAAACAAACAAACAAAAAAATCTGCGTGGACAATACTGTACTTGCAAGAAGCAAATTAGCTTCAAATAGTTTCAAAATTTTTGTTTCTCCCCTCCCGTGTAATTTGTGGAGAATGACCTGAAATGTGAAGGGTTCGATCGACGAACTACTGCGTAGTCGAAGTTTCATCACTCCAGCCAGCAACCCTAAGGTAGTCCTCTGTATAGGATGTTTGCACAAAGCAATGGTATTGTTCCTTGTAGATCCGCTGTTTACAGCATTGACCGACGTCTGTTTGATGTAGGGACCCCACCCCTACGGTAATCCTACCTACTCTACGGGGATATCTTGCACAAATACGTCGGATTGACGCAGGGGTGCTGGCTGGGAAATTCCCTGGAATGCTTGACCTACAAGTGCCTCAACAAATTAAATGCCGATATATTCTTCGTGTAAGTACATGTGCTTTACTGTATGTTTTCCTGAGCAGGCAGGAAACAGCTAGTTCCCCTTGCTCCTCTCCCAATAGATCCACTCTGGACTTTTCATAGGTGCCATGCTCAATTACAATAATACATGTAATTACATTCTGGCTCCATGGGCTTAAAATTAAAGCCTGTCAAATTCATTGTTCCCTCTCACATGAACGTAAATTGAAGAAGCATAAGAACAACAGAAAATCTTTCCTCTTACAGCTTTTTCTTTTTGCCATATTTTGACAGAGGTAGGTTAGGTTTGCTGTCGCCAATGGGAGGTAATGGGGATAAGCACTGCTTACCGCCGGATGATGAGTGTGATACATGACCATTATGTATAATTATGTTTCATAGCTATCGCAAACAGAGCAGGCAAAATACAGGTAGAAAGGACTATCTTCCCTGCCTAAGCAAAGTAGGCCTATTACACAAGAAATATCTTCCCGACCTAAAAAATATGCAGAGACAAAAATATTTTCCTTGCCTAAGTTAAGTGAATAGTCAAGAAATAATATCTTCTCTGCATGCACATAGGGATTGCACAGGCTGGGGATATCTTCCTTACCTATGCAAAGTGAATAGGCAGAAGATATCTTCCCTACCTATGCAAGGTGAATAGGTGGGGGGTGTCTTCCCTACCTATGCAAAGTGTATAGGTGGGGGATATCTTCCCTACCTATGCACTTCCTTTAATTTAATCCCCCAGGGTCAGTCGATCATATTTAAATAACCACAAGTCATGAGAAAGGTTAAAATGATCAAAGTGATATTGACAGCTTTATACAGTCCGTCTTATGACTTTCTGCAGCGCTACACCAAAGATTGATGGCTTACCTAATATGTATCCATCCACTGGCCCTTGACTGTAAAAGAGAATTTCATGCAAAGTTCTCTCCTCTGCCGTGATCGTGGGCCACGGCTCTTCTGATGAGATAAGAAATATAGAATACAATATGGCTGTCTTTGTAACATACAGCTTGCGTCCATCCATCCATCCATTCTTCCTGCTATCCATTTTGCCATTCATCCAAAAACAATTAATCCAACTGGTCAATATCTCAACGACATAGCTATGAAATCCGTCTGTACTTTTCTTCCATTCCTCTCTCTCCATCCATCCTTCTTACCGCCCGTTAATTCATTCTCCCTTTTTCGATCTGTCCTTAGGAGCAGGATTTTGGCTCTGTAATGCATTATCCACTAGAATCTGAATCGTACTGAACTTATACCCACAAAATCCAAATCTTTATATATGGAGAGAGAGAGACCTGGAAATAAATTAACACATTTTTACCAGTGACTGCAGCACTTAAAGTTTATACGGAACTATTTCATTCTATTTTTGAAATTTAGAAGCTCCGAATAGGAAACATAAATAAATTACCCAAATAGACCTTGATATGCAAAGTGGCCGTTATCGTGCCGACGCGCCGTAAAATTCAAACTCAAAGCAGCACCGACAGTTTTCAAAAATGGTATGAACATTTCAAATCACTTAAAGTTTGATATGACACACTTGAAAGTTACTCTAACGAATGCATTCATTTTTCAGAAACTGTTATTTTTTCCAAATATCTTCACCAGAACGGAGACGTGTCGAATCATATTTTTAATATATACGAGTCATGCAACAAACCGGAGGGAGAAGAAAAAGACCTACTAATGAGATATGTCCAGATTTAGAAATTTGTTATATTTTTGGCTGGATTGGCTTTTTGTGGGTATGTGTGCTCGCAAAATGTTAATGTAAATTTAAGGTTTAATTGTGTTATTTTCGTTGAACAAAATAATGCGAATCAAGCTGCCCAGGAAACCATGCTTTTGTCAGCCAGGGCGTAGCTGGGCTATTCAGCTTGTAGCAGATAACTTCATTGTTAAGTATACCCAAGCCAACCGCCGAATCAACTCGCACTAGTTGATGTTAGTTATCACACACCATGATAAAATACAATGTAAAGTATGCGTGTAAACAAAGGATTCCCAATCCTCCACCCCTACCCCCAAAAAATGGTGGCCGCTAATGTATAGATAGGACAAAATTTTAAAAAAAGGGGGGGGGGAGGGGTGGCTTGGTTTATTTCTGTATGGTTTTTTTTTTTTTTTTTAACTTCGATGGAGAAGAGGAACAACAGCATCTCAAATTCTTCTACAGTACAAATTCTTTGCCTTTCAAACACAGTTTATTTCAAAACAATCAAATACAATCTTAAAGACGCTCCCCATTCTGTTAACCACAAAGCCATGTTCAAAGCCCCATTCTTCATAGTGAATGAAACGCTTGGAGGTTCGTTCCGCCTACAACGACACACTGAAATTTTTGTTTCGGCTTGTGTGTCGGACCGAAACAATGATAAAGGCAATAGTTGAATCAGATCATAACCACAGGCGATCCGTACGAAAGGATCAAAACGACGTAAGTCACATTGATATCTTTTTACTCTGCATACTTAGGATGTCTTAATTCTCAGTCAAACAGTCAGACAGTGACTTAAAGTACCGACCTCGCACGAATTGAACACATAGTTTTAAACAAATACCAGGCAGGCTGAGACAAATGGGATAGTATAACCATTTATGAATTGTACACTTTTCTTTCAGACATTAGATGACAACTTAAAGATAAAATGGCCAACTGGCAAATCGCTTTTTATTATGACATAATCAGAGATAAAAATCCACACAAATGTTGACATGTATCAACTAGAACAGCGACCAAAAAAAAACAAAAAAATGCACACATTTGTTTGGTAATATGTTTCTAGAAATTCAAATAAACATTCCATACGACAAGCAGAGAAGCAAATCTTACTATAAAAAAAAATAGTGGCGGGAGTAATTCATTGTGGTGTAATTTTGGCCCCTTTTTTGCTCGACACGACAGCCTTAATGGCAGTTTCAAAAATTATAAAATTAATTTTCTAAAGTGTCAACTAATCCAGTCCAATCGCTTTTATATCGACCGATTGTGTTGATTCAAGTTTCAGGTACTTTTAAATAAAAAGTTGTAAACATGTAAAATACAATGATCTTTCTTTTGGCTACCTGTAGTAAGCCAATCGCACCGGAAACGATAATTTATATTCATACGCGTTCAGTTGGGTGGGGGCAATTTCCCTATCAGAAATGAGTGCGCTCTGGTTCACACGGAATCTGTAGTAAGACTGTAGAACATGGGAAGTTTTCTAGGCCAAAAAGAGAGAGACACAGGTTCACAGGTTAATCCCGGATAATGCCGGAAACTTTATCTAGTATAGTTTTAAACATACAGGAAAATCCCTAGCTTCTTTATGAATAGACTCGAACTCTATAATGATCGGCTTTCTGAAATTTCGCATGAAGAGGTGAAATATAGTGGCTGACCAATTATAAGAACATCACTTAATTCGGGGCGATCGAGATATAACTTGCGAGAGAGTTAAGCCAACGTATCACGAACGCATTCACTGAGTGAAAGTCTCGGTGCGCACTGATCTGAATCTTGTCATGCAGCTTAGCTGTTAATGTTGAAACTATTTTCTTTTCATTTTGCTCTGATTTGTAAACTATATTTCTTTTTTACGCTATTGAACCATTTATCCCCTGTTCCCATGGTAAAAGTTTAACAATTCTCTGAAATTAAATGTACATAAACCATCCACGCCTTTCCCAAATTTCCATTGAGAAATTTGCAAATTCATTATTGTATATAATATAATTGTAGACTATAACTGATAGTTAACCCCAGCTAATGTAACATTGTACAGAAACGAACAGCCTGCTGTAGAATTCTAATAGCTAAAAAAAAAAAAAAAATCACCTGAAATAAAAACATTCTTCGAGGGGCAGATATAACTTGAAGATACTATAAAGGGTACAAACAAAAAATCCTGTGAATTAATGGGAAGTTAAAAAAAAAACAAAACACGTTATATCCTAGACCAGCTGGAAAAGTCCGTGTGACAATAAGTTTTTATCTGTTGTTTTTTTTGTAGGAATGTTACCAACGGTGTAAACACGTAAATGACACCCAGAAAAGTTATGATATTTGAAGCTATTGCTTTGGGTTAATTCGGGAATTCCTACGATGCTTATGTTTTGGTAATGTTTATGCAAGATTAAACTAATTAAACTTCATCGACTGGGTGTTTCATCTGCCGAGATTAAAAAACGCTTAGGAATTCAGCACACTATTGAATGAGGTCGAAGAGGGGATAAATGAATGGTTTAAAAATAGTCAGCTAAAGTACGACAAAAATGGCTAGTTATTTTAAGGTATGAAATCACGTATGAACGTACACGGACGATATCTACTACTATGTCGGGTTCTTGGTGTAAAAGAAAAATAATTATGTCTGTGTTAAAGAAATATAATTATGTCCAATTACCGTGAGTTCGTAGTTTGTATTGATATGGTTGTGTTGATTAATATAATTGATCTTCTTGATGAAGGCCATACTTTTTAAACTTGACAAATTAAAACATTAAAATATGATTTTAAAAAATCAAATGCAATAAATCAGTCATGCGATGGTTAGGTTCGTGTCATTTGCTAATATCTTATTTGTCAGTGGGGTTATTTGTTTTTTGAGTGTGTACTTTGCATATTTTACGTAATAAGGAAATATATTTTTTTAATATATGTTCGATTTTTTTTTTTAAAATTGGCCAGAAAATTTGAGGAATAGGAAGCACCGAAATGTGGAGCTGAAAGACATCAATCCATTTGCAGGATTCAATTCACTCTGACGGTTAGGTGGGCAATAATGCAAGAGTCGTAATGATATCCTATTGTGCCAGACCCTCCCCCATCTAGTTCCTTAAGTTCCCCTCTACATCTCTGAGGTTTTCCCAACTTTACTTTCTGCGATTCCCATTTCAAGTTTTTATAAATAGTTTACCAACTGAAAATAACTGAAACAAACAATATTTGGACTTCCCGCATCTGCGGCCAGTTAACACATGGGGTGAGAGTTAGACATAGTGCTAGACCAGCACAGAGTCTATGAAACTATAACGTTCTAGTGAAGAAAACCAGAAACACTGACGCATCATAAGGACCGGTTTCTAATCATAGGCGCCTTGCAAGAAACTGCATCACATGCACGCAAGACAGTCACCTTATAAAGACTCTCTTACTTCAAGATTCATTACGTCTCTGAAAAGGGATGGAACTGATCGACAAGCTGTACCCAATCTTTAAAGTTGGCGTAGTAACCCCATTTATCTTCATTATAGCAACTAATGCCATCATAAGTGAAAATTTAAGTGCTCTTTAGATATGAAATACAGACGATCAGCTCATAATTTTGTCGTTTCAACATAAGATTTGCACTGTAAATCTTTTATATTGTTTGATACCATTTTTCTCAGAGCAGTCTCACACACTGTCTGTGTATTCTGCCGATCCTTCTCTGCGTATACAATCATACTCGTGACATAAAAGGCTCTCTCTCTCTCTCTCTCTCTCTCTCTTTTCCCTTCTGTGTGTGTCTGTGTGTTATCAGCTGTTTACCGTTCTGTCTGTCTGTCTGTCTTTCTTTCTTTCTTTCTCTCTTGGTTATCAACTATTTACCCCTCTCCTCTCCTCTCTCTCTGTTTGTATAATCAGCTGTTCAACCCCCCCCCCCTCTCTCTCTCTCTCTCTCACTCTGTGTTTGTGTTATCAACTGTTTCATCAATTTCACACATCCAAAACCACAACTCATCAATATGTGAATCTTATTAGAACGACAATGGGATGCAGTGACCTTGCGCCGCAGTTCATGTTCAATAGCTATCTTTGTGCAAGGGAAATTTCCATTTTAATACGTTTGTATGAGTCAGTCAGCAAAATAACGCCTTTCACACTATCGTAGCTCCCGTTAGTTTTAACCTCCGGGTGATACAAAGAAAAACTGCCATCGTCTATTTGCCTGTTCAATTTTCCATCTATCTCTCCACCTGTCCCTTCGTCCGTTCAGTCTGTAGATCAAATATCCATGAACCAAATGGAAGATTTTGAAATAAATTATACGTCATAAATAGGCCAAAGCTCACTTTGATTTCGCTGCCAATCAATGCAATAGGGCAAAAAACTATTTCAGAGTAGGCGTCTTATGAAAGGCAAGGAGGTCTAAAGTTTGTTCACGTGTCGTGTACTTGCAACACATGTTAAGTATTTCATAAAACCTGTACAAAACTGTACAAACTGTTATCTCGCCAAATTAACTGCCTTGCTGAACAATATCACGAGATTTTTTTTTCTGATAAAGTAAATTTATATTGTCTACATTATTAAATGTCTCATAAAAAAACCCGACGTTCACTGTTTACTGCCAGATATAAATCCAAACATTTCACAGTTTAAATTTAACCCCCCCCCCCCCCCCCCGTGCTCGACAGTGACCTTATGATAATGATCCAGCGGCCACGGCATGTCCATTATAATCTGACTTAACAGACGCAAGCATAATGGGGGAAATCCCACAGCGTTAGCTTTCGATGATCATTTCCAAACAACAAACATTGTCACAGATTTCATAAAGGTGACAGCAGTTAGCTGATACGAGAGGAACACGGTTTTGAGGCTATGTGATATCGCATAATTAATATGGGGCCATAGTTCTGTAGCACAAGTAAAACATTCCTCCCGCCCTACCCGTTTACAGTTTCTCTCCTCTTTCAGGGTCTAGTGTTGTAATCTGTATGCTCTTCCAGAGCACAACGTCAACACAAAAGATTTCTTAAAAACCGCCGAAAGTTCTGATCCTTTCAAAGGCGGTATTTCA
Organism: Onchidella celtica; assembly: GCA_963931925.1. Taxonomy (NCBI): domain Eukaryota; kingdom Metazoa; phylum Mollusca; class Gastropoda; order Systellommatophora; family Onchidiidae; genus Onchidella; species Onchidella celtica. The sequence goes on from OZ007571.1 coordinate 18,156,137, forward strand.
TAATGCATCAATGCATTCCGGTGTCTCCATGACAGACACGTTACAGTCTACTTGGGATCAGTGGGTGTGACAGAAATTTAGGAGTGGGAGGCAGGGTGGAGGAAGGGTGAAATGTGAAAGTTCTGTACACGATAAGGTTTTCAGGAGCATTTTTTTTTTTTTTGTATCAGTGCATTGCAAACAAGTCGAAGTCAGTAGCTGGTTGATCTTTGTATATCAATCCAATCTGAAACCTCAGACTTCTATAATAAGTGGGTATGGCTGATATAATGTCACAATACTGAATCGGTAAAACAAACGAACCAACAAATTGAAGTCCATGGCCAGACGTTGGCTCCGCGTTCCAACATTGTCTTACAAAACTTTCACAGTTATGTGAGTTTCGATGTCAATTGCCACCGAGCGTTTAAGACACCACTGATTCCGCCTACTGCCAAGTTTTCTACCTGTTCGAATTAGACAGAATTTACCAGCCTGAAAAAGGCATGATAATCAGTTGGGGACCTGGGCTTAGATAGTTTTAGAATAGCAACCTCATGCAGGAATCGCTATGTACACCTTCAGTCATCCCTATTTTGTATTCGTGGAAATGTCCCTTTTGTTATCATGCTGTCGCTGTATTTCCTGATAAGCCAGGAATGTTAGCCTTTGAAATGAGTCAGATGGGTAGAAATGACAGTTTTTAATTTCCGTTGCCGATAGATCTTTCATGGACATGACATGATACATGAAGAACATCATACTAGCGTGTTAAGGGCTACTCCATTCACACTCCACCAAGTAATACTTTGTTCCCTAAAGGGAATGATCAGTCTTATGCGTTTGATACCAAATTTTTAAAGGTTTTCTTCGGTTTCTCATGCTATTTACAACAAAAAGCTCCTTTTCAGAGTCTTCCCTGCCAGCCACTAATTCCGTCCTTCCATCTCCCGTCCATGGAATCATTCTTGTTCCGTTTGTAAGCCAATGTGCAAACCCTGGAATTCACAAATTGTCCTCGTTAACAATTCTTCTGCACTGATTTTTAGTATTTTATGAATGATGCTTTGTTCCGCAAGAGCATTTTCAAGCAACCCCCTCACCCTAATGTCCACCTTTCTTCCCCTTACATCCTTGTCTCCCTCACTAATAACTTTAGTAGCTCCACCCACATCTACATCACCTCGTCCTCTTCACTTTCATCTGCTCAAGGTCTGACGATATCCTGGCTCTCCAAGAAGACTCGATACAGTGTGCAGACGCTCTGATGATGCTACCATATTAGTTGAGTAATAAAGTCGGGTTTACAAAAGCAAATCTTGTGATTCTCGAGCACAGTACAACTCATTTATTGTCCTAAGCACTTGCATTCATAAAACATAACCCAATTAAATCCAGACTGTCTCTTATCTATAGAATGCAAAGGCAACAACAACAACAACAACAATAAACAACAAGAAAAAAAAAGGCAGATCCAACCCCATTACCAGAAAAACCCCTGCAATATGATATTCAAAAGATCTACATTTTTTACTGAAATGGCCAAAGAAATTAATATAATTGAAAAATAAATTTAAAAGCGCTCCGCTCTCCAGCGAGTCCAGTAACCTCCTCGCTGATTCACTTCTGTCCAGTGAAAAATACAGGGTAATCTAAACACCAGTACAAATACATGCAAGGCGACTTATATCGAAAATACATTATACTGCAAGGAACCTTACATCAATCCACCATCGAGCCAAAGAATTAGTAAACAGGGAAATAATCACAAAATTGTTGCAGATTAAATAGAACTAGATTCCTTTATCATATCCTCATTTGAAAACAAAAGTCCAATCTTCGCTTTTCTTCAACGAGCCACACAACGCGATTCAAAAGCTTACATTAATAAGCAATTTTTGTATTTTGTGAAATTGAAATTTGAAAGTGAACACCTGTAGAAGAATGACGACATTTGGGGTTTTAAAAAAGTAGGCCTACAGCTAAAAAACAAAAAACAAAACAGAACTAAAACTCACAGCTGACAACATTGAAAACCATTTACAGAATTTTGCAATACAATACCCTCTTGTCCAAAAGCAAGGAAATGCACCATAGGAGATGAAATAGTTTTTAAACAATACAGTAGGTAGTAGAGAGCGGTGGGCAACCTCTGTTCATCACATTATTTTGCCCTGTAAGTTTTTATTATTGCTAAAATAACTGAATAATTCAATATAATACACGTACTATGGTAAATGCAATCCGTTCATGCTCGAGATTGGTGCCGGCAGTTGCATATCGTGGGTTGCTAGCGCCCAGGATAAGGCAGGTATTCCCACCTGTGAACCAGTAGCACTCGCAGAGTCCTTTCCGCCAGACCAGTACTGAATCCCTCACCATCACACCACCACCCCCCCCCTCCCCTTCCCTGAGCCCGTGCTTTGTAGTTTTAGAACATACGGGTGGCATTAAAGTAAAATGCATTTAATGCTAGTAATAATATTGGCTACTCACATTTATTTACAGACGCGTTTGTTTCTTTAAATTAAATATTACTACTTTATTTTTTTTTTATTTTCTTTTGAAATTTTGCTCCCCCGAGAATTTGCAGTCGAGGTAACCCGCCCCTGTTGTTTAAGAAAAGTAAAAAGTTCTATGGTTTTTTTTCTGGTTCTTTTATGGTTTATTTTCAAAATTCTTTATTGTTTCTAACGCAGGCTTTGTGACATACATTTTTTTTTTCTATATTCCAAGCCCTGCTGCGACCCCATAGATTTTCTGTAGTTTAAAAAAAAAAAGAAAGTCGTCAATTATGAAAAGCAGAAAACGGACAACAGTGACGTCTTCTTTTTTTCAAATAGTAATCAAGTAGACTCGAAAAGTGAGACCGGAAATCGCGCTCTACGCCTCTCTTTACACATTTAATTGCCGGCCGAAAGTCAGCTTTATCACATTTTGTGTATTCTGCCAAATTGTGGTATAACCAAACGATCTATTAGTCTTTGCATCGAATCGAGGTGCCTTTATTGATGCCACCTAGATCTAGATAAACTGCTGGACTTGGTACAAGGAAAATTTGCACAATTTATCTTGCCCGGGTGGGCTAGTAATAATAATGATAACGATGATAATGATAATAATAAGTTTTCTTTTTAGAAAACAGACTGTAGAATGATAATATCACATTTATACCAACCCCATTTCTCACAAAAAATAGTAAGAATACCTACCTGCCCTTAAAAGGCATTTCATGGGCCGCTAATATTAATTTAGATAGATTCAAATTAAGAGTGCAACAAAAAGTATGTTTACATTTACAAGTTGTTTGTTGTTGTTTTTTTTCTGTGACAATTATGAAACAGCTGTACACCGCACGTAACATCATTCAACCGTGTGCGTGTAGGAGTATATTGTTTCTATTGTTTATTTTGTTTCCCACGTAAACTATTTCAGCTATCACACAATAAAACAATGTCACCTATTTAAATCTCGATCGACAACAAAGAGCAGGCGAAAAGGAGTAAAAAATATCGTTTTTCACTGCATTATCTTCAACATTCATACACGTTCTCTCTGTCTGTCTGTCTGTCTGTCTGTCTGTCTGTCTGTCTGTCTCTGTCTGTCTCTCTCTCTCCCTCTCTCTGTCTCTCTCTCTCTCTCTCTCTCTGTCTCTCTCTGTCTCTCTCCTTCTCTCCACCTTCTCTTCTTCCCTGTGTTTAAAAGTTCCCATGCATCATTCCACTGCATTATAGCATTGACAATTTCAACACTAGTTTTATCCCGCAGTGATCTACGATAGTTGCACGTTCGAACCCCAGATCAGACAGTTGCAATATGAAAAGCTGCATAAAAAATCAGTGTTGAAATATTCAAGTATCCAAGTTTCCTACAAATAATTGAAGAAGAAAAAAAAAGCCACTCGAACAGTAACTAGCAGTTATGATGTGAACGGCCTAAGACGTATATAAAGTTCCTGTGTTTCCTTCTGTTTTTTTTATCTCCTTCTTGACATCCAAAGCTGCTCTCTTTCTGGCTGCTTGCTGAGCTTCATTAATGTTATATATGCTTTGTCAGAAAAATGCCAGAAGTGTGGGTTCACACCCGTGCAGTTCAGTGCAGTCAATTGACTGTACCATATTAAACTCATTGATTTTCACACCTCGGGATCAAATAACGTCCAGTAAGTCACTTGAACTTGTCTAATACACGTAAGCACTTACTCGAAGGCTAAATGCTGGCTGGAAAATACCATGAAAGGGAAAGGTTAAATACCCGAGACAATAAGGGGCTATTACAATGAATTTCTTTCATTTATTGTGTTACAACAGTGCTTTCATTGATTCTTCGTTTGATTACACCAGAGTAAGTGAAAACTCAAATATAAAACGCTAATTAAAGCCGGGGATCGATTCGTGGAATGGTAGTAATGCAGTGATGAAGAAAGGAACAAAACAAAAATTAAAACAAACCAAAACGAGATCTGGGATTCCAATATCATTGCATTTAGTTTTCTGTGTATTTCATTATTCGATGCCTTTCAGTGACATGTGGTTTATACAATTTTATTCTATGATAGCGTGGGAATGTCAAAATAAACACATCTTTGAATGTGACAGCAGTAAAATATGGATTGCTTTTACTGCATTATAATCAACCTTTCCCTATTTTCTACCTTTCTAAATAAAAATTCCTCTCTAAGTCTTTCACCCATTACCCCATCCTTAACCTGGACGTTTTTTTCTTTATGTACTATACAGAAGCTGAACACCTTGATGAGTGCCAGTTGACCAACCATCTCAGTGTATCGGTTTTTTGCACAAGAAAGCAGCATCTCGCGTACTTGATTCGCTTGGCGTTGTTCCCAAGTTTGTTCACTGAAATGTTCAAACACCTCACAGCACGGCAACTGCGCTATCAAAAGATGGGCGCGTTTACCGTGATGAAACTCAAGATGACATCTGACCCCTCTAATGGGCTCAATCGTGAGAAAGCACACTCTCGAAACTGAATTGAAATAAAATTAAAATGACGGACTGTGGCCGGTAGTCTGGCGTACTTTGTGGGAAAATCCAGTACACTGGGTGACACTTTTGATTTCAATATCATTGCTATGGAAATTTGTAGGAGAAGCCAGAGAGTTAACTGAGCCAATACATAGATAGATAGCTAGACAGACAGACAGACAGACAGACGGATGGCTGGCTGGCTGGCTGGATGGATGGATGGATGGGTGGATAGATAGATAGATAGATAGATAGATAGATAGATAGATAGATAGATAGATAGATAGATAGATAGATAGATAGATAGACAGACAGACAGACAGACAGACAGACAGACAGATAGATAGATAGATAGATAGATAGATAGATAGATAGATAGATAGATAGATAGATAGATAGATAGATAGATAGACAGACAGACAGACAGACAGATAGATAGATAGATAGATAGATAGATAGATAGATAGATAGATAGATAGATAGATAGATAGATAGATAGATAGATAGATAAAGCTCAGTGTATTTAGGTCAGAAACGAGCAGGAATCCCATCGCTCACGCAAGGGGGTCTCTTGTTTTTGTGTCTAGCGCGCTTTCTCACCCAACGTTATATTCTGTTCTTTACACTCCATTCACACACACACACACACACTCTCTCTCTCTCTCTCTCTCTCTCTCTCTCTCTCTCTCTCTCTCTCTCTCTCTCTCGCTCTCTCTCTCTCTCTCTCTTTCCCCTCTGAGCTTCTTTCTTGCCCTTCTGCATTCTTTCTCCCTCTTCGTCACCAAAGCTACGAGTTACACCTGCCTCCATACCCAAGATGTGACATAAGGATACGTGAGCTTTGTTGTTGCAACAGGTGGGAAACTGAATTATTCCACAGGTCATATCCATAATCATTGTTAAATCGGACTGATTTGTATGTGAGTTCTTATTATTTTTTTTCTGCTTGATAGCGAAGACAGTATACTGAACTACACCATAGTAAAACATCGATTTCAAAAAGCGTTGTTTGTGTGATTTAACTAAGTTACACTAGAGAGAATGGCTTTGGTTTTCAATAAGTGGTAAATGTACATACACCTTGCCTTTTTCTTCTTCCTATCAGTTTATTTTAGAGTCATACTCAAAACAATAAGACTAAAAGGACCAAGAGCTCTTCTTGTTCATAGAAGTTCATAATGTAATCTGCCACAACCTACTTTCAAGAGGCTACGGGGGGTAACGACTGTAAGTGAAAAGGTATATTTATCTTCATGTCGTCGATAGATCTTCGTAAAAAGACCAAATCCTGTCACGACCTGGTGCCGGATAGACCGACTGAAAACGTGTTATTCTATACGTGTTTCGGTGAGGTAACAGTTTTTCCACGATGTACATTATCTGCATTTTTCTCAATATGGGGCAGTATGGGAGCAAACTTTACTACAACGTACGGACCGCAGGGGAAAAAGTTGAACTCATTCATGCAAAATGAACAATGCAGCAAGTGATAAAACAACAAATGACACTTAGAATTTGTTTTCCTATTATGTTTACGAGCTGACATGCAGGGACATTATACATACACACACAACTGTCATTCAGTACCCCCATGACATTTTTCTTACCTTGACTTATTAGACACGTTCTAGGAGAAAAGCATGTACGATTGCTCTTCTTAGGCATTGTGCAACATTTATCTGGTCTATCACATGTTGCCACTGTTATTTACTAAATTTTATAGAGTAGATCTAACTTCTGAATAACACCACTGCACGCCTCACATTCACATGCAACCAAGTTTACTTGAAAAAAAGCTAACACCACTGACACGTGCAAGAAGTGATACAATCTCACCCACATTCAGATTTCCTGCCTTTTAGAGAAAGATGACTTGAAAAAAAGCCAAATTTTAATTTAACAGAGGCCAAAAATAAGCCATACAGTTTCTTTTGTAGGCCATTATAAAATTCTTTTCCTGAAGGTAAGAAAGTCTATTTTTCACAAACTTAAATTTGAAAATAAGCTATGCTGGTTATTCTGCTGTCAAACAAAAAGTCGAAGGGTAGAACAAACATTACTTATATCACAATTTTTGCGTTTATACAACAATGCTATATTGCTGAAATATTAAATGGCTGCTTTGGGGATTATGCGCCGGAGGCTGTGAACTTGTCGACCTGGCCGGACAGTTAACAAAATGATAAAAGCAACGGCAAAATTCTACAGGTGATCGTGTGAAAGGCCGAGGAAAGCCCATGATAAAAACTTCACACCTGTTTCCTGTTTTACACCCCTTTTGAAGCTTCTTCACTTCATCGTCCACCATTTCTCTCTCTCTCTCTCTCCCTCTCTCGCTCTCTGTATGTGTATCCCACTCACTCATTTTCATCTCTGTATGTGTGACCCTCTCACTCTCTCTCTCTCTCTCTCTCTCACACAGTTTGCTTAAGTACTGATACTATCTGCTTGTCGAATAGGTTTTATTTTCACTATAAACTACCTTCAGTTTTACAAGAAAACTTCCATTTTCACATTTGTATCCCAGACATGTAGGCTTAATGCACTTGCAGGCATATGGTGACTTATCCCATATATTCTGTTCATCATGTTAATGATTCTTTCTCCATCATTTTCATGCATTTATTTTGTTTCAAGTGCTACGGAATCCCCGATACTACATCTCTCGTTGTCTCCAGCTGCCCCAGCTCTCCGTTTCATTAACCATGTCGGTGCTCGGTGCTCTATGGACGTCGCAGCAATATCAAAGAACACTAATGGTCTCTTTTTGAACTCTTTACACAGTTGGATGCCCTCAACTTAAACAGCCAGACGAGTTCTGAAGTTAAATTTGCATTCAGCCATAGAAAGACCTCGAATATCAAAATACGACACTATACAGTGCACATGCCCGGCAGATGTTGCAGAAATTACAAGATGCAGAAGAAAAAAGTGGTACCTACTGATCTAGAGATAGTCTCCTATACTGTTCGAAACTAATGTCACCAAGCATGCCCGAGACTCGGGAGCTTGCTATTACTACATTTTCACACCGTGGCAAAATTATATTGAGGAGAACCATGCCGGGCATGCCATGTTGACAATAAACAAACAAACAAACAAAAAGGCCGAATACACAGTGAGTGGCATAGCTGACAATGTAAGGCGGCACACTTCAACTTCCCATGCACGCCTTACCGTCTTGCAAGAAATTAGGAAATGCATTATAATGCAATTTTTTATTTTTTTTAAAACTGGTTTCATGTCCACACAGTTGTCTGAAGTAATCGCAGATAAAGAGCGGAGGAATTTGCGAGAAGTGTCACTGATCTGCTGAAGTTGAGAGAGGAATTCGTCGACAATGAAGAGAATTCGTGGAGAACCTCGGCTATAAACTGTAGGAGTAGAAATGATTTGATTTGAGGGGGCGGGGGACATGACGGAGAAAGCCACAGAACTGATCTAAGAAACAAGTTATCTCTATCGTGTACACGTGCTCTCTTTCTTTCTCTCTCTCTCTCTCTCTTCTCTCTCTCTCTCTCTCTCTCTCTCTCTCTCTCTCTCTCTCTCTCTCTCTCTCTCTCTCTCTCTCTCTCTCTCTATCTCTAATCTTAAGTTCATTGTCTCTGTAATCCACTCATTTTCGCCTATCCCTGTCGTCTCAGGTTCTCTTAAGATTTCACATCACAGTTTCATTCAATGGGATTCTCTAAACAGACTATTTCTCCTGCCATTTTCTAGCATGAAATTGTTTTATAAATACGTACATGTTGCTTGCTTCTCCATTCTCACGTTTCTGCTTGTCTAAATAGACCATGAAAAATAAAATTAATCATGACCCCCAAACTCCATCAAGCGGGCAACTCCTCATCTAGTTTTCAAAGATTTACTTTGTGTGTGTGTGTGTAAGAAATGTGTAAGAAATCTGTGTGCCTGTGATAGTCAAGCCGATTTACGACGTAACTGTTCAGAGTAGTAAGTGCTGCTTTAGTAATCCTTGAAGCTGTTTTGCTTCATGAATATGGGCTGAACACGTAATTTCCTACGCTGTATTATTCTTGTGTGTATGTGTAATCAGTCCCGGTCAATCTGTAGGCCTGTTACAAACGGTGAGAGGTCACTCTTTGTGATACAAGCTGGTTATTGATTCACACTTACAATGCTGGATGAAAGGAAATGGTTTATTTGATCAAGAGATATAACGTTTAAAGCCTGGCTTGTGTTACCCACCAGTTCGTGTGACTACTGTAAGCGCGATTTAACTATTACTTTCATATTTCACCCTATAAACTGTGGCATCATAATTTGCTGTGCCAAAATTACTGTGGTCAAGTGCCGGCATTGTGTATGGTTTTTAAATTCCCTCCTTTATTTCTTAATTTGGCAAGAGCTGGAGAAGGCGGAAACTGTACGTATTCCAAGGAATCGATTCCCTTCAGTTGCCTTCCTGAACGAATCTCGGCTCGGGATTAGGAGGTATTGGTCCAAAACATTAGCGCAAAGGCTGAAGATCTTTTGTTTCCACCATGAGAGATGCCACAAATCAAAATTAAATGTTACAGGTCTAACTCTCCTCCCTCCGATTTTGATGTGGGCCTATTTAAACTGAACAAAAAAACCTAACGTCTTCTTAAATTAAAGCGAGACTATCAAGTCTTGGCTATTCCACTTTTCAGTTTACATTTAATTGGGGTTGATCTTCATTCAATTGAGGGGTGGCCCTGACAGCCTGCTATCCTCTGGAATTCACATTACATGTACACATAATGTATTTCTGTTTCTTGGAATATGCTTGACATTCTTTCGCTGAACCGTTTTCAGGAACTGCTCTGTGAATGCTTCGGACTCATCTTGTCTGTGTACTGTATCTATGTTCCCACGAGGTTTACCCGGAGATAAAAACTGACACTAGGGTAAATGAAAAGATTCTAAGAATCCCGTTCAGCGAAGTAGGCCATTTGTCCTATCCCGTCCACGGAAGTTTAACTTGATAAAATGCTACAGGACCGAGCGATTTCTTGTTAAAATCTCGAAGGCTGGTTCCACGCCGACTTCTCTGTCGATGCATTTAAAATCAAATACCTTAGGAAAATTAAAGTATTTCATTTGGAGAAAGGGGGGGGGCAGACTTTGCAATCAAAATATTAAATTTCATTACAGACGCTCGAATACCGTGTATTAAGTGCCAAGTTACTTGAAAACTTTTGCTGATATCAACATGCTTACCTGGTTTTTCCTGAGCCATTGGAAGTCAAAGAATGTTATCCCACTGCTGATTTCAATATATGGGTTAATCCTTTGCGGAAAGAACAAAACTTAGCACATCACAACAACAAACACAGGTCATACTACGAGATGGCAGATGGTGGCATTTCTCCACTCCTACGCCCTAGATAACACTCCTTCATAAATCCAGGAAAATACCAACAGAAACCTAAACAACACTCCAGCCCAGCAGTTGCAATGTTCTGTTTTCTTCATTCCCTTACACACGAACAAGCGGAATGAAAGAAGGTGAGGGGCCCCATTTGTTGGCCCATTCAGTCAGCCATGCGAGGCCAAAGAAGGAAACAAGTTTTGGAGGTTGGGGGATCCCGCGACGAGACAGAAATTCCCACGGCGTGCGAGTGCGTGCGGCGCAGCTCCTGTGGACTCTGGCTAGACGGTATCACCAGAGCACCATAATAATATGGAGCTGTTGCAGGGGGCATTGTGCGACAAACAGCCTAGCACAGTATCTGTTGACTTTCAGGTGTGCACGCGGGGATTTTTAATCTTTTGTAGCATGTGTTTTATTTTCTGTGGCAAGCGGGCCGGCATTTGTTTTTCTTTCTCATTCTTTAGCTCCGTACAGCTAGAAACTAGGGCACGTGTACGAAAGTTATCGGTCTGGCTGGTTGAATTAGTGTTCAGGTATCTGGAGAAAAAAAATGTAAATTCTGAAGAGTATGAGATTTAATTGGCAAGATGTGGAAGAAACACATCATAAACATAATGTTGATTCGTTGGTAAGTGAAGGTGCAACATTCTGTAGTAACTTTGGAAGAAAATGCAAGAACTTCAAAGGCAGAGACAAAGCTAAGAGACGGGCAGCCAAAGACAACCCAGAGTCCCATGGTTTGACATTTGTTGCAGGAAGCATGGGTTAACTTACTAGCACAGTAATATTATAAGTCGTTTTATTCTGCATTACAATGCTAAATTTTCATGCAAGAAGAGGAGGAGGAGGCCGCAAGGAACACAGGGCGATATAGAAAAAGCATTAAGATCCATAGGGACGAGCTGCAAATGCCCAGGGGAGAGACCCCTTTCCCCTTCACCCGCCACCCCCCCCCCCCTTCCAAGAAAAAAACACCGTCAACACGGTCGGTCCGCAGTGATGGAAACACGAAATCAAACCATAATATGCTTGTCGTTCAAAATTGTGGACTATGAAATGAGCATTGTGCCATTTAAATTATTTTATTTCACTTGAAAAGACAGGCCATGTTAAAAAGCGGCTGAATATAATACATAATTTATTATGAAATCAAACTTGTTGACACTGGGAGGAAATGCAACCAATCAAGAACTCACGCGGTGATTTACTAATGAAGATTAGAAGGATTTTTTTGTCTTTTTCCTGATTCTCATTTCCCTTTGGCACTAGGCCAGCTCGCCTATGACATGAGAGCGAAGTTCGAAGGACAATAATTTCTTTTTCCTCTCTTTACATCATCTTTCTTTTTTATTACTGTCGAATGACATCAGGCAAGGTCCAAAGTTCTTTATTAAGGAGTTCGTAAGTTCACGTATCTTCCAGATTCCATGTATTTTGGGATGATAAATTATGTCCATTAGTCAAAATGACTAGCTGGTGAAAAAGTAAACGATCTCAGGCCAGAACGGAGGGGAGTGGGGGAGGGGGGGGGAAGAGAGAGAAGAGGGGGGATGGGATGGGCATTCGACTTTTTTTTTGGGGGGGGGGGGGATTTACTCTGTCTGGTAGAGGCAAGAGGAGGGGGTGCTTTGGTAAAAATAATACGGTCAGTAGATAATATAAGTAAGTGTATTTAGCACTAATTACAAAAATACCTAATGAGTAGTTTGAAATGGGGGCCGACATTTCTCATCTTGTGTGGGCCTGCTGTCAGTCTGTCAACTTTGCAAGGGTCAGGACTGGATGGTCATCCAACTAATGAACCATTCCAGCAACAAACAATTAGACAATCAGATGATCTATTAGTCAGGTAAATTGCAAAAACACCCCTAGTGCAACCACCAATCATCCATGAATAAGGTATTAAACGGAATGGACAGGCTATCTTCCACACGTGTTTTCACTTCAACATAAGGCAAACTGTTCTTCCTTATTTGCAAACCTAATCGAACTCTCTCAAACCTCACATTCTGTGATGCCCTCAGGAGGACAAGGAATAAACAAACTTATTAAAAGTTATTCATACGGTACTGAATATTTCAAGATCACAGCGTAATCACTTGCGAAGAAATGAAGGCAGTTAAATAACAATCGTGGTTGGAATTATTAAATTGGTAAAACAACAGCAGCTACAACGATAAAGGAGAATGAATATGTTGCATTCTGTCTCAGATCACTTGCGTTAACTAATTCTCAATTGGCATCCCTTTCTACCTGGAACTGTCTCACCTATCTGCCTGTTTGTTTACCGATCTGCCGAGGTACCATAGATATTAATTTACCTTCCTGAATGGATACCTACCTAATTGTTTGTTTGCCTGTCTGCTGGCACGTGCTTAAAGGCCTTCTTCTGTATCCACATCTGTAAGATTCGACTTATCAGAATGTTCCGTTGGTGTGAATATCATCCATATCTCACCCCTCATAGAGATCTGCATAGATGCTGATGCTGAGTGTCAACTTTGATATAAAAAAGAACACAGTGAAAAGCAGCCAATAATTGTGCAAATAGCCCCCAGAAGGGGGAACAACTTGAATAATGCATAGCAAAGACAGAAAGAAACGAATGGTGATTTCCCCGTTCAGACTCGAGTTGTAGTCGTTCTTTCAGTTAGTTTTGCCTCCCTCCGATGGCCTTTTCTCTCTCTCTCTCCTTCCCCACCCCCACTACAGGGACCGTTTTTTTTTCGGAGCATGATACTGACGGCCTATTGTCTATGATTATGACCAATGTAACTGCACCTGTATCGTTTGCTCTTCCTATTATGGCCTCTGCTACTCTTGACGTTCATCTTCGTAGCAGACGCTTTTACTATGTATTCTTGTGTTACACAATGCAGTTCAGTACGAGACTGAGCTACAGAAATCTATCATCTCTTATCAATACCCCAGAGCATGGACTGAGGAGCACAATCGCAGCTTTTATTGGCATGGTGAAGAAAGGATATACCTTCCAAATCTTGTTTCTCTTGATAAATTTGTTGGGAGGAACCAGAAATAATATTCAATTTTTTTTTTCTGCGCACGTGTATCCTCGGAATGCTGGTATTATATACTAAGCCGTATAAGCCTTGCAACAAACTTTTAAACGGCTGTAACTTTTGAACTGCTGGAGATAGGCCTACTTGAGTGAAATAAAATGTCTTGTAATCTTTAATTCAAGTTCTATTGATCCCATAAATGATCTCGATCTAAATGACCATTTCAGGCAACATAGAAATGGTCAAAACACTTGACCCGACAGGCTGAAACCTCATATAGTTCTGAAGTTTGTTGTTTGGTTGTCCAAGACGTCCGGGATATCAAGCCATTTGAAAAATGAACAATTTTTGTTTCACGGGAACAGTCTTTGTTTCGTTCACCTTTTAAAATATTTTTGAATTAACTTAATGCGTTCAAAAGTTACAGCCGTTGAATATTTTTTGTTGCAAGGTTTATGTGGCTTAGCATACCTACAAAAAAAGACAAAAAACACAAATAATTTCTAGCTAATATCAGGGATGACCCGCCCTTAATAATACAACTTTTGAAATATTGATTCAGAATAAGATTTCAAGTTCAAATAATATACAGGAACAGTTTAAAGTTTTAGACTATTAATTTTATTCCGAAGGAAAGTTTATCTTATTTTTTTTGTGCAGCCTTTTGTACTACGGGTAGTATACCTTTATCTGGGAATCACAGGGCTCGTTGGTAATTATGACTTATAATTTATATCAAATAACGCACAAAGACCTCACATTGTGAACGCTCTGTTCGTGCTCAACGTTTTCTGTGGATTTTTTTTTTTTTTTTTTGCACGATTCAAACCGGTAATTAAATATAACGTTTAATCAAATGTGTCGGAGTTTATTATATTTATTACTGAAAACAACAGAGTTTCAGGAGTTCTTTGTTTCTTCGCTAAAAGGCTCCCATGGTGTTTTCTTTGCAAGAGTGGTGTCTTTGCCATTCTTCAAAAAAGGTGCGATGCGATTACTGAACTTAAAATATAGATCTAAGCAGTAATTCCTCACCTCGCGTAACGTGAGACACACTATAATTCTAATACAAAACAACAACTAAAAACAAAAACGCATGAGTAATTGTGAGAAATTCGAGATCTCGAGATCAGAACGTTTTTTTTCTGTTGGCTGCTAAATAATAATGATAATTTTCTGACATTACACAGTACTTTGTAGCCGAGAAAGATTTTGTGTGGATTGAAAGTGGGTTGTTTTTTGTTTTGCTTTTTAATATTTTTTTCCAAGGAATGTGGCCTTATTCAGAGGAAAGCAGGTAAAGGGTGGGTTTCTTGTGTGTCGATTCTAAGAGATCTGTTGGTTATTTGCCATCTTGAAAACACAGATTTTGAAAGCCCGCAGGCCAGCCCTCCCTCCCGTTGGTCACACACAATGAAGATCAACAGTCATATCTGAAGATGCCTGGCACGTCCACTGGGGAAATGACATGCTGCCATCTTTTAAGTAAAATCTGCTTTCTCCACTGAAATGAAAGTAGTTGGCAGAAAGAGATATGCAGAAGACGAATGACAATGGAGAAATCTCTTCAAGTTTTCATTTTAGGTGCCGCGAGAGAACAAAACTGATTGAAGAAAATGCAGTTGCTTTAATTCATTGGTAACAGTAAATCCCTGGCACATAGCTAGGAACTTTTGAGGTGTCAGGAATTATTTTGATGAATGATGTCAGGAAATTATCAAACGTAGGACCACTGGTTCTTGAGTTTAAATTAGCAGTATAAATGTTCTCTTCTCTCCTTGAAAATTCTAATAACATACCAAATTTGAAATTATTGTTAGAAGTGGACATACATATGTTTGATAATTAACAAATGCATTGCTTTCTGTATTGCTATTATTAGGACAATGGAAGAGACCGTTGTGGCCATTGCAGAAATCGTGTTCGACTGTATTCTGACGCATTTGCTGGCAGTGTTAGGGAGTGGTTGCAACGTCGCCACCATCCTCGTATTGAAGCGAAACGGACTGAGGGACACAAGTAGCATTCTTCTTCTGTCACTGACTGTCTGTGATTTGGTCTATCTACTCACACTGTCTGCTCGGAAGATGCAGTGTATTCTGGCAACAATTGACAATACTGTGGGCTACATTTACGGTATCTACAGTACCGTGTGTCTTCTCATTGTTTGTAGATTAGCACTGCTTTTGTCCACTACCCACGTAGTCATAATAGCCATTGAACGTTTTTTCGCTGTCTTGTTCCCTTTCAAAGTAGCGAGAATTATAACAAGGCGAAATACAATCATTACTTTAGGTTTACTTTATGTGACTTGGATTGGTTTCGTGGCACCATTTTTCTTTACCTCGGACATTGTGTGGGTCTTTGATACATCAAGCAACAAGTCTCTTCCGTTCAGGACAAAGACCGAATTTAAACTTGAGCATGACAAAGGTTTGTCCTTACACAACAACTTATTTCTGAGCATTCTTAGAGGCCCTATCTTTTACATAGTCACCGTTGCGTGTTGTGTTGCCATCAGTTACCAGCTGTATTTGCTCAGCATGAAAAGATCACAAATGACGTCATCAAAAACGCCCGTCGACGTCAGAGTTTCAAGAATGCTGCTAGTTTTGTGTGTGGTGTACATCGCTCTAAGTTTTCCTTCTCTGGTTTTATTTACGTACACTTTCATTAATCCAGCTTTTGACATGAGAAGTAAAGCTTTTGTATTTTTACTGGATGTAGAAGAGGTTTTGTTTGCCATAAATTCAAACGCCAATTTTTTTATTTATATTCTCATGTCATCTAAATTTTACAGTACCTTCTTGGCCATATTTACTTGCAAAAAACAAAAGCTGCAAAATCGTACGGTCACGGGAACGCCAAATAATGCCTAAACTGTGATAGTTTTTCAAATTTCTTGGAATTTAGCTCTTCGGAGACAATACCAGTAACACTAACTGTTTGAACAGTTGCGGCGCAGACAATTTTAACGGAAGTTTAACATCAGGTTGTAAATGTCCAAAAGCTTATTGACTCTGTCAGTGGCGAGAGTGTGCTGTTAAGTTTACTCGTTGCATATTTAAGGCTGGCGTCTTGTCTGGCCATGAGCATTGCCTTTTTGATACTAATTAAGATGGAGAGTTTGTCTGCGGCAGTAATGTTGTGATTATTGTCTGCTTGCTGCCCAGTGTTTGGGCACGTGAAAAATTGGTAAAATGTTTTCGTTGACTTTTGTTTTACAAGAATGGTAATTAGTATGCTATAGGTCTTATGTGCGGTAGGGCCTACGCTACGAAGACAGAGACAAAATGAGATGTGAAAGGTGCAGAAATTATCGACATGGGATAATTGATTATATTAATAATTTTGCTGATACAGAAAGTTAGAGAATGTTACCATGCAACTTTCACAAGCACACATAACTGACCAATAAGATATCTGTAAATACAAGCAGAAAATGACCCGAGTGACCCATTTTTTTTTTCTTCTCAATGTTCCCGGAGGAGAGCTATTGGCGCAATATAGAAACAAAATGCTTCAAACTATTTTTTCTCTTTTAATCAAATATTTAAATCTTCAAACTTTACCACGATATAAAACTATTCATATAATATAGCACATCTGCAATATAGTTTATCTACACCAGTTTTGTGAATAGATATGAAATAAATAATTATGTAACATCATTGTTTTCACATATTTGTTACTCATATTCATAATTCTGTCCCCTGGTGCATGATCTGGCATTTTAACGTATAAGAATGATATTTTGAGAATGTTGAACCTTAACTGGTTCAAGCTAGATCTATATCTTTTGAGAAAGAACATTAAAGTATTGATGATTTTGAGACACCCTTAATCTTTTTCTTCCTCTCAATTTTCCTTCATCTCTTTGTTTACAACGGGCGCAAAGTTCATTTTTTTTACACCTTGATTATACTGAAATCATGATTCTTCTGTGCAAATAAGCTTTTCCCTTTAATAAAAACGTTACCAGTGTCAGGATGATACCCGAGACAGCATACAGAGACGGATCAATTCGTCGTATTCCGTCCATCGACTTGCGCGCATACCATCCATGTCAACAATTCGCACCACAGTACACCCCTTCATAACTGAACGAAAAAGAGTAGTTCTCACCATATCTATCCGCGAATTCGCGGGGGAAGGAATGGTTCGTCTCGGTACTCTGTGTCTCGGATGGTGCGGACAGCACATATATTAGATCTAGATCTGGTTCAATGATTGTACAAGGCCGTTGTTAGGGGGCCTGCCCCGACCTCGCGTTCGCCCTAGGGGACCATAAACCTTTTGTGACTCACGATAATTGACTACCATTTCCAATCACCTGAAACAGAAATGTCTTGTGGATCACTTATCTCTGTTCTCTGGCAATTTGCATAGCATCACAGCCACCAACCTTCAGGAAATCCGACGCGTAGGATTGAAGTCGCGTTTGCACATAGGAATGACATCGTTCCTATGTAGATCTGCTGGTTACGACATTGTGCCGACATGGAGTTAATGTACGGAACCCATCTGTGCGATAATCCAACCAGTCTTACGGAAATCCTACACAAATCCGCGTCGGTGGGAATGACGTAGAGTTATCGGCTGGGGTAGCTTCGTTAGCTCGTCTCGAAACCCCTTTATGTGCTGTACAACCACATGACGATTTTGGCTTGAGAGTCTACAAATAGGCCTACTAATATTTTATTTTTATCAATGTTATAATGTTAATTGTAATTAACACCCTCCGAGTCAGAGACTTCCCGGCCGTGACACTGAACTTGTGACGCGTCACCAGTGGGTTCACTTTATTCTGATTCGGTCGTTCATGTCATCTAAGTGTGAAATGCCAACTGCGGCGTAGACCCCACACAACCTCTTGCCTCAATATTGTTACCTTGTTGAAGTTGCTCATCCTCGGGTCGAAGGTGTCATTTCACCTAATTAGAGGAAACATAACATTCATGATTCAAGCAAAACTGGACCAAAAGCTTGTTAATACAGGTGTACACGGAAAACAGCTCCTATGGCAGGCACAGAAATTGCACCCCTGCCCAAACATCTGATACCCATCTTTTTGTGAAATTTTACCAAATGTCAGCTCAAGAATACAAGGCAAGCTCGTTACCCTATGGCCATCCGACGCGTAGGATTTACGTCAATTTGTACATAGGAATAACATCGTTCCTACGTAAATCCGCTGGTTACGACATCGCACCGACGTCGGCTTGATTATACAGGGAATTCACCCCTAAGGTAATCTGACCAACTCGACGGGATGCTGGCTGTATATAATCTTTTAAATCAACAAATTTATGGCTCTACATTACAGGTACTCCAAACTGGCGTTTTTTCCTGCTACTGTTAAGTGTTGTCCTCCACCCTTCTTGTACGAGAGTACGGCCAGAATACTCTCTGGTACGGCCATTAAAATATGGAATGTTTATTTCCTGCTCTTTTATTCCTACTTTTTTTGGAAGGGAGTGATGGTGGTGGTGTGTACTACTGTGCTAGTTATCTGTGTGTGTATGTCGACCGTGGGTAGGTGCGCGGCAACAGTATGCATGCGTTTCGTATGTGCACCAGTGTATGCGCGCGCTGTTCCCTCTTTGCCGCGTGCTCGTTTGCGTGCACACTCGTTTTCAAATTAGTGCAAAATGTGCCCACAAAGGATAGTTTATAGTAAAAACAATCTTTCTTGGCTAGCCGTTTCAGTCAACACTTAATTTGAGTGGGTTTTTGTTTTTTTTTAAGTTCGTTTTTTTTATCTTTGTAATCGTATGCAAATTCATCGATCCTTGATGGGTTTTTTTTAAATGGCCAAAATTTCACTTTGTCTCCCTTTATAAATTTTGCAGCATTTGCCCCGAAGCCACTTTTGTACTAATAAAAACTATAATTTGTAATGTTTGTATTCTGGCCATAAAAATGAGTTTGCTATTTGTTATACAGACTTTCATCAAAGTTTGAGTGTCCTGTGATGTTTGTTACAGCTCACCGAAAATGGCTTCTGGCACATCGCGAAAAGAGGTGAAGTTACTGAGAATTAAAACTTGCGTCACTTCTTTAGTTTTGAAGATATAGTAACAAATTTGGTATCAAAATGTATGGAACGAAAAGTTCTATTCAATGAAATAACCTTTTAGAAATCTCCATTTTAAATCAGTTTGGAGTTTCTATATATGATTATTTGTCGCAATATGTAGAGATTTCTTTTCACTCAAAATTGCAGTTAGAATTTTTGTGTGTCCACTTTCTTTGGTTTCATAAACTTCACTTAAACATTGTGGTGATCTAGGGAATCTGCAGGTTGTCGAGTTGTTGTTTTTTTAAGTTTGATTGCATGATATTCAAATACATTTGACAGTCTGCGAATGTTTAGGGCACTTTATATCCTTTTATGAGAATAGATCTTTTAACTTCAGTCAATTCGAGTGGTCTTTGTAGGCAGTCATTGATCTTTTACGATTTTTTGAAAATGACCAAAATTTCATCTTTGTTTCCCTTTACAAATTTGCAATATCTGCCCCGAAAGCACTTTTGTACTAATAAAAAAAAAGTACTAATTGAATTCTCCAAAAAAAAATGAGTTTGCTATTTGTTTTATAACACTTGTTTTGTCAAAGTTTTGAGTGTCCTCTGATGTTTCTCTTAAAGTACAATTCTCGGATATCGCGAAAAGAGGTGAAATTATTGAAAAATAAAATTGCATTATTAACTTCTTCAATTTTGAAGATATTGTTATAAATGCGATACCAATATGTTCAGAATAGTTCTTTTCAATGAAATAACTAACTTGTTTCCGGGGATCTCCATTTTCTCCATTAAGAATAATCAGTTTGGGGTATACCTAGTCAATGTGTCTTGTGTGCGCTTCAGATCACTGTGATGGTAACAAGTAAAGCTGAAAACCTATGTAGCCGACACCAAAACTAAACCGAAACGATACCGAGACCCCCCCCAAACGATACCGACATCGAAACGATACCGAGACACCGAAACATAACGATACTGAGACACCGAAACGATACAGAGACACTGAGACAAGATAGAACCGAAACAAACTGCGCCAACACAAATCATACTCAAGAAAACAAACGCCGATACCAGCAACGATAATTATATATTTCATGACGGTGTCTGGTCTATGGGTTTTCAACTGTTTACACGGCCACACTTCCAAAATATAAAACTTTAAAAAAAAATTCTGAAACCACAAAGACGAAAACAAATACGTGGAAAAAAAACAACAACCAAACTCTGCACATGGCATGTCCGAAAACATTCTCATTGGATAAGCTTTTGTTGAGCCCAGCCTTTCCATCAGGACAAAAGTTTTAATTCAAGTGAAAATAACAATGAACAGTCCCCACGCGTGTTGGACACCAATGAAGTAACGAGCTGATCGGAGGAGGAAGGTGTTTTTTTTTCTTGGAGGGGGGGTGGGTTGCTTCAAGGATACAAATCATTTCTCTAATAATATGAACAGTTTAATTTTGAGGTAGTCCGGGAGACTTGAAACAGGTAAATATTGCCATCTTAGGCGTGTTATGTCTTTACCTTACCGAGAATACAAAACTGTTCTAGTGTCTTCTTAAAGGTCACGAAGCTTTACTTGATATCAGGCTATGCGGTAAATAAGTTTCACCATGAAAAGATCGAGGAATATTTCAAGAGCTGATGTTTAAGCTGTACCAGGCAGTAGTAGTAGCGCCTGTAGTAGTAGTAATAGGAGTGGTAGTGGTAGCAGTAGTAGTAATAATAGGAGTGGTAGTGGTAGCAGTAGTAGTAGTAATAGGAGTGGTAGTGGTAGCAGTAGTAGTAGTGGTAGAAGTGGTGGTAGTACTACCACGAGTAGTAATAAAAGTTAAAGTAATACTAATGGTAGTGATGGTAGCAGTTGTTGTGGTAGTAGTGGTAGTAGTAAAGTAGGGTATGTATCGTGATTTTTATGGTCAAATTCGTTCAAATCACACCAGAAAACACGGGAAAAACACTGATTAATAGCACTAATTGAAACGGACCCGATATTGCCTAATTACTGTAAAGTAGCACTAGTAGTGTTTGTAGTATTTCATTCGTCCGTTTGGTCGGATATAGAAAATGACAATGGCTCTCAACCTTTGTAAGGCAATCGCCCCCTTA
Source organism: Onchidella celtica (assembly GCA_963931925.1). Lineage (NCBI taxonomy): Eukaryota > Metazoa > Mollusca > Gastropoda > Systellommatophora > Onchidiidae > Onchidella > Onchidella celtica. Next base: position 18,177,619 of record OZ007571.1, read on the forward strand.
GGCCCCGCATGTTTTTGTCATCACCCCCTCCCTGCTTTTTCCACCTCCACCCCCACCCCCATCCCCAAATCATTCCTACCGCACCCCAACATGCAACCACTAGTACACAGACTATATTTAAATCATATACTAGGTTTTATAACACTGCATAATTATCTTAAGCAACAACAACAACAACAAATAAGGCACAGGGCATTCTTCATATAAATGTACTGTAAACAATTGACCTCTCCAGTTCACGTAACAAATGTGTGTAATTTTATGCTGTCGATAAAGTCAGTGGCTTCCCGGTTGTTGTTCGTGTGACATGGCAAAATTTCGTAATCCCAGGCTCAGAGTTTGTGAGAAATGAACCCAGATCACAACCCTCGCATGTCTATAACCTGTTTCTCTGTCTTGATAGTAGTCTTAAACATATCTCCTTCCAGTGGGAAGAATAGATGTCCTGGTGTTTTATCTAGAAAAATTCGTATTGGCCCTCGATGCAAATGGTGCTGGAGATCTAGCAATTCTTGCATATGCGTCGGTGCCAGAGATATATATATCACGAACAAAAGGCTCGATATTTGGCTAATCAGGGACACAATAGATCTTGTTGGTCTTGGAATCTTATGAAACTGAATTTCCAAATTCTGTCTGCAAATCGTCCACACTTTTGTTGTTGTTGTTGTTCGGCCATGCCTCAAACTGACACAAGAGAGCAAAAGAAAAATTAGGGAGATATCACCATGGGAGAATGTGCACAAATGTAGTTAGTGTCCATGATTGCATACACCGCAATACAGGATACTATAATTGTACAGAGCATCCACAAGCCTTGTGAAGGAGTGGTGTGGCAGGCTGGCCTATTATCACTACAAGTAACACTGAATGGCCGAAGAATTTGAACAGCATGCGGGGGGGGGGGGGGGGGATTTTTAATTTCGTTCCCCCCAAGACAGGCCAGGCAGGGGCACAATACTAATATTAGAAAGAACTAAGCACTTAATCAAGATACTGTGTAAAACTGTCACCTTGAATTACTAAGTTAGGAAAATATTTGCCCTTAAATCGTTCTCTATTCACGATTTCGTAACCCGGTAATATGTAACCCCTTTTGTTATTTTTGCTCCCCACCCAACCCCATCCCGAGTTCAAAATCGCTTCCATTAAATATCACTGTCTATTAGTGTACCGTGTCCCTGTTGTTGAAAGAGAAGCAAACTACAAGAAAATAAACCTGCCTGAGAATATAATAATTATATATAGTTTTAAGAAGGGCAGGCATTTATAAGTGCATAATTTGAAGAATTCTTTGGCTCGCCGTATACATGTATTTGCTTTGATCAAACTACGACGATGTTTGTGTTATCAGACACCTTTACATAACATTCATTCTGGAATTGTCACAGTCCAGTAATGTTGTCCTATAGACCTAATTAAGTCCGTCCGTTCTTCAAGTACAATTTGCTAAGTTATGAGAGGATTGCCTATCTAAGCTTTACCATCTATTGTGTTGTGCACTACATGGTATGGACACATTTTAAAGGTGCATAATTTTGGCCACCTCCGCTTATCCGAAAACTTTCATTGAATTTCATTTTTTAAGATAAGAACAATCGAGAATTCTTCCAGTGTTTTCTGATTCGTAATTATTTATCATAAGAACATTTTCTGCAGAGCGTAAGAATCAGTTGAAGCCAGCTTTGATCAAACCACCAATTGCGTGATGATAGATTTAATAAACTTTGACCAATTGTATTTTTAGTTAAAATTAACTGAAGGTGGGTTCAAATTCGGCAATGATTGATATGAATCATGGATTTAACAAGTGTGTAACATATCGATAACTCGTTCAATGATCCCTTTCCTACAATAAAGTTTTATAATTATGTCAAAATCTCATTTGAACATGTTAATTACAGTTTCGTATTCTCAATATACTCCTTTGCACATAGCTTGAATAATAAAGTTAGTTCCTTTTAACCTGACCAAAAAAAAAAGAAAATAGGGATCACAAAGTGATGGATTTGTGTCCTTCATATTACGTATTGGTCTGCACATTTTCTGCCGATATAACATTCTATGATAATTATTGTTTTATCATACATGTACTATTAAACCTGAAATACAGTTATTCTCGATGCGACCAACGTATAATTTTTTAATGTAAGATTTTCATACAAACCTTTGTTAACTTCATTGTGAATTTTTTCCTTTCTCTATTTCTTATGACAAAGACTTAAGATCAACAAGGTAAGACTTGTCAAGGTTAACCAAAGAAAGGACTCTCCTTATACTTTTCTAATGACAGGGACACCGCAAACTGTACATTATTATGTTCTTGTGATCCTCTTCATACAACGTAAAATATAGTACTTGAACTCAAAGAATACATAGTGATCTGATAGTGCTAAGCTAGATGAGAAGAAAACATGTATACTGGTATTGAAATTCGGATTTGGGAGCATGGGCGGAGTGGGGGGGGGGGGGGGGGGAATACTTCGGATTTTGTCCTGGTACAATTTAAAAAAAAAAAAAAAACACGAATACAAAATTACTCGCTTTTATCCACATGATACTGATCCGATACCCTGAAATTGTGTCTTTATCATATAATAACGTCCTGCAGTCGATCGAAAATCGTGTACTACGGTATAATTATTGGGGAAAAAGTCAAGTTCTTTCTTCTGAAGTATACTGTAAGGTCATGCCATTTTATCAAAGTTGATGTAAAGAAAACAGTTCGCAACTGCATATTCCCTGCGTTAATGTCAGTGAAATTGCAGACACCAAAGAGAGACAACTCTTGAAATTAAATCCACTTTACAAATTCAAGTGGTGGTCCTTTGTAGATACATGATTGCTCCGTAACCATTCATAACAATTATAAAATATTAAGGTTGGTATGAACAGGTTTATTTTGAGAAAAGTTGGTAAATTTGAAAGAGGTGAATAACCATTTGCAGGAACTTTAATCTTTGACGACAATTTGAAAACTTTAAGGTCTTATAAGATATGAATCTCTACGGATATCAGGCGATGTGGTAAATATGGTTCACTGTGAGAAGATCGACGAACATTTCAGGCGTTCATGTTTTAGTAGTAGCAGTAGTGGTACTAGTAGCAGTAATAGTAGTAGTAGAAATAGTAGTAGTAGTTGGTGGAGGTGATGGTGGTGGTGAAGGTGGTGGTACCAGGTGGCGATGGTGGTGGTGGTGGTGGTAATGGTGGTGGTGTTGGTGTTGGTGGTGGTGATGATAGTGGTGGTGATGGTGGTGATGGTGCTGGTGGTGATGGTGGTGATGGTGGTGGTGTTGGTGTTGGTGGTGGTGGTGGTGATGATAGTGGTGGTGATGGTGGTTGTGGTGGTGATGGTGGTGGAGGTGATGGTGGTGGTGTTACTTCTGTTGTTTTTGGTGCTGCTGCTGGAGTTGAATAGAATTGTTTGTGGGAGTTTGAAATCCTGCAAACTGACTACAGCATTAATTTTGTTGTTGTTATTGTTCTTCTTCTCCTTCCTCTTCTTCTTTTACTTCTTCTTCTTCTTGTTCTACTTTTTCAATCAAATTCTGTTTGTTCGGACAAAGATGATTTATGGGAAATGCAGTCCATCCGTTTTTTTTTAGGATTCCAGAATCTGGACAGAGAGACAATATTCAACAAGTGCGACTTGTGACACTAGTGTCAACTAACTATTAAATAATAATTATACATGTTTTGAGAATGTTTTCAATATCTGTTCATGTTTTTTTCAATGGGTGGGGAGGCATTAAATTATTAGTATACTTGTATAGTTCACCACTTCACCATCTAACTGTATTATTTTGTTTCCGGCAAACTTGGAGGGGAAAACTAATATCAACAATGGGAATGGAAGAGATGGATAATAAGATAATCTGGGGATGTACATGTAGTAAACCATGAGATAAGAACATGTTTGTTACAACCGTTCAGCACAAGAAATGATCGGCTCCTTCTTTGTGAAGATGGAGATAATCATCCCTGCATGCACTGAACAGACATTGCAATTAATCACTGGATTTTTAAATATTTTTTTTTGCATTACAGGTGAAGATGGAGTTTGTCATCTCTGCCATACAGATTTTCATCAATTGTGCCATGACCCATTTCCTAGCAGTTTGCGGGTGTGGTTTCAACCTTGCCACCATCCTCGTGTTGAAGCGTAATGGTGTAAAGGACACGAGTAGTATTCTGCTTCTATCATTGGCTGTCTGTGACTTGATCTATTTACTTACACTGTCTGCCAGGAAACTACACTGCATAATTGCAAGAATTGATTCCACTTTAGGGTTCATTTACAACACATACAGTGCAGTGTGTGTTTTCGTACTTTGTAGATTAGCACTGTTGTTGTCTACGTCTCACATCGTGATAATAGCTATTGAAAGGTTTTTCGCTGTCATCTTTCCCTTTCACGTATCCAGAATATTAACTCGGCGGACTACGGTTATCACTATTTGTTTACTTTATGCAACATGGATTTTTCTTACGGCACCCTTCTTCTTCATATTCGACATTCAGTGGAGGCTCTATAATTTCAGCAGCAAAACACTTCCAATGATAATGATGACAGACTTCAGCCGAATACACGATAAGGGTTTGACATTACACAACTATGTCATATTAAGTGTCCTCAGGGGTCCTATCTCATACTCAATCACTGTTGGATGCTGTGTCGCCATCAGCTATCAGCTGCACGTGCTTAACAGTAGAAGGTCCCTCATGACGTCATCAAAAACTGCGACTGACGTCAGAGTTTCGCGTATGCTTCTGGTCCTCTGTTTAGTGTACGTTGGACTGAGTTTTCCTTCCTTGGTTCTGTTTGTGTATACATTTATGGAGCCAACTTTAAATACAAGAAGTACACTTTTCAAATTCTTACTCGATATCGAAGAAGTTGTCTTTGCGATCAACTCAAACGCCAATTTCTTCATTTATATAATCATGAGCTCTAAATTCTACAAGACATTCAAGACAATGTTTTTCTTCGGAACGAAAAAAAAAACAAAAAACAATAATAAAGCAATCAAGACTGCATCAAGTACATAAATCCATTTTTCAAATCCACGTTCGCCCAAGCTGTTTGGCCGTAAGGCTGGTGGCGCAGTGAGTGAGAGTTGATTTGCCTTCGTTTTTAGTGTGAGATCTATGGAATTAAACGGGGCGGCACTTGTGAGATCGAAACAAACAGTGCCGTCTTATGGGTAGAATGCGCATATTTCACTTTACTTCCGGGTCCGCCATCTTGTTTGGCCGGACCTGCCCACAACCATGGCAATTGTTGCATTGATTTTGATTCTAGATAGTAAACAAATCTGCTGGTAGTGCTATATAATTAATATAATTAATTATGAAATGAGTTTAGCTAAAGTGTTTTATTTTACCAGCGTTGTGTATGTATAAAGAGGCAAGGGAGGCGCCGCGAGCCAGCCGGCGGCGAGCTAAAAGCTGGTTGCTACAGTAAACAATGGCACATGTGTACATTTTCAATGGGAGAAAAAGCTACCTTCATGGTATAAATTGGGTAAACTGTAAATCACCCCCCAGATAATAATTATATAGATATAATTATTATATCTCATCCCTCGAGACCCACTATCACACACTGCTATGGTTCAACACGTGTGACAATTTAATTGTCATTAGATATCGCATCACTCAAGGCTCCCACTCTCATATCTGTGTGATAGAAATCTGGATATAGATTTAATTATCGTTAGGCTACATATCTCATCACTCAAGGCTCACACTCTCATATATCTGTGCGATAGAAATCTGGATCTAGATTTAATTATCATTAGGCTACATATCTCATCACTCAAAGCTCACACTCTCATATCTGTGCAATAGAAATCTGGATCTAGATTTAATTATCATTAGGCTACATATCTCATCACTCAAGGCTCACACTCTCATATCTGTGCAATAGAAATCTGGATCTAGATTTAATTATCATTAGGCTACATATCTCATCATTCAAAGCTCAGACTCTCATATCTGTGCAATAGAAATCTAGATCTACTCATCACTCATGGCTCACACTCTAGTGTTTTGCAATATAAACTCAGCACAATAAGTCAAGGAACAACTTACATTTTCACATGTCAAAATAAAACTTCAGCATCTCGCAAACCCGTTATGTCTAATCAACCAAACTGTAATGAACTCTTGTTAAAACAAAATCGCGACCTCGTTTAGAATTCAAATTACACCCATGTAATCTATGGTCTCAAAGACAGATTTGTGGAAAAAATGAATAAATTGTGTTCCACCGTTTTGGAGTTGTCATTCTTTGAAATTTTGTTCCTTGACTTATTGTGCTGAGTTTATAAATCTAGATATAGATTTAATTATCCTTGCATATTTCATCACTCAAGGCTCACACTCTTAAATCTGTGTGATATAAATCTAGATCTAGATTTAATTATCATTAAGTATCTCATGACTCAAGGCTCACACTCTCAATCTGTGTGACATAAATCTAGATCTAGATTTAATTATCATTAAATATCTCATGACTCAAGGCTCACACTCTCAATCTGTGTGATATAAATCTATATTAATAAAAGTGAAACCTTACGACAATTGCAGCGCGCCTTTCGCTACTCCTCTGTTAATGCTGATTCGGTGGCCCTCAGATTTTATACAACGCTTAGTATAGACTGTCGTCGTGTCCCCGGCACAGAAAATAAGAAAATAATTAATAACTCGCAGAACGTTTGTATTAGTTGCTAGGTCGCGACACATTGGCGTTCGATCTATTTTTTCGGCAAATTAATGTAATTGAGATTGGTTCCGGTTTCTGTATCACACTCACAAAACAACTTCCGGTTAGGACTGGTTTGAATGATGAGATTGAGTTCTAAGACTATCAAGTATGAAACTTTGTGTGTTCTCAATGTGCCTAGACCAGGAAAAAGAAAGGGTCTGGAATTGGGAGACGGACGCTGCAGGGCCAAAAGTACAGGTTTGTGTTTTCAATATGCCTAGGAAAATATAATATTTCTTTTCCATTAACACATGACGTTATCACTTCCTGCGATGTGCAAACAAACTAACCCGTGCGCAAATCATAGCCATTTGACGGATGCTGGCGGGACGCGCAGGACGTCAACGCGCAAAGGGACAGCAGTAAAACGTATCTAAAAACAAACAAACAAACAAAAATTAATAAAGCTAAAGGAACAGGCAAAATGAAGCAGGTCCATAATAATCGCCCAGAACTGAAACTAATGAATCGATTTATCCCGGGCAGGGCCGGGCAACTCAGCTAGTCTAGATCTAAATTTAATTGTCATTAGGTTACATATCTCATTACTCAAGCCTCGCACCCACATGTAATATAATAGCTAAATCTAGATTTTGATTTAATCATATTTACATATCTAATGACTCAGGGCTCACACTCCAATATCTGTGTGATATAAATCTAGATCTAGATATAATTATCATTTCATATCTCATCACTCAAGCCTCACACTCTCATATCTGTGTGATATAAATCTAGATCTAGATTTAATTATCATTACATATATCTCATCACTCAAGACTCACCCTCTCACACCTGTATGATGCAGGTTAGATCTGATTATCAGTTCATATCTCATCACTCAATGCTCACCCTCTCATATCTGTGTGATGCTGGCTAGATCTAAGTATAATTTTATCTTTCATCGCTCATGGCTCAATCTCTCATATTGCTGCTGGACAACAGCTCTGTGATAGGAGATTAGATTTAATTAGGCCTATGATTTCATATTTTATTATTCATATCTGTGTGATACAGATACATTTAACTATTATGTTGATCTCATAATTCAAGGCTCACTCTCTGTCTCTCATACTGCTGCAATTCAATATCTGTGTGATCAGATCTAGATCTAACTGTGATTCCATACCTCATCACTCAGGACTCACTCCCTCATACTACTGCATTCTGGCTATCTCTGGTGAATTTAAATCAGCATTTTGCCAGTGCATCATTTTCAATTCATTTGTAGGCTACAGTGTGAATCTAGAACTGCTTAAAAGCAAGTCGACAGGAAAGTTTTTAATTATAACGGAGATTTATTAAGTCCGTGACTTTATTGTGCGGTAAAAATGAAGATAACCGCACTCGCTGGACCTCTAATCCTACAGCTCTAACTAGCCTACAGCGTGGAGCAATGTACATTGCGCATATCTGATCTAGATCTAGATCTAACTCTTCTGTGACGGAAATGACGGGCTTACTTTCATCACGTTATTCATAAATTATTAAAACTGACAACTACCTGAGATGAAGTGCTGGGCACAAACAGAATACCTAGATCTAGATCTATTCGACTCCTGCTGGTAGCTTGTCAACCACACCACAGTCGAACGACGTTCGGTCAATTCGTTCATTTCCTTTCCTCTGTTTTTACAGTTACACGAATGGTGGGGATTTTGACCAACTTTTATCCACCCTTTCCACCCCTGTCGCGCGTAGCAATCAACGACAATGCAGTTAGCAGGCATTTTAATTAACAAAACCGCTTCGACATGTCTCTAAGTTACACTAATCAGCTGATCCACCGGCCAAACAAGATGGCGGAAAAACAAAACAAAAGCCCTCTGTGACGTCATGCGCATTCTACTTATAGGGACCCCGTGGGCTTTGAGGCCAAAATGTACCAACTGCTGATGTATCAGTGCATTTAATAGACCATAAAATGAATGTCAAAAGGCCCAGTTTGCCTTTGATCTCATTTTCGATGTTATATTTCAACCGAAATTAGAAATATTTTTGGCAAATGATTTCTTTCAAAAAAACAAAAAAAATCCTGGTGTCAACAAAAATGAACATGTGTTCATGAAACTTGGCATAAGTCACAACTATATTATATACTGAACATTTTGTATAGAAGTAAATTGAATTATTTCAATAAATTTTAAAATTACAGCAAAAAACAGAACCACACAATTAAAATTTCTGTCCCACGCAACACTAAAAGGCACCTCATATAAAATATTGAACAAGAAAAGAAAAAATGCTCTATACAATATATCTCTGTAGGTACATGATATCTCCATCTATAATGTTTCTGCGTGTATGTGTGAAACATGGTTGAAATATTTAAACATTTGCATTTGCGAATGTGTGTGTACGTATATTATGTGTGTGTAAGAGAGAGAGAGGGAGAAAGAGGGAGAATCATTCATTTAAGTGAAAGACTCTCTGCAGAATTTGCTCGGTGTGTCAGAGGAAACAAACAGGGTATTAATTCAATTGTCACTTTCTGTTGAAGAGAAGTCATACAGATGAAATGCTGTTTGGCAGAATAATGCACGAACTTTATTAACAGACAACAGTTTACTGACTACGATCTGTCCTTTAAAGTATGCACAGGTCTGGAAAGTAATATACAGCCCTGTGGTCTGGAGTCCTGTGCGCCCCGCCTGGGAACAATGCTCGCGAAGGTCATCTTTTTCTTTTATACACACCAGTTTGGAGGTCACTGGTCCATAACTTTTACCCAGAGTCCGTTCTGAGTAATGTGACCCGTAAAGAATTGAAGTGATCATCCGCCTCATTGTTTGTATTCCTATGCATGTATAGATAAATAACACTCATTCTAGAATTGCCCCAGCCCACTTCTGATGGCCTGTAATTATGCCTATCCATTCGCATTGTACAATTTGCTGAGTCTTGCGAGATTACCTGTCTACGCTGTGTGACTGTCACACTATTGTGTACTATATGAACATACATTCAAGGCAGTACCAATATGGTTTTTATCCCATCTGCTTGTCTGTAAACTTCATGCAGTTTCTTTTAATGACAAGAGCGATGGAGAATTCTTTCAACATTCCTCTGCTTCATTACTGCATATCAGATAATTATATTAATTTCATCTCAGCGCAAATGAATTGGTTGAAGACGACTGAAATCACAACAGCCAGCTGTATGATGATTTAAAGATTGCTCGAGAGAAAGTGGGCGCAAATTCAGCTGTAAATCAGTGGTTGGTCAAATGGCACCTACAAACGCCCTATTACACGTTACGATGGACCCGACGCTGGGCGGACGAAATTTGGCCTTCGGCTGTGCCTACTGCCTACGACTAATCGTATCGTGTAATAAGGAAAATAACTGAAACCGTATAGTATGCCGGCCGGTCGACCTCTCGCCCATCAATTTCCGATGTCTCCTGATATTTTGTGGTACGGTTTGTCGTACGGTTGGTGCCGCGGCTTGCCTTTGAAGTTTTTCCTCGCCGGGGATGGCATGTCGTTTTACAAACTTGTTAAAAACGACATGCCAGCATGAATTTGATATCAAATTCGGAATCAGCGTGTCAAAATTAGTAAATTTGGTCACGAGTGCTTCGTTTTATTGCTTAATAAAAATAATTTTAAAAATCTATCTTTCTAGCCATTTATTTTTTGTCAAAAGTGGTGGGTTTGTGTGTTGTGTATCACAGTAGCATCCCTTGTTTCCATCCGGTCCATCGTTTGGTCCATCGTAACGTGTAATCAACCTGGCGGACTACGATTAGTCGTAAGCACAGCCGGAGGCTAACCTGGTCCGGTCCATCTGAACGTCTAATAGGACCATTACTAACAACAACAACAACAACAAAAATCTACATTGAAGCAAAGGTCAACAGAGATCAAGTGCCCACCGAAGAAAAAAGTAGTAGAATCAGAGAAAAAAAAATACACCAGAGAATAGACATACTTGAACAGTACAAATCCGACGCCATAAATCAGATGGAATACCTACAAATGCTTTCAAGAAAAATGTTATTTCCAAAAAGTGTAAATACAATGTACATTGGACAAAGATTTAACTGAATCACATCATCTGAATCACGTAATATATTTTTTAATGCGCTCACGTCATATTTGGTATGACGATTTAGGACCCATTAAACGCAGATAACTTTGTTTATTATCCCGTATGAGAAGTGCACACGGAAATCATAAGCTGTCCGTATACTTCATGCGAATCCCTTGTATAATGTTAGTATTTAGACTTCTTGACGGCTACTAGCGCTGAACCGTGGTGACTTTGTACCAGTAGCTGTATCTCACCCAGAGCCTGCTGGGCGTAGAGGCATGAATTACACCCTATTACACCCCTCAGTTGTTTTTAAACGATAGGATTGGAAAACGACGTTGAAATCGGGTGTAGCCCTGTTTGATGTTCTTCCACCGCCTACACACTTTCGTTTGACATAATAATCTGCTGTATTTTTTTTAAAAATTCTGTTACAATTATTATATTGTAATTATAATAGTTTGGTAATTTCAGATTTTGAAAGGAGCCTCTATCTTTCTTGTTATTAATTTCTCATCTACAAAATCTAAAATTTCAGATCCACTAAACATTAAGACTTTTCAAGAATAAAGAAGATCTCTCCTTATCTTATAACTTTTTTTTTGTTAACAAGCATATTGCATATTATATTGTGGTCTAGTATTCTTTAAAAACACGGCTATCCACGTCACGTATACTGAGCTGAAATACTACCCCCAAAAAGTCTGCATTAAGATTTCGATGCTTCTAATTTAACTCCCGGTACAAAATATATCTTCGCTACAAATAACCTGCTTTTGTCTACTTAATGGAGGTTTGTTGCCCTCAAGCTGCATCCTTGTTGCATAATAACGGTGTGTTTAATATAATTACACTTTCTGCTCGAAACTTAAATCTTGTAAACTTAAAATTGGCACACTTTACTTTTGCCTCTTGTAATACATAAAAAAAAGTTCATCCTTTAATTTACTATAATTACTGGGAAAATCTCATTTTGTTTTCAAGCACACCATTTAGTGTACGTGCATGATCATGTAAATCATTAGATTTTGATGCAATGAAAACATAGTTAAGTGCTCTTTGGATTAATCTCGTGGAAATTACAGAAAGTAGTGACCCCTAAAAATAAATACACTTTACCGGTTCAAGTTTCTCTAGCCATCCTTTTGGGATACAAGACTGTCAATTTAAAGATCTCCGTAAATATTTAAAGGTTGGTGCTGAATGATTAATTTTGAGAAAGGTTGGTGGTCGTGATAAAGACGAATACGCTGTCTAAGGTAACTTAATTCTTTACAGACACTACAAAATGTATCAAGTTGTATACAAATTCGTCAACTAATGCAAAGCGGTACCTAGGGCTCACAATTAGAAGATCCCGATCTATGATAAAGTTTTCATGTGGTCAACGTTTTTCTCCTTCTTTCCCATTCTTCTTCCCCATCTTCTTCTTCTTGTCCAGATGTAAATGTTTCTGGGCGTTTGAAATTATGGATGCAATTCATTCCAAATGCCTGTTACATTTATGGGGGGGGGGGGGGGGGGATAAAAATAACATTTATGAAAATTAAAAATTACAACTTAGTCCACCTGTTTTTCAAAGATCCCACGACCTGGAAAGTCAGACAGACTGAAACTGTGATTACTGACAATCAGATTAAATATCACTGGTGTATACCGCCTATGTAATAGTAAATCTGTCAGAGAGCGTGTTTTTGAAAAGGATGGTTGCAGAATCCTTTGATCCACGATCTATAATTTTATTAATATGCATCTGTTTCGGACAAACTTCGCGGAAATCTGAAAACAAGTGCAGGCAATAGGACAGTTGGAGAATACGATGATGATAGTGCAATCGATTTTTTGTTGCTTTCTTTATTTTTTTAAATTCTAGTTGAAAATGGAGCTCGTCATCTCAACCATACAGATTTTCATCAACTGTGCCACGGCCCATATCCTAGCCATATGTGGATGTGGTTTCAACCTCATCACTATCCTCGTGCTGAAGCGTAATGGTGTAAAGGACACGAGTAGTATTCTGCTACTATCGTTGGCTGTTTGTGATTTGGCCTATTTACTTACACTGTCTGCCAGGAAACTACAGTGCGTAGTTACAAAATTTGATACTACTTTAGGATTCATCTACAACACTTACGGTACAGTGTGTCTTTTAGTACTTTGTAGATTAGCACTGTTGTTGTCTACGTCTCACATCGTGATAATAGCTATTGAGAGGTTTTTCGCTGTCATCTTTCCCTTTCACGTATCCCGATTATTAACACGGCGAACTACAATTATCACTGTTTGTTTACTTTATGCAACATGGATTTTTCTTACTCTACCTTTCTTCTTCACTTTCGGCATTCAGTGGACATTCGACAATTCCAGCAGCAAACTACTCCCGATGATAATGAAGACAGACTTCAGACAAATGCACGCTAAAGGTTTGCAATTGCATAATAATGTCATATTAAGTGTTCTCAGGGGTCCTATTTCTTACTTAATCACTGTTGGATGTTGCATCGCTATCAGTTATCAGCTGCACGTGCTAAGTATTAAGAGATCGTTCATGACGTCATCAAAACCTGCAGTTGATGTCCGAGTTTCGCGTATGCTTCTGGTCCTCTGTTTAGTGTACATTGGACTGAGTTTTCCTTCTTTGGTTCTGTTTACATATGCTTTTATAAATCCATCCCTTGATACGAGAAGCAAACTATTCAATTTTTTACTAGATATTGAGGAAGTTGTCTTTGCGATTAATTCAAACGCCAATTTTTTCATTTACATAATCATGTCCTCAAAATTTTACCGCACGTTCAAGACAATGTTTTGCTCCTGGACAAAAACTGATAAAGCAATCAAAATTTCATCCGGTACATAAATTCATTTTTGGGATTCACACCAGATGTTAATTTGCAACTACAATATTTGTATAGCAGAGGTGTTGAATATAGCATTTAAGGTGTTGAATGCAAAGCAACTAATATAATAATTATGTTTTCTCCGGCACGTCACCATCAGATGCTGCCGGCAAAATATTCACATAATGAAATAGTGGCAGAAGCTGGCTGTTTCGACCGGGCTTGGTATGATAGGGTCTTTCCAGATTTACTAAGAAAATATAAGAAATTATGATGTGCGGTTCTTGTCTGCCAGCATGTGAATGTGTCTGACCTGGCTTAGTATGATACCTCCCTAATACAACTAAGGGAAACACTGCTGTAATACGATGATCGTAATATTCTTGTGAACTTAATGTATTATTTTGTTTTGACCACTGTACGAAAACGAATCACAGGGATTCTTCGACCACGTGGCCAGACAACGTTAAAGTGTGGACTCTTTACTTGGACTTTGTGTTGCTCGTAAATGTAAGAGTACTGGGGTATAGTGTCTCATTGTATGGTTGTGAAATTAGTGTGCTCAGTGTGATCAGCTCTGACTGGTGAAATCATCTATGTCTACTTAAAAACATAATTAAACCTGTGGTGCGATTATTTCCACCGAGTAGCTGACAAATTTAATTGAACATGAAATACCCTTGAAACAACGGAATTATCTGAATAAAGCAGTCATTTCATCTTATCGGGTCATTAATTTAAGATAACGAGTGGCTACACCGATTCAGGTGTCTTTGACGAATTGACTCCAAGATATTCTGAGCGTATGGCACTGAAGTAACAATAACTTACATCTGGTTTAAATGCTACACATTATTCACGCTCGCTGTTTATCCTTTTCAACACATCTAGACCTAAGCAAACATAAATGATAAAATATATTGGCACCATAAAGCTTCAATTCAGATTTTCTTGAATTAAAATTTCCCTCCTAAATTAGCAATATCTGCAGAGGCGATTTTGATATCATTTGAAATAAAAGATGTTGTTCATGCCATGTTTTTGTATGATGAATCGGTGCCATTTGATAACGAATGGTTGAACTGATCTCCAAGGTGGTGACAGTATCATCAGGTGGTGACAGTAAATGTGTAATAAGGTTGTGCATTGTGCTGCGTAGAGAAAAGAGGATTTCTTTGCGACTTTTGCAAAATGATCTACAGGGGCGGAATGTGCAAAGTTTGAACATGGCCTAAAACTACTTTTACAAAGCTTGGGCTGCACCACAACCCGAATAAACTTTGTTTCTATTTTGCAAACGTGTCTATGGTTTGCTACAGAACACACATGGAAAGTCTGGAGAAGCAAAAGCAAGGCCGTGAATGTACTGTGAGTTACATTATGTGTACAATGATGTAGATGGAAATAATACCTGTACAACTACAGAGGCAACTGATACCTTTGCCAGGAAAAATTCCTCCACCATTAGACGTTATTGCCTTTCTTCACCATTGCTGTTTCCACAATCATTATCATTAACGTTATAACCATCACGCATTAGTACCCCTGTTCTACATTTTTTATGATATCTGTTGTCGTTATGATTGTATGTAAAGTCCTGGAAATAAAAAAAAATCTGATGACTGTTACAAGTGTGTCAAGCTCTCTTTGGATTTGTGAATACCACGACCATCAGCGTAATCTTTCTCATAATTGGCATTATCCATCATTTGATCATGTTTCATTTTTGTATCCTGAGAAAGAATCAAAGAAAAGAAATTAAGGGGCAGATAATGAAGGGAAGGCCCACAACCGTGGGGTTAAACTGAAACTTTTGGCTTCCAGAGTAAGGGTTCTTGTCTACTGGTGTCGTCCTCTCTCACGAAAGCCACAGAATAATTATCCTCTTTAAATCAAATAATTCAAAATGTATGAAAATTTATTAAATTCACATTACACCCGCATAAAGAAAATGAAAACCACAGCTGATCGATATATTTTGAAGCACAGAATTTCTCACGACCGTTCCTTGCTGCCAACTTTTTATCCAAAAATTAGGAGTCGCCTGAAATGCCTCTGACTCACAGTAGATCACAATCATGTAGGTTAATTTCATATTAGACATCACATGAAAGATCTGAGAATGAATCACAGGTAAATTATATTTTGATTTCATTTCATTTAACATTTCATTTCATTCTATCTTTATTTCATTTCCCTTTCGACGTCTTTGTTCCGTTTATTCTTTTCTTTCGTGCTTGTTTGCTATCTTCTAGAGAGTGATGTTCTACTTGTTGGCAAGGTGTGTTGCATCTCCTCCTCTCTTTCCCACACTGTGCCTCCCCTTCCTCTTCAGCGTCCTCACCCTTTTATCATCATCATCATCATCATCATCATCATCATCATCATCGCCATTCAAGTAGTTATTCTTTCTTCTTATTTTCTTCTTCTATGTTTTGTCTTATTTCCTTGCTTTCTCTTTGTCTCCCATCCGTTTTGTGTTTATCCAGAGTGCTGATTCTTGAAGATGCACAACCGTGTGTTTAATGCTGTCAATAAAACCAATGTTTCTTATAAATTAATTGACAAATCACTGTACAGAACTAGATCTCTGCGAATAAAACTGAGCTTCAGTGGCTCAGGCATGCCAAGACATCAACTGGCCTGTCACCAAGATCCGATGTAACAACAAAACCAGGATTTTTGTGGGTGTAGTATTTAGTAGATGTACACACGTTTTAGTTTCACACAGCATCAAAGTTCTTTGTTCAAGATCATTTTGTTCAATAGAAACGTTGCCTGAATTTGTCTGTGGCGAATATCCATGGGACCTTTTTCTCTTCATTTTATAAATATGTACTTTGCTCTGCGTTATATAAAGCAAAAGCAATGTCATAAAGATTTAAGGTTGATGGCTGTGAAGAAAATGCTTCATTTTCATGTTTTATTCACTCGAAAATTTACTGTGCTGTTTCGTTGGCTACACAGGTAACAGATTAGTTTCTTTCTAAGGAGTTCATGGTTTTCGGAAATTTGGCATTTCTTTCACGATTGATCTCACTCAATCAATATTCAATAATCACACTATAATGGAGCTAGAGGGTGAACATTGTATACACCTAAAGGTTTGCGACCAAACATAATGAAACTTTATGTGCTGCCTCAATTTTATTTTACGATGAATTACTTGGACAAATCAATTTTGGAGAAAATTCAGTCTTCAATATTTTTTTATTTACGAATTTTAGCCGTCAAAAAAGAGACGCACTTTCGTCGTTTAAACTCCAAAAGTATGGCCGGAAATTTCGTTCTCCGCCTCTCTTTACACATTGCTGATCGAAAATCAACTTTGCATGTCGAATCTGTGTATTCTCTGAGCCAACGGGCCAACTCGTAAAAGTAATGCAGAGACTTCATGACCTGCATAATTGTCTCAGATCGTAAAAGCAAGAGGAGCAGCAAACAGAACCTAGGTAATCTCAGTCTTCTTTCAACAGATAGGATATGACGATTTTAAGTACAAGAAATATTTGATTATCGAATAAACATCTGCCTAAATGTGCCATAGAATTTCCTGGACATGAAAATATAAATGAAAAAGTTGGAGTTGGAGTTGAGGGCAAACAAAATTTCTTCGAAGTCCAAAAAGAAGTTGAAGGTTTGACTTCTTAGGGTTAAATCTGGTCGAAAGAAAACATAAATAAACCAGGCCAGAGACGGGAAGGTAAATGCTATGAAAACTACACAAACCACAAGCAACATGCGAGAAACTCGGACGTCCACAGCAGAGTCTGATGATGTCATAAGAGACCTTTTTAAGCTAACACTGTGCAGTTTGTAGCTAATGGCGGCTGAACATCCAACGATAACTGCATAAAAAATCGGACCACGGAGTATGCTGAGGGCAATGTTATTGTACACAGCTAAAGCTGCATCGTTCTTGAGCCTGAAATCGGTGAAGGCAATAACAGGAACAGAAACATTATTCAAACTTTCAAATGTCCATCCTAATGTAAGAGTGAAATAAATTGGTCCCATCATAATTATCCATGCTAAATAAAGCCCGGCAAGCGTGATCAACGTCCTTTTCTGCGTGATCAGACCTCCAACTTTCAAAGGAAAATACACAGCCAAAAATCTCTCGATTGCTATGATGACTATATGTGAAGTGGACAGTAGCAAGGTCAGTCTACAGGTAAGGAGTAAACCCACTGTAACATAAATGTTGTAAACCTTTGACAGATTATCATCAAATCTTGCTATGAGACATTCTAATTTTCTGGCAGATAAAATGAGGAGATACAAAAAGTCACACACAGCAAGAGACATGAGTAGGATATTGCTCGTGTCCTTCATTCCGGTCCTCCACAAAACGAGAATGGTGATGAGGTTACAGCTACACCCGATAACTGCCAAGACGTGAGTGAGGACACAGTTAAGTAAAATCTGAACCAAAGCCATGGCAAATTCCTCCATGGTTCTTGAAATCGCACGGTTTCATCTAACACTGCAGCCTCTTGCCATCGATTGCCGTGGGATTCAAACAGATTCAGCGAGACCCGATGTGGTATTTCGTTTTGATATCATACAAGCCACGTCGGAACCAAGGATATTATAATAATAATGTTCCCTAAAGATCGTAGGATAAAGATCGTCGACTGACTGGAATAACTTAGCAATATAATAACGTTCAGGCAATGTGTATTAATGTAATAATGGCAGAATAAGATTATATGACAAAACTGATCCAGATTAGGCGTGGGTATTTTATCTATTGCCCTTGTCCAGTTCCTTGCTGTTTTTTTCTCTGCCATCCGAGATCAGAAAGGTAAAACTTGACTTAGAATGTATGAAAATTGGAATACCCGGAAATCACTTATAATACTTCTCTTTTTTAAATACATATAGAATGAAGATGAGCTGACATAAAGCCTGTCTACCCAAAGAATGTATACTTTCCTTCCTAAAAACAGCTGCCAAGGTCCTCCTGTTTGCATATATTTGAGTGCCTTTGTGTTATATTAAATACAGGTTTATATATAAGTGCATACACTGCAGTATAATTGTACTAAATGATATACCCCACAATACAATTTTACTGCATGGCAAGTATATTTGTGGATGATTGTTAATATAAAACAATGAAAAACGTGAGACTTCACTTTTTCATTGAGCTACATTATACCATTTGAGACAAGGATTTGTTAAGATCTCTTGATAAAATGCATCAGTGATAATTAGCAAAAAAGAGGGAGTTATGGGTTAAATATCCAGTGGCACGAATTAAAGAGTAATGTGAACCCGATGTATGATAAAATTGAGATTTTGTGTACATAAATTGCAACCTCTAAGTATCAATTTTACCCGCTGTTTCGTCGCCCTATCATTATGGTCCTATCAATTAAACCATTTGTTTTTCATCCTGACCACCAAAGCATAATTATGTGAAACAAAGAAAGTGTGGATAAAGTGGTTGATCGTTGATATTTTATTTGCTTCCCCTATGCTGATATTTTTCACATTTAACGGAGGGATGGCAGAGGAGCAACAGAATAAAAGCAGTACTCGTAATTCAAAGAAACAGCGTCAAGAACACATAAGTTGTTTTACACCTTTTCAGGGAATAAGAAAAGTTTTTTGTTTTCCTTTTCCTTTTATCCTTTTCATTATAACTGTGTTATTAATTTTCCAAACGAAATCAAATGATAATTAGAGGTAACGTCAACCGACTGGACAATATCGGATATAATTATGTAAAATGCCCACAAATTTATTAATTGTTTCAAAATTGGACCTTAAACGTTCTCCACTTATTTTCAACAGGCATGCACATACTGTTTTGCGGCACTTCACATGTTATTGTAATAAACTGCAGTTTACCTTAGTCGGTGAGATATAATTGTGTGTAATCACTGTGTACTTATACCACGAGAAAGCATTCGAAAATTAAATGGTTTATTTGAAGGTGTATTTCATCGCGTGAACGTTTCAAGAAATTGGCAAAACTGTGTTCGGTCTTTAGCAAGGTAGAAAATCCTCGAGTTTTTATGTTTTGTTTTGTTTTTTTAATGATTTCATGCCGAATTTCCGATTATTTAATGACAATAAATTGCATCATAAGATGAGACTAAGTAGAGATGGATTAATTTTTAAACTTTTAATTTTTAAAATGTAATTCTAGTGTGGTCTTGTAGAAATAATAATTATGGTCGACGCTCATCTGAAAATTTGAGGCGCTGTTGTCTCGTAACTTTGGCTGGGTGTCTACAGATAGCACAAATGGACGTAATAGAGCATCTTCGAAATTTTCAGTAAAACGTGTCAATTTTATTTCCATAAAGCAAGACGGAACAACATCTCTACAAACTGCCAGCTTAGTACGCTATTCGGTGCAAGGCATACCCTGCAATCAACGAAATTGGGAATCGATCAGAAGTGTGGCCAATTTCAGCATTTTATCCATCATGTCGACACGGAGAGATCTTGTACTGCTTGAAGAACTAATCTTTACCGCTAACAGTTTTAAATGTCTAAAGCTGGGTTCTCATGTGTACGGAAACGGAAAGGGCAAAAAATCCATCTTATAGTAAAAAGAAAGAGTGTGTCCATGTGTACTTTCTATTTCACTACTTGAAGGTTTTTGACGTTTCCGCTGCCGTTTCCTTTTCCGTATACATGAGAACCCAGCTTAAGTCAATTCTAGACGTGCGCTCATACACATCTTCAGGATCTGTCAAACAGCAAGTATCACGTCTTCAGTCCTGTAGTGACTCCTGGACCCATGTTAGCTCTTGGACACACTTTTCCTCGAAGCGAGTGGGATTCCCGTTCAATACAGTTCGGACCATGATCGAGAGGGATGTTTTTGTTTCTAATGTGTTGTTGCATGTTGTTATTTAATGTTGTTCTTGTGGGACAGTCGTTATCAGGTCGCATTTTCCTTGAACAAGTCGATGATCCTGGTATCCTTGACGTCTTGCAGTACATAGTGTTCCACCCACAGTGTTTGAGGGTAGTTCTAGATCCTTATCACCTCGTTTGAAAATAATCTGGTGGGATCCCATTTGGACCTGAAGCTTTCACAATCTTACTGTCATGTAAACTATCGATCAACTTATACACGTGAAAAGAAATTTTGATTTTCTTCAGTGTTAAATAACATCTTCCTGCCCTGGCGTTTGTATATGAAGTCCATTATTACACCTCTTATAACTCGTACATGCATTTGCTGCTGTTTTCCATACAAGACTGAAATCAAATGCAATTCTAAGGCTTTTTGTCGCAGTACTGCGCCATGACTTCCTTGAAACAAGCTTTTATGTCAGTTATGAGTTATGAACTAACCATGTTCTTGTTATTCATTGATAAGGCTTAGACATAATAGTGAAAAGGGTGCGTGGTATCTAGGTTAGGCACCCTACTCTGGCCAGATACCTCCATCTACAGCTTATTTTGCAGAATTTGCTCATGCCCGGCGAAATGGCTCGGTCACATTGGTTTCACACCCCTAGTGGTGTTACTCTGCTCTGCTCTGCTGAGAATGCTGTAAGAAACGGAGGTGCCCGAGTGTATACAGAGTATCCAGAATCGACAAGAACGGCAGTTAGCATGCCAACCGGAACCTTCTGCAATAATTACGGATCAGAAGCAAAAGCCCTCATGACAGCTGCCACAGAGCTTCAACTAGAGGACAGCAACATCGTCTTCCTCACAGGTGCAAGATCAGTCCTTGAGGCCCTTCAAGCTGGCAAGCTTAACGACCTGAAGAAATGTTTTACACACCTTGGAAATCGAAGCAGGATAGTCCTACAGTGGATACCATCACATTATGGAGTCCCAGGCAATGAGAAGGCAGACCAACTAGCCAAGGAGGGCTCTGGCCTGGAGCAGCCACAGTGCCTCTTAAATTACTATGAGAAGAAAATCCTCATCAAAAACAACAGACGGCAGCAAATAAACCAACAGGATAAATATCATCTCCTGAACAGAAAGGATCAAGTAATATTGTTCAGACTAAGAACTGGCCACAATAGGCTCTACCACCATATGTTCACCAAGTTTAAAATAGGAAGATCTGCCATAATTATGTGAGTGCAGCCAGTCTCCTCAAAACACGGAGCATATATTGCAGAAATGCACACTCTTCTCAGCACTGCGAGAAACGTATTGGCCCCAACCCACCGACCTGAATATCAAACTCTATGGTGCTCTGCCAGAACTACAAAAACCGTAGATTTTCTTAAAAGAACAAATCTGCAGATTTAGATGGGTGAACGAAAGAAGAAGAAGAAGAATTGATAAGGCCAGTCGATTAAAAAATCTGTCCTTCACGCTTCAGAAAGCAAGATTGGAAATCCCAATAGTTTCTAAACGAGACGGCATTTGCAACAGGACTGTGATCTAAAAAGATTTGCGCCTTATCGGGCATGGCAGCTGATTCTATTTCCCTTTTCTGAATAGACGCCTTTCATACTGGTCGACAAGGTGACATGCCGAGAAAGAGAAACGCAACTTTTAGTTATTTTCCAGTCCTAATCAGTTCATGCATGTCTGGGTTTTCTGTGTGGCTGTGAATGCAGCTGACAATGCTGAAACTGAATGCAGAAAGGGAATGGCTGGGTGTGGCATGAAACGGCTGTCAGAGCGATAAAATCTCTTAATAATGTGAAGGCATGTTTAGCCATTAGAAAAGGATAGGGCCCATGATCGGCCCATTAATTTGCAGTGAAAAGGGACTGCTTTCTCAATGTTCGTCTTTCTCATTATAATACATTCGGATTGTGGCCTAAAATAGATTTCCGTCTTTTCGGGCATGTCAGCTGATTTTATTTCTCTTTTCTCAATACACACCCTTCATATTATTTGGCAAGGTGACATGCAGATTTTAATTCATGCCCAATAAGGCGGAAACCTATTTTAGATTCATCAGCCCGAGTGTATTATAGTGAAAAAGACAAACCGGCCGATTATTGGCTCGTTGAGAAAGCAGTTCTGATTGGTCATGTCATGGTCTTGCAGCCAGTCAGAATATTTGTTTCATAAAATCTGCTGATCTGTTTAATCAGTGGCGGGTCTTCCTGTTCTTGTAAACGGTTATCATTGTTTTGTCTTGTGAAACCCCGTCTTTCTAGTTGGGTAACGTCCAAACTACCCTCGTCTCCAAATAGGCTACTTCCAAGGCATTCCACTGGATCTGATAACTTTGCAGCTAGTAAGTAGTACAATATTATATAGTCGATAACAGGAGAGGTATCATAATAATAATAATAATAATATATTGCATTTATATAGCGCCCAACCCCGTCGATGACAAGCTCTGGGCGCTTTAACAAACTCTTACACACACACACACACACGCATACACAAAAGAAATTCAAAAATATTTACTATTGTTGCTGCCGAAAAACACCTAGCCTAGTTTGTCTGAAAGAAATGGGTCTTCAGATGGCATTTGAAAGAACCAATGTCATTAATTTCCCTGGTTGTCTTTGGAAGAGTGTTCCAGATGGTAGGGCCAAGAAATGAAAAGGACTTTTCTCCTACAGTGGACAGATTCATTTTAGGTACTTTCAATTTTGTAGTGTCAGACGATGATCTTAGTTGACGAGATGGAACATAGTAATCAGTTAAATCAACTAGGTACGATGGAGCAGTATTATTGACACATTTGTGACAAATGGATGACAATTTGTACATTATTCTTTTCTCAACTGGCAGCCAGTGCAAACTCTGCAGAAGTGGCAGTGCTGAATCTCTTTTCTTTTTCTTCAAAACAAGTCTCGCTGCATTGTTTTGAGCAATTTGGAGTTTTCTAATATTTTTTTGTGAAATTCCAGCCAAAAGGGAGTTGCAATAGTCAAGCTTTGAAAGTACAAAAGAATTTACTAAAACAGCCGCAGTTTCAGTTGAAATAAGATGTCTGATTTTACCGATTTTCCAGATTTCCATGTATAGAATGCGAATGAGGTGACTAACCTGAGATGACATAGAAAGATTCGAATCAATGTAAACCCCTAGGTTTTTTACTTTTTTTGAAATTTCTATTGAATTAGTGCCAATTATCATCTCAGTTCTGTCCACTTCTTGCAGAACCCGCTCACGGCCTAATAAAATAAGCTCAGTTTTATCCTCATTTAGAGCCAGTTTGTTTTGGTTCATCCAGCTTTTAATTTCTGTTATACAGTTTCCAGCCTGCTCCAGAAGGCTGTCAACATCGCATGGCAAGGCAGAACTGTAGAGCTGGGTATCATCAGCATAGAAATGATATTGTAAATTAAATTTCTTTATTTCATGTACAAGTGGAATAGTATAGATAGTAAACAAAATAGGACCAAGCACTGAGCCTTGTGGTACGCCATACTGAAGCGCATAGGAAAAAGATCTTATTTTGTTGGTTACAACAATGTCACAAATCCCAGACTGGGAGATGTAATAAGTTATGACAGGACAACAATCACGAACAAACAAGTTAACACTTAACAGAACAATCCATCAGACTCACACATTTATTAAACATAATTATACATATAATAGCGCAATTACATATATTATATTATTGAAATGACTGCCGTACAACGGCCTTATTCTCACACACACACGCTCCCTCGGATCCACAATCCGGTAGTTACTCCTAAAGGCACTTCGGCCTCAGCCTCTCCCCTCAGGGTCTTAATAGCCCATTAATAAATTACTGGCACCGCAGTCTCTCAATATCCCCTTCCTATTGTCATACACCTTAACACTCCCCTAGCACCTCAGCAGGGCAATAGCACATTATTATTTCCATAGCCATCAACATGGCAACAACATAGTATCTCATTCACTCTCATATCTACGTCCCTGCCCGTGGCCTGACTGCCACGACTTTATGTGCCTCTACTGTCCTGCACTGACAGCCTCACTTCCGGCCTATGTGTGGCCTCCGGCCCTATGCTGGCCTATCCCCTGTGCTCATCGAGGTGGCTCTGCGGCCCGTCCCCGACACCTACAAGAATAACATTACATTGGTATAATACCCTACCATTTCTATTCACTCCACCTCTCCTTACAACCCATGAAACGTACACACACTAGTTCACCTTTCACTCACCACACATCTTACGGTAACACACTTCCATCGGAGTACACACTACTCACTCGCGCTACAAATCCATGAACTCACTTTCATCTATCGCTCATGGCGCACATTGCTATATCCAATATCAAGGACTTCCACATTCCTCACATATACTTATTCACATCATGGTAATAGACGAATATAATATAATACATCAATCATAATAATCAATCAACGTTCTACATACCAGTCATAACTGGAAAGACTCTCACTAGTCTTCTCGACTGCTTCCCCTTTATGTCCGCCCGATGGGCTCTTATGCACAGGTCCGATCCCTAGGACCTTCTAACTTGCAGTGATAGTAATACCGCGCTTTCGTCTCATTCAGACCCCCCACTCATGACATGCACGACTTTTCTTCCCTGTCTCCGTGCGTTAATTTTACTCTCCTCCTTTCCCCCCGTAATTATTAACTATCGCTCACTCCACTCGTGACATCATCCCCCACCCCAAAAAAATTAATGCAATTAATTTCAAATCGCATCAAGATGACTGTCAACGAGTGAGCGTGAGCAATACCTACACTCAAAAAACTGACCTAGCAGTTCCCCTAGTATATAAAATACCGAAATCAGGGGAAAATATGGGGATCAATATGGCCTGCAATATGCATATATGTGTCACATCATGAATAGCTAACTAACCACAATACTTAATACAGAATCAAAAACCATTCAACCTATCAACCATTCTTCATATCATATTTATAATGTCAATATTTTAAAGTCGACTCATTCACACAGATCCTGTCAATGTTCCTGTCCTCTGATGTATAAGCTCCTGAAATCTTCCCCTAGGCTCGACTAAGGTAGTCGGCGATATGATTGCTGGTTCCTGGAATTGGTTGAATAACGAAGGTGTACGGCTGTAAAGCCAATGCCCATCTAGACAAGCGTGGGCTGGACGAACGATTCTTCGACAAAAATGTCAGTGGCTTGTGGTCCGTCTGGATACAAAATTCTCGTCCCATGAGATAACGTCCCAGTTTCTGGACGGACCAGACAATGGCAAGACACTCACGCTCTATCACAGAATACTTTCTTTCTCTCTGCAATAACTTCCTACTGACATAACATACAGGATGGAGACATTCGTTCTTCTCCTGTAGAAGACAAGCGCCGACACCAGAGTCCGACGCATCCGTTCTGAGGATAAAATTAGATCGAAAATCGGGTAATATCAGAATGGGTGACGATGATAATGCTGTCACCAAATTATCAAATGATGTCTGACATTCAGACGTCCACTGGACCTTATCGGGTTGTCCCTTCTTAGTAAGGTCAGTAAGAGAAGATGACAAGGAGGAAAAATTTGGAATGAACTTTCTGTAATAATTTAAAATTCCCACTAAGCTTCTGACTTGTTTCTTTGTTTTAGGGATTTGCAACCCTACTAACTTGTCAATTTTTGTTTCTTCAGGTCTCTGAACACCTCTACCCACAATATGTCCTAAGAATATTATCTCTAGACCTGCCAAATCCATCTTTGCGGGTTTAGCAGTTAACCCAAAATGACGTAATCGTTGAAAAATTACTGTTAGTGTCTGAATATGATCAGACCATGTCGACGTATGGCATGCTATATCGTCAAAGAATGACACGACATTAGGTATGTCCTTCAACACCAGTATGAGAATACAGATACTTTGGTCTCTCATGAAATCTCTGTAGCATATTAACATGGAAAACCTTACTCGTTCCATCAATGTGGATAGCGTAATCTACCTTTGAAACAACTCGCTCAATAACATAAGGACCTTTCCATGTCATCAATAACTTATTATGGTCCGTAGGTAACAACAACAGAACCTTGTCTCCTGGCTTAAAAATTCTCAGTTTGGAACCTCTATCTTTATAGTCTTTTGCTCTTTTCGAAGCGATACCAGAAGCTTCTTGTGCTATAGTGCGCGCTGAAGATAGTCTTTCTCTTAAATCAACAAGGTCTATCGAAACCTTTTTAAACGGTTCCGAAACCGTGGGGATCTTTTGGCGAGGAGCCTGGGGTGTACTACCCTTATGCGTCGTCTTTTGGCACGCACTGCACGTCTTACAATATAACCGTACATCTCTGTATACTGACGGCCAATAAAAATCTTTCAGAACTCTCTCCTTGGTTCTAGCACTTCCCATATGACCCGCTAATGGAACATCATGGGCCAGACGCAATACTGTAGCAATTAACGACCGTGGCACGACGACCTGCTTTTGAACGGAAGCCACTGTGACGTACATACGGAACAGAATGCCCCCCTGGACAAAAAAA
This sequence comes from Onchidella celtica, assembly GCA_963931925.1. NCBI lineage: Eukaryota > Metazoa > Mollusca > Gastropoda > Systellommatophora > Onchidiidae > Onchidella > Onchidella celtica. The sequence goes on from OZ007571.1 coordinate 18,204,623, forward strand.
GAAGATGACCCGTTCCTATATTTCCTTGTTTTCTCGGTTCGCGCTTCCCCAAAACATGGGTTTAATGATGGGTCCTCCCTTTGTAATCTCGCCAAGCGCTCTGGCGTGATATCTAGGTTGACCGCTGGCGTCGCCAAAGGTCTAATCTTATCTTTATCAGATACCCGTCGACGTGTTTCGACCGCGGCGCAAAAGTCAATACCTTTTGATTGCGACCATGCTTGCACGTTCTCATCGGAAGGGGAACCTACCCGCGATACATTCCCAATGATGAGCTGGGCGCCTGGAAAACAACCAACGACTGCTTCGACTTCCCCGCTAAGGAAAGGTGTATCTATCATTATTTTTGCCATGGGTAATTTCTCAATGGCCCCCGAAAATTGGATGCACGGGACAGTCTCACCTGTAAGCTGTGAATCCCGAATGCAGTCTCTATGCACTCCCACAACGGTAGATCCCGTATCTCGTAAAACCGAGACCGGTTCGTCCCCAACAAACCCCGGATAAACCCTAAGACCACCTCCTGTATGACATGAATTTATGACGGGGATCTTTCTCCCACAAGGTAAAACACCGGAAGATAATAACTTCTCACAACTGGGACACTTAGAATACTGTCCGCCTCCGTTGTCCGATGTAACACACGCAGCCGCATGATGAAATTTATTTGGGGAGCATGGACTGGAGCTACTGTCCACGTTCGCCGCTATCCTACCTGCAGGGCAGTTCACGCTGATGTGATCCGCTCTGCCGCAGTTCCAACACTTCGCGGCCCTACACTCGCGTGAAAAGTGACCCACGCGTCCGCAAGTCCAACACTCCGCTCCCTGTGCTGCTCTAGGCCTGGGTCCCCGTGACCCATCGCGACCGGAACTAGAGTCCCTATGCCGTCGGTCATCGGCAAAGGTCACAATTCGCCCCCGGCCATTACCGCGACCTAGCCCTCCTGCTCGGTCAAACTTACCGGATCCATATGCCGGTGATTGGTGATAGCCCCTACGCTGCCCCTGGGCTTGCCCGCTATAGGCACCACGCTGACGCGACCTGTCCCCAAGTCCTGCCGGCGACCCCTCGACAACGGCGACGTACCCAGCATCTTGGACGTACGCCCTGGCGACCGGTTTGGACGGATGCGCCGTACGGTATGCCTCCGCCAACTTAGACGCCTCCTGCACCGTCGCGGGTTCGTTCTCTTTCAGGAAAGCCACCAGATCTTTGTGGCACGACGCGTACAGCTGGTCACGGATCATTAAGTCTTTCAGTTTAGCAAAATCCGTGCCCACATGCGCCAAGTCTACCCAGTTCGCGAAATACTCCGTTAGTCTCGCGACGAAGGCAGCAAAGTCCTCCCTGGTATCTGCACGTGCTCGCCTAAACTGCTCCCGGAAATATTCCTCGGTACGCGCAAATCGGCGAAGCAGCAAAGCCTTCAGCTTATCGTAATCTTGCACGTCTTCGCGCTGTAGCTCTTTAAAGTATGTTAACGCTCGCCCCTGCAATAGCGATGCCAGGTACGTGGCCCATAATTCCTTATTTTCCCCCCATTGCAATTGTGCGTTCAGTTCGAACCTGTAAAGGAAGGCGTCTATGTCGTCCTTCCGGTCGTCGAACGTAGGGAGCTTAATCCTAACGCCACCTTTATTGTGTACCTGCCGCTCAACTGTTTCTGTTGGTGCATTCTTTTTGATTTCCAACTCGGCGATCTTCACTTGCGCCTCTATCTCCTTTAACCTTATCTCCCTTTCCTGCTCCCTATCCTGTCTCTCCTGTCGCTGAGCTTCTAACTCCTTTAACTTAAACTCTCTTTCCTGTTGCCTATCCTCCCTTTCCTGTTCCTTATCCTTAGCCTCTCTTTCCTGTTGCTTAACCTTAGCCTCTCTTTCCTCCTCCTGAGCCTTAGCCTCTTTTTCTCGCTCTCTATCCTTAGCACGCTCATCGCGCAAATCCGCCTGCTGTTCTTTAATCCAGCCGCGTAGCTCCTCTCCCTCCAGGCCAAGTTCCTTACCCAACTTCATTAGTTGTTGGAGTTCCGCCATTTCACAGATTTATGGTTATGGTATGTATTAAAAAAAACGGCTAACCTGCCGGTATGATAACTAACGACACGACCAGAGACCTGAGATCACACCAGATATAACAATACCCAGTTGTCTCAAATACAATTCAGAAATTTACCTTTACAGCACAACTAATTCTATATCTATAAAATGTATAGCACTACTAATTATAAAGGAAAAAAGAAACGACAAGAATGAAGAAATACAGTAGAAGGACCACAAGTACGTCAAGGACAACGAACCAGACTAGGACAAAGCCTCTACAAAAAAGACTATATAATGGGAAAAAAATGCAACCTACTACGCCGATTACACTACACGGTACAAACAAGAACAGAGTCTGAAAAAAAAGAACGTATCTACAGAAAGGTAGAAGAGGGACAAGAGAAACGTCTTCCTAAAACAACGAGGAAGATAGAACGCTACAATCTAAACAAAAATACAGGTCCCTACAGAACTGTTCACTGTGATGAACGAAGTTCCAAATTTAGCCCACCTCCCGAAGAGGACAAACTACGCTCACCACAGCAAACCCGCGCCACCGCCCGTATAATCAATAACGACAACAAAAACAGCAAAAACCGGGAAACAGACAGATGAAGAGACAGCCCTTAATCCAGGGCACAAAATTTTCACTTAACTTTTGAAATTTTGAGTCAAACTCCTCCCTTTAATCGGAGCTCTGGCTGCTCGTCTCCTCAGGCTGCACGCACACACTCTGGAAAGTTTAAATACAAATTAATACCTATTCATAGCAATACATGCATCAATATACATTCATTATTATACATAAATCATATCATGAAATGTCCATTCATCCAACGAACAAGACAGCACAATTACCTACTAACTAACTACAACTAAATATTACGAAAATGGACGAGTCACAATGGACGAGCCCCCAATGTCACAACGGACGAGCCCCCAATGTCACAAATCCCAGACTGGGAGATGTAATAAGTTATGACAGGACAACAATCACGAACAAACAAGTTAACACTTAACAGAACAATCCATCAGACTCACACATTTATTAAACATAATTATACATATAATAGCGCAATTACATATATTATATTATTGAAATGACTGCCGTACAACGGCCTTATTCTCACACACACACGCTCCCTCGGATCCACAATCCGGTAGTTACTCCTAAAGGCACTTCGGCCTCAGCCTCTCCCCTCAGGGTCTTAATAGCCCATTAATAAATTACTGGCACCGCAGTCTCTCAATATCCCCTTCCTATTGTCATACACCTTAACACTCCCCTAGCACCTCAGCAGGGCAATAGCACATTATTATTTCCATAGCCATCAACATGGCAACAACATAGTATCTCATTCACTCTCATATCTACGTCCCTGCCCGTGGCCTGACTGCCACGACTTTATGTGCCTCTACTGTCCTGCACTGACAGCCTCACTTCCGGCCTATGTGTGGCCTCCGGCCCTATGCTGGCCTATCCCCTGTGCTCATCGAGGTGGCTCTGCGGCCCGTCCCCGACACCTACAAGAATAACATTACATTGGTATAATACCCTACCATTTCTATTCACTCCACCTCTCCTTACAACCCATGAAACGTACACACACTAGTTCACCTTTCACTCACCACACATCTTACGGTAACACACTTCCATCGGAGTACACACTACTCACTCGCGCTACAAATCCATGAACTCACTTTCATCTATCGCTCATGGCGCACATTGCTATATCCAATATCAAGGACTTCCACATTCCTCACATATACTTATTCACATCATGGTAATAGACGAATATAATATAATACATCAATCATAATAATCAATCAACGTTCTACATACCAGTCATAACTGGAAAGACTCTCACTAGTCTTCTCGACTGCTTCCCCTTTATGTCCGCCCGATGGGCTCTTATGCACAGGTCCGATCCCTAGGACCTTCTAACTTGCAGTGATAGTAATACCGCGCTTTCGTCTCATTCAGACCCCCCACTCATGACATGCACGACTTTTCTTCCCTGTCTCCGTGCGTTAATTTTACTCTCCTCCTTTCCCCCCGTAATTATTAACTATCGCTCACTCCACTCGTGACAAACAAATTGGTGGCGATTTGACAGATAAGATTCGACCCATTTAAGGGCGACCCCTCTGATTCCAAACGATGTTTCTAGCCTTCTGAGCAGGATTTCGTGGTCGATGGTGTCGAACGCTGCTGATAGATCCAACAAATTTAGCAGAGTAATATTTCCAGAATCTGCCTTTACTAATATGTCATTCATGATTCTTAATAATGCAGTTTCAGTACTGTGGTTACTTCTGTAAGCAGATTGAAATGGTTCCAACAGGTCATTATTACTCAAATGACACATTAGTTGTTGTAATATCACCTTTTCAAGGATTTTTGAAAGAAAAGGAAGGTTTGAGACGGGTCTATAATTTTGCAACCTGTTTTGATCAAGAGTCGTTTTTTTCAAAAGTGGTGTTACCCAGGCTGTTTTAAAATAATCAGGGACAGACCCACTTAAAATAGAGTTGTTTATTATTTTTGTAATAGTTGGAACCAGTTCGTCAATACAAGATCTAACCAAAAATGTAGGAATAGGATCGAGGTCACAACATTTTGATGGCGATGCCATGATGATAGATTTTACAGATTCATTCGACACAACACCAAAAGTGTCTATAGGATTTCCCTGAAACTCATCAAAATGATCAATGGCATCAAAACTGTCAAGATTTTCTCGGATAGTTGTAACTTTTTTATCAAAATAATCAGCAAAAACATTGGGCAACAAATTGTTCTCGTAAATTGTGGGTAGAGGTGTTTCCTTTCTTTTCCCTGTGAGTTCATCACAAATACTAAAAAGTTCCTTACAATGTGTAGAATTTTGAAGTTTAGTGACATAGAAGTCTTTTTTTGCAAGTTTAATAACACATTTCCATTTGTTCTTCTGGTGTTTGAAAATGTCCTTGTGGACTGTAAGACCTGTCTTTAACCATTTCCTTTCTGCTTTGCGACATTCTGCTTCGGCTGCTTTGACATCTAGGGTGTACCATGGAGCGAACGGTCTGTTGGAGATTGACCTGGTCTTGATAGGTCCATGTCGCTGAAGTAGATCTTGCTGGATGTTATTATAAGATGTGATGTCGCCTTCAAAGTTCTCGAGAGCATTGGCCATTTCCGTCTTGAAGGCATTGATGTCGATACCTTTTATGTCTCTGGACGACACAACTTTTTTAATGATATTTGGCTTTGCGAAATCAATATCGAGTACGATGGTTTTATGATCCGAAATGAGTTTTTCTAGGACGGCGGTGTTGGTGAAGGTGCTCAAGGTTTGTTTGATGATCACTAAATCTAAGATGTGACCAGCTCGATGAGTTGGACATTTGATTATCTGAGACATGTTGCATTGGTCGATAACTTCTTTAAGTCGTTTTACTTCAGATGATGTTTCAGAATCAAAATGAAAATTAAGATCACCCAAAAGAACAGGGTATCCTTTCTCGCAGGTTAAGCGTGGTAGGAGAACTTCAAGTTCACTCAGAAAATTGGTTTTACTGCCTGACGCTCGATAAATGCAGACAAAATGAAAGACTTTGGTGCCAAGATCTAATGATAGCTCCATAATCTCAAATGTTTCAGGTTGGTAGCTAGTTTCCGGTTTAATAACAATTTTTGGTTCAAGTGATTTTCTGAAAATTACAGCGATCCCGCCTCCAAGACGATTTTTCCGAGGAAAAGATTTAATTTTGAAATTAGGTGTCAGTTCATCTTCAATAATAGCATCACGCTCTTTCACTAACCATGTTTCAACGATAAAAAGTAAATCTAGATTCTTTTCGTGAATGAGGTCCACAATGTCTTCAGTTTTATTTCTAGATGACTGAGCATTTAAATAACCGACTCTGATGTTACTGCACTGGTCACATTCTACATCATCAGTGTCCACTTTGATTAAATTTGCTTTGCATACTTGTCTATATCCAGGGAGACAACCATGTCTACTGGTGATGTTTACTTTAATTCTCTGTTTGCCTCCCCTTCTTGAGCGTTTGGTTGCTGGTATCAAGTTAATTTTGTTGTTTCTCAGTCTATGCATTACACTAGGTGGTACAATTGCTGTGTTCAAGGGTCTTAATGCACACAGCTGGTCTCTTGAATAGGCCATTGTGGGATTACACAGTTGTTGACTGAAGGTGTTCATATTCACTTCATCAAGCACATCAGTGTGCACACCGGTCTCAGTGTGTAAGTGTTCACTTGTCAAAACAATGTTACCGGTACTTGCCATGAGTAGTGACAGGCCAAGAATAACACAAGCACAATGGTGGAAATTATTCCAACTTGAAGATCTTAAAATTGATCTGAGAATTTCTGACTTCAATTTCATAATTTTCACAATATTTTTTCACACATGAATTCACTGAAACCTTATAAACATGCTGGTATAAAAATCCAAAAGAAAGCCGATGTTGATCAGGAACAACAAGTAATAAAATGCAGAGCACAAAAAGGCTGCCAACCGGCGCACTGCGCTTCAAATGCACCAGAAGCACCATATTGTCATGAATATATGACAATAATATATTTATTGTGTCATCAACATCCCTTGAATTTTTAATTAAAAACGGGTTTACTGACCCCTTGGCTTCTCTCATCGGGATTTTTTCTCAACATTTCCACCCCCACCCTTCCTCACTCACTGATTTCAAGTTTCAAAATGTAGCCTGTAATAGACCTTGACCATATTGTTTTCGCAGATATCATCAATTGCTGAATTTCAATGTAGGCTACGGTTATTATATCTTATTATTCTGGAACTAGAGGGTGAACGTGTAATCACCTAAACCTTCATGGCCAAAAAGTCTGAAACTTTGTGTATTGTCTTATTTTTGACGATGAGTTATGTGGACACATTCATGTTGGACAACAAGCAGTCTTTAAATACTTTAATAGTATTTGTTTACTATTCTTTTGAGTCGCAAAAATAGAGACGCATTTTCATCGAGTAGAATCAAAAAGCATGATCGGAAATTTCGTCCTTGACCCCTCTTTACACATTGGTGGTAGACTATCGTCGTAGTCAAATCTTTGTATTTAATTTCTACGTGAAATCCAAATGACTCTTTAATGTGGCCTAGATCTAGATATACGGTTGGGTTTGGGAGATGGAAAATTTGCAAGATTTATCTTGCATAGATGGGCTAGTATAAACAATGGAAGGTCTTAGTTCTATTATGTCTAAGTCACAAACAGCTAAAACTGAGATATTCAGCAAATAATGCTCTTCGTTTATGCTTTGAAAACGCCTGCTCCTATAAGGTGTCTCACAACAATAGCAATAGTCGTGTGTTCTTGTGCTTTGCTTAGTAGACAGAAAACGTGCTTATCTTTATGCCCAACCATACTGTTTGTTTCGGAGTTTAAGTGGACTTGAAGATGGTATAGAATAACCAATACCCCAAAGGAAACAAGAAACAAAGAAATATTAAAAAGAAGGTGGTCCAATCTCAATGCAGCTGTTTCTCAAGATAACAGTTGAGGCAATTCGAGCCCCTGGGGAAAAAACTTAACTTATATCGTGCACTTTACTTGCTCTTGTGGCATATCTCTGTTCCGAGCCATTGCTTCCCTTTTCTCCACAGTGGTACACTTGATCAGAAGATCTTTACTTTTGGAATTCTTCATGATATACCACATGCGTACATTAATTTTTTATTTTTTTTTAATTGCTGACGATGAAATAAATCTCGATGCAGTCGACCAGTACGTCTTCTTTTATACCCACGCACTGTTTTTTTTACTTAGGAGGAAGATCCCCCCCCCCCCCGAATGTGTGACATGCAATTATCAACTATCAATAAAACATTTTAACTGAGTGCGTAGACTTCATGCATATCCGAAGAAGGCACTATGACTGCGGATCCATGAACGAAATATTTTCTGACGTGGACCCGCAACCCATTCTGGCCTTTCTGAGAGAGGCTAAGATTTGAAAAGTTTAAAAAAGTTTTATACCCATGTACTAAACTTTTTCCACATCTACAGAAAACAGTCTTTGAGAAGTTTACCAAGGTGATAAAATTATATGAATGTACAAGTATTTAATACTATTGTTAAACTTAAAAGCTCTGAATACAAAACATAAGAAAGAACGTGTACCTTACCTAAAATAGACCGTGAAAGGAGCAAAGTGGCCGTTATCGTGCCGACGCGCCGTAATATCCAAACTCAAACTCAAAACTCAAACTCACGAATATATCTGAACTAGATAATGTCATCTTCTTCCACAAATTTTAGACTTACAGTGATAATGACAGACACGGGGTCTAAGCTTTCCCGTAGTGTGGTTCTGATTGTCACTTCTAATAATATGCCGGACAGACTGAGAGAGTGTGAGAGAGAGAGAGAGAGAGGGAGGGAGAGAGAGTGTGGTAACGGTGGGAGGCCAGCAGACTTGGTTTGAGTCAACCTGTTTGGATAATAAGAAAAAAGGTGTAAGGCAAACAACCCCCAGTAACCACTGACCTAGATAGCCATGTACACATTGCAACATTATGTGACATCACCCTGGATACAGAGCTCTCGATAGGTTGTCGGTCCCGCCAATACAGATTATTATATGTGTATGTGTGAGGCTACTGCTCTCTCTTCTCTCTCTCCCCTCTCTCTCTCTCACAGGCGCATTCTTCGGCCTTTCTAAACACACATTCACATACGCACAAACACACACACACACGTATATATATATACATGTATACAGATGCCCCGCCCCCTCTCTTTCTCTCACTCTGTCTCTCTCTCCCCCCATCTCTCACTTTCTCTCCCTTTCCCTCTTTCTCTCTTACTGATAGTGGTACAGTCGCACTAACCCATTCTTCGGTCTTTCTAAACACACGCTCTATCTATCTATCTATCTATCTATCTATCTATGTGACACAGACCTTTCTAGACACACACTTAGGGTACAAACATAAAGGCCACCGAATTCTGTCACCGAGCCACTAGGCGCTTTAGGTGAGAAGAATTGCACTATATAAACGGACCGAATCTAGGTGGGCTCTATGTGCAGTTGTTGAAATTATATAGTGCAATTCTTCTCACCTAAAGGCGCTAGTGGCTCGGTGGCAGAATTCGGTGGCCTCTATGTTTATACCCTTAGGCATCTCTGCCCCCATCTCCTTCTCTCCTCCCCCTCCTCTCTCTCTCTCACACACCCTCTGACGTAATCAGACGAACACGCTCTTCTGTCTTCCCAAATGTAAACAACATGTATTCAGCCCCCCCCCCCCAAGAAAAAAACAAAACACCTGTCTCTAATAATAAGCACTTCTCCCTACCCCATTGTTTTCGTTGTATTGATAACCTGTTTGTTTTCCTCATGTATGATACAGATCTGTTATTCAACCTCTAAGCCGACACCACTTGACATTTGACAACATTCTAGAGGACACGAAATAGTTTACAGGCATTTGACGGCCATCTTTTGATACAGGTAGTTTGCCTCAAATAAATACACACACATCTCTCTCTCTCTCTTTCTCTCTAAAACACAGCTTTCTAGATTCTATTCCTACACAGTAATCTTGGCAGGGTATACTTGAACAATAACAGTCTTTGGACGTTATTTCAATAAATCTCTTCCCCTCTCCCGTTTACAGTGGTATCAAATTTTTTTACTGGTGGATGTTATGGCCCCTCTTGTCTTCACGGTATGGAGGAAACATGAACTGTGCCTTTGTATTACCCGAGACTCGCTATGACGGCTTTGTCATACAGTGGTTGGGTCTGATTTAAAGTCTGTCCTGGACAATACTGTCAAAAGCTGACGCTTTCTTTTATCTTTTTCTACCAGCTAGGCAAGCCCATGCTAAACAACTCTCTCGTAGTGATCAGTACATCGTCATGGTGCTGACCTTTTGGCCTAAGTCATTTTTTTTGCACTTCTGAGAAAATCGCAAAAAAACAAAAAAAAACGTATTTATTCTATTGCAATGCAGTCAGGCTTAGGCCAAAATGACTCTAGGTAAAAGTGGCCATCATCCACGTTGGCTGAAACAACCCCAGAACCAAAATGGCCTACGTCTATGAATGAGAGGTCATTACAGAGAGTTTCATTTCAGGATAATGGCTTGGCACTTTTGAATGATTTTTACATTAATAAATGCACCATGGATAGAGCAATGGCGTAACACTAACAGGTACATTATGTTTTCGCGTAAGTTAGCACCATGACGATATGGCGATCTCACTACTTCTTGTTTGTTTAATCTCCATCTTTTGCACAACTGAAAAATTAGAAGTTAAACGCTTTCGGCTTCAGTATTGTGATAAGGAATCAGGATAAATCTGCACTGTGAAATAGTTTCTTAAGTGTCACAACGCATTTTAAACAAGTGTCAAAGTGTGCATTTGCTATACCTCTTCTACATACTAAAAGATCTCCAGGTGTTTTGTTTTGTTTTCAGCAAAATGGAGATAGAACGGACAAGAGCTACGGTCGCCATAAGGTCTTTATGCTTCTTCGTTGTCCTTGTGGTTGTTGCTTTCCTTGTCATGCAAAATACATCGAATCTCATTCATCCCAGCCTCAATAAACTATAATTCAGAATAAGACTGCGCCATCGGTTCAATTCTGGTCGGAAGGTCCTAAAGACGGTCTAACTACAAGCAAACATTTCATACATGTACAATTTAATGCACGTACTTTCATCACACATACATTTTCACATCCACGCACCGATTTACAAGACTTTTAAAACCTACAATCACCTGCAATGTAAAATAATTAAAATTCGGAGATAAACAATAATGGCAAACAAAAATGACGATGGTATATTCATTAAATTGCGATGGGCTTGTGTTTTCAAGCCTTTGTTCTTGCAGGTTCTTTGCCGCAAAATGAGTCACGGCTTTCCAGGCTGAAAACCACCCGGCTGCAATATCAGTGGGTCTGTATAACCTTACTCTTCGTTCCTGTGTTAACATGGTAATGTGCCCATTTAAATACAGCTGAGCGGGCTCGGTACAATACAACCTGTTGGTGTACAAGAGAAATGTAGGGAGCATTGAATTGTTTTCATCCAGGTGATTTTTTCAGGTGTACATGAAAGGCATGTGTTTTCGCTCTGCTATCGACTCAAGGAAATACTGGTTGAAAAAGCATTCTGGTCAAAGTTTAATGTGCATGAAGTTTTCTGGATTTTCCAAGACGTAAGTTGGCTCTACAGTTTACAGACTGTGGTTATGTCTCATAAATTTTATTTTTCTTAACAAAACTTTAGATATTGCTGTGTTGTAATACTTACGATAACGCCATGCCACTGCCCATCCTTTAAAGTCAAGTTGACCTTTTATATTTAATTTGAAAGTAGGCATTCATGGCACACCACAAGTTCTGACTTTGGTTTCATTGAGAAGACTCGCAGGCACAAATTAATTACGTCCTTTCGTGTCTTCCATATTTGGCCTGTTTTCAACCTTTTTTTTTCTTCTTTAAACCGCCAAAGTAACCAAAGACAAAGTTTCTGTGTGATTGTCTCCAGTACATTCATTTCTTTCAATTTATTTTATGTTTGGGTGTTTTTGAAAAACTACTTCATGTTTTCCCATTGAAATGATTAGGGGTACGACTGGATTTAGGATTAGGGGTAAGGACACGGTTAGAAATAGGTTTTAGGATTTGGGATTGACTGGTTAGTCGAGACGACGGAACTTTCAGCCCCCCCCCCCCATCCCCTGGTCTTTTTCCCACCTTTATCTATCGTAAATTTATTATACACGAAATATCACTCAGATCTACATTCATATTCACATAAAGAAGTACTCGGTTTTCAGATCTCATCAGGAGAAATCACAGAGCGACATCATTGTCGGGCAAAATATTCCAAACAAATGTTCTTCTCTATTGTGTATCGATGACAGAACATTTATGAATTTAAAAGTGCTTGGTCTAATAACCAGCAAGGAGGGTAAAAACTGTTTCCCCATGTTCTTGATTTTTTTACACAATGATAACATGTGAAATTCACCTTCCAGTTGATTACAAGTCTCACATAATCTCAGATTATTCTCCAATTTGAGGCCTCTGCCACCTTCGCTTCTCTATCATGAAGTTGTGGGAGCCCAATTTTATCTTTGCTATGGCTATCCTGAAGTGCTTCTTTTACTTCATGCAAATAGATTTCTGGGTACATCTCGAGAGTTAAGTGGCTATAGCCTATTCTCACTTAATGCTCTGTCGTATCACTGCGGCACGTTTGCTGAAAATTATCACTCAGACGTTGTTCAAATTCAGATAAAAACAACGAATTGTGGTCTACTTTTTTGGCTTCTCCAAGTGCATCCGAATGCAGATCTCTCCATCATATATTCTTTAGCAATGAAGTTCAGTTAATTGTATTTGTGTTGCTTTCCATGGTTGATATCTATTTATTATTATAAAAGTGAACTTTGGAGGCTATGTTAGCCTAGGCCTACTCCTCCGTTAATACTTAGCCCACACGCTTCAAATTTTTACAGACGTCGACAGCATCTACATACCCAGGTTTTCACCATATAAAACATACGAAAACTCCTGTCCCCGAATTTATCAAAATAGATTTTTTCGGTCATTCTTTTTTAATTCACCATTTCTAGATCTAGACATACAGCTGGACTTGGTACCGTACATGGAAAATTTTGCAAGATTTACCTTGCGCGGGTCGGCTAGTTAATTATATATTAACAAGCCAAGAAATCATTTAAAAAGAAAAAAAAAAGCCAGCTGCAAATGCCTGGGGCAGTGGCCCTCTGAAAACAAAGACCTTCAAATAGATCTTTTACCATAATAATTTGTTAGCGATCTCACCCTTAGATCATTACGTCTATCGGTTATGAATGATGGCCGATGACAGTCCAACCTTAAATTAGAAGGATTGGATCTTCATCATTTTTGAGGCCATTTCGTTTAATCAAAATCAAATATCAACATGCCAGAACACACTGCTACAAATGTAAATGACGTGTCCATAATTTATTTATTTATCTACCACCTCAGGAACATACATAATAATTGGTTGTGTTGTTTAAATGACTGTCAATTTATTATAGCCATAATACGGACAAATTAAACATTACAAAAGCAAAACAAGAAGACTGTAAGAACGCTTTCACAAGAGAATTTAGTAACATCCCGGTAAATGATATGGAATCACCAAGCGTGGATGAAATATGGAACACAATTAAGACCAACATATATAACAGTGCCTCAACAGCTTATGGTACAAAGCCATCTTTCAGACATGATTGGGTTGAAGAAAACTCCACCACACTTCTTCCCCTGTTAGAAGAAAAGAGGAAAATGATGCTTGAATACAAGAAAGATCGCTCGCAAAGCAACAAAGACAAATTCAAACACATCAAGGCAAAGGTTCAAAGTGAAACAAGAAAATGCGCCAATGAGTACTGGACCAACTTATGCTCTGAAATTCAATCGGCCTCTGATGCAGGAGACTCCAGAAACATGTATGAAAAGATTAAAGTTGCACTAGGACCAACCATTTCAAAAAGTGCCCCCATCAAGACAGAAAACGGCCAAGAACTTACCGACAAAAAGGAACAACTGGAGAGATGGGTCGAACATTATTCCAAACTATATGCAAACGAAAAGCCAGCAAATCAAGGCTTAGAAGAAGCAGTCCCAAAGCTACCTGAAATGACGGATCTGGATGTGGAACCAACAATGAAAGAACTCTCTGAAGCCATCCAGGATATGAAAAATGGAAAAGCTTGTGGAGAGGATAACATTCCAGCTGAAGTCCTCAAAGAAAACCTTGAAACACTATTACCACACCTATACCACCTACTAATCGTGTGCTGGAAAACTGGAACAATTCCATCCGATATGAAAAATGCAAAAATTGTAACTCTTTACAAGAATAAAGGAGACAAAGGGGATTGTAACAATTACCGCGGCATATCATTGATGAGTATTACAGGGAAAGCGTTCGCCAAAATCATACTCAAACGATTACACAGGCTCGCTGAAAGAATCTTACCAGAATCCCAATGCGGATTCAGGGCAGAACGATCAACTGCAGATATGATATTTACAGTCCGTCAACTACAGGAAAAATGCAGAGAACAAGGAAAACCACTGTACATGGCTTTCATAGATCTGACAAAAGCCTTCGACACCGTAAGCAGACCATCGCTTTACATTGTACTGAAGTCCATTGGATGTCCACCACAGCTATTGAAGCTGATCATCTCCTTTCATGACGACATGAGTGCATGCGTCCAGTTTGACGGAAACATCTCAGGTAAATTTGCAGTGAAGACCGGAGTAAAACAAGGATGTGTACTGGCACCAACTCTATTTGGAATTTAATTTGCAGCACTCCTACAGTTCGCTTTTCAAGACTCCACAGATGGTATTTTCATCCGAACAAGATCAGATGGGTCTCTGTTCAACTTGGCCAGGTTAAAAGCAAAAACAAAGACTCGAGAAATCATGCTTCGCGAATTCCTCTTTGCAGACGATGCTGCAATAGTAGCCCAAAACAACGAACAACTGCAAAATATGATGGACTTATTGTCAAATGCATGCGACCTCTTTTCTTTGACAATTAGTGTTAAAAAGACAGAAGTAATCGGACAAGGTACACTATCTCCTCCCGACATTTCATTGAACGGCAACAAGATCAACTCAGTTGAAAAGTTTACCTATCTTGGCTCCACAGTAACAGCATCACTATCCCTGGATGAAGAACTAAACGCCAGAATTGGGAAAGCAGCTACAACTTTTGGCAGGTTATCTCAGAGAGCTTGGAACAACAAAAAGCTGACACTCAGGACCAAAATTCTTATTTATCAAGCTTGTGTCATCAGTACCTTGTTGTATAGCTGCGAAACGTGGACCACCTATACAAGACACGAAAAAAGATTAAACAGCTTCCATCTTCGCTGCCTGCGGAAAATCATGGACATCAGATGGCAGGACAAAATCACCAACAACGAAGTTCTCAAACGAGCAAAGCTCACCTCAATTCAAGCAACACTGAGAACAAGACGACTCAGGTGGATAGGACATGTCAAAAGAATGGATGATAGTAGAATCCCAAAGCAGATACTGTATGGTGAGCTAAAGGAGGGAAAACGTCAAAGGGGTAGACCAAAACTACGTTTCAAAGATATCTGCAGGACCACACTGAAAGATTTTGGGATCGATGAAAAATCATGGGAAAATGTGGCAGAAGATCGAACGACCTGGAAGGGAGCCGTCAGGAAAGGTGCTGCCAAATTTGAAAAAAATCAAAGAGAAATTAGGGGGAAAAAAAGACAGAAAAGGAAGGAAAAGACAAATGAAGTCACAAACGAAGGCGAGTATATGTGCTCACTCTGTGACCGAAGATGTAAATCGAATATCGGACGGATTAGTCATGAGAGGAGCTGCTCTCGGCATCTGTCTTGAAGTCAGAAAATGCTGCAAAGACCGTCTGCAAAGACGAAAAGGGTCGTATATAATACGGACACCAAGATAACATTTTAGTCATTGTATACTATGAGAAAATCTGTCATTTGATAATTCATCATTTGTCTTGAGCGCCTTTTTTTTAATAATCTTATGAATGATCCCAAGCATAATTTGAACGACGTCTTATACATGTAGTTTGACACTAATTTAAAAAAAACAGGGAATCCGGGAGTACAGGGGGGGGGGGGCAAAAATGGCGGAAAAGGTGCTTATAAAATTAATGGAAGACCTGTCCTCTTGTCTTTGGGAAGTTTCGTGTCCGATATGAAGATAAAAGATCACACCAGGAAGTGAATAACAAACAAGCTGCATGGATGCTTCACCCCACCCACCCCCATTTCAAATTACTTTTGCTATCTCAAAAGCAGAAATGCAACCGCGGATTATTTACCACTGACATCCTGCTTCGCCCGCTCCCGGATACGGTTAATGTGAAACTTTGTAGGCCTACTGCTTGATGATGTTCTCAGTAATCGTGTAAATGTAATAATTATATGATGTTTGAATTGCTTAAGCCCCCCCCCCCCCCCTATTTCATCGGGGCGTTTTTTTTGTTTGTTTGTTTGTTTTTTTATCGTTTTGGTACCTGTCGTTTAAAACATTATTGCCAGGATCGATTGGCGCGTTGTTTTTTTGGTTGTTGTTTGTCTACATGTTAACATTGGGCTCGACCTCAAGAAGAAAATGAAGTCATTGAAGTAAAAGGCCTAAATCTGACTTTGGCCATTACGTTTGTACAGTGATGATACATGTGTTAAAGATTGTAAGGAGTACTTTCAATGGCAGCGTAATTCTTCTTTCTTTTTTTCTTTTTGGTACCACACAACTCACTGTTTTTGTTTTTTCAGATATTGTCTGGACGAGTATTTGCTCACGATGGGCCCCTACTGTTTTTCTAAATCATAAGAGTTTCACGTGTTTTTTTTTTTTTCGTTTTTTTCCGTTGTTGTTGTTTGTATATTTAATAAAATGTAAAAGTAAACAAGTAAGTGAAAATGAAAAATTATTTTCTCCAAAAAAGTGGAATTCATTGAAAAAGTAAAAACAAAAACACACACACATACACATACACACACTGGCGCAAAAAGGCCAAGATGCTGCACAAGACGAAAGGTTGCACGAGAATACTCACAACAATGGGATGGGTATGTCATACCTGTGCCATGCTCGCTACAATAGTGGCACTGTGTACAGACTACTGGTTACATCACGGCGCAGATGGTGAACACACTGGAATTTTACCTTGCTGCCCCACATTTAAATGTGGGAACGCAAATGGTGTTTATAACAGTAAGTATAGTTGTCATTATTATTATCATCATTAGTTTTGTGGTTCTGTTGGTAAGTCTGGTTACAATTTATCTGATGTCTTGGCTGTTTGCATCACTCAAATTGCTGACATACCGCTATCTCAAGAGGTGGCAGCATGATTGTAGTGGCGCTCAGCTGGTGTTTCGTTTCCAAATGATAGGTCTAATCTTATTATTAAAAAAAAATAGTGGTGGGAGTAATTCATTGTAGTGCAATTTTGGCCCCTTTTTTGCTCGATGCTACAGCTTAAATGGCGGTTTCAACAATTATAAAGTTAATTTTTCTGAGTGTTAATCAATCCAGTCCAATCGCTTTTGTATCGACCCATTGTGTTGATTCAAGTCTCAGGAATTTTAAGTAAAAATTTGTAAAAACGACAAATCCAATGATCTTTGTTTTGGCCCCCTGTAGTAGGCCCACCCAAGACCCACTATACCAAGACGGTGCAATCGATCGTTAAATACAAAGGCGAAGAGTTCCGCCGCGTGCGTTGTCTGCTAGACTGACCCAGCGCGTATGACGTGCCCAGTCATGGCTCGATTAGCAAAGATTTAATGGTGGCATGAAGTAAACAGTTATATTTTCTTTATGTCCCATTGGATGAGATGAGGTTAATAGACTACCAAGAACTGTACAATAGAGCATCTATTCAAAGAATTAATTTAATGATTAAAGCAAATAAATGAGTATAAACTGGAAATTTTGAATGGAGTTCCTACATACATAAAACCAAAGGGGAACTGTACCGGTACATCTTCTAATCTTACGAAAAAGTGTAGGGATAACCAGGGTAGCAGAACAAGAGGAATGAATTAGGAAAAGAGACCAGATGGGCCATTATTTAAATGATTAAAGCAAATAAATGGGTATAAAACACAAACTTTGAATGAAGTTCTCACATACATCAGACCAGAGAGGAAATTTACATCTTCTAATTGATGAAAAAGTGTAGAGATAACCAGGGTAGCAGAAAAAGGGTAATGAAGTAGGAAAAGTGACCAGATATGTGATTAAAAAAATCAACAAAAACCCAACAAAATCCAGCCGCAGTATTCTGATGATAATGAACGTTCAAAAAGTGTTACTCATGTTGCAGCTTCTCCAGTTTTCCAACTTTCTTTCCTGAAATTTTCTGTCTTGGGGCATTATTTCTGATTGAATTTCTATTGCTTGAAGATTAATAAGGAACAAGGAAAGAAAGAAACAAATAAACAAACAACAAAACACTTCCTTTAAAAGAAATTCGGGATGATCAAGTGGAAAAGTTCATTCACATAATTATTGATTGTACGTATGGGATTCCTTAGCTCTGAGAAAGTTTGTCAGTATTTGATCCATGACGTTTTACGGCTTCCTCAAACAAACAAAAGTACATGTATACCGAAAGTTGAATTAGCAATTAGACTTTTAAGCCCCTCCCTCTCCCTCTTCACAAAGACAAACACACAACTGATGATCTCCATAGCACACATGCATTAGTCCAACACAACAATATTGGGACTGTATGAGGAGTGCAAAGGTGTATTTCTGAATTCCAATTTACTATAATAGACAAACTTCAATTCGGCAAACAACCTTGCAAAGTGTTGATTCTGATTCTTCACAAAGGAGCACTGGTCTCCTCGATTAACACATACCGGTACGACGAACCGCATGCCTGTGTTTACGATTGTACGCGCCGGACTATTTTTAGAAACTCCTGGCCAGCGGACGGAAGTGCTTGAATAGAACTGATCCGCGTAAGGGGAAAAACCCAATCTATTTTTAGATCCACCGGAAATAGGTACACGAGACAGACGCGGGGCGTTAGAAGAGTGTTATTTCTTGCTGAAGTTGTGTAGAAAAGTAAATAAAAAGCGTAAAAGATGTGCCTGGGGAACCTGCAATAGCGATAACAAATATGCAGGTCAGCCACACTTGGATGACGTGATATTTATTCCCATCCCCAAGCCCAAAACAAACCCTGAGCGATGTAAGAAGTGAATTACCTTATGCAACCGGCCTCACGAGCAGCTCAACTTCAATAACATAAGGTCGCACCACTTTGTATGTTCCATGGTTAATAAAATTATTTTTTTTAAAAGTAATACTGGAACCCACTACACATAAATCTACAGTAGCCACTCGTTCGTCCTACACCTGCAATCACAAAATATTATGAACCAAAAGGAATGCATACTTAGGAAGAATAAACACAGTAGGCCTATGTTGGGTCCTTTTCTTACAGTGAAGAAACACCAAAATTTAACGTCCATAAAGAAAGAGCATAAAATGGTGAACCATTAGTTTTTGTTTAAATGAATATCATATCTTAGATCTTGATCTTTAGGCATAGATCTAGATGAAATTGATGGTGTCTACTAACATGTGTCGCGGAAAAGTTCCGAATGCTTTCACACTCCCAGTGGCTAGAACGCTAGATCTAGATTCTAGATCTAGATGTTATACACATAGATATGGAATTGAAGAGCACATCGGTCAATATCTACATCTGGATCTAGTTTGTTCACCTAATTTCCTCATAAAACCCCAATAGTCTGTGTAAGGGAAAGTTTTAGGGCGAGATGAAGGGGCCTGGACAAATGAAGGGCTGCGGCTAGGATCAGGGCAAGAAAATGGGGAACGTATTCAGAACTTTTGTTTGAAGAGTTTGACTTTCATAGTTGAAAAAGATAATTTATTGTCCTTGTTTTGTATTTGGATTGTTTCAAACTGTAATTCAGTTTTCTAGTTTCAGTGCCACTGAAAGTTAGTCATAAGTCGCTTCAGTTTCACAAAATAAGAACAGATCAATGCAGAGAACGCTAGTTAAGAATGGTTTGTTTACTGTAAAGTGTACCTACTTCCGGTCGAGTGGTGTATTTCTATTTTTAGATTGGGGCAGTCCAACTTCTGTGGATTAATTCTATTGCACCGTCTTGGTATAGTGGGTCTTGGGGCCCACCACACCGAAAACAATGTATTAATACGCGTTCAGTTCGGTACGCGCAATTTCCCTACCAGAAATTTGTATATAGTGCGTAGTGCTCTGATGCGCATGAAAGATGTAGTAAGACCAGAGAGTATAAATCTATACTCTCTAGTAAGACTGTAAAATATGGGAAGCTTTTTGGACCCAAAAGAGAGAGAGAGAGATAGAACGGTGGGTTCACAGGTTTGTCCCGGATAATGCCGGGAACTTTATCTAGTCTTACTATAAAAGTATAATGGAGTTAGAGGATGAACGTGTAATCACCTAAAATGTCGTGTCTACATAATAAATATTTATGAAACTTGGCGTACTGCTTCAATTTTTTTAATGGTAAGTTACGTGGACACCTCTGTTTTGGACAAAATGCAGTCTTTAATATCATTTTTTCACCATTTTTTGAACCGCGAAATAAGAAACACATTTTCGTCCAAATCGAAAAGAGTGACCGGAAATTACGTTCTACGCCTCTGTTTATACATTGCTGGCCATCACATCTGTGTATTCTGCAAGGAATTGTGGTCTAAGAAAACGATCTAATAGACTTTGCATCGAATCCATGAGTCATTATTAACGCCACCTAGATCTAGCTGGGCTTGGTACAAGGAAAAATTGCAAGATATATTATCTTGCGGGGGGTCGGCTAGTATTAAAGTAGTAATAATAACACAGGGAATAAAAATAATAATAATAATAATAATAGGGCTTAGTGACAATGATAATAATAATACTATCATACAACATGATAATAATGATATAGCAATGGTAGTAGTAATAGTAATAAAAACAATAATACATTAATGACAATAATATTTTAAAATATATAATAATATTATATATACCATGTGATTTTATCATTGGTGTCTGCAGATGTTTCTGAAAACATTCCTTTTTTATTTTCGAACATAACATATTTTTTAACCTATAGTGACAGGACATTTTTTTTAAAAATAAGAACATTAAATTGTATTCCTTGAGATTCCTGATGATTGGATAGTTTTCTGCGACCGATCATCAGCTAGAAGTGTATAAAATTTGAAGGTAATACATATATAATAATAATAAATAGAATTTCTTTAGCGCATTTCTAATAAAATTACATGTATTACTCAATGCGCTGTACATTGCATCAATGATTCATGCATACACTTTCCAAATCTCATACTAAAACACACTCTCATCCATACACACTCAGTTTCACACACATATACGCTCTTAGTCACATAGCACTAGCTTATATAATCAATCATAACATCGAAGTACAGAATAGAATTTTGAAAATTTAACAGTTTCAGAGGAAAAGGTGATGTTTTACGATTTTCTTAAAGCTTTCAAAATTCGGTGATTCACGAATGTTCAAGATAAAAGGCCCAAAGTAATTGAAGGATCTTTGGCCTATAGTTTTATAGTTTTTTAGACGGGATTCTTAAGATTGTTTTATCACTTGATGTCACTATATATCGTGAAGCATTCGCCATATTGTTGTATGCAAACATTTTGCGGATTTTGAGGTTTTGTCATGAAAGTGGTTCTCTCACTCCTAATTTCATCATGTGTAAGTGCCGTTCAAATCGGTTAAAAAATTTAGAGGTGTGTGTCTGTGACCAAATGGTATCCTCTGATTTTACACAACTCTTCAAAGCTTCGATCCTCATTTTCTCGAAAAGACAAGAAAATGCACATAGAATTAA
Source organism: Onchidella celtica (assembly GCA_963931925.1). NCBI lineage: Eukaryota > Metazoa > Mollusca > Gastropoda > Systellommatophora > Onchidiidae > Onchidella > Onchidella celtica. The sequence continues at coordinate 18,226,155 of OZ007571.1, forward strand.
CAATATGGAAATACCCAACGATATTTATCTGTTATATAACTGAGAAGTAGGAAACTGTTTGCAATATCTTACAGTTTCTCTTACAAAACATGTTAGAACTTGAGTTTGGAGAAAAGTAAAGCACGTCACACAATAACAGTCATACTGTGCTAGGAAGAGGCCAGACGAAAGACAGAATAATACAAAAGACCCTACCCGGGCACCCACCAACCACCCGCTACAATACATGCAATACAATTGCCTAATAGCAATGTTGAAGATAAAACTGGCAAACCCACCCCAAGCGGTGCATTATCACAGTCACAGGGATCATTGAAACTACGTGTACCTGAGAACCGCCACACATAACATTCAGTAAAGAAAAAACAAAACAAAACAAAACTGTATCCCCCCCCCCCCCGCCCCCCGATATGAAATGCGTCCGTCCTTTAATAAGGTGTTCCAAACAAGTGAGACTCGCGCATGCGTTAACAGTTCTTCATTTTGACATTCATTTAAATGTGAATGATGCCACTGAGGCAAAACTCAGCGCGTCCTCCTCTAACTTGGGAGTTTTGTGATTCATCTTTATCACTTTCTCCACAGAAAATCACATTAACGCTTTCATTGACATGAGCTTCGTGGGCGTGGTACTCGTCACGCTGAGCGGGCTGATGTCTGTTTCTCACGTTTGCCTCACGTGGAGATCCAGGACACGGCGATTACTGTTCCTACCCCTTCTTGCAGCTGCGCTTTGTTTTACTGGAGGTATAAATAGAATAAAAACAGACAGTCAGACACTGGGGCCAACAGCATTAGGGTACAAACATAGAGGCCACCGAATTCGGTCACCGAGCCACTGGGCGCTTTAGGTGAGAAGAATTGCACTACATAAACGGACCGAATCTAGGTGGGCTCTATGCGCAGTTGTTGAAATTATATAGTGCAATTCTTCTCACCTAAAGCGCCTAGTGGCTCGGTGACCGAATTCGATGGCCTTTGTGTGGCTACCCTTAGGCTGAGGCCCCCGAGAAACTAAAGGACCTCAGACAGACAGACAGGCGGACGGACAGAACTGCTCACGAAATGTAGGTCTAATACAGTTAGGTATATCTGTCAATATACAATCTACTCAGCTCTTGTAAGTTCTCAAGTTTTTCTCGCCGCACTTTAAAACACCCTCAACAGGAAAGTGGAGCAAGCGTCGCTGTCTATTTAGGGAGGGGGGGGGGTGGGTTGTTGATGGCCGGTTTAGGAACGTGATGGGAATGCAAAACTGTGTAAGAGGTGGCGATCCATTTGTTCAGTTACAAATAAACAGTTTCTTGTGTTAAAGATGTGCAGTATTGTACACGTACATTATGGGCATTTGTTGTGCGATATAATATTTAAAGTGCATGACGTATTTCGCCAACCTTAAATCGTGCAGGAAAACGGTTCGAAGTAACGGCTACATGAGTTTGAGATGTTTCACTGATCTTTCTTGCAGGTGTTGTAATGATAATAGGAGCCATCGAATTCGCTGTACTACTGCCTGATGACCTGGAGATGATCTTAAGAAACGACTGTCAGACTGAAGATGCTGTTGAAACTGGGTTTTCTTACGAATTATTTGTCACTGGAGCTGTTGGTTTCACAATAGCCGGTGTTCTGTACCTTCTTGGCGGACCTCCGCGGGGAAAACTTCAAATGGACAGGGCGGGAGATTCTAGTACCCCGGTTACACCTAGAGTGCCAGATGGTATACCTTTACAAACGATAAGTGGAGAGGTTTCCAACTGTGACTTAGGCGAACGAAGATCATCAGACCTTTCCAGTTGGGTTTCAATGGGATTTCCGAATCCACTGTATCATTCTGACTTTGATTGTTCTTCTATACATAATGGATCAGAGCGTCCAATGAGTTCTGGTTGCCTGTCTCTCTTGCACTTCCAACGACAATGCATTAGCCCACCATCGTACGGAGAAATTGTGGGTTTACAATGGCCACAAGACCAAGCGTCTAGTTCTCCGGTTATTCAAGATCAAAGTATCGGTACGCAAGAACCCGACGTGGCGTACAATGGACTCGTGTCACTGGTGTCAGTAGCAGAATCACGCCCAGTGTCACCACCGGCTTACGATGACTTACCATCTCAGCAGCCCCCGCCTTATAGCATTTGAACAACCCTTATCTGACAGAATGGGTCTCTCTTGGACATGTGCAAACGTGCACTGTATACCTGTACAGTTTATACAACAATTTATGTGACATCAAAAATGGTCTCTTACAGTTTACGTAAAGGACGAGGAATTGGCAGCAGCGACAAGCTAGCTAACCATAGCTGTTCCATACTTCAGTTTTCTCGTTTTGTTGTTTTTTTCTCTCTATTCACTTGCCGAGGTTTTTGTTGTTGTTGTTGTTTTTTGTTTCTTGTTTAACCCGATGGAGGATTTTATATCCAAGAGCTTGTCAATTTATTAATTTTTACGTCTGGGAGTTTTTTTGTTGTTTTTTTCTATGATTTGTTCCTAATGCAAGGCTTTCAAAAATGCATACTGTACTTTTTTGTTCGGACATATTTTAACTTTTTGTCTCGCGTGCACAGTTTATTCCACGAGAATGGGTTTTCCACAAATTACTGTGCTTAATTTTCTCAGCAACCAAACTGACATGATTATTACGATTGGAGCAGCTCTGATTGGAACTGTGCATCAGATACTCACAGAAGACAAGCAAAGGGGAAACATTAATGCAGCTCTGCAGATCACGTGATTTTTTTTTGTTGTTGTTGTTGATGTTGTTGCGTTGTTCGGACATAAAGGGCAGGGACAGAGACACGTTGGTAACCGGTGCGAGTGCGATTCTGTATAAATTCAACCACTTTGAGGGAGTACAGAAAAGAAGTGGGTCATCGGCAGCGGCAAATATACAGGAGAGCCAAATGAAATTGTTACCCGTCCCTAGTTTTAGTTGTGAAAAGTCACACTGCACCTTTGATACTTAAATTTCATTTATTGCTTAAAGTTTGCATTACTGGAATTTTAAGAAAAGGTAACTGGCGGAAAATGTACACACAAATGCATATACTTTCTTTTTCAATCTAGCCTTTAAATTGCAATAACAGAGTCTAAAATATAACCCCCCAAAAATTGATACATGTATAATGTTATTCTCTTTTTACATGGTATACATGTATTACTTTTTGTAATGTTCCTGTTTGTCAAGAAAATAAAATTTATTTTGTTTAATGTTTATTTTGTTTTAGGAATTGCATAGGTAGGGAAGATATCCCCCACCTATACATTTTGCATAGGTAGGGAAGACACCCCCTACCTATTCACCTTGCATAGGTAGGGAAGACATCCCCTGCCTATTTACTTTGCATAGGTAAGGAAGATATCCCCAGTCTATACAATTCCTATGTGCAAAGTGCATGCAGAGAAGATATTTCTTGACTATTCACTTAACTTAAGCAAGGAAACTATTTTTGTCTGCATAGTTTTTAGGTCGGGAAGATATTTCTTGTGTAATGGGTCTATTTTGCATAGGCAGGGAAGATATTCCTTTCTCTCTGTGCTTTGCCTGCTCTGTTTGCGATAGCTATGAAACATTGTAATTATAGGTAATGATAATGTATCACACTCATCATCCGGCGGTAAGAAGCCAGATCAGTGATATCCCCATTACGACCCATTGGCGACAGCAAACCTAACCTACCTCTGTCAAAATATGGCAGAAAGAAAACGCTGTTAGAAGAAAGTCGACCCCATAGATTTTCTGTTGTTCTTATGCTTCTTCAATTTACGTTCATGTATGAGGGAACAGTGAATTTGATACGCTTTAATTTTAAGCCCATGGAGCCAGAATGTAATTACATGTACATGTATTATTGTAATTGAGCATGGCACCTCTGAAAAGTCCAGAGCGGATCTATTGGGAGACGTATTTATGTAACTGTAAGATAACCCCGTAGAGTAAGTAGGATTACCGTAGGGGTGGGGTCCCTACATCAAACAGACGTCGGTCAATACTGTAAACAGCGGATCTACGAGGGAACGATGCCATTGCTTTGTGCAAACATCCTATACAGAGGATTACCTTAGGGTTGCTGGCTGGAGTGATGAAACTTCGACTACGCAGCAGTTCGACGATCGAACCCTTCACATTTCAGTTCATTCTCCACAAATTACACGGGAGAGGAGTAACAAAAATTTTGAAACTATTTAAGCTAATATATTTACTTCTTGCCAGTGCAGTATTGGCTACGCAGATTTTTTTTGTTTGTTTTTCAATTTTGGTGAATAAAGGAATCGACTGATACCCCCCCCCCCCTCCCAAACACACACACAAGTTCACGGTTATGTGGTCCATGCTGCCGCACCACGAGGTCGGCTTCCGTCTTGACCTTCTCTGCTCGGAGTGGGCGATGGAGCAACGAGCCTTTGTCACTACGTTTTGCTTTGAGCTCGGTTTAGACCGTTCGTCCGTCTCTAGTCTTTGCTGACTCGCCGACTGATTCGAATGATTTTGATTCATATAAATTATAATCTCCTGCAGTTGACTGACTCGAATCGCGATTCGCTCCTGCCGCCACTGGCTCGCCGACAACCAATTCTAAGATTTAGTAAGATCGTGATTCAAATCAGACCAATAATAATTCCACACGTTTAGTGATGACGTTGTACCATAGATATACACTACTGAACGCGTTGTACACTATCTTCCCTACCTATGCAAAGTGCATGCATAGGGAGGGAACATCTTCCCTACCTATGCACTTCCTTTGTTTAATGTTCATGTTAGTTCTTTGTTTACTGGCACTGAAAAATAATGTTTTCCTGGAATGATACATGCAGCTGTTGTTTTTTTTCAATGGTAAAGTTAATCTCAGTTCTGGTCTTTCTATTCAGTTTCATTCCGTGATCTCGTATCACAGCCAGTTTTGAAAACGACTATTTCTGGCAAAGTGTTTACATAGATGTACACATATATTTATAACTTCTTTTCCATTTTATTATGCACACCACATACTAATAAATTTACCAGACTGGATGATCCCATTGTGTGACGTCACAAAACAGCGAAAGGTCATGAACCATCCGCCACATTAGGTTTACGGTAACGACCGACGCTTCAGCATAGCTACAATTTTGAATGTGTCATTTTGACGCGCCTGCTGAACGCGGAAGTTTGGTTCCGCACACAACCAATCTTGACAAATAAAAAGAAATTAATTTTCTACTGCAGATAGAACTAGAATCGGAATTTCCCGAGCGGCGGCCATGTTGGTTATACAGCCGCCGCTCGGGAAATTCCGTAAAAAACGACACAGCCCGAAGCTCGTGTTTCCAGTCTGGTTAATTTATTAGTCTGTGATGCACACTGAACTCTTTCAGCAGGAGAGATAAATTATGATGGAAACACAATGACATGACTGGGACTAGTGGGAGGTGACTGATTACATGACAAGAAAATGAAAAGACATGTTAACGCCTGTAGAATTTTTTTTTAAAAACATTTAATTGTATTTTCAATCCATGGCATTTTCCTTTTACAATAATCAGTTAAAGGCTGGCAATGACACACTACATGTATATTGGTACAAAACAACATAGAGCGATAATATACAGTAAAACCAACATACTCAGCATTATTGTCCAATCTCCGTTCAATGTGTAAAAAAATGCAAGATACAACAGAAGCAAAATTACAATCACCCTCGGAAACTGCATTGTGAAAGCAAATAACAAATTAAATGACTATTTTGCACTATGAAATGCCACCTAAATACTTAAAAATCAAATGCTCTTCTATAGGTCACAATTTTTTAAATGTTGTTTCATCAAGTATACAATGTGGATGACAGGTGCAAACAACAATTTAATAAACTAGATGCAAAACTCCTTGTCATAATGTACACATGCCAGTGCCTGATACTGTTACTGTTACACTGATCGAACCAGACCAAAATATATTCAGTTCAGTGAGCAAACTGCTTAAAGATTATACCTGAACACTTATGCTAGTCATGTGGAAAATGGTAAACTTTATCATGCAATTTTCAAGTGATTTTGGGGTTTGTATGGCTCGCAATATTCTGAAGTACTAACTTTAAAGTTCAATGAAAATGGTGGTTAATAAACAGAAGACAAAAATTTTATTTCACAAAATAACATCATGTCCACAATACAGTATACAGACTCACAGAATTCATTTCATGTCTTTACTTTCATCACTATTTTACATCATCCATGAAGCAAGAGGCTCTTCAAGTCTATGTCATATCATTAATCAATTTGGTAGACCAGAGAATTTAATATCATCATGGTTCCCTAAAACTGTAGTAACTAGTTCTGACTGCTCTTCACAAAAGAAGCAATAAACTGTTTCATTTTAGTGATCTGGCGACGATGACTTTTTGAAGTTTGCGATTCAATTATTTTTCGGTTTACGAGTCTAGAACCAAGATCATGTTTTGAATGTACATGTAATTGAACATATATGTATAAAAATCAATTTTAGGAATTTTGAATTATTACAGTCTGAGGAAACCGGGATGATATGCAATACAAAAAACTGTTAAGTTCTTCCCAGTTCACATACAAACACCATTTCTGAATGCCTTGTTGAATCTATTAATTTAAACAGAAGTGGAAAAAAAAAAAGAAAAAAGATTTGATTCAATTATGCTGCTGTACTTTACAATTTCAAAATGAAATCACAGTTGCAGTATTTGTCAAGGACTAAAAACATGCAATCTGATCCAGCATGGCTGAAACTATAAAATGAATATGTACATGGAAATCTCATCACTCAAAATTTTGCAGTTATGACACCATTCCCATACACTTTCAATATGCATGTTACTCGTAATAACTGCATAAAACTCTTATCAGTCTCTGAGGATTTGAAAAACAAATGTGAGGTGCTCTGCGAAAACCCAACGCTTTGCGCAAAGACTAGATCCGAGATATAGCCTGAAACAGGTGAAAATCTGACCTCGGGGTCAAATTGGGTTAAGGCTACCAGAGGTATCTATGTCAACCCATACATCAACTGTGTGAAGGATTTTGTTGAATTCGATCTATGAATGTGATAAAATCGTGTTTTTTTAGGGCCATCCTGAAGTAAAAATTCGGAAAAATTAGAAAATTTTGTCGTTCCGATTCAGCCAATATTTGACCTCCCTGTGATATTTTACAAATAATTTATTATCTCTACATTCATACCGTGCAATAGTTTTTCACATTTGACGGTGTTTTAGTAGTATTAAGAGATGGTTTTTTCAAGCTGTCGTAGTTGTGTTGGTGTTGCTACGGTAAACAAGATGGCCGCGCCCCGACAGAGAAGAGAGAAAGAGATAGCAGAGATGTTCAATGGGTTTGGCATGGGAGATTTGATGGATGATGATGATGTGATGGACGTTATTGAAGACTTCTTTTGTGGGAGGGATGAGAGCAGTAGTGACGAGGAAGATGGACTGGAGGAGTGTTCTTGATCTAGATCAAGTTGGATAACTTTAAACTTGATTTTCTCTGTTTTGTATTTTTCTGTTTTCGTCACTTAAAATGGTCATAACTTCGTTAATAATGAAGATATTGACAAAATTCAAGTTGCATGTTGTTCATGAATGTATCCTCTTCATTTCTATGCATGTAACTCAAAATCCATGATTTTCGCAAAGAGTAGGGTTTTTGCAGATCGCCTTACAAATTCTCATATTGTCTCAGATTAACTGTGATTAAATCCACACTGCTTTCTGAACATATTATTATCAATTATTTACCTGTATGACAGAACATGAATTGTGTGTGATGAATGTTTTCGGCTGGGCTGCCACTGTCCTGGAGTTGTGGTCAAGTAGAATATTAATTCTGCTATCTATGTACATGTACTCATTTCACTGAAAAAAACACAAATAAAATTTGTTAAACATCAGCCTCATATTCCGTGAAACAAAATATGCACCACAGATTTTTTTTCTACACTGACATCACAACCTACACAAACCTCTGCCACCTTTGTCCTTCTTTAAATGGAAGATGTAATATATAAATCAAATTAAGCCAGCAGGTCTACATCAACATGACAACATGAAAGAATTAGACTCATTTTTATCAAGAGTTACATCATTAAAAAAAATAAATCATAAAAGCATCATAAACGTTCAAGTTTGATTTGTGTGGCTTTGAAACTGCTTGTAAGTGATCGGACATGAGGGTCAGTGCTGCTAATGGCCTGCAGTTCAACCAGGTAATTGGCCACAGCATCCAGACAAGCCATGACAAGTCTCCTGCGATCAGGGACTGGAATCATCTTGGGATTTGATGCCAGATGATCAATGAAAGCTTGAAGAACCACCAGAACATGAAGAGGCTTGTGATTGTTGGCCCAGATCACATCCTGAAAAAACAATAGACCAAGATAAACTCATGCAAGAAATCTGCTGTAGGTTTGTTGTTTTTTTCTGATTAATGGATTACAGCGCATACCACTTATATCAACATCACTTATATAGACATTTCTCTTTTATCGACATGATTTACTACGTACGTATTTTTTGCTCTTTATTTGTTAGTAAATAGATTCTTGTTTATCGACATCCTCTCCATTTGGCTTCCCTTATATCGACATGTCGATCAAAATCGCTAAGCGGTGCCGGCCCTATCTTTGTGCACAAGAAATCGCCTCGTCCCTCCCTGCTCGCTCGAACCAGAAGTAAGAGGCGAGCTGTGTGCCATTTGTGTGTCACACGCTGGGTGGCAGGTAAGGAGAGGAGTGGGGCACAATAAACTTACGAAACCACATATAACCCTGTGGCCCCGCTGAAAGGGAAACAAAGATGCTTGTGTCTAGTGTGGACTACAGCCAGCGGGGGGAGGGGGGTTGTGTGTGCGTGTGCGTTTGTATACATGTTTGTATACTTCAGAGACTTTTGGACACAGTAGTTATGGAAAGTGATAAAATGGGACTATCTCTCAACGTGAAAAAGACAGAATGTATGGTAGTCTCCAAAAAAAACAATCAACCCGAAATGTAATCTGGTCAGCAAAGGAGAGCAAATCAAACAAGTTACAAAATTCAAACATCTAGGCTATTTGATAACATCAGATGTGAGGAGCATAAGTGAAATAAGGAAAAGAATAATAATGGCTAAGGATTCATTCCAAAAAAATGAGACCAATATCAATGAACAGAAATATATCAAAGACCACTAAAATCAGAGTCTTGAAAACATATGTGTGGTCAGTGCTTTTATACGGCTGTGAATGTTGGACAATGAACAAAGAACTAGAGAGAAAACTAGAAGCAGAAGAGGTGGTTTATTAGAAGAATATTGAGAATATCATGGATGGAGTAAAAATCAAATGAGTCAGTCTTGAGAGGCTCTAATCTGAAAAGATCATTTAAGTAAAACAATAAAACAGGCAACTGAAATTTCTAGGGCACATCTGTCGTCCCAGGAGCCTCGAACATCTAGCAGTCACAAAGAAGATCGAAGGCAGGAAAAGCAGGGGCAGACAGAGAAATATTTTCACTGAAAGCCTTAATTGATGGACAACAAATAAACGTCACAAGAACAACTCCTTGTTGAGGTTGGCTGATGACAGACCTGAGAGGAGAGCCATGATCGCCAATGTCTGTTCCAGACAGGGCAACTGATGATGATGCGTTTATGCATCGAACCACACGCTGTCTAGATCTAGTCTGACTTGTGCAGCGAACGGGTCTCATGTTTCATACGACCCTTAGAAATCACTTGTATCAGTAGTAATCCCTGCCGTCTGTATTCTCGCAATATCTAATCAAACACAATCCCTTTTCAAGGCTTAACCTTAAACTTCAATTAAACCATGATGTCGGAACAAATATTTCGATCGGGACATGGTTGCTTCCCTTACGTCAAAATACAGCACTATTAGTATTACTTGCTATTATTATAGTAACCCACCTTTGCAATGAAAGAACGCCATCTTAGAGAGGTTTCTCTTGTATCGACTTTCTCTTATATCGACATAAAATGTCTGGACCCTTACATGCTGAAATATCAGGTGTGCACTGTACTACCTTCAGTACTTGTAATTATTGTATTGAAATTATGCTTGAGTCCAAAACTGCACTTTTTCCTCGACTTTATCTAAAACTCGGCAATGAAAATATACTTTATCTCACAAGACTTACTGAGTCCAACACTTAACATAAAAAATCTCAACCTAGAGGAAATTTCACAATTCCACCACGCCAAAGCTTGATAAGAAAAAGTTGGAAATCTATAAAAGATCGTGGAATCTCCTTTCACCTAAACCAGTTTCCTGTCACTAAGTATTTTTCTTTTCAAATGTTTCAATGTGCATGCGATGGTAATGGATGATTTAATTTCAAGGAAACATGAGACCCCAGAAACTGATATCATAGAAAACAAAAACAACCAAACAAATAACAACACCCATAAAATCACGTCTTTAAGTTCAGTTACACTGTCAGCTCTCTTCATTGTAATGTAAAATCTACAGCCAATCATTTGAAAAAGAATTATGTATAGTTTTCCTCCTACATGATCTAAACTGTTTCTGGGTCAGCAAACTTTCTTTCTTACCTTGGACCTGTACAATCTGTCATAAAGCTCTAGAAGCTTTGCAGGTGGAACACCAACATCCAGCAGTAACATAAACACCCAACGAGCATCAAAGTTCATCTCACATGATCTTTGTTCCAGATATCGTAGAATATGAGCTGACAATGAGATTAAAATCATGTTATCGTCATCTTCCACAAATGTACACATATTTTTTGGTAGTAAATCAAACTATATGCACTTCATATCACCACAAGTTGAGTATACTAAAAGAGAATCACCGTAAAAACGTTTAGTTTGAAAAAAAAAAAAACTTTCATTACATGGGATGGAAAATCCCACTGCAAAACAAAAATGTGCTCAGCCAAAATAGGGCAAGTAAATTTTTTCTGTAATTGGAAAATATGACAATCATGAACAATGCCAGCATCACACAAGTACCATATTGATTGCACCATGTTTAAAATACTTTAACAATGACCTGGAAAACTAAAGTAAATAAAGCATATTTCTAGAATGTATGAGGCACTTAGGACATAGTAGATTCTACAACCTTCTCAGACAAAATGTTTCCTTTCCTTCACAACAAATGTCCTCTCCCTTAACAATAAAAAGTCTTGCTGAATCCTTAGGATGATCATTCAAATATTGAACGGTTTTTGTAGGTTATGTATATGGTGTAAAATTCTTTTGGGTCTGTTTTAAGACTCCACACTTTTTTTCATAAAAGTTTACTTCTCTTTACCAGGAAGTAGATCACATAGTATGGTTTCATCCTTACCAACAGGAAAGTATCTTTCAGCATTAATGTACATCCTTGCAATAACACAGAGTCGGTTGCTGATATTGGCCACTCTGTCACTGCTCAACATTTCTGAAGTATTAGCAATTTCTGAAAAAGAAAATATAGCTATTAAGTTTATCCATCTTTGGGCAATGATAATGTAAAATACAAACAACTAGGAGTTCACTTATATCCAACTAGCCAACCCCCGCGAGATAAATCTTGCAAAATTTTCTTGCATCACATCCAGCTGTATATCTAGATCTAGGTCGCATTCATAACGGCACCTAGATTTGATGCAAAGACTCATAGATCGTTTTGTTACACCACAATTCTTGCAGAATACACAGATGTGATAAGTTGACTTTCTGCCGCCAATGAGTAAATGGTGACGTAGAGTGCAATTTCCTCAATGAAACCTTAAAATGGCGAACCATGACTCGAAATAGATCTAAATGATGCCGAAACAACGAAAAATGAAACATAGAAGCCTGAACATTTCATAATTTCTAATACAGCCCATGTTAATTTTGCATTGATAATATACTGTTGTGCAAAGTTTGAAGCCTGAGTGTGATGCGGTCCCTGAGCCTTAGGTGACCAAAGTTTTGAGTTACCAATACATATATATATAGATGAACAGTATCTCCTTCATCAACACATTAAGCATGCTAACCTAACACATAAGAATGCATCTATTAACTTTATGCATTTTGCCAGCTCCTCTATCTGTTCCAAACACACTTCTAGCATGCAGGTGCTTGTACATATTTACATATCATTTAGATGTGAAAAATATTGTCATTCAAGAAATAGGTGCAACAATTACTGACAAAATATGAACAAGACAAATTAGTAGTAACCGATATGCTGGAACAGCATTAAGTTTGAGCAAAAGACTTGATGTCTGCCAAACAAGACTACTACAACTTGTGGAACAAGATGCCATTACCTTTGTCAATGATGTTCTGCCATAAATTCTCAATCAGCGCTGCATCATAAAGTCCAGCACAATGAACAATGGCCAGCTTCACTTCATGAAGGTCAAACCTGTCTGCAAAATCTTCATACAACTGAAAAAGAGTTTACGAATAAAAGGTTATTATAATGGTTTTCTTGTTTCATTCAGTCCACTACCACAATACAGTTATAATGCATCTAAAAATACCTTTGGACTAAAGTCAGATTAGGAAATATTTAAATTATTTTAACTAATACAGCTGGCGCAATGATACTGCTAAATAAATCCATTCAATGTTTATAGTTGTTTGTTGTATGCCTGTAGCAAATTCACTGTGTTGGCACAATGTTAACAGCTTTTTCCACGAGGGAGGGCTCTCAAGTGATTCCTTCAAATCAAATATGGCATGGGATTAGCTTGGGTAAGAGAAAAATTGACAAATCAGTGTGCATCAGTGATGCAGTCTGATGCAGGACTGTCTTTAAATGCGAGCTTTTGTGAGCTCTAAAATTTCCTCAGTGCACATTTGGGTTCACGAAATAAAAGCATGCACATTCTCAAATTCTGATTCTTTTGCCATATGGACATTAAATGTTTATACAGCATCTCTGAAGTCAGAGCAAACTCACAGATGTTATGTCTAGCAACTCAGAATCCAATTTATTTTTGGCAGCTTCAATTTCTGATGTGCTACGCTGATTGGAAAGGCATTTATACACTTGCATCTGTAAACGGGCAACCTGGAAAATGAGAATAAAAAAAATTAAGTGTCAAAACTGAGTGGTTGTAAAACTTACTTGAATTGGAGCTGTTATTAATCAAACTGAGATTCATTTCAAGCATAGGCCTACCCCTTATGATATTACAAATTATATGAAATTGAAAGCATTAGAATAGGTAATAAAATACATTTTTAAAAAACACATCAAACATTAAAATGACTTCACATAATATGTATACCTGTAGTTTAGAAAATGGGTTGTAAAGAGTAAATGCTTAGATTTGTGAATGTTAAGAACTAAGAATAAAATAAGTAATTTACAAATTGGCTAGGAGAACCCACCTCCATTTTCTCCTCTAGCTCATGTAAAAACTCCCCAGCAGCTGACGTCCCCAACCTGGAAGTAGAGCTCTTAGCACAGATCACAGCCCTGGATAAGTACTCTAACCTCTGGGTTAAGCTGATACTCGGCCTGTGAAATGGATATCCATACCGATGTACCTGAGTTAATCTTGTCAATAAAATCCAAAATATATAAAATCCATTCCCACTTTAGATTCTAATTGTTTATGAAAAGCAATAATGTAATGCCCATTTAAATTGTTTCAAGCAGGGTTATCTCCTATTTACAGAGACATCAGAATGGCCGATGAGCTCTTCAGTTTATGCTCAAATGATTGAAAAGGGAAAACAGGATGAAGAAGAAAAATGTACATGGCAAGATCCATTGTGCAAACCAACCCCTGTCGCTCTGCCAGCTGAGCCAATATGCGAGTTGCAGCCTGGAAGTTTTCAGCCTTCTCATAATGTTTCCACAACATATCCAGAGCACTTGTGTTGTCTGTCTGAAGATTCACTTTGCGACGAAGATACTGCTCCACATATGGGGTATTTATCTGCAAGCAATATTCAGTGATTCATGATCACCTTACATAAACTGACTTTCAAAAAGAGTCATGCAAAATATACGTTCCAATTTAGAGTTGTATTAAGGGCTGGAGCTATGTGGGTTTCTTATCTGAACAAATATTTTTATTTTTTGTCAAGCTTATCTCAAGGATGTTTCAGAAACAGCAAGTTCTAATCCTCATTTCAGTAAACTCAGCATGAGCTCTATTCTCCTACTCTCTAAAATAATGGAAGTTATACCCTTGATCTCTACCCTTAAATGTAATGAAAAATTACCTCAAGTAGTTTCTCCGCATGATTTGTAGCAAAAAGCCAGTCATACAGAGCTGCATGGAATAAAGGATCATCACATTTCAATGCAGCCTGGAACACTTCTTCCTTCTGTGAAATGATATAGTTTGTTAGTTTGCTGCAAGAAATGTGATATTTGTCCCACTATATAGAGAAATCTGCATTTTCTTCTGCATGAAAAATACCTCTACAGTTCACATTAAACAGCCACATTTTTCTATTCATGTAATTTCTAAACTTCCTAATCACTTTTATGCCATTCATTACTTGACACGACACATTATTCATGCACTTTTACAAAATACTGAGGGCCTTACAATATTTTCATATTTCTTTTTTAGATTTGAAGTTAACGAATGAGGTGACAGAGGCAACAGAAAACGAATCTTGTTTTCATAAAAATATAATAAAATTTCTTGTGCCTCTGACTATTAACGTTATTTCTCCCCTTCCAAATGCAGTTTGCAGATTTGCTGTTTTTTGTGTTACCAACCAAATGATGATTAAAAGACAAATCAAATACACTCACTGTACCTGGACTACACTTCGCATTTTACCGCATGCCAATCATAAATCATAGAAGAAGAAAATTATTCCCTTGTGACTTACATGAAATTCTGCTTGCTGTGCATCCATTCTACTTGTGTCTACATTGGCTGGGGGGCCTGGCAATAGTGGAACACTGGGGGCTTGTGGATGACTGATACTAGCTGACCACAGGTAGCTCAAAGTGTCTGTTATACATTTGTAGCACTCCATTCTGTGCAAATCATGACACAGAAGATTGGAAATGATAGCACACAACTGGACCAAGTGAACCCTGATGACCAATGGGGACCACATTCCCCAATGTCAATATATCTTGAAATTAAAATTAAATCTCATGTGGTCTAGAGGCAAGGAGCTCGCCTCTCATGCCAAAGGTACCAGGTTCAAATCCCAGTCGGTGCAGGCATGTTGGAATTTTGGGATTTTTCTCATATCTTCCTGTTCCTGATCCTATGGGAGGTATGATCGAGCACCTAGTCTTCTTACCTAGAACCTTACACCATTTTTCATTTACACTAAAAATTCTTATATCGTAGACATTAGGCAAACAGACACTGCAAACCTCTGAAATGAAATTCTGCATCAAACCACACAATAAATATGAACATAGCTGCCCAAGTACTAATCATTTCCTTCACCGCTGCTACATCTAAATATCACTCTAACCTTGCCATAGACAAAAAGAAAATATGGAAAATCTGATGGTGTGCAGAACATCCTGACCAAAGCTACTAATCTTCAATTTTGAAACCTCCACAGCCGGGCTCACCAAGTCTCTCACTGTGAGAAGATGAGCCATATTTCAGATTTTTAGTAGAATTCAAGAGTGAGCTGCCACATACATGAAAGTCAATACGAGTAATATTTTTTGTCAATTTAAGATTTTTATTTACTATTAACAAAGAAAAGGAAAGAGCCACAGATAACAGCTAAAAGTGTTGCATGCGGTTCATAAGCCACTGGTTGCCAACCCTTGCTCCAGCAGGAAGAGCGCATTAGAAGATGAAGCAATTGTTGAATTTCTATTCTTCACAAGAAACTGACCTTGCAATATAGGCCTGCATACCCTGGATATCTTCTTGTGGCTCCCCATTCTGATAAAAATGAATGGCCAGCTGCTGTGGATCAACTTTTCTAGCCTCATTGAGTCCCAGCTCAACAATACCAAGATAAAAGTGGACACTGGCTAACTGTGAGCAGATAACTCCTAGATTCAAAGGTTGGCTGACTCCCTTGAGAAGGTGTAATGCTTCTTGCAATTGTTGCTGTTTCTCCATCTGATTTTGATTGACCTTGGCTGCCTGAAGTAGTTCATTTGACTGAGGAAGAGAAAAGTATTTCATACTTCATTCCCCAACATTCTTTACAAACCGTTCAAACACGTATCATGAGACACCCCAAATTTTTTTTTTAACCCTAGTCCTGCGGGAGGCCACTATATTGGCCTCCCCGCGCAACACGCGAGGCCATTATTTTGTCCGACACGCTTAACCGCAGGTCCTGCGGGAGGCCACATTTTTGTATAGCAATGGTGTGCCTCGCGCTTTGTGTATTCGGTTGCCAAGGCTGTCGTCATTTTTTGTTTTTTTTTTCACGTTTTTTTTTTCCACACTATTTTCGCGTGTTTATCTATCCTGTCACCCCTACTATATCTAACAAAATGGTATAGTCCGATTACGTTTATTACGATGCAACTATTCGTCATACTCGTATAATAGTACTGACGGTCTGAAGTTCGAAGTGGTGAAAATCTTGGGGAAACTTTTACTTTGATGCTGGTTGTCGTCTACATGTGAAATGAGAAGAAAGGGGCCATGTGCGTATTTGAGACGCCGTTCTACGTCTGTAATTATGAATTCGGATGAAATATTAGGGCATGCTGCATAAGGGCGTCTGTCAGTAGGTTTTTCATTAGGGAAAACTGGGAGAAAATGACCGACTTTGTTGTTGGACGTTGTCTTTATTTGATGTGGTAATTAGAGAGATATTGTGTTCCTTTGGGTAAACCGCGTGTCAGACTGTGCTCTACAACCTGGAACTGGAAATCAAATCTCTCGCTAAAACATCATAGTACGTGGAAGCTTTACATAGTAGTGGAGGGAGAAGGCAATGTCACAATACATGTGGTTAGAAAATGAAGCGAATGGCTTAAAAAATAATTTGTTCACCTGAAAGGCCTGACTTAGGGACAGAAAAAGCTCAGAGGTCTTGGGAAAATGATAAAACGTGTGTTAAACGGCATGTAAATGCAGAAAATTCTTGATTTGGGCCTTCCATTTCACAATAAAATCTACTGTATATCATCATAAGTACTTTATCCAAATATCATAGGGGTCCCTTACGATTTATTCACCACTATTGTTGTTATTGCGTCCTGAAGTATACGCGATACACGTGTTCACAACGACCCGATTGACCCGACCGCCGAGGTTATCGGCAACATGCGAACGATCGGCTGACTGGCCGCTGGCTATCCCCGCACGGGGTGTTACGTGGACGAGTTCACTCAACGCGGGACGAGGGTTAATTTTCTTTCTTTTAATGATCTATCATAAATTTCTTATTGGATGTTTATTCAATGATTGTTTGTGAATTCTTACATCCACTGGCTTTTGTTGAATACCTTTTATTTGTATGCTATGCCATTTTATGTACATTATCTTTAGTATTTATTAGATAATAATAATTTCAAGATTAAAAATGATTATAAAAAAAATAATTTTTAAAAAACTTGACATAATGTAAATCAAACCTCTGTGGTATGCATTTCTCACACCTTTACAGATATTTGGTAAAATTTCAAGAATCCTTTTCTTAAATGCACATAAGCCAATGGCATTCCCATATCAACAGTTATGCACTGAACTATTAATAGCTAAATAGAGAAATGCCAAGTTCAAATTTAGACACAACCACAACATGAATTTCGGATTACCTTAGAGCAAGTGGCATCATCAGAACTGTAGAGTGTTGGGCAAACCTGTCTGAGTTTGGTACTGATTGCATCAATTGTTGCATTATCGTCCAAGTATCGACTGATTAAACAATTGACTAATGTACCACATACCTGAAAAGGACATAAACAAAAATAATCATTACTTATTTTCTTTTCATAACTTGCTTGCAATTCAATGACATTTCATTTTTCTTTCAATTTTTCCATGAATAAACCTCTATTGGTTGCTGCTTTGCCAAGGAAAATGTGGCGCATATGAAAAAAAGTTTGTGTATAAACATATGAAATGAAACACAAGACAGGATCCATATTGCAAACAAAGGATATTTTCTCTAGAACCACAGAACCATGCAGCTGTTGCAATAAAGCATTGATTGTTTTTGTTGACTCCACTATTGGCGGTCCATATTTTCTCATTCAGTGAAAGAAAAAAACAAACAAACCGAAACAATTCTGCAATTCACAACCAGATAACTTACATCTTTCCCACTAATCACCAGCGTCTTGAAGTTCATGTTGCTGAGCTGGTTCTGCATGTCCTGAAATAAATGAGACCAAAGACAGGCAATTCAACAATCAAATATACTAACATAACCAAATCAGGGAGTGAACATTTACACCATTTGATACTGACAGTTCACCATTATCAACATCTTACATACTTCATTAACTGCACACAACATTAGGCTGTCATTTGTTTATGCAGCATCAGCAATGATTTTGCAGTGCTCTTGGCAAATGTTAAGTGCTGCTCATTGTGAAAGAAAACCGAATTTTTCCATTTTACTTTCCATCACTCAGGCAAATGGGATAATAATTTTAAAGACTTTTTTTTCTTGCAGCCAAGGAGACATCTTCAAGACTTAGTAACAACTAAATGCTCCTACCTGGGTCATACTGGCCGCCAGCATGTGAAACTGGTGGTCAACTAACACTCTCCACAAACCAATCACTTCTTCTATCCTGTGTAATAATTCTTGTACATGTTGTAGTGAAATCTTCTCCAATCTCTGAACCTCTGCTTGCAAGCGCTTCCTGGTGTGATCGTCTACACCACCATCATATCTCATGCGACCAATACTTAGGCTGAAAAGAATTCAAAACATTCAACACTGAAAGAACACAGTAAAGTAATCATTGAAGCAATGGATCAGTACATACAGATTTTTAAAAAATTTTAATTAAAAAAAAAATATGATCAGTTCATGCAAGAATTTGTTATCTCCATTCTCACAAGAAAGGACTTAACTCTTGCACAGAACCGAACCAATGATCTGCTCAACGAGAAACATTAAACCTTTCTATGCCAAAATATATTTGCATTACCAAGACAAGTTAGTTTCTTAAACTTACATGTCTGTTTGTGAGTCCAAGTCAAACTTTGAGTTGAAGTCTACAAAATCAGAGAGATCTCTAACAAGTTCCAGGGCCATGCACAGCTCCTCTACAGTGAAGCTACTTGTCAGCTGTAAAAGAAATATTGTAATGAGTATAATAAATACACTGAAATGCATAAATAAGCTTCCAATAAAGTTAAGTATCTGAATCAATGGAGATAAGACAGGCTCAAGACTTCAAGACAAAACATAACTTGCTGTGATTTAATAACACAAGCCCACCCCCACCCCGAAACAAAACAAAACAAAACAAAAAAAACAATCCAACTTTGTTCCCTATGACAGACCATATATCAAATTGCTAAGTTTTAGCAACCTACCCAAGACCAGAGAGCACAGATGTATAGTGAGGTCTCACATCTGTTAACTCACTGACGCCCGTTCCGCTCCCGCACAAGTTGCGGGATACCTAAATCGACGCATAAGCCCAATCCCGCACCGTCTGCGGGGTACATGAATAAAATTTCTAACCCCTGCACTGTTCCCGCAACGCTTACGGGATTGGTTCTCTGCGGCAGTTTAACATCTTGACTTGTTTCGTTGAAAGTTTCACCGCGTTCGGCTGGCAACTTTTTTTTTTTACGATTTTTTAAAAACTATCACTCTATGCCGGATCGAAATAAGAACTTCTGTCAGTTGCGCGATCTGTCACAGCTGATCACTAGATCTAGACAAGACAATGGCTTCAAAACGCAAGAAAACGAACATTTTCCAGCTGTTTGAAGACACCAGTGATGAATCTGAGGTAGATGTAGCCTATAATTCAGATCTAGATCCTGAATTTGTGCCTGGGAAGGGAAATTCTAGATCTAGCCCTCCCGGTACCAGCAATCGTGCTAAGGCTAAGGCCAGTGCACTGAGTAAGGGCAAGGGGGAAGGCAAAGCCAGTAGTAGGTCTAGTTCTTGTTGACTAAGGTGAATAATAACATTACTTTCAAACACTTGTGACACTTTCATACAATTTTTTGGACATTTTTATTGGGTCATCAGTACAATACACAAAGGCCAGAAATTTTTGCGAAACAAAGAAACTTGCCAAATTTTGAAAATTCATGAAAAAAAAACTATCTAAATAAATTTATTTAAGTTTTGTTTTTTTGCATTGTTCAATTCTTCTTCTTCTTCTGCGTTCCCCATCATGGCGGACGTCAAATCTTTACTCCAATCCTCTGCAAGAAAGCAGCTGTTCTCTTCAATTGTTCCAAGCTGCCATACAGCTTCTCCCTGACAGGCGCGGCCTCAGGCCAATGGGCTTCCCTTTGCATGTTATATTTTGGACAAGTCTGCAGGATGTGTTCTGCATTTTCTGCTTCTAAGCCGCATTCGCATACACTGCTGTTGCCAATTCTAAAGATGCGATGCATGTGATCCTTTAGCAGATTGTGTCCTGTGCGAAGCCTGAATATCATCATTGTTCAATTGAAAACCTGTTATGTGTCAAAATATGGAATGGATTGGTGAATAAATGTGGTTGTGGGAATTTTTTGAAATACCCCCCAAAACCCCTGGTCTTTAAGAGTTGTTCCGCCGTGGCGGGCTGGTCTTCAGTGAGTTAAATTACGAAACTAGGACGCTGTGGTAAACAAGAAATTGAAGAATTGAAAGAGACCGCCTTCACCAAAGATAGTGTGCATATCGGTTTAGTTGGTTTCTTTATATTTTTGGGCTGATTGAAACTATTTAGAGCCGTTTGTAAGTTCTTACGTCCCATGGAAATGCACAAACCGGTATTGTTTACCGCAGTGACCTACTTTCCGCTCCATGCTAACAGTGGTTTCGCGGAGCCTCCATGTGTCTCGCAGTGCAAATTGACCAATAGTGAAACCTCTCTGTACATACATACTCTCTGCCAAGACTAAATCTAAAGTTAAACACCAAGCATTTCACAAAGTAATTTTATTTTTTAAAGGAAGAAGGGCATTTAAAGAAAGTGTTTTTTGTTGTTTTTTCCCCTGTCTCTTATGTGTGTGGACAAAAAAGATTAGAACTTTTACACAAATATTACAATATTATGAAAAGCACAATACAATTTCTACTTACATAGGTCACTGATCCGTGTTTGGAGTTGGATGTGAACTGCATACACACTGGTGAATCCCACAGCGGTCTCAGAATCCTACTCAAATAAATGTAGATCCCATTGTGTTTGCCAGAGTAGATCACTTCTTGGGTAGGATTTGAAGCTGTTCCCATTTGCATCTGAGGATGCATAGCTGATTGTGCTGGTGTGGACATGTGCAGGGGGGGCATATCTGTTAAAAAAACGAATGTAAAAGTTAATATAGTGTGCTTTTCTTTACAGATTACATAACTATTGGTCTATAATCACTACTGCTCACAACATGATAGATTCAGAAGAACACTGGCATAAAGAAGTCAGGGAAGAATCATAAAGATCCAAGGACCAATAGATCACTTCACGCAGGTTGGAAATTTTGTGTTTCAAACTATTGTTGAAATTTTTACGTCTGTATAAGAAAAAATAATGCAGTAAACTCAGTTAAGGAATGCAATATAAACCATATTTTCAAATAAAATAACGATCTATCATCAGGGATGGGAACTGCTGACAGAAAAACTCCCTGAACTTTTGATGGACATGTCACTGCCAAATAAAAAACATACATACACCAAGGCCAATTCATATTTTGTTTGTTGTCAAATCTATGAATTGGCCTTTGTATGTGTATGTTTCGAAAATAAACAAAATAATGTTTACAAAGAAAAAAGATTTTAAAAATCCGGAAATCAGGAAATTTTCTGAGAATTCCTATCCCTGTATCATAATATACATATATTTTTCAGTTGTCAATGACAAATTCTTTTTGCCTCATCTCACAGATTCACAACCACGCTCTAAATAACTAACGAAAATCTGATAATTTCCCATGTGGAGAAGGTAATGCATATATATATGGATAATCTGGTGACCCTATTAATGTGTCTATTTTGAGCAAGGAACATGATTCAATCTGCTGCTAACAACTGCATGAGTCCAGTGATGTCTTTTGTTGGGGCCCTTGAAGCATTTCACACAATGAATTATACAGTGTAGGTTGATTCACGATATACATAATGCATATGTTCATAATTGTGGAATTTCCAAGAAGTAAAAGCAGGGATGTAAATGGCCTCCCGAAAAATTCTCTGAAACCAACGCGGCATTCTTTGAAACAAGTTCTGACACTGCAGCGTGCAGGCTATTTGTCTAACTCTAAAAAACTATGATGGAAAACATAACACATAACAACCTAATAAACTTAACTTTACAGTTTTACATCAAATATTTAAAGTAACATACCTTTTGGGCTTTGATTATTAAGTCCATGATCTCACTGTCAAAGTATAGATCTACATAATATCTACATATTCTAGGAAAAGATCAAGATTTCTAGGCCAATATAGATCTATTCTGCATATCACAAGCCAGCACTTGCTCCTTGATCACAACATTCTGTCACTTAATGAACTTTTCAAAACAGACCGGTTATAGAAGATTTAGATCTAGAGTAGACCTATATTAATTTTTAAAGCAAAGATCAGCCACCACACTCAATATTTTTATATCTTTATAGATTAAAAAAATTAAAACAATATAGATCTAAATAACTCTTTGAGAAATCCAGGAATTCGAAGAAGCGTATGTGTAACAAAATCGGTTGTTCCAAGGCACGAGACTGACAAGATTTGAAAGTTGAAATGACGTGCGAATCTTCACTAGGCCAGACAGTTGACTTGGCCTGTGACTAGAGTCTCGTCGGATTTCACAAAAATTATTAAAAACATGGAAATGTGCGCCTCCTTTAAAACCCTATGAACATGCTCGGAAACATGATGAAACAACCACAATCGTATGAAACGAAATAATTATGCTATGGAACATAAATCTTTCTAACGTCGTTGAAACACGTGGACGCCTTTGCCTAGGCCTAGGCCTAGTTATAATCCGTGATCGTCAATTCCGTTCGAAGATTCTAAAAGTCTGCCGACCTAGATCTAGATCTACCGGGAGTTACCACCGCCAAAGATGATTGTAAGCTATGTAAAATTGAAAAGAACAACAACAACAACAGCGAAATAAAATGAAACCCCTTCACAAAATGTGTCCACTGTTCTTACTCAATGACTGCCATCGTTTAGGATACAATAAAAATCAATAATGTGTGACCTACACGTGCTTACGTACTCGAGCTCGTATGAATGGCCGAAGCGCGTGGACACGGGCGAAGGTGTATCACTGTATGCCGTGACAACTTATTATGCAATATTACTAATGCCTAGTTGAGCGGGGCCGCGGCGGGGGGGCCAAAGTTATCGTGAGTTCGGGCATACGCAGTACGGCAGAACACCGTAGCGTAGAGCTGCCGCGTTTACGGTTGCGCCCGTTGAATCGCTAGGTCCGGCGCTATTAGCGGTATGGAAATGAATCAACGCTCGGAACAAAATTTCGCTCTCGGCTATTCATTAAAAAAAAAAAAAACGGGAGTCCAATTCTCTCAGAATGGTTCTCTCGGAAATCGGAACCAGAAAGAAATTCTCGGATTTCCGAGGATTCTCGGAAGATTTACATCCCTGTAAAAGGTTTTACTAATAACCACAAGGTATATTCATCGTGTCACAACTTACTCTGCATTGGAGACCCCGGCATCAAAGATGTGCCTACTGATCCAGGACTGTACATAATTGTGTTTGACAAATGACTAGGTCCACCTGGAGGAAAATGACAAAACTGAAGTTAATTAAAAGCCGTAAGACAAACTGATGTTCAACAACAATGGTGAATAGAAATGAACGATACACATTAAGAAATAAAATTCACATCCATAAGAAAATCAAGCTATCAATGATTAAATAGACATCAAATGCACTGTTAATTATTTATACTGTAGGTGTATGCAAAGATTCATAACTAAGGAAGGACCAGGAAGTGAAATTGTGAAAGGTGAAAGGACTTAACTGTTAATTATTAATGTTGCTCATCTCATTCACCTCCAGCTGACACTGTAGTAATCTATACGAAATGGCTATAACAATGACCTAAGATCAGTAATCATTTTTAATCTACCTGCTGCAGTGAAGGATGCTCCTGGAATAGGGGGTGGTCGCATGCCAGTGAAATTGTACTGGGCCTCTCCACCATACATGAAAAAAGCCATTCTAGCCCAGTCAGAGACCTGTGTTAACAACAAAAAATGGGATCTATCTAAGTTACATAAACTACAAAAATCAAACAACGGACCATGGAATTCACCTCAAATGAACACAATAAAATAGTGGTTCATTTTTTTTGTGTGGTGATGATTCACATTAACAAAATTCCAACATCTCAAAATCAAAAGAACTAAAAATAATTCACTTACTGTTCTATGGGTGCAGACTTCTATGCAACATAACATTATGTCTAATCTGTTTTCAACATTATGTATCCTTGTTGTATAAAAAATATCATCCTATTAACACTTGCCTGTTGATCTGCAGGGGATCTTGAGCAGGCCAAAACAAGACATGTAGCACAGGCTTGATCAATCTGGAAAAGCAATTATTTCAGATCAAAAGTGCATGAAGATTTCAATATGGAGTCAAAAAATATTAAAGACTTCAATCTTCAAATCTGCCCCCTGTAACTGAGAATACTGTTCCTCTGAGGTATATAAATAAATAATTCCCAGACCCATCCCTTTTTCACCAAACACAGAAATTTTAGCCTCACACTAGTAATAGATTCTTTTGAGAAGCTCTTAAAAACCCTAAAACAAAATTTCACCATAAATTTGAGGAACCCAGTACAGGGCAAAAAAAAAATCAGATGTCTCTCTTTTCTAGAAATTGGTTTAATCCAACCTCATTTGATAAAATCTCTTATGTTATCAAGCTGGAAGAAATAAAAGCTAAACTAAACTAATGCTCTAAAACTCAATTTTCACAAAAGAAACAAGAAAGAAGATGCCATGAAAGATTCACACTGATAATGCAAATTATCCCAAGAAGAATTTTGGCATCAAGAAGGACTGCTAAATCAGTTGACACAATTGACCAGAGTCATCTGCAACATTTTGTAAGTTAAACAATTTTTGTCTATTTTGTATTACTTTATGAAGTCTGAAGAATGCCTTGACATCCTCTGCATCAGGACCCCCACATTCCATCATCAACTGTCGTAGTTGTTCCACTGGTCTCAATTTCTGCAAGATATGGATGCCCTGAGCACTCAGTATCACAAATTTCCTAGGTGGTAAGGCATGTTGTGTCACCACACAAGGGGGATCTGTACGGGCACGCACATTTGCAGCAAGAGGTGGTTGAGAATCAAAAACAGTTGGGTACTTTATTTCATCAATAGCCCAAGTCTTTCCATCAATTGGGAGAGTGGTCTGTTGATAAATGCACAAAGAACTGTAAAGTTACAATGTAAAATCTTGCAGCAGTCAAGAGCCCATAAATATCAGTTGTATTATTTTCTAAAAAAAAAAACAAAAAAACATTCAACATGGGGATTTCATATCGACAAAAGACACATTTTTATCTGAAATGCAGTTTTAGCATCGAAGTATTTCAGAGAAAAAAAAGGTGAATTATTCATTAAAAAACTTAAGCAACAGAGATGAAATGAACACAAATTTTTCAATATGATGTATTTTTAAAACAATCAATCAGTAACTCATTTCCATCATTTAGTGATTTCATTATTAAATAAAATGAAGCATACTCAGAAAAAAAAAATTGAAACAAAGCTTACATGTCCTTCCATCAGCTGTTTCGGGAAAGGGAAGGAATCAGGACTAATAGCCCACATCATGTCATTGTCTTTGCTCTGACTGGAAATTAGCAAAAGGGTGCCTGTGGACAAGTGATACAATGAGTCAGTTTACAGCAAGAAGTGTATTGGTTTCTCATTTTTGTACGACTGCATATGTCAACAGGAAAGGACCTATTCAATCTTTTCACCTGCCTAAACTCTTTTACACGGCTGTTGTAAAACCACGTTCATGTTCATTCCCAGGTGTTTGAACTGCAAATCCTTCACCTACTATTCACAAGTAAAACCTTGCAATCAAATATTAGTTTCACCTAGTCTTACAGGCATATTTATTGTCTTAACAATTTAACGATAAGTTGGCATAGAATCCATTATCTATAAACTTTAGAGTTTAAAGCTTTACAACACAAATTTTATTCGCAAACTGCTAGATCTTCACTATTCCTCTTTCTACTTTGTTCACACCTTCCAGCTCACCTTTACTATGATAAGCTGTGTGAACATTTGTAGGCCTGTGTGGTGCTGATGTGGCAGAGAACCCAGGAGGAAGTCTGACATGAACAAGAGATAAAGTACTGGGTCTTCTGCTGGTTTGTTTGAAGGGAATAGTTGTGAAATACAGCCGCACCCCTGAGAAACAAAACAAATGCATTAAGAGCCTAGCTGAAGGTTGCAAATCTTATAGACAATCCCAAATGTGTCCCGGGTTAGCCCAAATTTGTTGCAACATAGATTTCATCGGTAACAGAAAAAAAGTTCAACATCTCATTAAGTTTAATATTTACTTAATATATATTTAATTAATTAAATTAGCATTGTTTCACACTGTCATACAAATGAAGATACTGTACTTAGGATTTAATATTTCTTTGAATTATGCGTATTAATATGACAATGATTAAATCTGGCTGCAAGGGCATACCCGATTCTGTAATTGCTACCAGTTGAAGTGCGTCTGATTCTTTTTCTGTTATAGCAGCAATGTGAACAATAGATTTGAAGCTTGAAGTTTCAATTGTTCTGAAAATAAAAAAAAAAGCAAGAAATATTGTTTTCACTATTATTACATGTACTTAAAAACAAACATGAGATTTATCAGTGTTACAACAGAAGTGGAAATGGACTGGACGTTTGGGAAGGATAAATGATAATAAATGGACAAAACGTCGCACTGAATGGAAACCATGGATAGGAAAAAGAACGTGAGGATGACCGCGAAGAAGATGGCAGGATGATATTAAAAAGAGGGGGGGAACAACATGGATGAGGAAGACATCAGACAGAAAGGAATGGAAGTCATTGTCGGAAGGCTACATCCTGCAGTGGATGGACAATGCCTTGATGAAAGGTGAAAGGTTAAGTAGTCTGGCACTTCTTTATGCAACTGGCCTAATATCACTTTATCTTGGGTGTATGTCAATAGAAAATTCTGAAATGTACCTAAATTTCGCATACAGCTAATCACAAGACATGTCGAGATCAAACAACAATAGCTTTCAGAAAATGGAATCTGTAAATTTAGGGAATGACAACACACGAGTAAGTTTATAGGTAAAATAACTGCTTTTTCCTCCTTTCCGGATTAACTAAATGAGAAATAAATGTCAAGATATGCCCTGGGGTTTCAGGAGACTGTAAGAAAGAATCATAGATATAGTCAAACCTTGCTATATTCGCAGCAGCGCTGAGTATACTTGACTGGGACTGTGATGCAATCCTACCCATGCCTTTGTTGTTTTCTCCAAGATCAAAAACCTGTCACAATAGTAGATCAGTATTTCAAAACAGCAGATACTAAGTTTGTCAAGCAACAATCTTCACACAACTTGTGAGCCAAACTCCACTGCAGAGCACCAAATGAAAATGGCAAAAACAAAAACACAACAAAAAAAAAGTAATAAAATCCTTGTCAACTAATCAAGTATGGTTACAAATACATCATGTAAGGTTTCAAATTTTCACTGACAGAATTTCACGAACAATTACGGTAACAAAACTCCACACAAACATATACCTCACCACTGCGTAAGGAAACAGTGGCGTATGTGATTTATATTTCTTAAAAATTACCTGTATTGTGCCTTTCTGAGTTCTGGCATATAATATACCTCTTGTACTGTCAATGCTGATCTGGACCAAGGGATCTAAAACATGAAGATAGACACAGCAAAAAATATACACCAGTCAGAGATTTCAAAACTGATTAAGTCTGAGGAGGTTACGATCAATGAGCTCATCCATTACATCCATATATGACTTAAAATTATCATAATCTTAACTCTATTTGTACATTCTGGGGTCTGACGGATACCATACTTTTAAAGACAATAAATCACTAATAAATCATTCTTTTGGACATATGCCATACATAGTTTTTAGCAATATATGGCAAAGGTTAAAGA
Source organism: Onchidella celtica (assembly GCA_963931925.1). Classification (NCBI taxonomy): domain Eukaryota; kingdom Metazoa; phylum Mollusca; class Gastropoda; order Systellommatophora; family Onchidiidae; genus Onchidella; species Onchidella celtica. The sequence goes on from OZ007571.1 coordinate 18,254,420, forward strand.
TGACTATATAAAATCCTATATAATGCAAAGGCACCATTTCACATCGCATGATAGTGTGCCTAGGTACATACATACTTGCGTTTGACATTATTTAACAAGAACAGCTCAACATCCCAACACCGCTATTTCACAATGTTCACAAATGTGTATAATGAATGCTAAAACAACTGAATTATTTAGATCGCGGTTGCTGTACATCAGCATCAAAAACTTTTTGACTTTTGGTGTTTTCCTTCAGTGATCAGAACATAACTATTTAAATATAAATGCACAATACAAAGTGCATCCGGTGACAAAACATTATCCTACACATATGAGACTAACAGTTATTCAAGTGCCTAAAAAAGTTCAGATAATTTAAAGAATGAATTAACTGCTTCAGTGCCTTGCTTTAACTTACAATGTTAGACCAGGAGAACCAGGAGTATGTTACACTTACCATCTTCACTGAAAGAAAAATTCAGGAATGATGGAATAAGGAATGACAGTGAGCTAGTGGAGTGGTTGACTTTACGGCACTTCCGACTAAACCAGCCATCCTCAGCCTGGAAATAAAAATATAATGAAAATTAAGTCCACAAATTCTGAATACAGAGATAATAAATAACTTTTAGTAATACTCATTGCAGATAAAGATTTCTCTATTAAGCGATAGCAAAAGAGAATGATATTATACATCACAACAAAATGAAGGACAACCAAAAGCCAAAAGATATGGAACTTATAAAACAACTTGGAGAATAATCTCTGAAAAAAATATCTTACCTGGTAAATGAGTTCGTATAAGCATCCATCTTTGCCAGCCATGAAAACACGACCATTGTCTGATCCAACAATTTTTGTAATGTAAACACCGTCCGTAGGAATTGAAAATAGAGGATCTGGTAAGAGATGCATTTCTCCAGCTATGTGGTCACCACCACCTCCTGAAAAGGATTTTACAAAAAATATCTTTTATGGTGTTTTGATAAAAATCTGGAATGAATTAATAACTGTCCTTGTGGAAAACAAACCATTCACAACCACAAATCACATATCTTCCCTTTTCACTTTCAGGTCCATATCTTCAGATTTATTAAATGAAACTGAAATATGTTCATGACCAAAGAATCACATTCTCTCCATCAACATATTCTGATCTTAAATGCCAGACTATTACAAAACTTACCATCCGTGCCTCTGTAAAAACTCACACCAAGTAAAACAATGTCCACTGGGGTTGCAAGGCACATAAGATACTGAATATGGGGCTGGAAAATCCCTGAAAAAAAGAATATGAAATATATGCTCACCATAGAAACATAATTCAACCATATGATTAAGAAATATATGCCTGTATGATCCTGTGATAAACTTCTCCGGGTAGGGGCTACATTTATACGAAAGTAAAGGTATGAACACTGTTTATTTCTTTCAATGACTTTGTGTGATCTATCTTGTTTAACAACAACACAATGATAAAAATCATAGGACAATTTTAGTACTAATGACCATAACCACAATTCATAAAGTTGATAAAAAGGTACAGCACTTAACTGGTCACTTACCTGGTTTTGGCTTCAGAAGGGCAGCACTAAGTATTGTTTCATTCAGCCCATCAAAGTAGGCCAGATCTGTCCTGGAATACCAGAAGAACTAAATACAGTCAAGCACTGATATTATAATATGTACACTATTGGAACAAGAAAGTACAAGTACATAATATGTCTGCAATTGGTGTATTTTACTGTAAATTATGTATGGAAGTTATTAATAGACTTTCCTGTACTCTTAATTATAATATCAGTGTGCTTCAAATTTATGGGGTGGAAAACTGAGAGAGAAAAAAAAGACTACAGGCACAGAAAGGAAAACAAATGGGGAGAGATAACAATGAAGAAGACGCAGCAGATGAGACTATTGGAACAAGAAGAAAATCATGAATGGAGACAAACATGGATGCAGTTTGCTGCATAATTAATTTAAATGGTGAATTAGTTTAATTACCCGTCTTCATATTTCCACACAAAAATGTCACTGTCAATCGTTAGCCATGCCCGTTCAATCTCTGGGAACAAACCCATCATACAGTTGCACTGCATGCCTGTAGTGTGACTTAAGGATAAAATTCAGGTGCTGATTTCTGGACAAATAACATCAAGCAAGTATTCATGGCTATTACCATAATTTATAAGACATCTCTCTTAGATTGAAGTACAGTCCAATCCACTTATCACAACATGGCTTTTGTCAACATTCTGGGTAACTCAACACAATTTTTAAGTCCCAACCTGTTCCTTCTTTAATGCTACTAAATATTTCCCCGTAACTCGACGTGTTATTCCATTCTTTCCTCTTATATCGACACATTTCTCCCCGAACGCAGCAAAACAGGTGCACTAGATCTACTACTCGTCTACTGTGCTACCGAAAATGCCCATCAAGCTCCTTGCATACAAGCTCTCTTTATTTCTTTTTACGGTGCTGGCGGGGAGGGGTAGGAGAGGGGGTGTTTCGACACAGCGGATGACCCTTGGCTTCAGTAATGCAAGTGTGGAGTGCCTTAAGCGTACGGCAGTAGAAGTACAGGGCACTACTATAAAAGACTGAGTAATTTTTTTTTCCCCACAAAACATTCTTGCGCAGTTGATACTAGGCCTTAACCTAGATCTCTTGGTTAACTGCTGTACTGTGTGTGTATCAGCATCATCAATTTTTCTGAAGAAACAGGTCGAAGGTTATAAAAAAAACAAAACACTAAAGCACTGCGCTTTTGATAGCTATAGCATTTCGCCAATATTGGCAAATCTTTGCCACACAACTACTCCACACAACAATGACATTGGAGGAGCAATATTGTGATAATTAAAAGAAAAAGGGACATGATTGCGTTATCTATTGGACACTTCCCATAATGGTGATGTTTGATCCCCCTTTTTTTCTGTTCTGCCACTAATCTGCTATTTCGACTTCCTCTTTACTCAACGCAAGTCAGACGGTCCCACTGATGTCGAGATATTAGGAATGCATTCTAATAAATTTTCACTTTCTATTTAGGTTACCACAAATGATACATATATAAAAGTATATTTTTTACCGTAGTAGTAGTGGACCACCATGTCTGTTCAAATACTTGAGTGATAATGTGATCTACTCACAAACTCAAATGTTGAAAAAAATCTGATTAAAACAGCAAACTCTTAAGCATTAAAAGAAATGTTGCTCCTAAAGGCATACAGAATGTAGTTTCCTGTTCAGAAAAGGAGTCTTCAAGAAAATTCATGAGTATGTCAAAGAACAAAAGCACCTCTGTATCTATAACAAGAACTTTCCACACTTGTAAAAAAAAGTAATTTCTTGTACCTAAAATCTAATTTACTGCTTTATTAACCCTTTCGTGTTTAACCCGGCCGAATCCAGCCTTAAAATATGGCCCACGATTTATTCAACTCGGTCGAATCCGGCTTTGTCTATGACCCCTGCAATGGGTTCAACCTCACCCTACCGGGCCAGCCAGTGTCCCCCAGTTTTGTATACAATTTTGAAAGGAAGAACAGTGCATGTATAGCTATAAACAGTAAATGACATCACCAGGTAATCTTCAGATGCCCACTGACCCAGTCTGAACCATAAAGTGTGAGTTTTGCCAACAAGTAATGCACTGTATTACACATGGTCATCCAACAGGCCTGTTCCTCCCTCTGCGCCTACATCATGTATTGGTCAGCATACGCTTGTAGTACATAGTACACGCATGTACTAGCGTGGTGCCTTTGTGTGGGTAGTGTTGTATGCTTGGATAACAAATGGGATGGGATGCAATTGTGTGTAATACGTGTATTGTCCGTCTGTCTCAGTGGTAGTGTCACACATCCTCATTCAGCATTTCAAGTTCAAAAACTAACAAGCAGATTTTGACATTCCCAATGTAAATAGAGTCATCTTTTAGTTCATTCATTTCTCTACAAGTATGTCAAAATTCATTATCATAGATGCACCATGGGGGCTACAATTTCCATTTTAGTGAAGGCACGCAGTGGCAGTTGCCATAGGGGTGAAAAATGTAAACAAATCAGGGCGGCCGCGTAGCCAGGAAGTCGGCCATTAGAGTGCTTCACAAGTAGCCAGAATAGAAACACAAAAGGGTTAACTGTAAAGTTATTTAAACAAGGAAGGATACGACCAAACTGCTCCACCAATTCTGGTGGTAATGGTACTCTCTTTTCCACAGCTATCTCTGACAGTGAGTCCAAGCCAACCTCAGATAGGCTTGGATAATCTTGATCATACAGACCACTAAGGCTTGGCTGAACTGTTGAAAAGTGCATAAAATTGCATATTATTGCACTGTGTAAATTACAAGTCTTATGGTTTCCCAAAAATCATATCTCATATCTTTAGACTTGTTAGCTGTGTCCTCCAACTTTCCTCTTTAAAAAATTGATAAAATAAATATTACCTGAATGCTCAGTCAATTAATGCAACATAAATTGTTAAAAACTTACTTGTCATTTCTAATCCCTCAAATCAAGCTAGTTCAACAAACATGTATCCTTGAAATAGTTGAAATTTGTTACTGAAGATTCTAAAATAAATGAACGTTTTCTTAGATTAGAACATAGGCCTATATTGTTAACTTGATTAAAACATTTAAGTCCTCATTTCATTGATAAAACATAAATAAAAGGTTCACAATAACTGAAGCATTGTCATTGTGTCAGAAGAGAAACAATTGCGCAAAATTTTGGATTTATTTAAATTAATGACACACAAAAAGCTGTGGGAAAATGACTTACCATCAGATGGGATGTTCAACAGCTCTACAAGGTCTAGATATGACCGGTCATCTTGCAAATGTCTATCAACTAGACGCCCTGCATTGTCTAGGATATCCTGCAGTGACAGGGGTGGCAAGCCTGGACTCAGTAATGACATCATAGCTAGAAAAGTTACTTGGCAATGAAATCTATCCTTCACAAACTTAGTTCAAACCTGTGAAACAAACAATGTGACAATGTGGGATAAACGAAAATGATTACAATATTCAAATGTGGAATGACTCATGAGGCTTCACAGTGTAGCCAAACAAATTCAAATGGCTAATGCTGAAGGCTGTGATTTGGAAATTTACACTATTAAAGCCCTTTGTTCCTTAAATTTCCTTTCTTTAGAAAAATCCTTCAAATATCTTAACTCCCTTCTACTATTCAATCCTCAAAATATACCCTCACTAGACATTAACCTGGCATGAGATACATTCAGAAGTCATCCCACAGAAATATTAGTGACCGGGCCAATGGAAAAGTTTTGCTTTGTTTTGTTTTTTTCACACTCAGCCAGTCAGGTAACATTTTTATAATAATAATCAAATACACTCAGGAGATTGGGTGGAGTTCCATTTAAGTCACATAAAAGGAGTAGGCCTAATAGTAATACAAGAATGTGACTTTAGTGTCTGCGAGCACGAGATCGCAGTGCCACTTGACCAAATTAGTCCTCTGGAATATCTAGACTCTAGATGGATGTTCGTACATATTTAAGTAGATCTAGATTCTAGATCTAGACTATTAAATGCCCAGCTCGATAATACTTAACCCTCACCTTGCACAGGGCGGCAATTGTCGGTATCGACTCACAAGCGCTCACTCCGCACGGGCGGCTTTAGTCGGCAAGGTCAAGCTGATCGCGCCAGCCATATTTTCACGCATCGGGCCACTGACTTTTTGAGACGTAACCACCGTCTTATTGTTCACTCTGTATCTCTTCTAAATCAAAGGTATTGTGACATGGACATGTTAACCAGTGAACCACAGGTCGGAATCACAAAGACTAAGCTTTCAAAGGCTCTCCCCACACTTTCAAAAGATGTAACATCGACATGCGAAGTGTTGCTCAACAAATTTGCAATATTATCTTATTTTCTCACAAGCTGACCACCATCTGGAGTTGTCTGTATCTAAGACCCAATCAGAAACAAGCACTGGAATAATCTTTGCCCCAAATGCCCACATTGGTTTATTGGCATGTGTCAATCAGGATGGAACCATTTGTGTAGGGCTTGGGAGGGCGTGGCTAGTTATCATGCTTCGTTCTCACAAAAACTACAGCTGTCAGTTTGGTATTATAAGTCAGATCATTGGTTAGAGACTGACAGACTATCAGGGATGTAAACAGCCGGCGATAGGTTGGAAGGAAATTATGCAGCATGCCCAGATGCCGCAGAGAAAAATTATTAGTAGGTAGATCTAGTGTAATTAATCTCAACCGTTTTAACAGAACAAAGCCTGAAGTTTTTAATTGAATTAAAATTATACATTAGATATATTTTATATTAAGGGAAAGATAATAAGAAGAAAGAATCTGACACATTCACACAGTTTCGTTTTAGAAGGGCTGTACTTTAGATCCATTACACTTATGGTCTTATAGAGGGACTGATGATGAGTAGGCTAGTTAACCAGAACAAAACAAATACAATGCATAATTTATAGGAAGTGTATATTTAGGCCGAATACGGCCTGTACAACCCAGTGCTGTGCTATTTGGGCCGAAGGTATTTTAGGCAAGGGAGTGTCAATTGCCACCGCGGAATACGGTGTCCATTGACGATTCAAGTGTGCATTGGAATGGTCAGACGGACCTGAGGGCGTGAGGGTCTAGTCAGTTTGTATCAATGGGCGGTAGTCAGATTGACTAATCAGGCAAAAGGGGACTGGGGTAGGCCTAGTCATTGGCGATCGACGTACCGTCAATGGCCACGGCAAAATGCGGTGATAATTGACGCTACCGGCTACCGGAAAATGCGGTGATAATTGACGCTACCTTTAGGTAATACTGTACCGCCACAAATTCTGTGTTTTCAAAAAAACACGCCAGAACAGTGCAAACTGCAAACTCGCACTATCGGCCCAAATAACCCGGAACCAGGGTTTTGTTCTATTTAGGCCGTATTCGGCCCAAATATACCTAGCCTAATTTATAACTGTCTTGGCTGAGTTTCTTAGAAAAGAAGTTGATATCAAATCCCCATAGCCTATGTGTCGGTTCTCATTAGATCTACTATCTAATAATACTGTGTAATAGATCAAGACTTGGAGATCTAGATCTAGATCTAGTCTTTGCCTAATGCCACCTGACCTTCTTCAGCGTCACGCCATCTGCCAATAGCACATGATGATAGATCATAAATTAAACTGAGAAATTATTTCAATCTCGATAATCTAGCGCTGACAAAGCTTTTAGCATCATCATCATCATCATCATCATTGCCTTTCTCACCCTGGATCAGGGTATAGGCCACCAACAAACACTTTCCATCCCTCTCTATCATGGGCCAGCCTCTACATTATTCCAAGTCTTTCCGCTTCGTTGCACATCATTTTCTCTGGCTCTTCTCCACGTTCCGCGCGGCCTTCCTCTTGATCTCTTGCCCTGGGGATTCCAATCCAATACCTTCTTCGTGATGCTGTTTCCTGGCCTCCTGAGAGTGTGGCCGATCCATCTCCATCGCCTCCTACCAATTTCCTCTCTGACTGGGCTCTGTCTTGTTCTTTTCCATACAATTTCATTGCTCACCTTGTCTGTCCATCTGATCTTAAGTAGCTTCCTCAAACATCTGTCGATGAAAACTTGGATTCTCTTTATGCAGGCCTGGGACGCATTCCAAGTCTCACATCCATACAACAGGACTGACTTCACGTTCGAGTTGAATATCCTCAGCTTTGTTTTTAGAGATATATCCTTGGTTCTCCAAATCTTGCTTAAGGACGTGAAAGCTGCCTGTGCCTTTCCAATTCGTGCTTTGACTTCTGCCTCTGTTCCTCCCTTATTGTTAATGATACTACCAAGATAGCAGAAGGACTCTACATCTTCCAGTGGTTGATCTCCTACTCTGACTTGTGCGCTTGGGGGTGCAACAATTTTTAGGACCTTCGACTTCGCAGGATGTATCCTCAATCCAATAGATTCTGATTTAGCATCATCACCACCACCTAATTCTGTGTCGGAAACCGCATGTGAAGCATCGCTATTGGCAGTGAGGCTACACCACTAGGCCAACGGAAGTGAAAGGCAACAACAAAAGAAATCTTCTATGCGAAAAGATCAAGATTAGACATTCAGTTTGCCAGATTTCTAAAGAACTGCCGACCGATTTGAGGACAACGGCAGGTGTTCGTGCTACTGGTGGATGGCGTGGACGGCCGGTGATCGCACCTCGGGCGGAAAAGGCAGAGTCGGCAACTGCACTTTGGACGGAAAAAGACGGAAGATTCACATCCGTGTAGTCGGTTTTGCTGGTTAATTCATTATCAAGCGTGATAAGGCATAGGCCCAGCACCAAATGTTTTCATACCGATCAATAAAAACCGAACCACGTGGACAGCGTGTGTGGTCATCACGACTATATAGCGGCAAGGGTTTGTGACCCCAGATAGGATTCTCCGTGAGTAAGGTCACTGACCGGACAGCGGGCATTAAGCCGTCGCGTACTGGGTGAGAGTTAAAGATCTAGTCTCTAGAACATGAAATATAATAATATAGATCTGGATCTATATCTAGGGTATAATCCTATTTTAGCGTCCAATATTCAAAATCTCAAATAATCGTACTTGGTATAATTTAGATAGGGAAGGAGTTCCGTACTCGAGCGCCAAAGACCAGAAACTAACACAACTACCCCAGCCCCTTTTTGCCTGAGTAGTCAATCTGACTACCGCCCATTGATACAAACTGACTAGACCCTCACGCCCCAGGTCCATCTGACCATTCCATGTGTTGTGAGTTTAAATTGATAAAACTAACAAAATTAATAAGTAGGCCTACCGAAAAAATATATAGGCCTAGATCTAGATTCGATAAATTCGACCGATTACGATAAATCCGAATTTTGAATATTGGACGCTAAAATAGGATTATGCCTAGATCTAGATCTAGATCTATATCTAGATCTATATCTAGGGCGTATGCCTGATTAAAGTTGTATATATAACTACTATACTATAACTCATATATGGTAGGCCTACTCCTTCCAGGAGATTTCCTAAACCTTTCCTAAATGGTCTCCATGTTTGGTGTTTGCTTTGAACTAGACTTCTAGATCCAGGCTAGTTCTAAATAAAGTGTGAGGGTGTAACAACTAAACAAGCAGTGGACTGTTGCATTCAATAACAATTCAATTTCACTGTTCCATGACCATGGGTCCCAGAAAGACATTTTTCCACCCAGCAGAAAGAAAATCAATAGAGGAAGGCTATTAGCAATTCACCAATGCAAGCCTTTAAACTGACAAGACCACAACTGACCGCACCTTTGAAACCTGAGCTACATAGATAGAAAGCAATAATGATGAGGAACCGGTTAGCTCCTAATCCTCATGGATGCCGCCATTTTTCATTTCACCGGAAGAAGGATCAGAGTTTAAAATAGTCAAAAATCGAATTTATGCATGGGCACAGAACAAACATAATTTATTTATTTATTTTTGACACCAGCATCGTGTCTCTCTTTATTGTGCAAGAACTGGTCTGCGTTTTAAGCTCAAAATTACAGACATGAACTGCGGATTTTTAAGCAATGAAAGCAAGTGCAAAATGTTGACATGATACTCACAAAATATCTATCTATCTATCTTTCTATCTATCTATCTACCTATCTATCTATCTATCTATCTATCTATCTATCTATCTGTCTGTCTGTCTGTGTGTCTATCTGTCTGTCTATCTGTCTATCTATCTACCTGTCTGTCTATATGTCTATTTGTCTATCTTCTTTTTATCTTTATGTCTGCAGGTCTGTTTGACTGTCTGTCCGTCCGCCCAACCATCCTAGATCTATCCGTCTATTTAGGCCTATCTGATCTATCTTTCTAGCTATCTGTTTTCTTATCTTCGTAGACAGAAAGACAGCTTAATAATTTTTTAGAAGCGAGGCAGGAAACGAAACTAGTGCAGAAATATGAAAAGGTCTTGGAACAAGTCTAGCGCGACACCTACATGGACAGTCTGGGCCACCTGAGGCCAATATATAAATAGGCCGTCATTGATCTCCCCCACCCCACCCCCCCCCCCCCGGCGGGTTCGTACGCCTACCTTTTTTAAATTATCTTTTTTTTTTTCTTTTTAAACTCTTCTACGGAGAGAAGGAATGTTAGGAAATTGGCCTTATTATCCAAACCTCGGAGGTAATGAAGATCACCTGAATGCTGCGAGTGGGGGAAAACGGGTGAGGGAGCCAATAGGACCAGGCCTTATACCAGCTTATGTTCCAGTAGGCCTACCATAATGGTATAACACGTAGACGGGCACATTGCATCGTATTCTATGTAATGTCGGTGACAAACGTTCCAGGCCAATGAAGCGCTATGAAAAGTGAGGAGAGTATACTGGCGGTTGCCTCGTCGCCCGAAATTGTTTATCTATCGCTGTAGCTGGGACCGATCGAAATGGACGGAACTTGGACACACCTCAGGGGCGATTCCCAGGAGTGCCAAATTTACATGTAAGAGAAGTTAATCATTGCAAGGAAGTGATTCAATTTGCGTTTTTCGAATGCTGTGTACCTGACCTTTAACTGGTGATCGTTGCCGTTCCACTGAATTTTGAAGACTAGTTCTAAGGTTGCAACTACAAAACAAGAACAACAAAAAATCATCTTCGCGTAGTGTAATGAATACTTACTGTTGTGATTAAATGTGGGACTGAAATTGGAGGCTCTACATCCACCTACTCTAATCATACTGTGTTCAGATTTTTCCAAGGTCATTGAACGATGTCATTTCAGTGCCATTTGCTACTTAAACAATCTCTCCCCCCCCCCTCTCTCTCTCTCTCTCTCTCTCTCTCTCTCTCTCTCTCTGCAGGTCGTGATTGTTTTGTTGTGCATCCCTACCCCTAACTCATCCTCTGTTCTCCACTTCCTTCACTGTCAATATCACAGGAGTAACTGAATTGTAGATTTTTGTAAATATTCACTTGTTGTTTATTAGGTAGGCCAATACAGCTGTTGTGCTAGAGAGAGAGAGAGAGAGAGAGAGAGACGGGGGGGGGGGGCAACCCTTGCCTTACCACCACATTCCAGAACAATTTTGATTTGATATGATGATATGAACCAGAATCCTAGCACACCGGGCCTTCCCATAAGTGCTTCTCTACCCGCTCCAGGGTCCATGTGGGTTTTTTCCTACCTATGGTCCCAGTGGCCGGCTGGTTCCACATCTGCATAATCGAGCAATAAGCTATTGCCTTTATGTCTGCCCTGATTGAGGAAGCAAGGATTCTGAAAAGCATTACACAGTATAGGTAGATCAATTTTTTTTTCCTGCTGTGGTGAACCTGAAATAATAAAATAATATTTGAATGGCAGCTAAGGAAATGAAACAAGAAAGTAGCCTATAACAGCTTATAAATTAAATGTACCTACGAAACGCAATCTACCACCGAGTTCTCCTACCACATGCGACATGGTGTTAAAACATTCCATTCAGAGAAATGGCTGTAATTATTTTCGAGATATGTCATAAATCGCGACTCTGCCTTTCATAAAATGATGATTATTACAGGTACCGTACTGAGGTCGTGTTGCTCTGCAAATCCCAGTGGAAAATGTGCTGGCTTTATTTCATTGCAGCAAGGCTCTGTCTCAAATTGCAAAAATTTACAGAAAATCTTTCTAAAAAAATAAAGAAAATTTTGAGGCTCTGAAGTCCACACGAGTATCCCTTTCAGATGATAGGTTTGTTTCATGCTTATAAGGTGTTAGCAACGGTAGTCTGGAATTCGTCGCAATGTAATGACACGAGAGGGAGAGATCATCATCATCATCATTGCCTTTCTCACCCTGGATCAGGGTATAGGCCACCAACAAACACCTTCCATCCCTCTCTATCATGGGCCAGCCTCTTTACATTATTCCAAGTCTTTCCGCTTCGTTGCACATCATTTTCTCTGGCTCTTCTCCACGTTCCGCGCGGCCTTCCTCTTGATCTCTTGCCCTGGGGATTCCAGTCCAATACCTTCTTCGTGATGCTGTTTCCTGGCCTCCTGAGAGTGTGGCCGATCCATCTCCATCGCCTCCTACCAATTTCCTCTCTGACTGGGTTCTGTCTTGTTCTTTTCCATACAATTTCATTGCTCACCTTGTCTGTCCATCTGATCTTAAGTAGCTTCCTCAAACATCTGTTGATGAAAACTTGGATTCTCTTTATGCAGGCATGGGACGCATTCCAAGTCTCACATCCATACAACAGGACTGACTTCACGTTCGAGTTGAATATCCTCAGCTTTGTTTTTAGAGATATATCCTTGGTTCTCCAAATCTTGCTTAAGGATGTGAAAGCTGCCTGTGCCTTTCCAATTCGTGCTTTGACTTCTGCCTCTGTTCCTCCCTTATTGTCAATGATACTACCAAGATAGCAGAAGGACTCTACATCTTCCAGTGGTTGATCTCCTACTGTGACTTGTTCGCTTAGGGGTGCAACAATTTTTAGGACCTTCGACTTCGCAGGATGTATCCTCAATCCAATAGATTCTGAAATTTTGTTTAGAGCTGTAGTCTTTGCTTGCATCTGGTCGTGTGTGTGCGACAATAGTGCCAAGTCATCTGCAAAATCTAGATCGTCCAGCTGTGTCCATGGGGTCCATTGTATGCCATTTCTTCCTCCACTGGTGGGAGAGATAGCACTGAATATTTTAGTTTCTTAGTCAGGACACATACGGCACTTGATAAGTTTATTTAAGCCCACTTTTTATTAATTGATTTATATGCTTGTCCGATCTAGAAAAAAAAAACAGAGTAGTTAGCCTATATTGTTGCATAGAGACAGAAATGAAACACAGTGACAGTTAGGCTACAACAAATAAGTGGCGTGTGTAGTTTCACATGATCTAATATTGATCTTCACTGACAGTTAATGCCACAGAGAAATTGAAACTGGACAGCTACTCCAGCCCAAAAGTCCTCTGTATGGCTTTTTCACTGATTCGTTACCATATAAATGAAATTTGCCGACCGATTACTAGTTACACGGCGCTCCATATTCCTTAGAATAAGACTCCTTTGCAATGTTTGTTTCATTTGGTGTTCACTTGACTTCACGATCAAATCCAATCAAACATGACTATCTATCATTCGGAATCTAATTAGTCTGAGCAATGATCGTGCGGCCTCCCAGTTTTATTGATCTCGGGTGTAGCGAGAGTTACTGCACTTGAGCAACAACTTCTGTGCCCAGCATTAGCTAGCCTACCACGCCCTTACTTCAAAACAACCCCCTTTTAAAACACTCTTTAAAAATTAACGATTCAATCAAACGAACTTGCCCCCCAGGAGATAAAAACCGTCTGTAGTCTCAGACCACTAAAAACTGCACAACCATTTTGAAAAACAAAAATCAGACAGCGACGGAATCACAGTTGGTGGGTTACACCTTCTCCCATACTCTAACTGCCCTTCTTCACATGTCTAGGATCCGCCTTCGGTTCAACGTGAGGATAGGCGGAGAGCGACTGACATTGTCAAGAAAAGTGTTCACTGGAAACGAATCGATTGATTTCACAGAGTGACGGCATGGGACCCTTGCCGAAAAGGTAGAAGTGTTCAATTCCGGGCATCATTTTCTGTGATTGTAGTGCACTATTAGGCTATATTCGCATTTGCTTCTACCATGTTGTTCCATTTCTGACCGTGTTGATTTGTATCGTGTAACCTGGAATTCAACAATGTTCGGTTTAAGGTTCTATTTATCTGCCATACACATCCCCCAAAATCACGTTTCTGAGAAACGTTTGCTGCGACTTGTGTGTCGGTGTCACCCACCCGAGACACAGAATACCGAGGCGGACCATTCCTTCTTTCACTATATTATTATGTCCACAGCTTGTGCGCGCATAAACACGGTGAATACTACGCACAAGCCTAGTCTTTTTCGTTCAATTATGAAGGGTGTGTGGTGCGAATTGTTGCATTGTTGTCTTGGACAGTACGCGTACAAGCCGGCGGACGGAAAATGATGAATTGGTCCGTCTCGTCATCCTGTGTCTCGGGTGTCACTCTGTATTCACACTGCTGATGTAGATGTATTGTATGGGTATTGTAAACTTGCACTTTGGGTAATTCGTTGTATTCGTTGTTGTCTTTGGTCCGAGTTTGGGATGGGGATTATTTCAAATCTCTTGCTAGAAGCGGGATGTGTCATAATGATTCTCACAATTGTGATTGTAATCATCGCACCTACCACTTTCTTTGATGTCCGCGTTTCCTACATGTTTTCTGAGACTATTCTGCACTTCTCCAGAGGCTATTTCACTAAGAATCAAACAGACTGGAACGGTTGATTTAATATTCTTTTCTGAGCTGTGGACAGTAGATTTATTTATCAAAGGCGCATTCAGTTGCAGCAGAGTCAGCAACAGTACATATCGTACGGGTGGGATACGGGTACAAAAACATCAAGTACAGAATCAGAATGAAGACAGTGATGAGGAGAGGCTTTTATTTTCATACATATTCTATTATTGTGAAGTGTTCAAAATGATTATGGTAGTGATGTCATGTCTCTATGAGCCTCAAGATTTAAGTTAATAATTTATATTGTGTATGTACTGTTATATAATTATATGTGTAAGTTACTTAATTATGGAATGTGTTTGGCAATCCAATTGTTGTTTAATTAATCATTATTCTTCTGTTTGGAATGGACTCTTCATCCCATTCAGTAAAACTTGAAAGGACAACACGATGCAAATCGCTTCCGTTTATCACATTGTCAGTGTTTTACCTTATTGTGGGTGTCGTTTTTCAAATTATGTCATACTTGATGTCCTCTTTCAAAAACACAGTCAATTATTATGCAATGCAGGTAGTTTGTGCCTTGTGCACAATCATGTGATGATGAATTCTTTATTGTTGAAATTACCGCTTTCTCTTTGTATCTTACACAGAACTTGATACGCAGGCACTGAGAAGTGTCGGTCCCACAGGTTCGTTGTTTCCAAAGAAGCATTCATCAGTCACAGAAATTCCCCGTGTTTACACTTAAGCCTACAGCCATGGCTGACAAAGACATAACAATGGCTGCCATTTTCTTTGGTATTGTGTTTTTGTCGCTAGTGATCAATATGATGTTTGTCATTGTTGTCTGTCGGAGACGCCGCTTGCAAACTGGATATTACCTCATCCTGTCATCTCTAGCTTTGGCTGACGTCATTATTGCTGGGACCTGGACATGTCTAAGTGCCGTCACGACACTGAAAGGCTGGGACATTCCTGGAGAAGTATGTCGATTCCAATCCTTCATGCTGACTCTGAGTCAAACTCTAACAGCGTTTATTTTGGCATCCATTGGAATAGAACGTCTCTTGAGAATGATGAAACCATCTCAGCATGCCGTTATTTATGTTCCTAAAATAGTCACCTTCATGATTCTGGGCCTGTTAGTCTTTTGTGGTGTTATGTCTTCTATCCACCTGTATGGATACATGCCCGTTATCTGGATGGCAAAGCAATGGCAGTGCGGGGCACAGTTTACTGAAAGCACTCGCCTACTGGACCTGACTTTCAGTTTTGATCATGCTATTCCTTACTGGGGATTAGCCTTCCCAGCTTTCGTTGTCAGCTACATCAAAATTTTCCTAGCCAAGAGGAGTTCGTCGACTTCTGGGGAGATTATACTCGAAAGGAATTCATACGCCCCAGGAGATTCTTACTCGAACAGACTGCACAAACTTCAGTCTAAATTTCGTCCAAAGCTGAACACAGACAATGCCAACATGAAGAAGAAGCCCACCCTAGGCAAACGGGAGTACAGAAAGATGGGTTACACAGAACCAGAGCACTGGGACAGTGATATCGAAAATGGTGTGGACTCGGCCATGGAGGATGCTCGTCAAAGAGTTCATCTTCTTCCTCGTCCGGAGTTCATGGCACTCGTTACAGCATCTCTCGCGGCTTTGATAACGGCCATAATGTGGTTGCCCTGGGTAATTGTCCGGTTCAAATGGAACCGCACTCCATACGAATCCGTTCCAGACTGGTTTGAAGTGTTGGCTATCGTGATGATGCATTCTGCTGCATTTGTCAAGCCAGTTGTGTACTTTATTGTGAACCCATATTACCGATCAGCGGTCATCAAGACAATGCGGTGTTGTTGATTTATGGTACACTCGCCTGTGGTCATGGATTTTGTACCACACGGTTAATAACATATAATTTTGATAGTTGTCTTGTGTCACCAAATGCATAAATATGAGATACTTCACAGCTGTCCTACTAAGGGACGTGGTGATGCTGCGCCAAATTAAGTCCCATGACCTTTGCACTACTAATGAACAATTTGATAATATGGACATTTCGTTTCCTGGAAATGTATACTATTTATTTCGCAGAAACTGTGAGGCTGATGACACTGAGCCAGGTTTTGTCTCAGTGTTAGCGTGAGATGTGGATTATGGAATTTAATGGACCTCCCGCACTGACGAGGCCGACACATGACTGTCTTATTAGTTTGTGAAATTCAAAACTGTCTTGAATTGGCTGGCGGGAAGAGAGACTTCGAGCACTGAGTCAGGACAATTATTGTAAAACAGACTTGACCAGGTGCGCCACCAGCCTAAATCACGGGAGCTTTTGTGCGTACTTGTACTTATCTCTTCTTTCATTTGATTTTACTGTTGTGTTATCGACAATTTTGTATCCACATAATGGCCGTCACTGATCCCACTGTTCATGCACAACAGTGACTCGGTGGACATTGACAGGGAAACACACTCGTACGAGCCGGGAAGTTAGTTTCAGTTGACCCCACAGAAAATGCGCTTCACCAAATTTTTTAAATTATGATATCCACAATTGCGTGTATTGTTTTTCTTTTTTTTTTTTCTTGAACAGTTCAAGAATTGAACGGCCTAAATGCATTTAGACTATAGTATCGCAGGTGAAGCATGCTTAGAGGTAAACAAAAAACAGCAACAACAACAGAAGAAAGTAGGGAACTTTTTGTTTGATATTTTGTCCAGTAAATACCATAATTTCAAGAACAGTTTTCGGCACAGAGGTAAGCTTTTATTGTGTTCATAACTTTTATTCTGCCAAATTGGAATCTTTTGCAGCTTCCACAACTTTAAACACCATAATATTTAGATGTCAATATAGATGTACACATTCAAACTCACATACAGTAACACACAATCACGCGCATAATACATCCAGATTATTTTGTCAATGTCAAGTCTGATTTCTTTTGTTTGCAATCTTGTCAGGCTACATTGCATGTAGATTTAAACCTATAATCAGGTGAAAGACAAGTTCGATAGTCTGGTAAGACTGCAATATCTGATAAGAGTCGAACACTCGCTTTAATTCTTTGGCAGCGATGAATCATGCCCATTTCAATTTCAGCAAAGCGGTTTGACAAGATTTTAAACAGTGCCTGCAAAAATTGATTTGAATGCTTTGTCTGCTCTTAAATTTTACATTGTGCAGATATTTGGGCCGACAATTCGACCGCGTGCTTGGCACCAAGCCAGAGGCGTGTTCACAAGTGGTTATTGCCGACGAAATGAAGAAGCATCATACCTCCATTCTGGAATTTCGTTTGAAAACAAAGAAAGAAACAATGTCGTCCACCGTAATTCAGGTCGGTGTAAAAAATCACAAATGCATGTAGGCCTATATGTGCATGTGCAAGATAATGAATTAATCATTGATTTTTTTTTTTAAACAGAAATTTAAGAAAACGCGTGATTGGCTTTTATATTGGGAATTGCGTGTGAGCTCCCGGAAATGTTATTTTTTTGTCTTTCAAGGGTCTTTTCATTCCAGAAAACAATATCAATTGATCCAAAGAGTGCGATGGGTCAGGTTATTTCTGGAGCAGAGCCTTCTACTATTGCCACGGCGAATCAATCAAAACAAAAAAAGTAACGAGTTGCGCTTTTGATTGAAAGTATTAATCTTTATGAATGTATTCCATATGCTTGCAAAAGAAAATAAACATAAGAAAACATTTTAACCATGGTGATAGGCATGACTTTTTTACTCTATGTGAAATTATATAACAATGTTGCAAATTCTTTGTAATTTTATCTAAATTTAACCAAAAATGTGAATAATGTTAATATTTTTGGAAAAATTGTTGACAATTTATTATGGCTTCGATGTTTCAGTTATTTCTGTATGCATCAGCTAAATTACATGTAGATGTGAGATGATATTATATTAATTTATGTCGACATCGAATCCTATTGACTGGTGCGATTGTGAATAAATGCAGATCTCATATTTACTTCAGCCTGGAAGATTGTTCCATTTATGGCGTGACAGAGAATGTTTCGCAAATATGTTTTTCATACCATATACCAACTTGTCACATCTGGACATCCGCTCCCCCTTTTCCAATACTTAAAGAATACGGGGAGAGGTACCTCCTAACCCCCCCCCCCCCCATTCCCCAGGAAAAGGGAAAAAAAAACCCAGCAAAATGAACTTGTAGCTGCCTTTGAATAATGAACCACGAACTACTAATAAGCCACCATTTCAGAATTTTAAATTTATTTTGATCTCCTGGACATCGTGAAAGTTTTAGTTTCTGTCAATGTCCCCCCGCACTCAGTGAGTTGGTGCCTTACTACCGCTGTCACGGAAAAAAAAAAGTATTCAATAAACGACGTGATAAGGGACTGAAATGTATAATATAATGCTACCTAGGCCTATTTAATCAATACATTATGTTAAATTCTGTAAAGTTATCATGTATCCATAAGTAGTGCTGTTAACTATGAAGGAATTTTTAAGTATGAAATTTTATTTCTTTGTTGTTTTGTTTTTGGTTTTTTTTCGGAATGAGATCTTACAAATTTTCGAAATCAATCAATCAATCACTGGAATAATGCAATAGATCTAGCAAAAGTCCTCTAGATCTGATTATAAACTGATGTTGTTACATGTCCTGATCTGATAATGCAGAATGATAATTATGGCAGATTAAAAAAGCAACTGACGCAAGTCCTGTACTCACATGTAGGACTCCACATTCAAGTACAAGTATGTGTAGGTTCAAATATGTACAGTACTAAAGCAGCTTTCGAGGTTCGTAAATTTAATGGTGTAATGTCGGAATTTTTCAATTCAACTTATTATAACTGAATAAATAATGTGAACTGCTAAACGGAGCTTTTATACCAGACAACGTTCGCAGTTCTCCCCTTAAACTGTGTGTAATCTGAGGAAATCGATACTCCACTGGGCTTGAAATCGCCACACGCACAACTGGCTCGCAGGAGCCAGCGATAGCTATTTAAGCTAAGTAACCTCTGGTGAATACGGTGTCAATAATGGAAATCAAAAGACACATTAAATGGGTCGTTCTTTTTCTGTTGTGTTGTTCCTGAATCTACGTAACGAGAGGAGTTCTTTTACGGCAAAATTCGGAAAAAGCTGACTTTTTGCCTGTATCAACAGAATACAATGTAATTATCATTTTTTATCAGGGCAAACGCGCTTTTGTCAATTTATTTCTCTATTTAGACGAGAATTTGTTGTACTTGACCGTTTTGTTGTTTTCTTTTTTTCTTCAATTTATTTCTACAATACAATTTGGTCCAGAGTCTTGGACAAAACGTTCAATAACACTGGCTTTCCCAGTGTCAGATAATCGATGTGGCCCGGCACATGGGCGTAGATCATGAAATCAAGAGTGCCCACTCCCGATGACTTATCAGAAGATCACGAGCACGGTATCGATCAAATACATGTTTGATATCAAAGTTTGTATACCGATCCATACATTCTATAGGTTCTGACGTTCTCCGTGTTCAGACCCCAAGACTTGTTATGGCACCTCTAATGAGTAAATTTCTCTTCTCCTTAGGCCCGTGGGGCACCGAGTCAAATCTGTTTTACCTTGGTTTTGTGGACAATCGAGTTAAACGGATCATCGCGCACTAGTGAGATTGAAACATCTGTCTCGCTGGATGATTCAAAGGCTGAATCAGAATCGACGCAAAATGGATTTGTCTCATTTCGTTACTAGGCAGTCAGTGGTGTTCATCGTGTAGCCTACGTATCCAATCAGCTCATTGCCCAATAAAATGACAACGTTCAGCCTGTTATTGAAGACATGCAAGGTGTTTCAGTTTTGCAAACCGATGCCAAAAAGACCTCCTGCCAGTTATAAAACGACCGTGGATTAATATTAGCGCACTGTGACAGTTGCACCTACGTTTGAAGTGGCCTTATCTCTACATGAATTAGGCCTATTGCGTATATTTATCGTATCGGAGAACGGCAAATATTCATCCAGTATCTGCTTCTTCCTTCCATCCTTATACATATATTTCTCTTTTGGAGTCATATAACATCAAACTTCATAGTAATAATAATAATAATAATACACGTGTCATGATTCGGATGTTGTTTAAAACTCACGCAGAGAGTGAGTTGTTGTTGTTTTACCAGGGCCATGAGAAATTGGCTGGTGGCCTTGAACGGCCCTCGCGAATTATAGTTGGTGAGTAAATAAATGTAAAGTTAAACTGTTAGAGTCACGCTTGTCGGTTTTAATGTTCTTGATTAATAAGTAATGGAGTAGGGGTGAAACAAGGTGGGGATAGTTGACATTGTTAAGTATGACTAGACAAGTTTTTGCACGTTAACTGGCTGGTAGAATAGTGCAGACGTATTACTACAATTAAAATGGTGGGAGGTTTCGACCTATGAGATAGCTGAACTAATTGGGCCAGCGGACTAGCACTGCTGGGTAGCCAGATAGTATAAAACATCGTGTAACGTTCAGATTTAGTGAATACAGACGAGCAGAAGCATCGTGTCGTGAAGTATCTCCGGTTGGCCAGTACCTGAACTGTGTGGTTTGAAGACTAGAAGTCCTTGCTAATGGACTGACTGAGCTCTAGAAAGAAAGGTCTGAGTGGGCTGACCTTTGAAAGCCCACGCTGCGCTATTTTGATGTTCGCGCCTACCAGTAGGCGTGACCAATGGTAATATATCTTATTTGTTCAAGCATAATAGAAGATCAGAGATAGAGAGAGAACCACAGCCTTATAGGAAGTCTAAGGAAACCCCAGCTGGTACTCGACGACGAGTGGCCTGTGTTATAGAATTATTTCCATAGTATGATTGAAGTAATATGGCACATTGTTGATGAATTGAATAATGATTGTGCATATATATAAATAGTTTTTTTGCAACTGCGTAATAACCTACAAGCCGAAGTGTGCTTCTGTAGGCTTGGAACGTACTGGGCTCTCCTAACATTCAAGCCCATATGATTTAGGGAGAGTTTGCCTGGCGACTGGCCAGTGGCGACTCAACTGTCACTTTAAATTGATATCTAGTTTCGTATAATATACCTATTTGCTATTGATTGCAGTACATCCAATAAGGAACCATAATTACATGAAATATCATAGATTAAGTTAGTAATTAGAATTTATTGCTTTGAATATACCTCTATTGTCTTTTGTTTTGTTTATTAATATTTATGTAAAACATGGCCTGACCGGCCTGACATATATATATACTCTAGTTGTTTAATACTTTTCTTGTGTGGTTGTGTCCGAGTGTGAGTTAGCTGCCTCTCGTGCAGTCGAATGCTCCCCAAGACCCTAACTCTGCTCGTGACAACACGTATGTTTGATTTCTCAAATATCTCACTTTCAAATTCGTTCGCTTCTGCCGCTCCCTAGCCCCAGACATGTTGAGATTACCGGAGCAGACAAAGGCCAACACCGGCGGACAGTCAATCAAATAGTGCCATCACCATCACGGCAGAATACATTATTATTAATAACAACTATTAACTTCATCGTTTCGGGCTGGAAAGCATCGCCTGTGACCAGTGGTGGATCTATTATGAAATTAATGAAGCTTGAGCTTCAGGGCCCCTAATCCCGGAGGTGCCCTGAAGAAACTTTCTTTGATGTGACAATTTTGGATTGGAAGAGACTAGGGAGACCAAGATTCTGGTCTCACAAGACCATAGGCGGACTTACCACATAAGTATCTGACGCGTCTCCAAGTTCTTGAAAACAGCATAATTATTTTCTTTTCATGAAAATAACACGTTACATAAAAATAAAAATGTACGAGTCCTTACGCTTGGGGGTTATAGCGAGCGACAGGCCACCACTCACTGTGATCTTTCTCCAACGTTCTCCACCCACTGGCAACTCATTTAGGCATGTTTCCCTGTCCCCTTCTTTCTTTTAAATTACATTAATGTCCCTTTTCACTGGCAGTACTCGAGGCGAGAAATTTAATGCCGTCTGGGATTTTGCTGGCAACTGTGTAAAACGGACTGATGGAAGTAATGCGTCTTACTAAAGAGGAGCAAATTTAAGGATTACAGTAAGATTTAAAGCTGATACTGAAAATAGATTGGCAAATCAGACAGAGTTTTCTTCACTATTTTTCAATTTGCATACTGTTTGCACCCAATCACGAATGGGTGACTATTTAATTTATGACAGTGTATGAGGCCTGTCAGAAACGAAGAGTTCAACGTTAATTCAACCTAAGAACTTCACGAGTCCAAATGTGAATTTATTACTGAATAACGTTGTTATTATTACTGTCTTATCACATGTTGTGTGCGTTTTCTCCCACTGCGCTCATACGTTCTTTACGCTTTCTGAAAACTCACCGCACTGCTTTAATGAGAAATTCGATGATTAATTTCAGTTTCATATTGTAGGAAGTGCAGTAACGTTTGACCACATTTGCCAGTTTCCGCAGGAAGGCACAATTCCTCTTAGTCTTATTCCTTTCAGTAATAATTGAAAAAAAAAAAAATATTGAAAATTCCAACGAAAATGGGGAATAACCTAGAGAGCAGATACACTTAGGTCCTAAGTGCGCCGGGGAAATCGCACCTCTTCCAGTACATCTGCCAACAGAAATGGACTATGCCCTTTCGTAAAAAAAAAAGGGCAATGTTATGTTCTGATATATGTTGTAGTGAGTTAAGTTTCATGGGTTGAGAGGCATCGATTAATTAAGCAAAAAGCTCCTCACCATTTGTGAGCGTTTGTTGTCTCCGACAGACTGTGTAGTGCGCCGCCTATTAGTGTATGTACCAAGGGCTATAACCGATGATTCATTAGTACGTTACATAACTACCACGATAATGTTTTCTTGGTTTTTAAAAAATAACTATACTATTACTTATACATAGGACAGTGACTGAAAATTAAAAAAAAAGTGAAAATGAATGATGTATTCAGGCCAGGGACATTTCACAGTGACAGACTTTACAATTATAGTGTTGAGTTAGACAGTCATGGAGTTGGCCGTATATTACCCTGCCTTGCATCATGAACAAATTTCCGAAGGACTACATGTCACCACATTCTACATGTATTTTATTTGCAAAGTGAATTTTTAGGAAATCTGTTTTGATTAGAATTTGGTTTAGCTTTTTCGGCCACAACAAACTTGGTGACATGGTCACTGTAACTTTTTCAGATATGGCCAAGAAAGCCTCCACATTACTTATCATGCCTGTGCATTTATGTGATCAGTGTCCTGGTCATAATTCCTAATATTTTTGTGTGTGTTAAAATAGGTGATTTAACTGAAAACTTGAATGATATACACAAATGAAATATTTTTCAGAAGATTTAAGTATTGCAAAATCCAGAACAGAAACAGATTTTGAAATACATATTATGACAGTCTGTTCAGATGATGTTTACAGGATGTTAAGACTGAACACAGAGTGAGATTAGAGAATGGATTGAAAGCAGCTGAGTTAGGAAAGAAAATGAAAGGGAAGAAAGAAAAAGAAGTAAAAAAATTTTTTTTTAAATGGAGAAATGAAGGCATGAAATAAGTGACATAAGATCGAAATATGATTCGCAAGTATGACTACAGAAATACCGCTCCAGCCCTTCAAACAAGCACAACATGACACAACCTCACACAAAAACAGCACAGTAGTGATCAGGCAATATGGTGGTGCAGTACCATCATTACTAGACTTGGATATAAAAAGCAACAACTAGAAATCTTCAGGGCAGAAAATTCTTTCAGCTTTAATTAGTTGTCAAAGAAGAAATGAAGAAATGGTGCTGTCCATCACAATGGAAAGAAGAAGAAAAAAATGCGGCTTCTAATGTGCATTGCTGTGGGGTGTTGCAAGGCTCTTTGTTCAATACAAATATGAGAAGGGTTCCATGACAAATGCACACAGCTAGCACAAATCTGCTTCATGTAATTTTTTTTCTCATCCAAGTTATCAGCTCTCCAACTAACCATCACCTTAGATTAACATTCCCTTGGCTTATGTACCTTAATATTTCTACACACTCTTTTCAATTATTACATTACAGCGCACCTTGTGTCAAACAGACATAAGAAACACATGCTGCTAGAATTTTCACAAAAATTTGGGAGATATTAGTTCTGAAGAACCGCAACCGTAGATCCATCTCTTGCAGTTTTCAGAGTGTTTCTTCCAGAACGGTTCATTTCATATGAAAATGTACTGCTATCAATGAAATTTTTAGTCGCACAGGTACATGCAATCGTTGGCAAAAGATACAACAAATGACACTGACCTATTAGTGTCACCATCAAACCCTTCACTTAATTTCACAAATCTGTCAAAGATTTTTTTTTTTTGTGTGTTGTCAAATATGTGAGCACACATACATATCAAAAGTCCCACAGAAGCCATGCATACTTTATAACATTCAAAGGGAAATGAAAAGGAGGATGCTGAACAGTCAATTAAACAAAAAGGTTAATATGTATTTCTATTTATAAATAAAAAGGTTTATTTTACATACTCTTGTAGATAACTGTTGGACTCACTTCACTCCAGAATCCACTGCTAGAACATCTCCCGTTTCTAACAAATGATACACATGAAGAAACATTCATAATGCCCAAAGTATTGTTTCCCACAGCAACCAAATCATCTCAAGCTAAACACACTGTAAAGAAAAAGGAAATACTTTCATGTGATCTTTAAGTTCTACAAGCTATTTAAAATATTTAAAATGTATATATCATTTTCAACTGATAAGAAAGAGTTAATGAGTACCACAGTCCTGTCATGTTCAATACAAGATACTCATCACCAAAAAATCCAGTGGGGATACAAACAGTTCAATAATGTTATAGAGTTCTGGCAATTTCTGCAATCGGTTCTCTCATCATGAATTTTCATAAACACTCTCACCTACTCTATCAAAATACAACAACAGTCCTTCCCCCTGACAAGGATTTTAATTTGTACATATGGGTTAGTTATATACCTTCACCTGCCTTTCCATACCACACTTAAAATACCAACAAAAGTGACAAGCGAAAACAACAATGATGATAATAATAATAACAAGAAAAAGAAAATTGCATATTATATTTTTTTTTAAAAAGCAAAAAGAAAATGAAAATTGCACTCTAATGTTCTTCTTGAAACAGATCAATCTGACTTGGCAAGTTAAAGTGTACTGGCAATATTCAGTCATTTGTCATTCATGCTGTCAGAGAACACACAACATTCTTCAAAAATGTTTGGCAGTGTTGCAGTAAATCAATCCCTATGTCTGATCACCAACAGTGGTTCATTTGTATGAAAAAAAGGGGACACGATGGTCTAGAGACAAGGTGCTCGCTTCTCATGCTGAAGGTACCGGGTTCAAATCCTGGTCAATGCAGGCATGTTGGAATTTTGGGATTTTTCTCATATTTTCATGTCCCTGATCCTGAGGTAGGATTGAGCACCTAATCTCGGATAAGGACGAAAAATTCCGAACGCCCGTGTGCACGATCCGCACACTGAAGATACCTTGGCAGTTGGAAATCGTGAAGAGCAGGCCATACAATGCTGCTGCCCGGGCAAATTTCTAAAAAAACTAATCCCTACCACAACAAGAAAAATAAAACAAAAGTGAGGTGTAAATGCCAAGGGCATCCAACCTCCTAAAATAAAGACCTAAACACATTTGTATGAAAAATCAAACTGCAAAATTTCCAGTAGACAATCACAAGCAAATCATTCCATTTAATTCATTTTAAGATTTTTCACAGATAGCTGGAGATTTAATTTAAAAACAGAATTTGATAATATGACAAAATGTATGCAGTTTGACCTTCAATTCTAATTTCGTCCATTCTGGAGTGGAACAGGAAATAAATACACATCTTTTACAGTATTCCATCTGACATTATTCAACACTACACAATGTCACCATCTAGGAGTTTCTATTATCATTGCTGCAATCTTCTTAGACAATTAAAGGCTTTCCTATCTGGCATCTGCATTTATAGCGGCCGCAAATGGCAATTTTTTTGACAAATTTCGGCAAAAAAATAGCGAAAAAAAAAAAAAAAGTGCGAAATTGAGAAATATTGCAGCTTTCCCTAGGCCTAAACTCCAAGGGAAGCTACTCACTTAGTAATTTCTTTAGAACTTGATTACTTCCTGTCTTCCTGTTTGTCAGCACGCAGCCTACCAGTACCTAGATCATCAAATGAGAGAGTCCATTAATGGGAACATTGATCTGACTGTTTTCTGGAAGTCTGCGGCAGGTCATGTTCTTGCTCTCGCTGCATTGGCGTCCCGGTATGCCTTCTCAACATGCTCATCAGCTGATGCTGAACGAAGTTTTTCTTCGTACAAGCTTATTTTGTCTTCCAGAGGGCGTAGATTCACGGAAGACAACATCAAAGGACTAGTTCTTCTTTACTACAATAAGTTCACTGATGCCTCTTTTTTTGAGTGTGAGAGAGAGTGTGTTTGAGATAGTAAATATGTAGGTGTGAAAGTTTGATAATAGTGGTAGTGTTGTGAATGAGAGGGAGTATGTTATTGCCTGAAAGTTTGAGAGTATTTGTGTTACAGTTACATTGCTGGAAATAATAAAGACTGCCTCCTTTAACTATAAATTGTCTTTTTTATTTATTTTTCCATATAGCATGTTCATATTTGCTGGGATGCTTAATTCTGCCCGGCAAATGTTTTTGACAAATGTGAGCCCTTTTGGCAAATTTCTCGACAAATTTTTGGGTTTTTTTGGACAAAATTTGGCAAATTTTAGGCCCCAATTTGGCAAAAAACGCAGATGCAAGTCCTATACTGCAATGTACAATTTTATTTCATACCATGTGAATAAAATTGAAAAGGCGTGGCAGCATGCACAACTGCATACACACATTACAAACACATATGCCCACCTACGCAAACACATATGAGACATTGCCACATGATGACACAAAAAAACAACAAAAAACACAAAAATAAGTATTAAAAAAAAACAGAATCGCCATTCAAAACAACTGCCCAAAATTTGTTCAATGGTACAAATTTGATGAAAACCTAGATTGAGAAATGACAAGAAATAAAAGCGATTTATTCTGGAAATGAGCTATAACAGCTCTTAAAACCATGCAATGGGTACATCATTACAATCTCTCCTGTTCTGTCACAATACATTTATTGCAAATTGATTGGAGGTTTAATCAGGGAAGGAGTTTACAAAAAGTGTACTTTATCAGTTTTGCTACTGATGATCTTTTGATAATCAGTCTTAATGCTCTCATTCACAATTAATTACATGACGTTTTTCATGTCAATCAATATGCCTGTGACTTACATACAACATTTTGCTAGTCAGTTCAAAAACCTGAATCTTTCAAAAACCTTGTGAAATAAAAAAGCATACCTGCACATAAGCAACACCTATTTGCTATTGTTTTGCCTTAATTTCACTCTCTTTTTCATAGCAAATTAGAGGTACATGTTGTAACAGGGTAAGTTGTTAGTAAGGTATCTATACTATATATATTTGTGGACTTGAGATTTTTCGTTGCAAAAGGCTTCTGAACCACTCAACACTCAGACTTCAAATTTTATATGGTGCATCAGAATGGATGTAAGGGTGCACAGTTTTTAATAGAAGTCTCAAATCGGTGTTGTTTTTTTTATTGGAAATTTATTGTTTCGCCATGATTTAGATCTATTTCGTGTCATGGTTCGCCATTTTAAGGTTTCGTTATCACTTCCTGCGATGTGTTCACTGTCAAACACACTAACCCGTGCGCAAATCATGCTGTTGTACGGGATGCGCAGTGTGTCAACTCACAAAGGCAGAGCAGTAAGACTTATTTAAAAACAAACAAACAAAAATAAAATAAACAAAATAGTAACAGGCCAGATGAAGCAGGTCCATAATAACCACCCAGAGCTGAAACCAATATTCAAACCGATTTATCCCGGGCAGGGCCGGGGGACCTCAGCTAGTAATTAATATAACCAGTGTGGGGAGATAGTTGACGGTATGGGTGGCAGGATTATTGTAACACAGAGGGGGAAGGTAGTAAATGCGACAGAAGGTAGGTTGAACGCAGGCAGGTATTGTTAACTTGACCACCGTACCGGACAATCAAATCATCTGGAAATTGCTTGGGGAGAATGTAGAAATAGTGAAACTGACATGGGGGGTCGGCGGGGTGGTTATTGGTATAGTTCAACTATACTTTGTCAGCGTCTCTGGACACTACCTTACTGAGTATAAATCCCCGAACACTCCTTCTGATTTCAGACCGCTGAGAGCACTCATCAGCCTCATGCTGAAGAGGAAACAACTGCAGCTGTAGTATTATACTTGTGAGTAGGGAGAGTCAGGGAACCCACAAAAGTTCTTCATCAGAGTGTGGTATTTTTGTCGGCATTTGAGCTGTTGCTGAGTGGTAAGCAAACTTTTATAACATATGTGTATTTTACTTACCCCTTTGCCCGCCGATCATGACTATTGTTGCGATAATCGATTACTCCGTTCACCGCCGACCGCGACACACTAAATGGTCTATAAAAAGCCAAACTGGCACATCGATAAGGCTAGTTTTAAACTGCTAGAGCTGTTTCTGGCTCATAGGCAAGGTTTGGCTGCCATTTTGTTGAGTTGTTGATAACTTTGGACATCACTGGAGTTTTTTACTGCAACTTTTCTGCAAGTTTGGTGGTGAGCACTAAAAGTGGATGACTCAGACTCAGATGTTGAGTCACAAGTCGATGTACCTGAAGTATTTCTTGAATCTGATGGTGATTCTGATGAAGAATTCTTAGGATTTGATCTTACAAATGTTGACTTGGATGACCGAGCTGGTCAAACATTAGATCTAACAAGGTTTAGCCCTCCAGGTAATGACGATATACATGCAGATCTTACTGAGGGGTGGTCAAAGGAGGACTCCGATATAAATGTGGCTGCTTTTGTTACTGATTCTACCCTGAATGTAGATCTTGTTCAACATAGAATGAAAAATTTCTTTCAAGTATTTGTCAATGATAATCTGTTGGAGAGGTTGGCCACAGAGACAAACAGGTACGCCGGAGCTCAGCTCGATAATGCGGGAGACAATTTTAAAGAGAAAGCACGGCTCCGAGCCTGGAAAAAAGACACTTGTGTTGGTGAGCTCAAGGTGTTTTTGGGTCTAGTACTACTTACTGGGATTGTTCAAAAGGGTGACCTAGAGACCTATTGGATTACAAACGACCCAAGAGTCACTCCATTTTTCGGAGAAACCATGTCCTGAAACCGATTTTATCTTCTACTGTCAAATTTACATCTGGTCGACAATGCTGAAGATAATGGGGACCCCCTATTCAAGATAAGACCTCTGATCACACAGCTTCAAACCACTTTCAGGACTGCATACACACCTGAGATGAACATATCTGTTGATGAGGGCATTTGCCCATTCAAAGGGTGTGTAAGGTTCAAAACCTACAACCCTAACAAACCCGAGAAATTCGGAATCAAATTATTTGAAGTATGCGAGGCCTCCAGTGGCTATTGCTCAACTTTGACATATACCACGGAGACACAGACATTGCAACGGCAGTTTGGGTCCCTCGAACAACTACTCAAACATCCAAGATAGTTATTGGTTTGCTTGAAACTGCCAATCTGCTGGACAAAAATTAGCACCTTTACATGGATAATTACTACACCTCGGCAGAGCTGTTTGAACTTCTCCTACAACAGGGTACCTGCGCATGTGGCACTCTTCGTGCAAACAGAAAGGGCACACCACAAGCTCTCAAGCACGCAAGAAGAATGCTCCCATACCAATGTATTTTTAGGCGAAAAGGGCAGTTACTGGCAGTTTTCTTCAGAGAGAAGAGAGATGTAAAGATGCTGTCTACGAGAGAAAGGGAATGCAGGAAGAGTGTGTGAAATTAATCTATCAAAATAGTAGTAAAGTTAGTCCATAGCAATTAGTCTTGCAGAGCATCCATCCTGACTATAATTGAGATAGGATTAAGCACAGCATGACAGTGTGAGAGAAGACAGGAATGTTACACGTCAAACGTTTGTGAAAAGAGTTACATTTAGACATCCCTGTACTTTTAAAAAACAAAATCTGAGCATATCCCCCCCCCCCCAATTCAGTAAAATCATTAAAAATTATCACAGACTAAATAACCACCGAGAAAAATAATTCAATACAAAATTAATAATAAAAAGTTTCACCAACTCAGCAATGCATACATATTTATATACATATGCAGGAATGCAATTGATTTTTTGCTACCTTATGTGGCAATGACTCATACATGGTGAACATTAAATAAGGTAAACAATTCTGATTTTTACAGCCAGATGGCCAAATCACAAAAACAAATACTCAAATAAGAGAAACCTGAGGACTTTGCTGGTCTACATGTTTATGACATTGATTCCCTACTTATTAAATTTAGTTAGCATGTGACGAATTCTAAAATAAAGATAGAA
Source organism: Onchidella celtica (assembly GCA_963931925.1). NCBI lineage: Eukaryota > Metazoa > Mollusca > Gastropoda > Systellommatophora > Onchidiidae > Onchidella > Onchidella celtica. The sequence goes on from OZ007571.1 coordinate 18,285,151, forward strand.
TTAATTAATTTCTTGCCACAATGAGCCTGTATGGTTACAAATGTAACATTTCAAAATGCAGCTCTTTAAATGAACGTTCCATGTTTATCAAATTGAGAAACATTCCACTGCCTGAGCTGCTTTCACCATGAACTTTTTTACTTTTTTTTTTTTACTTTGTCAAGAAACATTTCCTTAACTTGTAGTTAATCAGGATTGTATGGGTTTAGCAGGTATTCTGAAAAGCTTTTGATTTTGTCTACTCCGCGAACTTCCTCTGGTAACAAAGGCAACTTAGTTACATAGAAATCTTCATAGAGATCTGTGATCTGGGGAAGAAAGAAACAAAAAAAAAAAACACTCAGTAATAATGATTACCTATGCATGTCTTAAATTGTGAAAAAAAGATTGCTTTGTACATTAAATGCAGCATCCTGAAGTTGCAGAAAATCTTAATTACTAAGACAGTATTTTCCACAATCATGAAATCTTTTCCACTTACATCATTCTGAAAAAATAATATACAGTAGACAACGGTTAAACCGATATTGGTGGGACTATGGGTTTGTTTTTGGTTTAGAAAGAGTTTTGTTTTAGCGATAGGAGGCTTGAAAAACGCTAGTTTCGAGAGAGGCAGCCCAAATCAGTATCAGAGAGGACAAATCTAAGTGCACAGGCAAAACAGACTCAACATGCCCTCGCTTGCTGTGTTTTTGATTGAGAATGAGGATGGGCGATTGCTCAGGCCTGGGGACACACAGAGCATGGATATGCAGGCGAATGTGGACTAAATCTCAGAATGGAATGACATGCGTGTGGGCGGATAGTACGGAACTGCCGTCCTGCTGATCTCGTTATCGTTACCATACACGATGCCATAAAATATTCTGTCTGCGGTAACTAGTATTGTCTTTCCGATGTCGTACATTTTGCATGCGAGGACACTCGCGATGCGCCTAACATAACGTCTGCTGCCGTCTGATTTTGAACCAGCAAGGTTATAGGCCTCCTCCCTCTCCCCCTATCCCTGTAGCGCTGCTGCTCCTATGTAGGCCTGTACTACCGAGCAGGACAAAGAATGCTCTCATGTAGGCCTGTACTACCGGGCAGAACGACGCATGCTCTACTCAACTTTTTTTTGGGGAGGGTGTGTGTGATACAGTGACTTGACTTGACCTGTGGCAAATCACAGTGGACTGGCCACTGAATCCAGCAATTTTTTTTTTGGTTTAACAAGAAGGTTATTTTGGTTTAACGCTAGTTTTTTAACAATGATAAACAGGATAAAAATCAGGGATTCCTATTTTCCCTTGGTTTACCGCTAGTTTCGTTTTAGCAACTTTTCGGTTTAACCCTTCTCCACTGTATTAAACACTAAAATTTCTGGGTAGAACAGTTGAATTTATATTAAAGTGCAAGAGAGCAAAACACACTTAAAAACTGTATGGAAAGAGCCCATTCTGCCGCTCACAAATAAATTCATACTAAAAAGAATGGAACACTAAATCATTTAATAAATAAATGCCTCTGCAAAGTACATCATGAATAATTTTATGCCTTATGCGGGATCTTACCTGGTCTAAATATTTGGCCTGAATTTTTTGTCTTGCCTCACACAATTTACAAGGCTTCTCCCCTTGCCGTAGAAAGTTGAGTTGATTAACAATGATATTGTGAGTGTCTATCCCAAACTGGGTCAATTCTTGCACAAGTCTCTCTGTCTCATACAGTGATAGGAATTCTGCTATACACACACAGACAAATGTGGTTTGGTCCTGGATTTAAAAAAAAACAACAAAAAACACATTTAGTGGCAATGTCCTTCATCACAGGAAGTCAATCCCATTTTATAAAGTTGGATAAAATTTTTAGAACTACACAGTATTCTGTGTAGTTTCATCGCAGCTCTGATCTGCTCTGGCTTTTTTAATGACAAAAAGTATTACTCTGATTAAAACCTGTTACAGTAAACTCTGTTAATGCACAAGAAGAATGCCTAATGTGTGAAATCCTTCTTACATTAAATCAATAGTCAATTCTGTAAATCAATGACATATATATATTCTACAAACAAACAAAAAAAGAGGAAAGAAAATATTTCACCACCTCAACAATGATGAAAAAGAGATATAATTATGACCACTGTCAAGACAATTGAAGATCATCACATTTTTATGAATTCATAACTATTGTTTTGCACTGAACACCTGTTATGCTGACATTACAAGCTTTTAGTATTGCTAACTCTTTCACTCACCGCATTTTTAAACTGAGCATTGACCTGTCGTATAGTGGCCAACATTTCCTCAAATTTGTTCGACATCTGATCAGCATTGAGATCCTGCATTCCAATTAGTCCTGCCATCTGAAAACATATATAATAAAGATGATTCTTTACGTGATTCATGTTTAGGAAATACCGTTAACAACATTACCTTTGCCATACCAAAATAATAAAAATTCGAAAACCTTTTGCAAATAGTTTGAAACGAAAGTATATTACGTGAAGTTTTATATGTGATGATACCATGAATTATGGCTGCTTACACATGTAGACGCATCTGTCTAATATGTACTAATCATGTACCAAGTAATGAATTTTATTAAATGCCAAACACAGTTCAGTGATCAGGAATTTTCAAACTGGCATATGTGACAAAATCCAGTGGATGCACTTACTTTTGCTTTTAATAGTGTGGATGCCCGCACAAGGCTATTTTTGGTTGGCCCAAAATATACCAAATGCTAAAATATGCAATAAATGAACAAATCTTGACCAGAACAAATACCCATCTGAGTATGTAAATCCACAAATCCACATTTACATACCTGACTTATAAAAGGGCTTATCTGATTCTTCAGCCTCATAAGTTTACCCAATCCTTTTTCTACCACCGATGGGAATGACAACAAGCGAAGAGTGTGACCAGTAGGAGCTGTATCAAATACAACCACTGAGAAGTTCATGTTTTTCACCAATCTGTGGGATGTAACAGAAACAACAGAGTCTTTTAAAACTTGACACTGGAAACTGTTCACAAAAACCTCCCTTTAATAAAGGGGTCCATGGGTGAGAATAAAACAAATGCTGGGAAAAAAGGGAAGACATAACCTTGCTCAGTAGTCCAACAATTTCATCATTTAATCTCAATATTCTGCTGTGATTGGGTCTTGTAAGTTATTTATACAGCTTAGATCTGCTTAGCTTGAAGACATAAATGTATGCACAAAAATCACCTTTCTATATTTTCATTTCCTTCACTGGAGGATTTATCTATCGTATCTTATGACAATTTCTCTTATTTGGCAAAACTATATGAAAGCGAGCGCTTCATCATATTTTCCTATGTTAATGCTTAAATGCCTACATTTCTGGAGAGTATAAATATATCTGAATATATTAGGAACTGCTGGTCTAGCTCATTTAACAGTTCAAATGTTAAACTACCTCATGACTTCAGCAAAACTCATGGCTTCATCAATGCCAGGAAAAGCACCTAGGAGTTCTTGAACCATGCCGCGGCCCATTGACATCATGTCAGCTGTGAAAAGACAAGTGAGATTAAAATATATATCGTTACTGGATACAAACAATGACACGAGTATCGTAATATTTCATGGATAATCCCATGATTTCCCAACTTTTACTCAGCTTGTGCAATAAGCATTACTTAAAAAATTAATTTGGCTGCAATATTTTGCATTAAGACTTTTACAGATTGTCAAATGAATATTAATCTTTTCATCTGAATTCCTATATATTCTAATTTACTAAGGAACATAGTGTTCAGCAAAACTGCACTATAATTGATGCCATAAACAATAAGAATGCATCACAGGTGGACTGTCTGATAGTATTTGCCAACCTTGTTCATAATATTCATCAGGGAGTTCTGAAAAACCAAGGTTCGGATCAATTTCCTGTGGAGGAAACAAAACAATATATTACACAACTGGGTGAATGTGTGTGTGAGGAAAAATGCACACATGATACACAAAGCATAGTTGAGAGCACACTGAAGTTAACATTGACAACACTCTCTACAAATGAAATTCCTTTCAATTAAATTAATTTTTGTCTTTACATTTAAAGCATTTTTTCCTTCGCATTCACTTCAAATTAAACTGTTTCCTTTCATTTTTTTTTTTTCTTGATGGAATCGTTGACCAACAACATTGCTGCAAAACATAACATCATATCTAGTTACTCTATCTAGTAATCAAAAGTCTGCTAAGTCTGAAAGAATACAGTATCGGGTACTAACCCATTCCTTCAAAGTCACTGTACACATATACTCCATCCAGTCATGTTATGAGCCAGGAATATAGTATACTTGGAGTAATTGATTTCAGAGGTAACCCTCCTTTGTAGTTGTATTGTTTGGGACATTTCTCTGACAAACCTCCCATTCCCTTCACTTTTTTAAACATAACTTGAGGTCAGCAGAGTATTTCATTAAAAAAATATGCCAGGGCTTACGAGGTAAATAAAATAATTCCAGAAGCATTAAGAATTAACAGTAAGATTAGCAACAAACAAGTTGATGTGTTGCAGCCTATGTACACAATCTGAAGACCACAATTCCCAATTTGAGAATGGATGGAAACTTGATCAGTACCTTATGTCACCTTGAGGTTTCAGAAGATGCAGCAAATACCACACCCATGCTTCCGACCTAAAGCAACTTGTATCAAATAGATCACTTAGAATACTGTGTAGCTTACCATGGCATATAAGTTATCAAAACCCTTAACAAGGGATGGAACTTTTGAAAACTTCTGGCTGAAGGCATCTGAAATGTTATGTGCTGGGTCAGTGGAGATGATGAGCACAGACTCCCTTACTTTGGCCAGCTGAACAGAAAGGCAGCAGCTGGAGGAATAAGAAACAAAATTTTTTTTTCCCAAAATTAAGGATCCCACTCTTTCATCTCACACAAATAATCTGAGATTAAAATATTAAAAATGCTGAGCTATAATTTTAGTGTTAAATTTGTTACAATAACACTTGCAACATTTAAACCAACTGTCTTCATATTTGTGGTCTGCACAGTGAAATTCATGGCACAAAATGTGTCACCATTGCTTGTTCAATTGGTATGCTATGCGCACCAGGTGAAAAAACAAAACAAACAACTAAACAACAAACATAAAACAGTGCTTGACAAATGAAGTTCAATCTAGATCTAGATCTAGTGCCAGTGATAGGCAGGGAGCAGCTGGTAGTGGCATGAGAGGTAGACCCAGGGCAAGAGAAGGGAGAGAGGTTTGCAGCAGCACTAGATCTAGATGTATTTTTGTATTTAATTAAATATTTTTGAAGAAATATTTCCCTTCCTCGAATATAAACTTGTGATGAATGGGTGAAAGGGTCTCTATGCAAATTTTTATGACAGTGTTCCTGCAAATAACTGGGTTATATGTGATTATATGACCTTAATCCCGAACATACTGATAGTGATACACCCCGGTATGTCAACTATGTGGTGCATCTGTGGCAGTGAAGGAGTTAAAAATTTCATCCCATCTAAAAAATTTTTTTATAATGTAAATGTCATCTGATATTTATTGCAATGGTTAGTGTATTTCCATATTCTGGCTTCAAGGAGCTAAAAGAAACAGCCACGACACTGACGATATATTGTGGCAACGCTTATTCGCAGACGTCTGAGAATAAGCACTTCAATTACACATTTTGACTATATTTAGGTAAGGGATAAAATACCCAACGCAGTTATGACCATTGCATATTTCTTTGTTTTATGTAAATCAAACTGATTCAATTACACTCAGTAAGAGCAAAGAATTTCAAAAGAGAACTAATGAAGGAAACCTGCCCTGGGAATTTACTGCTCATTCATAGGCCTAGATCTCTAGGCTATGGCACTATAGGAAATTTGTTGTTTTTTCTGACCCTATAAAAGGTGAAATAACTATGTCAGAATTAGTTAATATGCTGGGTTAGGTCCAACTAAGACTGAATATCAGTTATGAAATTAAAAATGAAACTGCAATGACTGAAATCACATTCCACCTGGAATTTCAGTTTCATAAATGTAGGCCAAAGTCAGTCTGGCTTCTGCCCTTACAGACCTCGCAATATGGATAAGAAATATACTAAGTTATTGGATGTTGCCCATGAGTTTTTTTCCCACCTGATATTACTACAAAAAAATATAGATCTAGCACTTTTTTTTCTTGCTGGTCATGGAGGGGGGGGGGGGTATATTTATGGCCACGCTTATTCGCAGACGTCTGCGAATAAGATCAGAATCTTATTCGCAGATGGATTTTCTGTTTTGTGATTTTTATTTAGGAAGAGTTCCTTATGCGTCACCTGCAACTCCTCGGCGTAAAATAGCGTTCAATTGAGTTATCGATGAAACTTTCACCAAACATTTTTGATGGCGAGAGCTGTCTAAGGGATACAAAATCGCCCAAGTACCATAACAAGCAGGCGAGAAACAAAGCCCTCTGAATTTTAGCGAGTGATAAAAGTCTAGAAAGATCAGATTAACTTCACATGGATACATTGAAAAGCTGAAACGAACAATTCCTTCGCTTGACGAGTGAGAGGCCAGCGGCGGCCACCCGAGCGCCCATCTCAATCACATGACCAAAACAAACGATACGCATCACTTCTCATTCAGAAACGGACCTGAGTAAACAAACAGCGTGTCGAGGGGGAAATTGGAAAGCCAGAAGAGTTCGTCCTCTGCCTCACATTCCTTTTTTTTCTATTCCAAAACCTATCGCCTGCCGAGTTTTTAAAATATTTTTTTTATGGGGATTCGAGGCTCCGCAAGATTTGACGTTTTTTTGGGTTACTTTTTTTACTGCTTCCCCCCCCCCCCCCCACCCTGATCATCGGTGCTTTGCTTCAGAGTATAAAATTGTGGCTAGAATTTTTTAATATATTTTTTTACAATTTTTTTTAGATGAATTATTATTATTATTAGTCTAGCCAATTTTGTCGGGTGTGAAATCACAGAGAAAGTCAGATAGAACAAATAAAAATGAATTAAACTTCCATGGAAACAAAAAATGTAATAAAATAAAACATGACAAATAGATCCAGGTTACTGTGGAGAGAGATGAGCTGTTCAATTCGCACTGACTAAAAGAAATCATTTACATGTTTAAAATTTGATTTTACATTTTTATTTCTGTCCCATTGAGTGAACAGGAATAAATATAATGAACAGGAATAAAGTAATCTGGAGGACACTAGATCTAGATCTAGTAACATTGATCAATTTCCCCACGACATCAATTTTGCAAAATCCTTAAAAAAAAAAAAAATGTTTTTCCTAAAAATGAGCAATCCTAGGTTAAAAAAAAAAATATGCTCCGCCGTGGGTTTGAACCCTTGACTGGACCCATAGTCTTTTGACTGATAACTGCGGATGCTAGCCATTGCGCCATCACACACTGCAGAATACAGGAGAACTTTCCCATAGTAGACATCACAAAATCAAGAAACCCTCCCATATGCGAATAAGATTGGGATCTTATTCGCAGACGTCTGCGGTTAAGATGGGGATCTTATTCGCAGACGTCTGCAAATAAGCACTTCGTATTTGTATACAGATCTAAAGTCGTATTTAAATCTATCAAGAAAAAAAGCCAACAGGAAAAGTGTATGTGACTATGATCTATTTGTTTTTGCCGATGAAAATTGTCCCCAAGCCTGTTTTAGTTGTTTATGCTGTTCCATTTGAGTCGAGATCCTGAACCTGATTCTAGAATCTAGTGATAGATCTCATCTAGATCTAGATCTAGAGTCTAGATTTTCTAGAAAAGCAAGGCCTCGATAAGAAACGAATTGGCAAGAGTTGAGAAAACAATTGGCGACATAACAACAGAAAGAAATCTACCTCGACGTTGTCTTTCCCACCCCTCCTTTTCCTCCCACGAAGATCCACTTTAAACTCGTCTGATCAATGACATTTTGCAATGTTGGTTCATAATGAAGTTCATCGTCATCCTTCATGTTGGCAGTCGCCATCTTGACGATGTATGGGCAGGGGAGATCGTTCAGGAAAAATGCTTTAAATTATTGCCCAAGAGTTCAGTCCCCTCGATATCTCCTATCGGCGTTGTGGATCACATAATTTTATAACAAAAAAAGCTTTGGGATTTTTACTTTTTTTTGTTTTAAAATGTGATTTTAATTCTGAATTATATTCTCCGCAAGGTTATTGCTGCCAAATGGTTGGAACATTTTAGTATTTTTATTTCATTTACCGAAGAATGACCTAAGTTCTTGTTAATATTTCAAACGGAAAAAAAAGAAGAATGAAAATACAGGCTTGCACTATAAAGCAAATCATATGTTTTCACTGAAAAGTACCACAACAGGGTGCATTGTCATTGACACAGTGACAGCTGATTCCATGACCCATAATTACAGCGTTCTGCAAAGAACGAGATCCATAATAGGCTCTTCTTGATATAATCATTGTCGTTGGTAGAGAGGACCCTCACTACCGGTAGCGCTAATAGCAGATTAGATTGTATGGACGTTCTCTTCATCTCAATAGATTTCCAGAATAGAAAACAACTCCCACATAGGAAGTGGAATAAAGTTTATGGTTACAACATGTTTTAAAAAATTCCTGATGTGTGTTTCTGTGCGGACGCGTGCGGGAGTGTGTACATCTGTAGTGTGTATGTATTTAACAGGCTTTTTAAAACACAAAATAAATAGTGTTGCGGAAATTGCCTCGACTACCATCACCCGAGCCGTTAAATCAGTCGTGATTATAGACTTTTTGTAGATGTAAATACATATCTGACTTTCTACTGGCCTATCCACGAGTAGCCCTCGGTTGCAGGCGAAACAAAGTTTTAAAACTGCCGAGCCAGGCATGTGTACATTGAAATCTTATCGGTTCAGATTTGACCACGGTACTTTTCTTTTCAGGAGCCCCGTCAAACGACGAGGATCGGAAGTTTATAATGCTATCAGTGTTGAAAAAAAGGGCAATTAATAAGTGCTTAAACTCCCATAGCAACCATTTGTTGGCAGTATGAGTCCCTGTGAATGTCAACTATGGTTAGTTCAACAGTATCGTGGTGCAGAAGCTTACTCGAAGGCTATGTTATTTGCTTGTGTACAGGCAGCAGACTAATTATATGGGTGAGTAAAATAGAGTAGGCCCTATAAGTTTCAGAGAGTGACTTAATTATTTGTGCAAGTCACCACTGACAGCCTCAAATAATGTAAAAATGTTTAAAGACTTACTTTGATATACTCCCTGCGCCTTGCTAGGCTTCTTGCACCATTGGCAAATTATTTTCTGCGCCAAACAAAAAAAAAGTAGTTCATCAGATGGTGAAAATTATCAAGTAATTATGATGTGAAAATGTGCCTCTGCCACACTTGAACTTCGTTTCAGCCTTGCTGCGAACCCACAGATTTTCTATAGTTCTAAACAAATATTTTGTCAAGAATTGCGATATTTACATCACAAAAAGCTACTTTTTAATATATAATATTTGAGCCATTTAGACAGTGACAGTGTCATGGTATCTGCAGGCCAAATGTGATTCCAAAATGGATGTACTAAGTACCAAGTACAAGCAACATAGAGACGAGGTGCTGCATGCGCTGGACGTGAGTAAAGAGCTCCTATCGTTACTCACCCGTGAAGGACTACTGGATATTGCGGACTGTGTCAAGTACCAGGTTTGTGAATCTGGAACAGAAATATGTGTGTGTGTGCGTGTACGTGGATGTGTGTTTGTGTGCCTATTAAGTTTTATGTCTCTGACAAACGGACAGTTGGACAAATGAATGGATAAGCAGTAAATAAGACTAAGAAGACAAACCAAGAGAGAGAGTGAGAGAGAGAGTGAGAGAGAGAGAGAGAGAGAGAGAGAGAGAGAGAGAGAGAGAGAGAGAGAGAGAGAGAGAGAGAGAACGGACAGACAGACAGATAGCTAGATAGCTAGATAGATAGATAGATAGATAATAGATAGATAGATAGAAGATAGATAGATAGATAGATAGACAGACAGACAGACAGACAGACAGACAGACAGACAGACAGACAGACAGACAGACAGACAGACAGACAGATAGATAGATAGATAGATAGATAGATAGATAGATAGATAGATAGATAGATAGATAGATAGATAGATAGATAGATAGATAGATTTTTTTTAAAAAGCCATACGGGGGAGGATAGGACAGTAAGTTCAATTATACCTGAAAATGTGAGTTTTCGCGATTGGCATCTTACTGGCGGAAATGAAAACATTACACTCGAATGGTCTTTTTGTCTCCTTGTTTACTTTTCTAGAACTGGGGAAAAGGGAAGGAAAATATGTGTATGTGTTCGTATGTATGTTGGGGGAGGGGGGGGGGAGCCAATACTTCTGTTTTAAGAAGGTGTTATTGATTTTGTTTGTCTTATTCCTATTGACAGGGCATAGCGGACAAAAAGAAGAGAGCTCAAGCTTTGATGAAGACTCTGACAGAACGGCGTACTGACAGAGCCTATGGAATTCTTATACAGTGTTTGAGAGAAGCAGGGCTTGGCAAGGCTGCTGACCTGTTGACGGATATTGGTGAAGAGACCCAAATTGCACGTGACTGTCAAAAGAACAAATTTAACACCGATGCTGCCCGACATTGCAAACGGATAGTAAACGAATACCGAGCAGTATCAAACAAATTGACAAGCAGATATTGACAGGCTGTGGACATTCCTTTTTATCTGAGCAGAAAATAGCTATTCATTCCGAAGCTTTACAAGCCTGAAGAAATGGTTGGAAAGGGGGGATGAGGATATATCCCTTAGTATTTTGCGTTAAGATATACACGTTTACGGTCAGTTCAGCTCTAAATCGCAATAACCAAGATCCAAATGGATCAAAGATTGAAACCCAACATAAAGATCACCTGGCACTGAAATCTAGATAAATAAGACAGAACATTAACGTTGGGCACTAAAGGGGCCCCAATTTTGTAATTAATATAGGCCTATTATTTTTAAGTCCAAGATAATTATCCGTAACACAATGCGTTCATTTTCTTCAAACAGTACAAAAGCAATTGGATAAGCAGATTGCTGGCTTGGACTCTTTTTTGGATAAAGAAGAGAAGAGGGCCGGAGTTGAGAAGATGGAATGTGGCCACATTCGTCAGAAAGTCTCAGGTGATGTTCCTACAAATGATCGCGAGGTTGGTACATTGAATTATTTACAGTATTCAGAATAGCCAAAAGATTACGGCGTAGATATTTATGGACACTCTGGAAGACCACTGGAAAAGCCAAATTTGGCCATGATCGGAACGGGGCAAGAAAATGGATGGGCATTGCTGCCATTTGATGGGTGTGAATGAATGGTAGAGGAAGTAATAAATTAATAGGAATGTCATCAGACATACGTGGAGGATGGGTGAATGAACGAATGGGCAGCGAACAGATGAAGAGATTGAAGGGACGGTGAGATAACTAATATGAAATGTGACACAGCTTTTCAATCCGGTGCTAAAGTTTCAGGGACTGAGCGGGGAAAACGGCATTCTCAAGCGAAATCACCCTTAGCCGATAAAAGGTGTTGATCAATTAGTATTCATCAGTAACTCGTCTACATGACTACATGTTTTTCATATAAACAAAAAATAAAAATGTCTTAATTAAATATCACGCCATACTTAAGACCACATACGACCCCCATAATCGATTTCACTAGACGGGTCACAAATAAAACAAACCCTCTGACATTATACAGGTGTGGGAAGGTGCCCAGGAGGGCATGCGCCGTGCTGTCGATCAGCTGGACAGATGTCAAGCAGTTATCACTAAACTGCACACAGACTGTCAACAAGTGGCAGAGACCAACGCTCAGTTGATGTCACAGACTAGAGATTGCTATCTACAGGTGCGTTTGAGTCGACTAATAACAGTGAAACCATCTGGAGTAGACCAAAACCTACTAAAAAAATTGTGATGAAAAGAGGTGGAGACAAACAAAAAGTGAAACAGATTTTTGTCATCCCATTATAAGGGTTATGAAATTTAATGAATAATTTATTTTGAAAAAGAAAAAGAGAGACAAATACTATTACCAACCAAATTACCAGAAAGAGACAGATTCATGAAACTGGTGCTTTCGTGTCATCATTAATTTGACAGAAGCTCCAGCATTCTAAAGACGTTATTTGCTTGCAACTTTCAAGACAATTGACAGTTTCACCCATGAAGAGAACGGGCTAAACAAAACAACGCATGAATCCCAATGAAGATCGATGTCCCTCCCATTTTGTAACCGATTCAACAAAGAGAAGAGTTATTTTGAGCTTCTCTGTTTTCTTGACGAGCATTTATCGAATACTCAAAGAGTAATGTCTTGACACAGTTGGTCAACTTAATCTACCGGACTTCTTTTCATGACTTAAAAAAAAAAAAAAAACAAGCAGAGGATTTTTTTTCGAAGATTTTATTTCTTTTCTTGTAATGATACTTTGATTCCTCATTAAAAGAAAAAAAAAAAAGAAGAAGCTCCAATTAATTTACATGACGGTCACTGCTTATAACTCGATTCATGTACTTATTAATTGCCTGTCATCTCTTTTGTTCTGAATGACAAGTTCCTTGTTGTTACAGCTCAGTAAAATAATTCGCCCAAACAACAAGTCTGCTGAGGAAATCCACACTGCTACAAGGACTACACAAGAACGGTTTCAGCTTCTGATAGAAGATGTCTATCGATTGATGACCCGGAAGAGTAAAGAACTAGAGCGTGAGAACGAGGGCAGGACATCCGCCATGCGTGCTCTCCGTCAGCTCAGGGACTGGATCATTGATAGGTCTACTGTGTTAAACATGCTGCACTCTACTTTTTCTCCCCTTTGAAACCCCAGATTTTCTGTATCACACAGCCCGTCCACGGGTCAGGGTCAATATCTGAAAACATTTAGAACTCCAGATCCCATTACTACATCCCAAAATCAAAGCAGTGGGACACATCAACTCACGCCACCCACTCCACTTGCTATCACGGATGGTGGTCATGTGGCTGATCCTAATGGATCTTTCGGTCAGGACCCTCACTTGCCACGGCCTTTCGTTACCAGTACTCCACAGCCAACAGATCCACATACACCTAGCATTACCCCATTTGGGGACTTTCACGTTCATCCCATGAGCTCTGTCGCTGAAGGCGTTCACCAGTTGGAAAGACAGATTAGAGAATACATTCATCTCGAAATCATGCTCACAGACAAGTTTAGATATGAGATGAGGATGAAACAACATCAGAAAAAGGCCTTTGGGTTTTCGTCAAAGGGTATACATGAAGCTCAAAGCATTGTGAATCATCTGTCTGTCAGCAGCGCATTGGACGTAGAAGGGTTACACAAGCTACAGTCACAGCTAGATGGTATATCTCAAGAATATAACGAATGCAGCAAGTACATGGACAAAGTCGTTGCAACAATGACGCAAATTGAAGATGTGGAAATGTTTTTAAAGAATGTATGGGAGCGAGAGCAGGATTACCGTAAAAATAAGCATAAGTTTGATCAGTCCTGAGACAAGGACAAAAACAAAGGCAAATATAAGGAAAAAGAGAACGATAAAAACAAACCAAACTCTAAGCAAAATAAGGATCCGTATGAATCGCTTGTCGAGCTATTCAAGAAAGGAAACAAGACTCCCCATCAACGCAATGATCACCTTAAAAGCAGAGGTTTCTATGAAAAGAAAGGCGTTACCGTTTCTACTCCCACCAAGCTCCACCTACCTAACTTAAATAGCACTGACAATACCAAATCTCTGATACCATCGCCCGAGCATCTGCTGCATAAACTGAAACTTCTAGTTGCTAACTACGAGATTGTCCGACTGCGGATGTTGACAATGGAAGATCGTTTCCGCCGGGAGGGGGCAAGGCAGGAGAGGAAAGCCGAAAATGCTGTTAGAGCGCGGGATGACGAAATCTATCGTTTACAAACATTGTTGAGAGAAACGGAAGCAGAGAAAGAAAAATTCCACAGGCTGTATGAAAACACGAAAATAGGCGCGGCTAGAAAGAAATAAGAACCAAAACTCGGGCGCCCGTCTTTTTTGGTACTTTCACTGATGTAGGGCTGGGTGAGATTTGCCAGGGCGCAACAGATAAGTTATCTGATAAACGTAAATATAAATGGCAGACACTTCTTGTGCCATTTTCACTCAAAATAAATATTATTCTGAAATCATTTACAGGAAGACAATACGTCTGAAGGCCCATAGGATTTACTGAACAGTTTTGAACTGTCATTTCTAAGATGTTTTTTCCAAACAGTATTTCATTCTGTTAGATACTATTGGAATTCTTGTCCACCTTGACAAACTTTAGGTTCACGTCATCCCTACACGGACATTTCAGAACAAATGGATTTACGGTCTGGACTTTACACAACCGTTTTACAGTGCACGATTTTCTTAAACAGGACTGAAAGATGAATTATGGCTTTCCCTGTAGTGTTCGTCAAATTGAGAATGGCTGATTTTTGTTTTAGATTTGGGTTTAGTTTCTTTAACTTCATATCCTTCGGGATATTTCAGGGGCTGTCGACTGTTATATCCTGATGTTTATTCATCTTTTATATCGTTTGGAACAATGTGGTGTCCCTTACCTTGCCCATCATAAAGTTCGATTGCGAGTGTATCATAATATTGTGTCAGTACTGCCCAAATTAAAGGCGAATATTATGTGAATTTTATCCACAAAATAGTACTGAAAAATCTAGTCCTTCTGAACTGCATCTGATACGAATCTTGGAACAAGTATATGTTGGCATAGAACCAAGAAGGGGTGATAGCGAAAGAAAAGATGAGAGAGAGAGAGAGACAGAGAGAGAGAGAGGTGTGAGCAGATGTACATGGTGTTCCAACAAACAGTCTAGCTGCTACTGAGACATGATACACCTGCAGAGAACTGCTGATAATGCGTTAGGTAGCCAGTGTTTCTCAGAACTAGCCACAGATCGTTGATTGTGAAGCGCCAGGGTGTGAAAAACTCAACATTTAACCGACATTTCTTCCTTTATCTCTGACACCAGTGTTATGTGCTTCTAATTCTCGGCATGCTCTAAACCTAGCGGGAGAAGATGTGTCAAAATGAATTGAAAGTACCTGCTTGAGACCTATTATTGCTGTAGATAGACCGTTTCCGAATAAAAGCATTCAATTTGTCTCTAACTTTAGAGTTTATGGTGACTATTTTTTGCACAAGTGAAAACAAATTATGAAGAATACAAGGATGAAAAAAATAAAAAGAAAGAAAAGAAAGAAAGACATATAACGCAACATTAGGCTTGCAATGATATTTACTAAAACTGAGAAATGAAATTTTGAATAGGCAACTTGTTCAAGATGATTGCTAAAAGCGAAATTCTAATCTAAGAAATTTTTGATAATTTCGTTCGTTTCTCATGCCTGTTTTTACTTTTCGGCAGATGTTATGTGGTAAAACAATGCGCCCCGTAACCTGGGATAATATCTTCTAACAGACTTTCCAAAATCTACTTCTATGATACAATTTTGTGAAGTTGTGTGAATTTTATACCAGGGGTGTTATTCTATATAATATACATTGTATTACATTATTCATTGCTCATTTTCAGTGAATTTGATTTTTTGTAATGGGCTACTTATATTGCATAGAACCAAATCCACCTCATATTATTTTGCGTAAAGCAATTATTTCTACAGTTTCCTCCTGTAATATGGGATGACGTTTGTGTCAGACTTTACAAGGCTTCATTCAGAAATGTATAAGGCGCATTTGTACATGATGAATCACATGCATTGGTATAGGCCTACGCACACTGGGAAAACAACACATTTCGAACCTCAACAACATCAGCAAAAACCAACAATAAAACAAAAAGATAGAACAACTCCAAAAATGATGTGTTGAAAAGCAGAATACTTTATTTAATCTATTTTCCACGAATACTTTTTGACAATTTAACTATGCTTTAAAAATAAACTGTGGTCACTCAGTTTATTCTGTAATTAAAATTTTTGTTTCATGAATCGGTAAACATTTTTATGTTGTTCACTTCTAGGGATTTATTTAATATCACACTTGGACATGTAGTATTAATTTTTATATCAGAGTATTCTTTGTGTTAAGGCATGCTTCACACGTGTTAGTGGTATTTCATTTAGCTGACAAGACAGTTTTATATTTTAGAGTATTATAATTATGTTTGGTCTTTTTTACTTTTTTTGAGTCATAAAATCTTAAATATATGACTTGCAAGCCAGGAAGTAGAGAATAGAATACGTGAGGAATATTGGCAGTCTTTGTTGTGCTTTGTATGCATGCAAAGTGTCTGTGAACGTGGACAGTTGGTTCTCAAGATATTTTGTCCCTTCAATGTACGAGTCTCGTGTGTGTCTTAGATGTCTGTGTCAAAAACACTCCACCACAAAACTAGGTTAAGCAAGAAAAAATAACATTAGGACATGTTAAAACTCCAACTGCAAAAAATAGAAATGTCATTAAAAGAAAAAAAATTGTCCGTACTGTGGTTCAAATTTGCAATTTCTTTTGTACACAAGTCCACATTTTTCAAAAATCAAACCCTGAATGTTTCTTCTCTCTTGGACGTAAAACAGGATTGTACCTGCCTTTTACAGCTTTATAGACAGATCTACGCCAAACAGCCCGCCAAACAAGTTCGTTTTGTTGGGATGTAAAGTCTCTTGAGGCTAGTGTTCTCTTTCTTGCGTTTATTTCCTCTGGATCACATGCCATAACGAAATGACATTTTCCTATTTAAATGATGAACACGATTTGACTTCATAAGAAATTAAAACTGAAAAAAAGAAAATGACAGTTTGGTCCTCAAGTTGCATTCGGTTGGTAACAGAAAAATGGCTTCATGATTTATAATTCTTAGTGATTTTCACAAAGTGAGAAATTTGATATCCCATTAACTGAGCTTTAGCAATACACAGCGATGATAATAAACATATCAAAAATTAGCACAAAGATCAAGTCAGCTTAGACTCCAAGAGCTAGATAAAGAACAGCAAACAGGATGTTGAATAACGGACAGGTAGATATGAAACCCTAAATATAGCATTATCTGAAACCTGAAATTAAATTTTCTTTTCTGCCTTTTCCGTACCAAGTGGCCGGCTTTCAAGTGAAGAATAATTATTTAATAAGCATGTTGTGTTCATTCGCACATGCAGAGAATACTGTATGAACAGGACATCGTATTGATATGATTGGGAAATGAGTTTGGAAAAATGAGGACAATATTGTTAAAGACTGATTACCCCGACAGCAACATTGCCATGACGATCGAAGGAATAAAACTTTGGGACCAGTTATAGTTATTGTAATAATTATGCTGACCATTTTTGGTACCACCAAACAGCCTTGCGAATGTAGTCGAGACTTGTAAACGAGAAATCTACTTATATTATCTAGTAACAACATTTTCCGTGTCCCTATGTCGGCATATTTGAGGTATTCTGGATCATTCAACTTGCAATACAGTCGACTCCACATATCGTGAAGTCGGTTAATGTGATCTTCCTTTAGATCAGTGTTTTGTCTTGATTCCCTCTCCAATGCCCCATTTCTAGGATTAAAAATATTATCAACGCCATTCAGTTCTATTGTCCCAATTTTGCCTTCACTTCATGAAACCGTTCTCACTTTCCTGGCGAATGTACGAATGTCCACGGCAAAAAAATGATGAGAATGATCTACAGAAGACACGAATTGATGCACAAACGTTACAGTAGCTGATTATTAGAAGGCTGAAAATGATTGGCATAGTGATAAACAGGGCTGGCCTTAGGGGCTGTGGGACTTATGATTGAGTGGTTTAGAATTAGAAGGGGTCTAAGTGCCAAGTACGAACTTTCAAAGCTATTTAGCCTAAAACAGGAGAATCCTCGTGACGTAAACTTGCTAAATATAGCAACTAGAAACACGCAAGGCAATTGGGAGAATTGATGTTAGTGTTACAAACGTTTATCAAATTGGTTTGGTTTATACTGAGTCAAATGGCTCTTAGATCCCTTCTACAAATAACCCCTTCAATTATAATCGTTACTCATCTCCGTCAGACCTGCAACGTGGTGCTAGGTGCATGTTGCAATTTGTTGTTGATTGTACTTGTCAAGACTATAGATGGCCTTAGCGCGGAACCCTTTTTGGAACAGGTCCAGCTGGCTCAAAGCCGGCCCTGATGACCCTGATACACATGGAATTATCTCCACTTGAAAGGTGAGCTGGAAAAGGCAACTCTTACACGATCTCGCCAAGCCTTCAGCTTTAGTTAAGGTTTCACAAAGTTTTGTCTCGTTTTATGACGTAAAACTGAGGAGATGAAGACGAGAGTGCTCAGATGGTTTGATACACTGGTTGATAGTCTTTATATCTTGCAAAACATTTCTTATAAGATGATGATAATGGAGAATGAAACTGACACTGAAAATGATAACAATATGAAAATTATCTGGGAAGAAATATGAAAAAAAAAAAAATGAAATTCAATGGAGAATGTCTGAAGATGTTTCAAAAACACAAGAAAATGTACATCAGTATAGTGCCACTCCCACACTTCTAATAAAAAAAAAAAAGATGCCAGTACGAACATACTCAACCGCAGAGAGAAATAACACTCATACACAACTGCATTTTTTAAAAATTCAAGCAAATTATAATGAACTTCAGTTATTCACTGGCGCTTTGATGAATTTCAGTATTTTGCTCACGAATGTCAGAAACATACATCAAAGTATGCAATATTACCATATCAGGTCTCTGGTATTACACAAAAGGTCAAAAACGAAACATCAAAGTTACACGGAGCCAAAAAGCAGTTTACACACATGATCAAGTCTCACACCCAAATTAGTTAGTTCTGTCCAGTTTTGCAAAAGAATCAACATGAGAAAATATGAAACTCTCTCTCTCTTTCTCTGTCTGTCTCTCTGTCTGTCTGTCTGTCTGTCTGTCTGTCTGTCTGTCTGTCTGTCTGTCTGTCTGTCTCTCTCTCTCTCTCTCCCCTCCCTTTTCTCATTTTTTAATACTATTTTTTCACTTCCACCTGCTAGATGGCATTGAAATTTAATTACTTATTATAGCATACATTCTATCTCTGTTTGCATCTTTTACTTCTCTTTTCATATATAACAGTTTCGTCCACTTTTTCCCCATACAGATTTGGTTTGAATGAAACCTATAAATGCTATACATGAATGAAATAATATTTAAAACGAGATTACCAGTACTAGCAGATTATTATAGCCTACACACTGACACTTATACATTGAGTTGCTCGCGTCCACAGATATGCCACATGAACATTAATTTAAGCATTAAAATAGAATTACACGTGAGCAGCCTGGAGGATAACATGCTCAGCCAGACAGACCATGCCAAAGAGGCAACTGACATACGTATATGCCTGTGTTTAAGACCGATCAGAAGTGTATATTTTGGCAACCTAGGTCCATTTGCATCTAATTGGCATGTTCTTCTGAGTGCAATCACCTGATAACAAAGGTCTAAGGCTGAACTCAACGCTTACCATGTGGTCCATCCACTATCGTATAACTTTTTTTCGGTTTGTGTTCTTCAGTAGTAAAATCATTTCAAAATTGACACTTGATATTCTAACGACTATCACGAGCTCACATTTACACATGTCCCTTCACACGTGAACATGATTCTAGCAAAGGGAGGTCTATAAACCAGATTTAAGTTTTTAGATGCCATTTCAGTTTATGAATAAAAACTTCAGAAAGACATAATGAAAACGTGCCCAGGAACCATCTGATCCATGTAACCAGATGAAATAATTAAATAGGCCCCATTATTGAATCTTATAATACATAATCAACGAAATATTCAGATGGTAATGTTGAAACATTGAAAGTTGGTACACAATCTGAATTAGAAATGGTCTTTCTACGTAATTTACCATAAAGAACAAAACGGCCTGACTGCTAGCTAAAAACCAGGAAGTATTCAGCTGAGCCAGAGCCATCTTGATGCATGGACACACTGGGTAGATGCCCATGGACCCCAAGGGTTTAGAAGGCCCCATACATGCAAATTTCTGAGTAGTTGCCTAGGGGGGCGGACCGCAGCCTAGTGCTTTGCCGAAGGGCCCATAATGATGCTAAGGCGAGCACCGAGTTGAGAATGATCACACAATATCATGTTTTGGTGTGTTTTTTTTTATTGTGAAAATATAGGCTTATAGCAATTGATAAGATTTTGACTAAAAGTCGTGAGTTATGGCACACAGAAGCACCTGTTTTAAAGCATTTATTAAATGGTTATTTAGTTACTTGGCCAGATAACATTTAAAAAAATTCAGATTCAAAGAACTGCTAATTGCAATCACTATAGCATACGTTATGAACACAATATTGCGCCATACAAAATATGGCATGAAAGACAGAGAAAATAAAAATATTAACATACCTGACAGCTCAATACAACGGCTTAATGACAGTGAAAACAAGACATGGTCACTGACAAAGAAGGATCATTTACTAAACACCACAAAGAAATATACAAGGAACCAATACACTCCTGTAACTTACTATTTATGACTCTTCGGTGAACACAAATTAAAGAATATTATTTGGTATTAAATAGAGTATTTCAGGATGCGATAGAACTTCATAACGAGCTGTACAGTAAGAAAATTAGAATTTAATAGAAGAAGTGTACAGAGTACTTAAATCAACTTTAGTAATCAAGTATTACAACAATGGGTTAAGTAAAGATTCTGAAATTTATAAAGAGAGAAAGAAGCCAGAAGACAGAAATGCGCAAGAAATATACAAATGAGGAAAGAAAGGGGATGGAATACAGAAATACGCCAGAAATATATGAGAAGCTAATACCTGATCCAACTATTTATGACAACACTAAGACATCCAATATTTCAAGCTACAGTTCAGAACCTCAAATAATCAGGGAGGTGCAGAGTCGTTCAATATTCAAACTTAATTTTCCATGCAGAAATGTTGAAATAAACAAAGATTAATACTACATTAATATAGAATAGACCAGACAGTTTGGAAACAATATTGACAGTAACATGAGTATTCCATGATATTCTTAGAATGAATGACAGTACATTGAGATGAGTATGATTTCAGATCACCTCAAAAATGGCAGAAGTGAGCACTGCATTTAAGATGTTTTAATCATATGTTTGAAGGTGATTTAGTGGCAAAACTAATGAACGAATGTAATTATTGTTGTCAGACATAAAAGGCTCTGGCAAGCAATGTACGAACATTAAAATGTTGGATTTAATCTTTGGTTTTACCGAAGAATACCTTTATTTGAATGGTCCACAATATTTGCTGCGCTGTGTAAAAACTGGTCATTTATATCTCTGGAGTAGTAGTATCCATTGGTCTCTTGATAAACTAGCACAACATTTTTCACCATTGTTTTTATTCTCTTTTGCATTTGCACTAAAATGGAAGTTGTACTGAAGTTGGTAAAATTTTATGATTTGACAACATGGCTCTCCTGCAGCTAATAAAACATGCCAAGAGAATGCGACTCTACACATTGGATAGACAAAAATTAAGCATCGGTTAACAGTAGTACAACATATAGCTACAATATATCAACTTTACCACACTGCCAAGATTGATAAGTTAATCAATAAACTGATAAAACTGATGGCAGTTGTGGTGATAACTCTAAGGATGTTGATGAAGTAAGAACTGGTTTCCTTGGTCACAGTCAGTGACTTTTGATCTCTGCAAAAAGCCTGTCTCATCTACGAACTGAATGGATTTTCATGTGTACAGGAACAGAAACAGCAACGGTAACGTCAAAACCCCTTCAAGTGGTGAAATAGAAAACGTTTTCATGTGGACGGACACGCCATTTCTGTACACATGGAAATACTATTGTTTTTTTTTTGTTTACTACTTGGTGGTTTTTTTGGCGTTTCCACTGCCGTTTCTGTACACATGCAAATCCAGCTTCAGTCACAACAAACTAAAACTGAGATATTCAGAAATAGAGTGTTTTTCGTGCACGGTTTGATTCCGAAAACTTCAGCTCTTGCAAGGTGCTTTGCTCTGTCAATATCGGTTCTCGACTAATATTCTCTGCACAGAAGATGTTATATAGGCTGTTCCTCATGCACAATTTTTATTTTCATTTGGAGTCCAGGCGTACTTAGGCATGGCATAGAACTAACCCCTTCAGTTTGTCCCCATAACCAAAATCTGGAACTCACAAAATGTTAACTCTTATGATGCTTTGGTACTTACGACGTTCTCTTTTTGCCATATTTTGACTTTGCTTCAAGCCGTGCTGCAATCCCACAAACCTTCTGTGGTTTTTATTATTATTTGATGGACAATACCTCCTGAGTAACTATTATTAATATTCTTAAATTCAAACACTCCACTCTCATCGGTATAATATCTGGTGCACATAAATGCACACACTTGATTTTATAAACGTAAATTCACCTGCATGCATTGAACACCGGTATAGATACACTAACTGCATGTTATTGCATAAGGCAGTCCTGTTTCACCGTGCCACCCTTCGCATCCCCCCCCCCCCCCATTTGCCAGTGTCTATGGATAATTCTCTTTCATTAGCTGCTTACTGAACGTTCTGACCTAATTTCCTTAGTATGATAAATAGGCATGGACATATAATTGATATGACATAAGAAACAATGCAGAACAAAGTTTCATACAGAGTGGAGAAAGAATGTAATTTAGTGAGCAAATGTGTCTTCCTGTAATCGATCTTAATCTGAAACTTCCACTATTACAAAAATTCTAAACAATGTTTATCTCTTCTCCACTCTCATTTTGAATAGTTCTCTTCTCAATGATAATCACATTAATAAAAGAACACTTCAATGTTGATTCTAAAGGCTGAAGAGAAATGATATTTAATTATATTCAATATGTAAAAGAAACAGTGCCAAAAAGAAACATCAGATTACTAGTCATACATGGATTTTTTGGGGGCCAATTTTTATATTGTCAGAGATAGAAAAACTTGAGTTTGATAGGGAACTTTTATAACCAACTCTATAAATTACCCCCCCCCCCCTAAAAAACTGGTCTAAATTATTTGATAGTGGAGTTTTTCAGACAACAGCCTCTGCCTCTTAAGCCAAAGAGTGAGTGTTGGTGGCATTGAGTTTCTGCTGGCTGTTGGTAGGGCTGTGGCCGTGGTTGTGGTTGTGGTTGTGGTGGGTCTCATGACTGTGGTTCATCTCGTGACTGTTGCGGGTGTTGTTGCTACGTTTGGTGAAGGTGGAGTGGGTGGTTGTGCTTGGGGTACGCTTGACCATAGTGCGAGCCACACGCCGATATTCTTTCTGGGCCTGGTAGAGAAATAGAATATACAAATGTAATAATAATAATAATAATGGGTGGCATTTATATAGCGCATATCCAGTTAAAATGCTCTATGCGCTTGACAGAAGCAACATGTCAACCACAGAGCAGAATTGGAGCGCCTGCGAAGCGCTCAACACACTACACTGCTTCTTTCTCTCTCCCTGTCTCGCTCACTCTCTCTCTCTACCTCTCTCTATCTCAGAGCAAATTGTAACGCAGTCTGTTAGGTGCAGTTCACAACTCACAACTCAAATAATATTTAATATTTGATAATAATAAAATATATTTAATAATGAATAATAAATTTTGTTGTTAGTTGGGGGGAGGGGGGTGATATGGATAAATTTTAATCTATTAATTTCAATTTTGCCCGGACAGCGGTCTGTTCGGCCTGCTCTTTTCGATTTCCAACTGCCAAGGTATCTTTAACGTGCGCAACATGCACACGGGCCCTCCAAATTTTTCGTCCTTATCCGAGAAGACACTAGGTACTCGATCCTACCCCCCAATAGGATCAGGGACTTGAAAATATGAGAAAAATCCCCATTTCCAACATGCCAGCACTGCCCGGGTGTAAATGTAAATATCAGTACGGTGGCGGGCCTACATTTTTTGGGCCCTGAAGCTTCAATTATTATGGGGCCCCTTGGCAACTAGCAACAAAAGGGCAACATAAAAAATTGACGCTTTAAAAAAGTTTCTTCAAGGCCCCTCTGGGATTAGGGGCCCAGATTGATTTCATGGTAGATCCGCTTTTGCAGTAGTAGATTGTTGAAGCGACTCCATGCATCTTCAGTCTTAAAAACAAAACTTAAGGTTTATACTCCCAAGCGGCTTGAATGAGCCTTGAGTCTTGAAAATCTAAGACCTCTTCTCAACGTAACTTCAGATATGGACATATCATTGTAGTGAGATTGAATTTTCATTTTGCTTTATCTTTTCTTCTGAATTTCCAGTGGAGTATTGACACTTCGTGTATTGTCAATATGATTGCCGGAATTTGTCGAACTTTATGAAAGAAAGGATGAAATAAAAATATGTCACCATTAATAGGTATGTGTTAACTTTAAATGACTGCATTTTCTATATATAATAATAATGATAATAATAATAATAATAAATACATGCAAAAATAAATAAATAAATACGTGGCGTAAACCAGTCAGCTGTACGTAACATTAAATTCCTATTTTATACATTCCAATTAAAGTTTCGGCCTTCTTGTATGTCAGCGCTGTGACAGAAGCTAGAGGATAAAACGATACATGTCGATAAAGCTTCAGCAAATCTGATGACTTCACTGTCACTACTTCTAATAGTTGCAAAGTGTGTAGAATAAATATGACAAGAATAAATGGAAAGAAAGAATGATTTTTACACCCCCGCCTTGAATTTTAGTACTGATATCAACCAAAAACTCATTTGACTGGTTTCTTTTTCAGTACTGGCAGTGCTCCCAGACTGCTTATCGTTATGATGAAAGAAGAATAACGGAACATAAATGTCACTGGTGCTGAAAATACGCTGGCCATCCAGGTTGTGAAATAATCTTTCAGTCTGTTATCGGCATGTTTATGAAGATGAAAGACTTCAAAGTACGATGAAAAAAATGAAACGCCCATGACTATAAATCAGAGAAGCTGTACCTACCTTCTTGTTTAGCAGGCAGTGGAAGACGAAGATAAACAATCCTTGAAGACTATTGAGAACAGCAAAGACATAAGCCAAAGGTAAACTGTTGTCATTGATAAGGAAGTAGCCCAGTGTCCAAGTGAGGCCAAGCAAAACTTCAAGGGCTAAAGCGCCCTGGATCCAAGCTCTGCAAAAATTTCAAAAACATCAGTGTAGAGAAAAGAGAAATGTAAATTGATTTTTAAAATTTCAAAATACAAAATATACCACAGTTTATGAATGAGAAATCAGTTTGTTTTGCAGTGAAACAGCAAATATGTTTAACAATTCCTCTCCCATCTTCGTTGCTATCTTTCAACATTTCGTTTTTGTGCTTCAAATGGGGGAAAAAAAGAGGAACAGCCAAAATGAGAGGCGTACGTAGTATACTGTAGTTTACTGTGAATGTGGGTGGGCAGCAAAATGGTAAGAGAGTAATCTCGTGAAAATATTTTTTTAAATAGGACGTTCCAGAAATTGTGTGTTTCTTTTAGGTTTGTAGCCTCTTCTTTACCTTAAAGCCGAATCCATAGACAAGATACTTTCATTTATAAACAGTGTATTGACGTATCACATATTTGCCGTCTTCGTCTTGCTTTTTAATGTTGATTTTTAACCAGACTAAATATCCCTCAACTCAGGCATTCCACCCTGATGGCCTATTCCACGCAAAAGTATGTAACAATCTTTTTAGTAAAGTGTCACCACTTTGCATTATCAAACCAGACATACGAGATAGATACACATTACATGAAAATAACGTCGGATTAGAAAAAAAACAAAAACAAATTACGAATTGGATTTCATACATTTGAATTTATATGAGGAATCTGTACCATCAAGTTCACGAGAAATAATACTTTTTTCACAGAAGAGGAGCATGGCTGTTGCAAATCCTTCGGGCGCTTTAGTTCGTTTCGTCCCCTCACCTTATTCCATGGTTCCCCTGTAACAACCCTGTGCACCCACACTTTCCCCTCCCCCCCCCCTTTCCAAATTGACGTTCAAGATTCTTCCTTCGCAAGAGCCCAGGCAAAAGATAAATACAAATGCCCGTGACAAACAGAAACGCACACACGCCCCTCACATCTGATCATCATGACCAGGCGAGGAGTGAGCCGGATTACCTGATACCGCTTGCAGGTGTCTTCTCTTTGCTGCTGAACACGTAGTCAGCATGTCTGCAAACTGTACTCATTGCGTAAGCCAGGAACAAGGCGTTTACCTGTAATGCCAGATAATCAAACAATGAAACAGTGTGCTGAAAGACCGCAGAAAAGTGCAACAGGGCAGCCATTTACAGCAATGAATACATGGAAACGAGTAAATCCGTTTAATAAAAACAGATGTGATCGAAATTCTCAAACAGGTAATTATGTCGCAAAGGACGAAAGAGGAAAACGGAACTTTAATCAGAATTATTTCCGTCGAAACTGAGGTTCTGGAAGATTATAAGCCCTCAGTATATTGTTTATAGGTGTGTACAATATGTTTTTCGTGAATAAATGCCCGAATGAGTTAAATTAATCACCATATACGACCAAATCGATTTAATTATCAATTTGGCCCGTTGGGTCACAAATACTTTTCATTCATGCTCATCGAATAATGGGAGAAAATCTTGGCATTTACAAGTTTTAATTAAACAGGAATAACAGAGAAACTAGTGTACTGTCAGAATAGAAAAACAAGCCCACGAACAAGAATGACGACACCTTTCCATGGTCCGTATTTTGTTTTTTATCGTTTTACTTACAATTTCAGTCCGCAAAACACGTTTGAACGCACCAAAACTACAGATCATGGAAAAGACTTTTAAGTTTATATTGTAGAACAGAAAACATGGTTGCGTGAACTCACCAGGAGGATGATGGCAACGGGTCCAGCAAATGCCCAAATGAAGTATCGGTCGGTGGTCAGCCAGCAGCTGAAAACGTTGAATTATTCATATTAGATCATCATCATTCTCTGGTCATTGTCATCAACTACAGCCAGTGGCGGACCTACATTTCTGGGACCTTGAACCTTGAACTGTTATGGGGGACCTTTGTAACCAGCAACAATAGGGCAACATCCAAAATTTGCTCATCAAAAAAAAAATTCTTCAGTGCTCCTCCGAGATCAGAGACCCCGAAGCTAAGGCTTCATTAGTTTCTTAATAGATCCGCCAATGACTATAGCAAGCCGACTGTAGCATTATAATTATATTCTTTTAGTAGTATTCCTATGTTATTTCAATCTTTTTCCTTCAGCTATTTCCTCTTCATCTTTATAACTCACATTTCCACCATTCTATCTTAAGTTCTTCTCTCATGTTCACCAGTTTCCACGGTAGGCTCAGAATCATCAGTTTTATTTTTTTGTTTTCAAATGTTCTATGCCATCTCGCAAATTCTGCTGATCGGGCTGAGGCTGTCTTTTCCTTTCATGCCTATCCAGTGCCTTCATCATTCTTCTTTAGTTTTTCCCCTCTGTTCTTTCTAATCCTGCCTCATTGCCTCCTCACACGATCTCGTTTTCTTATTCTTTAATCACATTCTCCATGCACCCTTAAGCCTTTACCAGCCCTGTCTCTTTACTTTAATGTCTCATTTCACCTCTCGCATTACCCGTCTTCTTGCGTCTGAATGGTTTACCTGCATGCAAACACATCATTTATTTTTCGTGAACCATAGGCTCCTTGTTTTTGTAAATGTCTCTACAATTTATTTAGAAGAGCGCCGGCTGTCTCGCGCGTACAATGACTCACTATTCTTCAGTTCCGTATCCTTTGTAGAAAAACAAACAAGAGGCTCCAACTACAACCAGCGGTGCTCCTGTGAGAGAGGGAAAAAGTAACAGGATGTGAGTGAGATTTACGACCAAAGCTAAATGTAGGTAATACGGAGAAAATCAAAATAAATAATACACACTTGATTTCCTTTTTTTTTTTCTGGTCTTATCTGATCGTATCAACCATCGCATTAAGGGAAGAAGAATGCAGTCGGTAAAGCTGGGATATGAAACTCAAATATAAAGAAAACAACATGGACTAGCAGTCGTTAAGAACGTGCATAGATGAAGAAAATAAAAACAACTTGTGATAAATTGTAGAACTTTACGAATTTGAACTTCTCGAGTTTGCATAATTGTAATGCTGATGTTGTGGTCGGCTGCGTAATGTACCGATGCTTTAGAAATGCCAGATCTCAGTATGGAGTACTGAATTTACAATTGTTGAATGATTCGTCACACTATTGAAATTAAACAACATTGATTTATTTAGCCACGATTTGTCAGTATTCGAAAAACGAAACATGATTGATTATTGATTACATAAATGAATGAGGGAAAAAAATTAAATGGTTGAATGAAGGTATAAATAACTCGAATAAAATTCAATAGGATAAGTTCAGACTGAAAAGGACAACATTATTATAAAACTCATGTTCACTTAGATCTAAAATACTCTTCTAAATTCGAAATCAGCTATGAAGTAGTTAGCTCACCGTAGCCAATCAGGTAGTAATAAGGCAGCCTTGACCTTGAAGAATCAAAGACCTGTACCAGCATGAAAATAATGTGGATACCCTCGAGGAACATCCAGGTAAAGGCAGCTAGGAAGAAGTAGTGCAGGAATCCAGCAATGACAGAACACAGTATCTGCAGTGACACAGTAATACTACTTAATGTGGTTTACGCAGACAGATAACTGTTAGGGTCATTAGAAAGCTAATAGTTCAGTAACACATTGATGAATACATCAATTCATGAGAAGGTTAATACTTTGGAGATACATCATCAAATACATCCAGACATAAGATAATTAATACTTCGGGAATACATTGTCAATACATTAAGTCATTAGAAAGTTAATAGTTCGGTAATACATTGTCTATTACATCACTAATACATGTACCACTTACAGGCTGATGAGCTTGGTCAATGCCAAATACGAACAAAATCTCCGCCACCAAAAGGGTGAATGCCAGGTTCTTGTGGATGGAGTTTCTCTCTCCTTGAAGAGACCTAGCAAATGATAAAAACACATATACAAACTTAATTCATATTGCACTCAAACCAAGGAAAATACACACACAAAAAACAACAACAACAACAACAACAAATCTACAACGCATAAAAAGCGTATGACGCACGAAAAAGTAATAAATAGGTAGCACATTTTCTTGATGTGAAAACGCCCTTTTCATGTAATTTAAAAATGTTTCCATTGTGCTACATTTTAGATATATTGCCTGGCGAGTAACAGAAACCGTATTACAAGTTGAGTTGCTAAAATCAGGTCTTCACGGATACATCCTTACAGATTTTATTGTTATTTAGTTTTAAATTTGCTGTACTAGTGTTGTTAACTTTACATGTGAGTGAAATAGAACAGCTTTATTCAATACACATAAATTGTCCCATGCTGGATATTCAGTAAAATTAATGTCAGTGGAAACACGACTAATATCGACACTGATCAGTGTGCATACAACAATTGAAATTACATTTATGTACACTTCTGACATACAACCTCGTCCTTCTACGTACTTTCTCTTTCCGGGCCCATTCACATTTCTTTTCGTATGCCATTTCAACACTTTGATACCCATAGGAAAAACAATAGCAACAACTACAATATCTAGGGAAATGAAATTTCGTTAAAGTTTTTTTTTTTTTTTTCTTTGACTCTTTGGTTTCCGTGGGAATCCGGTACAAAAAGCAAACCTTCTCTTTTCGATTTTCTTTCTTTCCTGTGCTTCTTTCAGTGCATGATTTTATGTGCAATCCCTTAGGAAAGCGGCCAATATGACGCAACAAGACTGGAGTCTCCCTTCTTTTTGGTATCACAGAGTGACGACTGATAAGACTGAAATCCTATAAAGTTGGGTGATTATTTGAATCATTTGAATGTACGTGTTAGATCTGAAAACTCCTTTGTGAAAAGGAGAAAGGGAGAGGGGTTGTTTACAGCCAGCTCTTCTTCCAACTGACAGGAACAGGTAGGGCCAATCACATTATATTTGGTATTTTAAAATCGCAGGTCTGTGTCATAGCGCAGAGGAAACAAGGATTTCAATTTTGTACATATCAAAGCCATGTAAACATTACGTCATTGTCGAGTCAGATGGCGCCTTTTCATTAACAAATAACCATGAATTAACGACAAGGGCAGTATTTTTTAGGCTTCTGCGTCTAAGGGGCCATTGTGTTTTCAAAAAAATTCGCCGGTCTCTTAAAGAATAAGAGAAGCATTGTTGGATCATGATTCTGCCTTCTGACGCAAGGAATGAAAGCAAATTATTAAGACACACTGTAGACTGTTTCATCCCAATGAACAATCGAATAGATTAATGGAAGGTATGGGTAAAAATTTATCAGGTAAAATGAGACACGAACAATAACAAGGATTTAAATATAAACGGCCGTGTGGACGGAATGGCCTGTTTGCAGACTGTCGCGTTCCAGTAAATGTTATGTGTATAATGATGGGACTCTCATTTCCCATATGTCCCACATTAGCAAACTTTCTCTCCAATGAAAAAGCCAAAATAATAAAAAAAAAAAAATTCTAAAGATAGTATCTAAACGTTTCATTCATCAAAAATTCCTGTATTAAGTCGCAATGTGTGTGTATGCGCGCGCGCGCGTGTGTGTGTGCAGATAAGTGCATGTCTACGCCCATGCCATCCTCATATGTGTACGTCAAACAAACAACATTTTTAATGCAAGCACAAAATACAAAAAATTGGCATGCAGAGAAGACATTAGAGCTTATTTATAAGCGGCTTAAGTTCGCTTGCACAAGAATTCCGTTGTTTATGCTTAGATCACGGTTTGGAAATGGCAGAACACTGCATGAAACTATGTGGAACTGAATCTCCCAAATCTTTCCAATAAACTCTTCAAATGTCAGCGCTGATGTCAAAATGACATCAATCTAATCTATATTTTTCGGAAGAAATTTTGCAGTTTTTAGTTTTATTACTGTTATTAATGTCAACGAATTCTTCAGATCTGCCTCGGGTGTATTTGTCTTTGATTCCTTCGCATATTAAATGCAGTTTTGTTGATATTCCAGTCTGTGAAATATGACGTAGGAAAGGTGACACTTGATTAACAATCTTTTTTAATACATACTGATTATGATTCTTTAAATTAGAATAGTGAACGAGGGGCAGAAGAGGGCATGGACGCGGCAAACAGAACCAACAGTGAAGAAGAAATGTTGCTTATTAGATGAAAGAACCAGGGCCGTCTTAACATCTGTATGGGCCCCTGGGCAGAGCAATAGGCCGCGGCCCGTCCCCTGCGCAATTACTCAGAAATTTGCATGCATGGGGCCCTTAAACCCTTGGGGGCCCGGGCAACTGCCTAGGGTGCCCCTGCGTTAAGACGGCTCAGCCAACTTTCGTGTAAACATAACAAGAGGGCGATGCTGCAAGTCCAATAAAATTCCTGCAGCACACGAAGCTGTATTATTGTTTGACATTATCGGCATCGTTGATGTGGCAGAACTAAACAGATGTAAAAGGAACGCATTCACATGTCACAGAAAACCCCCGATGCCAGAGCGTCTTCACCGTTCTCTTGTTGTTGACAAGAAATTAAAAATAAACAATAACAACAAACAATATGTTGTGCAGTTGTTTTTTTGTTGTTTTTTTAAGTACGAAAAGTAGAAATGTTGTGTGCATAAAGTAAAAATCATCTGACCAAGCCAACGACCGTAGTTTGGGTGCAACATTTTCAAGAAAAGTTATTATTTTCATTGTGATTGTGGAATATGTAAACGTTTTCATTCATTACAAAGAGGTCAGGATAACCCCACAAGCCTAAATTAATCCTTTAACTGCGGTTTCCATAAACTGCGAATAGCCATATATCTCGACTGTATACTGTCCATTATCTGCTGATTATATAATTATTATTCTGCTGATTATATTACATCTGCATGGAAAAAGCCACATTTATGATATTACAAGTAACCCTAGACTGTATAAAAATCCCACGTTTACGGCTGTGGTTATGGAAGAATTAAGGCAGTTAATCTTTAACTGTGTTCTTATATAATTTTTGTGCATTTTAATGAAGAAAACTCGGCACTTTTGTCTTGAATATTATGAAATGTGTTTCTAATTAAACTTCACACTTTGTTCTGAGATTTGCAAAAAGGGAATCGACGTTCGATATTCTGATGATCAGAAATATTCCAGAAATCGATGTTTTTAGCCTGAAGTAAACAACATTTAAACATCTTTATGGCTTAACGATCGTCCTCGGTGGAGAAACTGTTGACTATAAAAGACGCCATACGTCTAAAATTGGACCTGCTCCAGACGTGGTGAAAACAATGGAAAGCGACAGGACAAGAATTTTAGTGCCGTGAACTGCTATAAATAGTACGAGTGTAAAATCTAAAATGTTCCAGAATACCTTGCAGTAGAACGATAGAATGCCGTTGTGGTGATAAACAGTTATTTTGCAAACACCTCTTATCAATTCCATCGAAATACAACGGGCACGCATTCATTTTCAACATTCTTTCTTCTATCACCTTTTTCTGCCTATTTAAATGTAGTGACTGTGTGGAAGATCATGATGTTGAAGATGATTCTCCCGCTCCATCAACCCCCCCCCACCCCCCCCCCCCCCCCGGCACCACCGCTTTTTCTTTTGTTAGAAAAAGGCTTTTCATATTGACGAACTTTAACCGTTTTGCTGATGGATGCTCTCTCTCTCTCTCTCTCTCTCTCTCTCTCTCTCTCTCTCTCTCTCTCTCTCTCTCTCTCTCTTTCCTTCTCTCTGTCTGTCTCTCCCTCTCTCTTTGCAAGGACTATCTTGCTTAACTGTAGATTCTTTCATTACAGTTTAAACATACGTTCCCCCTACACAACACCACATTATAAGTAGATGCAAGTAAAAATTACGAATAAAGGGAAATTTCTCTGGCCTTTTCGCTCCTTTTTAGAGTGACATTCCAAACACCGATCAACATTCTACCTTCTTTCCCAATTAGCAACAACTCTCCCCCCCCTCCCCCCCCCCCCCCCCGTCTGACTTCTGAAGTATCATTCTATATCTTGTTGCAAATGTCATTATACATCAAAAGTTTTAAACAGGGGAAATCTATCTTGTTACTTATTGTTCCAATGCCGAAATTCTTTGATACTGTAACAAATGAAAGATTTGATCTAGATCTTTCCACTTATTATATCAACTACATGCTGTGTTTATTTCCATTACTTTCTCATGGACCAGACGAAATATTCCTTATCCAGACAGCTTGTGGCAAAGACTTTGGCAAAACTAACAGCTGGACACCAGAAAAGTGGCGGCGCTAATAAAAAAACAACAACAAAAACTAATGAACGGAAGTAATAACATACGACAAAGAGACAGATAAGGATTGTTAGAAGTTTGTGGGGGGGGGGGGGGCAAGTAAGCAAACACACAGATGCTCACATGAAACTGCTGTCAAAGCAAATTGTAAAGAGGGCAATCGACGGACAAGCCTGCACAGCCACACCTCCCCCCCCCCCTTTCTTTTGTTATACTTTCTACTCGAATTTCAACACAAAATTGCAAAAGGCCCTGGAAATACGAGAAATAAGAATGTGCTCAGTTAAGAAACATCGTTCTTACCAAATAACTGTTGTAATGTAATTTACCTCTTCGTCGACAGCTGCTCAAATGAAACGTTCTTGAGATACTCTAAAGAAGGCAGAAAGATCATTAAATGTTTGTTTTTTGGAGGGTCATGGTACACTCTGTGGCAGTGAGACCAAGGTAAAGAGCGTGTCCGGTGTGGTTTTGCGGAAAGCCCTGAGCGTAGCTTCCGCTGAGAATTATTTTCATCAATATGTTTTGAACAGAAAAAGACATGTACAGTGTTGTAATAAAAGCAAAGGAGGTAATCCTGTACAGCCAATTAGATCGCACAAACTGTTATCACTTCTTGCATTGAACAGACAAATATAGTGTTTGATATTCATTGAATCCGCTAAACAGGAATTTTGTCGGATCGAGGCAGAAACAAC
Organism: Onchidella celtica; assembly: GCA_963931925.1. Taxonomy (NCBI): domain Eukaryota; kingdom Metazoa; phylum Mollusca; class Gastropoda; order Systellommatophora; family Onchidiidae; genus Onchidella; species Onchidella celtica. The sequence continues at coordinate 18,319,220 of OZ007571.1, forward strand.
AGGTGAATGTTTTTGTAATGCTAATGTGTAACATTCTTCAAGGCAATGTGAACAATTACGGAGGGTTTAAATGTAAAACAGAAATTTTAAGGCCAGCTGTTTTAACCGGCATATTAACACGTTGAAACGATTCTATTGCACACCAGACGGACTTGGGGGGCCATTTGTTAAAGGCATGGCTGCGCCTCGTTGCTTATCATTCGTGATAATTACGCGGGAGGAAACTCTCTTTAATCTGTTAATGTGCCAGGTAAGAATTCCAACCCTTGCCAAATTAAAGGGAAATGGGAACTGTGCCAAAAAGAGATTTAAATTCGACTCGTATTTGTGGCAATAGCATAGCGAAACTGCGTGTCCTCCTCGCACCAGGGCACGGGTTATTTGCTTGCTCATTTTCACTGATAATAATTCCAAATTGCGCAGAAATTGTGAGTAAGAAATATTGCATCTAACACAGGCCTTGAGAAATGTGTGCATTCATAACGGCTGGATATTTACCAGAACAGCCAGCACTATAGCAAATGCATGTAAAATATAAATAAGACCTCAGGGGTTTTCACAGTAAGATCATGTCGTGATATTTGTAGCCATGGCAGCAATATCTATTTAAATATAGTGTCTATGTGGAAGATAATAATGTTGAAGATGGTTCGCTCATCTAACTTAGTTTGTTGCTATTGTAAATAGACTTGAGCTTTTGCTGAAGAAATGAGCTCCAGCTGAAAGGGTTAAAACTTGTTTGCTTTTATAGACCATTATGTTCAGTTAGATTTAAAGACAAAAAAAAAAAAACCGCTACTAAATTCGAAACGAACTATTTGTCATAAAGCTTAAGGTGCCATTAAGTTTCAGCAGCCGGAGACTAAGGATAAAGAAAGTTGCGAGAACACATTCCTGACAATATGAAGTTTTTGAAAATGTTGCTAAATCAAAACACGTACGGGCTAAATAAGAATAATAATGATTTTTTTAAAAAACAACGGTTGCTAGGCAGGCACACACACACAGACACAGACAGACACACACACACACACACACACACAGACACACACACAGACACAGACAGACACACACACACACACACACGCACACACAAAAATCTGTCATCGGTTCTCCCACTTCTTATTTGTTTCATGTCCTATTGTAAGCAGACAGTTTCTTCGGGTTCTGTGTTTTGCATTTGGATTTTTCTTTTGCTTGAAGACATTTAGATTAAGATCTTGTTTTATAAGCTTATTAATTCAGACCAACAAAAACATTTAAACTTCCACATATAGAGCAAAAACATTGGACAGGATATCGAATTACGTGACATACTTTTTTTCTTACTTGTACAGGGCTGATTGATGCCCCCCCCCCCCCCAAAAGATGTTTATCTTCATCTGGCATACGAACTATTTTATATCCGGACAAGTTGGGAATGACAACAGAATCGCAGGACGGGGAAAAAAAGCATTTGTTTTTTCACATGTTACTCGTATTTTCACACGATTTTCTGAAAACGTCTAGGAGCTGTCACTGAGTACAGCAAGTTCATGTATGTTGCTGGGAGTCCTGTGCTGGTTGCTGCGAGTCCAGTGCTTGGAACACTAAATGTTCTAAAGTTGAGGAATTATATCCTATGAGAGAGGGAGAGAGAGGGGGGAGGGGGGAGACAAGCAGGCAGGCAGACAGTCAAACAGCCAAACAGACAGATAGAGATCTCCATCGACGGTACAGATAATGAAAATCTGACAGAAATGAAATCCTCGGTTAGTCGTGAGCTATACTCTAACGATTGTTAATAGCGAGGATAAATATTGTACGGAGTTCCAGTTTTAAGTTATTGCAATCTATTTTGCCCCATGTATAAAGATTCATTCATGCCCCCCCCCCCTCAGAATTCCCCGTTGCAGATGAACTTCTTCAAGGTAACGATAAAATGCCTTAAGCCGGATTTTCATGTGTGTGGAAACAGAAACGGCAAGGGAAACATCAAAAATCCGCCAAGTGGTAAGAACAACGAGTGTTTCCATGTGTACGGAAACATGGTTGTGTCTGTATATATGACAACGTTCTCTCTATTTCACCATTTGAAGGGTATTTGACGTTTCCCTTGCCGTTTCCAGTTCCGTACACATGAAAACATAACTTTAATGTCTTAGGTATACGTGCACTTAGGAAATCTCATTCCATTGGGGATAAACTATTATGAATCCCTGTTCGGTTAGCACATCCGTGGTTCCGTAAATGTTGCTTGGCTTTCTTAAATACCTAAACAGAGAGGAAGAAAAACAGAAACTGGTACAGAAAAATAGCATAAAAAGGACAACAGTTACAGAGAGAAATCTGCTGTCAGGACCAGACCGACGACGACGAGGCAGAAAGGTCAAAACCGTACAGAGGAACACATTACATGAGATGGAACCAGCAGGAGAGGAAGAGGAAGGAAAAAATCGCCCCTGTTCTGTTGTCTGTCAGGGAATATGTATTTAAAGATAAAAATGAAAACTGGCTTCAAGATTGACCATCTCTCACGCCATAACTTAACCGTGTACAAATTACCCGTTGGTTCAGGTCTCTTGATCTCAAAATTGTCATTTCCCCAGGCTATAAAGGCTGCCAGTGAGTTTACTCCACAAGAATTTCGCGCTTTGATACCACCAAGGGAGACAACTGATATACAAAGCCAGATTTGACACGTATAAAATTGTTGATTGAAAGCACAGTAGGTGTTCAGGAATAATTATGTTTCGTGATAAAAGTCTTTCATCGTGTGTTACACATTATAATATGATTCTTTCATCTCAAAGTCTTTTAGCAAGCCAGGTCTACAAAGTTCAGGGCCTTAGTGAGACAAAACTCCCATGCTGATGGGCAGAAATCTGATACATCTCAGACATGCCAAGTTATGAAAAATAGACGAAATGCGTGAGCAGTGGGGCAAAGGTTATACATGCATGGGGTGGTTTTAAGACACAATTTTTTGCTCTGCCGCAGATTATTCCCTAACTTCATTTTGCCAGATGGAGACACACATACTATGTTTTCTTGAATGTTTTTGGTTTTTTTTTTACTCCGTTTTTCTGTTTTGTTTCTAACTGTCAGACATATTCTGGATAAGAAATTTATATCGTTTAAATTTCAAAAATAGACACTGGGTTCAGCAAAGTGTCAGCGAATTATCTGCTGTTTCATGGAAGATGAAAGATAAAATCTTTCGGAAGATCTGAAGGCTTTATGATGCCGACGTTTTGGGTGAGACATTTTGTCTTGCACACTCTCCTTTCCCATCATCTGTCACTGCTCTCTCCCACCCCCGGCCCCAATTATAGCTCACTAGACATCTCAAGACAGAATGAGATGAAATTGTCAGAGACCAGAACTTCTTTTTTTTTTTTTTTTATATTCTACACATTTTTCCCAACGACAGTCAAGAAAACCTATAAATAAATATTTGTGGACACTGATGACATTACCGCATGTGAGAGATGACGAATTTGAACACGGGAATGTTTAACAAACTCAGAGGTTTCGTCACATTGACAGGAGAAAGAAGATTAGGTGGTAGTAAAAAATCCAGAAAAACTGTTTTTCCCCCTTAACCCAGGGCCCCCATTTTCATTCAGCACCCCTTTCCAGCTTCACTGTCACAAGAACAAATTACTTTAAAAGTGCATCCAATCTGCAGTGTGGCTGGTGGACTTTTCTTGTATTATTGGCAGTGCCACTTTTTTTTTCTTTGCTGTCATTTTTTTTTGTTTTGATTTTGGCACTGTCAGATTCAAATCACAATGTTTGTAAACAGTTGTCATCTTCCAGCGGCAGGGCGAGAGGGCAATGACCGACAGGGTTCAGATGCTGGGAGAAGGAAACAGCTGATGTTTCACAGCTTTGTTTATGGAATGCCAGGAATGATACCATTCCTTACCCAGTCTTCCCGAGACCATGGATCCACTACCTCTGTGTACTAGAAAAACGGTCGGCTGAGGCCATGGTTTCTCGGGCTGTAAGAAATGTTCCTTGGTTTGCGTTGAAGACAGGTACCTTCAAACTTTTTGTGATATCCAGCATGAGGTCTTTGACGCAGGAGGGTGACTACTGAGCTCTAAGTTTCTTGAAGTCATGACTTGATATTACATGGTCGACAACATCACTGACAATGATGATAACAAATCAATGAAAGAGGAATAATTCTCAAGGGAGGTGAGAGAGAGGAAGAAGATGATCAAATATGATGAAAAGAAAGAAGAAAAGGAGAAAGCAATATAACGGCTCTCACATGGATTTCGCATACTGTCATCATCATTTTATGCATTAAGCTAAATTTACAGTAAATATTACTGCTGCCAGTACCGCAAAATTTATCATGCCCTCAGCTGTTATTTCTACAGCGGCGACCGCTTTTGATGCCTTAACAGTTGGCATATAATTCATTGCTGTTGATTTTGCGACTGTCACATGTGCACCACAATCACTATTGCCAACGCAATCTGTGTCCAATCCACAAAGATGGACACTGAGTTCCTCCTCATGTAACTGACACTTTCTCGTAAAATTCTTGGCAGTTTTTAAATTCACTGATTCGGAGAATATAATAATTTTAACTTTTGCAGCAGCATATAATTATAGTCTTGCTAAGGAGAACATTGGAGTTATGAACTCCCATCCTTTTTCTCTCTTCCCAAAACTCCCCTGAAAAAAAAATCACATGTCTCTTAAATTGGGAGTTACATGGAGATTTGAATGCGCCCTCTCCAAAAATCTCCGAAAAATAATGTTTCTCTGAACTGCGGCGGACCGTGAGGAGCCCGGCGAAACTTCAACAAAATCCGTCCGACACGACAACCTGTCGTGTGTTATTTACTCTTCCGTGGCTTTCTTAGAGGCGTACATTATCATGACTTGCGACAGCTCGGTACCAGGAGATGAGAGATTTGTTGGGACGTATTCTTTAACACTTCATCCCGCCCTCAGAATGGGAAAATAATAAGCTAACCAGGAAACAACATAGATGTTGGTCCATTAACACCACCTGGGGTGTGACGTAATAGCTACTAAGTTACTGAAAACAGTTGTAGGGAACTTCCAGCCACGAAAGGTTTATATATAATAGACTTACATCTTTAGCGCTACTCTAAAAAAAATAAAAATAGCTACTACAAAAATGTCGCATGTTTACTTTGCGTTTCTGAGATTCACAAAAAAATCTGAAGATCCCCGGAGAAAGAAAGGGATTACTGGGAAACTTGATAACGTTGTCATGGAAACCGCATGCTACTGCTGCAGAACCCCAGGTTTAACAGATGCAGTTATAATTATGGTTCCCCTTCGTGAAAAAAAACAAAACAACAAAACAAAACGAGGCATGAAATCCAAATAGATTAACACAGTAATAATAGTGTTCACAACCAAGATTTCTTATGTAACTAGAAAATCGCACATCAGTAACTAGTTAAGATCATGGCAAAATGTCTAGTTTATGAGATGAAATTAGATATATCCATCAGAATTCAGGGAAACACAACGGTGAGTATTAAGTTTCAACCATCGCCAAGCACAGGAAACTATTTCCTTGAACATCTCTGTCTACGTGATGAAGGACCTCCCTCGAACTACTTTTCGTGTAATTAATTGTATTCCGTAGCTGTATGTTATTTTGGCAGAAACCGGTATTTACTACAATTTACCTGGTTAAATGAGACTTTTTTGTGTGTTTTTTTCCTTTTGTGGGACAGTTTGAAAACGTGAACTGCAAATTCTCCGTCAACTTTCTTTTCGCAACTGTCTAATGTTTTACTGCACATCCCACAAATTCATCCTACAGATTCATACTACAGATCCTCTTTACAGCCGTGCAGCTTGTGGCCTAAAAGATTTGTTGCAAAGAAGCTGTCAACGATAAGATCTTATAACTTGTGTTGATCCTTGTATACGATGCGCGAAGATTACCCATTACTGACATCCATACATCAACGCATGACATTGAGATGAAGCAACAGGCCTGTGGATCTGGCATAGGCATCATTTTACTCTCTGGAACTTGGAGCAATACCTTGGTTTCTTGACGGATGAAGTCAGTTATCTTATATCACATCCTTTACTGTAATATTTTCACAAATCGCGGAGGAAAGGGAACAGGAGCCACTGCCAATTGAAATTGAGTCATTATTTCTCACTGTTGCGCCAGGCAGTTGTCAATGCTAGGTAAATTTTAAATAATGTTGATGGTTCTACTGCTAAATCAGCCTCAGCAAGCGAGGCAAAGCCAAATATCATTAAAATCCGTGATCAAATTTCAAACCATTCTCTTCGAAGAATTTCTGAAATTTGTTCTGTCTTTTATTGATTCTGACAATATGCAAAACGGGCACAAATTCTATGATATCGGAATTGATCGACAAAAAAAAAAAAAAAGCTTAGATTTTATACTGCAAGTCACAAAAGTGAACAAACATTTTGTTTCGTAACCAAACCGCATTATCTCCAAACGATAAAACATTACCGTGCACTGACTTTTAGCTCACATTATACTTTTTATAAACTTCTAATGTTTGCTCCATATGTAGTTCGCTCGGTATACAGCTTCATGCCACGGTCTGAAATTTGAATGGAAGATCGAACTAATAAGTACCTCGAAAAAGAATAAAGGAAAAAAAGTAGTGTTGTCATAACTTTCATGATCGCCTGCATGTCAGTCACTTTCAATAACCAATCTGACATTGATGGCCACCATTTGAATATACTGTCTAACTGTCACTGCTAAGGTGGCCACTGCTGCGGGCGATTGTTGACCATTTCTGCCTAAGAGTCTCAGATCGGGCATAGCGTTTTTCGTATCGTTGGAACAACTGGTTTCAGAAAATATTTTCTTGGCTTGAATAATAGTAATACAAATCGCAATTTTCCTGCGTGGTACTGACATTTTCATTTTTATCCACTCTGACTGATAATGCATTTCGCCGCCATGCAAACCGACTTTGCCCTTCCAACAAAACAAGTGATAAAATGATGTGTAGAACACGATTTTTTTTCGTCTGAATCACGATTTTGAAATATGTTTGAGATATAAGACGTTTCAAAACTCCTCTGAATGTACAATGTATCACGTCTATTATCAAAACGCTGGGCTGAGGAATGCGTTCATAGGCGTTATCTCATGTATAGTGATCATACAGAGTTCCGCTATCATCTGTATGTCTTAGACTTTGCTCTTTTCTTCATTTCTCTCTCCCCCCCCCCCCCGCCTTTCCTTCCCTCTTTCTCTCTCTCTCTCTCATTCACTCAGACACACACACACACACATTTTTTCCTTTCTCGCCTTCTTTCCATTCCTTTCTCTCCATTAGAAAATTCTTTTTAATTTATAAATTATTTTAAAAATTGGAGTGTTCACAAATCGTTGCCACCACTGGCATATTCGATGCATGATAAGGTCAATGAATTCTCCAAAGATGCGAGCGTCATGTGTAATTCCATTCACTTTCCGTCTTTCAAAAATATTGTCAGAAATATACGTCATTTTATTCATGCCAAATGGCAGACAAAACACAGGACGAGAGAATATCTGCATTTTTGATAAAATCTGCATAAAATCTCATCTTTATATGCGCATATCAAAGATTAATTTATGAAATAAAATCATTATGTATTACAAGGATAAATTTGCCGAGGCGGGTGACGTAGCAATTGCAAAGCTGTCTGACATGACTATTCATGCTATTTGGTTTTTGTCAAAACACTGAAGTTTGTGTTTTGAAAACATGGGCACGCTATGATCATGATAGTTCAAGGTTTATGTTCGCTGGCCTGTCTGTTTCTAATCAAATAAGATAAGTAATGAAACACAAACTGTTAAAAACTATTTCCGCGAGCATCTACCTTCCACAATCGCTCTGGTGCACACAAAAGGAACTCGGCCTACGCTGTAGTTGCACAGGAACATATTGCCCCAGTGTTGAAGTCTTATGCAGAAAGCTATAAATCTTGCGACTAACAGCTATGATTTGTATGTTCACAGGGAAAAAAAAAAGCGTTCGAAGAGGATACGACCATCAATATCGGTATTTGGCCTGATGCAATAATTACTAAACAGTACAGACTCAGACAGCTCATTTCCAAAGTTGTTGTTGTTTCTTTTTATAGAGATGACATTCAAAGACCGAATACAGTCATTGTAATCTTGAAGTGGGGAAAATACCACATTCCTAACAGTCTCATGGACTTTAAACATTTTCAGGGCATATTACACGACTAAAATTATCAATGTATTACAATGTCTAAAAACTGTACATGTACATCCAACCGGTTGCTCAAGATTCTGAGACCATCGAACCATAATATCTGTGCAACCACGATTTCCATGATTTAGAACCATACAAATGTCAAAGTGAATCCAGAAATCGGTTGGGTCCGTTTCCTTGAAATTTGAAAACAAACACTGCTACTGTCATCAATCGTCATGAGAGCGCTGTAAACTATCTCCGGGGCACTGATAACGCGTCCTCTAATCGCTTTTCTTCAAACAATACCGGTACAAGGAAAGTTGTTTCGGGTTGTTTGTTAGTTTTTTCGAGGCAGTGCCAAATAATTAAGATTAGAAGTGCGTGCAAACATTGCTGTTTATCATCGTAATCAACAAACAAGACGTCAGTGAAATTGCGATGCTGCGCAGTTGGTGAAAGGCGAAGAAAGTAGACCTTGCGGAATTTCCGAAATTCTATAATTTTTCACCACCCACACACAACGTTGGGAAACAACAGAGGGTGGACAACATGATGCACTCGCCTTATGAAGAATATCGTGTCCTTGCGCGATTTTCTGATAAGTCGGGTAATCCATGTTGGTCAATGCTGATTGGTATTCGCAAGATGTCGCTAAAATTTCAGTAATAATTTGACATCTCAGACCGCACAGACAGGGAAGTTACGGAAACTATAACAATGAACAATAATTTGTTTGGTCAATGCAAAAATACTGATTCCAAAGACAGTGGGAAATGGAGCTATATAGGTTGAGAAGTTCTCGTTGCTTTCTCCAGACAGACGGCATTCTCTGTGCACAAGAACATGCACAATCCACTTACCAGGAGAGGGTATGATACCGAACATTATTATGACATAACCGTTTTTATGTTGAATATTTTACAACTTCTACCTGTGCAGCCATGAAGATTACATCCAGAATTGTTTGTATTGATAACAAATCTCACATCATACGAAACACTTCATCGTGGTATTGCAGCTATTTTTTGGACAATAGTTTCACCGGAACACTGAGTCGTCCTCCATCTCACGTACAGCTGCGGTATTATTCGTCATGCTGAGATCTACATCCCACAAAGTGACGTTTCAATATCTGTAGTGGTTTTGGAATTGTAAGCAGAAACGTGTTTCTCACATGTTTGTCTGTACATAAGAAATCTCACTCTCACCAATTTGAAACGCTCTGAAAATTGTTGATTTGCCAGTGCGTGAGATGTCGACGAATGATAACGACAATAACTATATAGCAGCTGAAATTTAAAGGCAAGCAATAAAAGTAGTACTTCCACACAGTAAAATAGGCACGAGACAGCAAACTAACAGTCACTAAATATCCAATGCGATGCGAAGGATATTACTTAATTGTAATGACAGCTTTAGAAGCTGAGACAGTTTTTTAACTGGGCTATTATTATTATTCGGTCTGGCCTTGCTGTACACAAATTTCCCGAAGTCAAAATTTGGCAAAGAGAAAAAGTTGTATGTAGCAAAGCCCCGCGTAAGAAATAATACCAAAACGATACCGTAAAACGCAAAAAAAATTTCCAAATCAGTGCATTACGTATAATCTAATCACCTTATTCCAATTCACCAGATGGATGCAATAGTCCAGTGGGTAAGAGACACCTTTAATACAGTTTGTGTGAATGTTCAGCTCTTTATGAATGGAGTCATAGACAGCGTCTTTTGGGAAAGTGGCTGTAAAGCCGTAAAATAGTATAAAAAAAAAATTTGAAAAAGGAAACAAAACTAAACTTTTTAAATCATTACGATCATTCAAAAGCGCACACACCTCCCCTGAACCCTCCGTGACCGCTTTTTGTTTGCTGAAGGGCACCCCCCCCCCCCTCAAGTGTAAGTACGATATTGAAAGGCCCCTTTTCGGAGGTATTGTATCCATGTGGTGAAATATGGTCAAAGCTTTGCTTTGATGTACTCACAGAAAACACTGGAATGTTATCCAGGCAGCCAGCAAAGCCGTACAGGAGATGACACAGCCAATGATGGTCACCAGACGAAGCAGTGACTTATGGACACCCGTCACCTGATAGAGCATAGTAACAGATATGGAGTACACTACAAACTTAGCATACTGTCCACAATCTCAGGTTTTAACATTGTGGATACAATGAAAAGTGATTTTTTTTTCAACTCGTGAAAAATAGTTTTAAGAATAACAAAAAAATATCATATTTGCACCGTGTTGGCGAGATCACCTTCAAAACCAACATTTAAAAAAAAAATTATTTCAGGTGTAAGAATGGCTTTTATTCTATATTTGACTTTTTAAATGATAATCAAGAGTTTTTTTGTTTTTTTTTGTGAGCATTACTTCCGCTGGATAGATACAAAAGGTTTTGATGCAACCTTTAAAAAACAGCGACTGTCTAAAATAGTATCACAAGAGTTGATCCAGGAGTTCTCCCCACCCCCAACATCTTTCTTTCTATTATAGAAGCTCAATACCTCCATCCCGTGGACGTCGAGCAAGATGGCAAAATTGGTCATATGATCACATTCGCACGTGGTGTGCGATTTATTGGACCGTCTAACTCGACACCCCTCTTGCGACCAGAAGCCAAGGCGGTTGCTAGGGAAAGGGAAAACAAGAAAAATGAAATAAACTTATTTAATGTGATATGGATATGTTGCTATAACACCTGTCTTGATTAATGCTATGCAATGGCGAAAAGCCAAACAGGAAGCGAGGTTAAGAAAAACAAAAAGTAAAACAAACAAACAAACAAAAAAGAAGCGGTATTTGATACTTTTTTTTTTGTTCCCACCGAAACCCGGGCATTCTGCCATTATTCAGGCCAAACAGTTCTCTTGGAGAGGAAAAGTATGGCTTTTTCCTGACTGTGCAAGATACCAGCTGTCGGCAGATAACAGCTATCATTCAGTGTTTACCAGGTGGCCCCATCTAAGAACGAATCACACCTTTCCACCATCAAACCTATTTGCAAGAAAATTTAACACTTAATAGTTCTGATATCAAGATCTGACAAGCCTTGGTACCATGATTACCTCCAGCTTTAAGCAAACTGTTTTATTACAAGAGATACTCAATGTTCCAGCATCAATGCAACTCTTATGGAGAAAAGGAAAAGGACATAACTCTCCTACGGTTTACACTGTTTCAGAAAATGACTACACAAGTACCGCTCAGTGCTTAAGACACAATCACGTCACTCATCAGACATACTGTAGTGGTACTGTCTAATATCGCAAAGTAAATGTTTGCGGCACCGAAATTCCTTGAGATCGCACAGCTGCCAAGACTAATCTAAAATTTATGTAAGACCAAGGGGTATGCCCATTAGTTCTTCACAGCAGCGGTGGCTTTTACGGGTGTATCTTCTTGTATCTTTTTATTTTCTGGTATGAGAGGTGACGTGGGGATTATCACAAATCGAGACTCATATAGACTAACGCGTTCACTCATAGTATAGGTTACTTTGAAGACGGGCACATATATATCCACAAAATCCTCGAAACAGGTACAGAGTTTGTACATTAAAACACAGAATCGTGTAAAGAGTGTTCGGAATATATAACAGTTTAATTTGCTCACACTACACATATCATAAAGTGCTGAAAAACTACTTAATCTTAAAAATAAGGAAAAAAAAGTGTGGGGATTTAAAAGCGAAGCCAAATGTGACCTTAGCAAAGATATTTAATAATCATATTAATTGCCTGGTTACTGCTCCAACAGTTTCATTTTTGATTCACAGGACTGAGATAATAATCATTATAACATTCAGGAAGTATTTCTGATAGCAATAGATTTCTTGAGCTTATAATTATATACAGTAACACATGTTTACTTTTTTTTTTTCTAGATACCTTATGTACTACATTCATGGATACCGTGAGGGTGAATGGCCATCATGATGAAGATTGTGATAAGCCTGGAAGGTACTGTCAATTTAACAAATATGTGGAAGAGACGAGCCAGCGGCTATAGATTAATACCGAGAACTTCGAAAAACTGAGTACATACAGATCACAGACTGTACGTTTCACTGACATATAATAATAATAATAATAATAGTTCGTCCATCACGTATGATGATGACCTTAACAACACCAGAGGAATAAAGAACAGAAATTGTTGAGAATTTCAACACATGGACAATAAAGAACTAAAGGACACAGAGGACAGAATGGAAAGACTGTTCTTTCATGACTTATGGCTTCTCATGTGACTGATAAGTCCTATTTTTGCCCCGAAGACCCTTCCGCATAAATGACAAGAGTGCTCCGTTGGTTCAGTACCACTGGGCCTTTTCTTGCGCCGTTCTCTTTTTTTGATAGCCTGCTGGACTCTGTCAGCTTCCCATGCTTTGCTGCCTCTGGTAAGGGCCGCCCTCCAATTTGCACGATCAAGCGAGAGCTTTTCCCACTCACTCACATCAATGGCAAAGGCCTTCAGTGATTGCTTGAGAGTGTCTTTGTAACGTCTCTTTGGGGCCCCAACATTCCTCGTTCCATTGGAGAGCTCAGAGAAGAAGATTTGCTTAGGGAGTCTGGAGTCGGGCATTCTGACAACATGTCCTGCCCAACGTAGCTGAATTTTTTTCAGGTGGCAGAAGATGCTCAATTCCTTGGCACGATTGAGGACCTCAGTGTCTGGAATTTTATCATGCCATTTGATCCTTAGGATCTTTCTAAGGCAGGCCAGATGAAAGTGATTTAGCTTTCTGGCATGCGATTGGTACACTGTCCAGGTTTCAGCCCCATAGAGTAGGGTGGGAAGGACCACAGTATTGTACACTTTCAGCTTAGTGTCTGTGCGAATGCCGGCAACATCCCATACTCTCTTTCGAAGCCTGCCAAATGCAGAGCTGGCTTTGCTGATTCTTGAGAGAATTTCAGTATCAACACGAGCCGCGGAAGACAGTGTACTACCAAGATAGGTGAAGTTCTCCGACACCTTCAGAAGACTGTCATGGACTTTGATATTTGGGGTCACAGGATACTTGTCGTCTGGAGAAGGCTGATGGAGCACTTCCGTCTTCTTTGTGCTTATTGTGAGGCCAAAGTTGTCACAGGCACTAGAGAACTTATCAACACAGTTTTGCATGCTATCCTCATCGTGTGCCAGAAGTGCTCAATCATCAGCAAATAGTAGGTCACAGACTTGAGTACTTTTGGTTTTGGTTTTTGCCTGAAGTCTCCTGAGGTTGAATAGACTGCCATCAGTTCGGTACTTGATGCTTACCCCTTGAGGAGGAGAGCTAAAGGCTTCTTGTAGCATTGCAGAGAACATGATGCTGAACAGAGTTGGGGCTAAGACACAACCCTGTTTTACCCCATTTGTGACAGCAAAGGGCTCTGAAACACTGCCGTTGCTTTTGACTGCAGCTTGCATGCCATCATGAAACTGGCGCACTATTGTGATGAATTCGGGTGGACACCCAAACTTCGCCAAGATTTTCCAGAGGCCTTCACGACACACTGTGTCAAATTCTTTTGTGAGGTCAACAAATGTGATATACAGCGCTTTATTTTGTTCCATGCATTTTTCCTGAATCTGTCTGGCAGCAAAAATCATATCCGCCGTTCCCCTCTCTTTACGAAAGCCACATTGGCTCTCGGGAAGCAAGTCATTTGACGAGAGGTGATCAAGAAGGCGATTCAGAAGCATTCTTGCCAATATTTTGCCAGCAATTGAAAGTAGAGAGATTCCCCGATGGTTGTCACAGACTTGGCTGTCCCCTTTGTTTTTGTACAGATGGATGATTGAAGCATCTTTGAAGTCCTGTGGCAGCTTCCCTGCTTTCAACATATGATTGAACAACTCGGTCAACCTTTCAATAAGCTTTTCTCCACCGAAGGCATACACCTCAGCAGGAATTGAATCCACGCCTGGTGATTTGTTAAGGGACATCTGATTTGTGGCAGTTCGGGTCTCATTTGCTGTGAATGGCTTGGCAAGAGCTGCATTAATAGGAGTCTGAGGGAGGCGGTCAGTGGACTCAGTATTTATATTTGATGGCCGATTTAGCACACCTCCGAAATGTTCTGCCCAACGCTGAATTATGGCATTCAATTCAACAATGCGTGTTGAACCATCTGACGCAAGAAGTGGCGTAGTGCCAGAGCGGGATGGTCCAAACACAGCTCGGAGGCTCTCAAAGAACTTTCTAGTGTTGTTTGTGTCGGCATATTTCTGAGTTTCTCTTACTCGCTCTTCAAGCCAGTCATTTTTCATTTTCCTCAGCTTCTTCTGGAGTACACCCTTACATGCACGCAGTGCATCAGCTTTTGCTGTGGAAGAGGGGTCACTGCAGTGAGCTTGGATGAGACTATTTTTTTCTTTGATGAGCACTTTGATTTCATTATCATTATCATTGAACCAGTCCTGGTGCTTGCGGACAGGAAAACCAACTGTGCTGCTGGCGCAAGAGTGTACAGTCGTATTTAGGTCAGTCCAGCTCTGTTCAATGTTCTCAGGGTCAAAAGTCACGCAATCCAATTTTGAGGAGAGTTCTGATGAGAGCTCGCTCTGTTTCTCAGCTGAGCAGAGTTTTGAAACATTTAGGCGTTTAGGTGGCGCTTTCCCTTGAGGGCGTCTATTGCGCCTCAATGTTAGTCTGAGCTTGCAAACAATGAGTCTGTGGTCAGTTCCACACTCGGCACCACACATCGCCTTTGTTACAAGGACATCCTTTCTGTCAGTCTTCCTCACAATGACATAGTCTATGAGATGCCAATGCTTTGAGCGAGGATGCATCCATGACGTTCTGTTTCTCACGGGGAGACTAAAATTTGTGTTGGTAATGAACAGGCCAAATTCAGCGCACAAAGTAAGTAAGCGCAACCCATTGTTATTGCATGAACCAACTCCATGAGGGCCAAAAACATTTGGCCACGCTGAGATTTCGGAGCCAACCCTAGCATTGAAGTCCCCCAAGAGAATCAGCTTATCAGCTGCCGGGACAGAGCATATGACAGATTCTAGATCAGAATAGAACTTGTCTTTGGCTTCATCTGGGTTTGTCATGGTGGGCGCATATGCGCTAATGAGGGTGGCTGACTGGCTTTTCCCAACTGGGATCCTGAGTGTCATTAGCCTGTCATTTATTTCAATTGGCATGGACTGCAAGTTTCTGACAAGGTCATTTTTAATTGCAAACCCAACACCATGCTGTCTCGGTTCGACTGCACCCTTGCCTTTCCAGAAGAAGGTGTATCCACCACTGAGCTCTTTGAGTTGGCCACTATCAGGGAGTCTGGTTTCACTGAGTGCCACTATGTCCAGGTTGTACCTGCTGAGCTCAATGGCAATAAGTGCAGTGCGTCTTTCCGGGTTGTTTGAGTTGTCCTGTAGTGTGCGTATATTCCAGGCTCCTAGCCTGAGTAAGCTGAATTTCTTTTTGTTTCGACCGCAAAAAGGGATCCCCACTGGTCGCGGTATACCAGTCAGGGTGATGTGAAGTGGGCTTTCTTTAGGGCACCTTTTCTAGCCCCTTCCTCAGTTGAGGTGAGCAGTGCTATCCTTAAATAAGGCTGCTCAGCTACTGTGGGTGCTGCCTCCCCACGCCTCCACTTCAATCGACGATGAAGCGACCATAGCCCACAGCCACCAATGTGTAGGTCTGTGCTAACAGCTTCCAGTCTATCCAAACCTGCTGCCACCGCACTCGCCCATCGCCGTTGGAATTTTGAGAGGAAAGAAGACGAGACAAAGATGAAAGAAGACGAGGTGAGTGTTAAGACTGGCGCAAAGAATTTGTTTTTAGTGAGAAAGAGCTGCTCAAACATCAGACTCACTCTCTCGCCTGGACACAACTTATCCAAGTGGCAAGACAGGGTCAAGACGACTGGAAATGTATCCAGGTGCAGGAGGATGCCAGAGGGACAGTCATATTGCCTGACCGGCTGCCTGTAGGCTACTCCACAGCCTCGCAGTCCCAACTGACTAGGGTGAAAGACCCAAACCAAAGAACACCAATACTGGTGGATGCTCTGTGTCACGATATCCAGGCCAGAGTGACGGTATAGTGCCATCTGCCCTATCAATCAACCACTGGGTACTGACATATAAAATAAATGTATCTCACAAGGTATGAATGAACTTACGTGTGGCTGACGTTCCAGAAGGAGCAGAGGGGTATATACTTGGCATCCACCGCCTGGATTGTTTCAAAAACAGAGCAGAAACACGAAATGTGAGACAATGTGCGAGACTTAGACATTAAAGGCAAACATTCATGTTATTGACTGACTACAGCCGTGGAGGGGAAGAACTCGTGTGCCTTGCTACACATTTCTGTACTGAATATACAGTGAATAAAGAGCATATCAGTTTAATGCCATGTCTTGTCCATTCATTCATTTCGTTTTTCATTTAATAGTCTCCAATGGAACATAGTGCATCTCTTCTCCATGTAAGTTCTATCCTTGAAATTGAAATTATTATAATGTATCCACTTGAAAAACTTGTAAGTTATTTAATAACTCTCGAACCTTTTTTTTAAATTTTAATCAACCCTTCCATTCCTTTTATTCTCTTAAGTCACACCGGTGCAGCAATGCTTTCTCTGTATCTTGCTCCTTCTTTGGCTGTTAGTTACTCTTAACGGAGGTATTCACGTTTCATATTTACTTGAAATTACGCCAAAACATTAAGTTTCGTCTTACACCCAGAAGGGACTTTGAGGCGATTGATTGATTGATTGATTGAGTTTGGAGACGAGACTGATATATTAATATGAATGATATTACCCCAAAATAAACCATACATGATTCTAAAAGGGCAGTGCTAATCAATATAATTAAATAGCATTATCGTTTGTTATTGAAAATATCAAAACTAGTGATTCACTCTCTGCAAGGAAACCACGGACCTTATTTCAGTCCATTCTAAAATCAGCAATCATGGGCTGGGAAACCGAAATTCAAATGGAAAATAATGACATTTTGTACACAAACTGACTCAATATGAAATAAGGAATATTGATTGCATTCTGAGCTGAATGCTTTTCCTTTAGAGCCCGGCAGTAGAATGTAGACGTTTATAAAACTGTACTCGGGCCATTCACAGCGGCCCATTGGTGGTATTACTACAGTGAGTTTGACAAGCACTTTACCTCTAGATGCTTCATCGTAAATGAGATTGGTTTGGGCAGTTTCATGATTGGTCCGTCTGAACCCAGAGATGCGCTGAGAATATAACTGACTAGTTGTGGCCCTTCATTTGTTTCTTCCTCCTCTTCCTCCTCCTCTTTCTCTACAGCCTCGTTCATATATTTATCATCTTGACCATTATCGACAGATGTTTCTGGGGTGTCCTTGCCGGATTTCTTTGCTGGTTTACGTTTCTTGCTTCCCAGAATATCAGCCATCGAATAGTGAGTGATGAAAACAGCTTTAGCGAGACGTCCTAAAAGGATGAAGCAGACAAAACATAGTCGCCAGATAGGACGCACTTCAAATAATACAAATATGTCGAAAATCTTTTTAAATTTAGATTAATTGATGGTGCAATGGGCATACTTAACTTAGGCAGAAGAGGAATTTTATTGCAAAAGTTACACAAGTGGCTTCGGATTCATAGTCGGTGCGAAGTAAGTTGAGTTTTTGATTTTTTGTTTCTTTGTTTGTTTTAAATAGAGTTCTGATGTCCAGGGACACGGAATTAGTGGCTGATTCTGCCATAGTATTCTTTTCCAGGATTATCAGAGAGAGACAGACATACAGACAGACAAAGACAGAGACACACACACACACCCACACATTTATATATGAAAGTGTTGTCTCACACTTTTAAATATACAGCGTTCTACTTCAGAGCTGATCCCATCTTGACACGATTAATGTTCCAACATTATTTAGACAACGCACGAGTGGCGCCCTCTCTCTGATTGTTACAGTGTCCCTGGTATCAGACGCTGTATTTACATAACACATTATTATACGCGGATATCTCCTTGGAGACAACAAAACACTGTTACTGACCTTTGCTCATACTCTTTAATGTTTCAACAGGGATGGAGAAAGAATTGTCCGACTCCTCAGAATCATAAACAATCTCAGTTTTCTGCTCCTTTTCAAGCTTTTCTGTGTCGACAACTCGGAGCTCCAACTCTAAGTGTGGAAACAGCATCAAAAAGCGTGAAGTGTCTCTGTCATATTACAGGAAGTGTCAAAAAATCTTAATTTTTATTTGATGGAGATTTGTATTATGAACTTGTCCGAATTTTTCAATAATTAAGAATTTTCCTCTCTGTCAGACAGCCTTTGACTAGCTTCGCAGCAAAGAACAGTTACGTTTTCTTTTAGAGGACTGATCATTGGTGACGTTTGTGATGGACTCGAAATTTTCATTGTCCGATCTTTTTATGAATTCATGAGAGATACATTTTTTGTCAAGTGTCATGTCATTTCTTATGTACATCTATGACAATCGAAGGATATAATTTATGTCTGTCCGTAACATGAAAATGTGTGAAACTGCCCGAAAGTACCCTGTGCCCTATAAGGTAAGTAAATTTAATGCCCTGTAATGGTAGTAAGGATATGGAAATCAAAAGACAGTGTATTGTGTATTCCTTAAGATCGATTTTGAAGAATGAATATAAAACTAAAATGATCCCTGCCGTAAGCCAAAATTGTGCAAAAAAAACAAACCCGAATGCCCTCCACATCTCCTCGTAGTAAAGAGTAATGTTGACGGGCATCAAGTTCCTCAGAGAAGACCATTGTTACGTGAGAAAGTGACGAGTGTTCATTATGGCTTATGTATATAACTATTAATGCCATTTTATTTCTATCACTCTGTCAGACCCCCACCCCCCATGGTAACTGCTGAGATAAAATCTCTATTTCATTAAAACCATTGTCTGTGTATCTTTGCATATACGCTGAGACATTTAATACAATCATTGGCTAATTTCAAAATTACATGGTGGTTATTTTAGCATTGTGAACACCCTAAAATCCTATGTAAAACATGGTAGAAGTAGTGCAAAATTTCTAGTCTTAACCACGTCACAAGTCTTACCCCCAAACAACCAGTAAAAAAACATTTACCCACCCACAGGGAGAGGGGACTTACAGCAAAAGGTGAAGTCAATATATGGCATGATAAATATCATAACATATTAACGCCCATGTCAAAGCCAGGATGTTTAATGCTAAACGTCGTAAGATATTTTTTAAGGATTTACATTTCATACGCTACAGACATTCTGGGCCTTGACAACATATGGTTGTCATATTATATACAGAACATGGACAGCGTGGCGATGGATAACTAGGAAAATAACGAGTGCAGGGGGAGGGGGGGTAAATCTGAGTACAGTTATCAGTGTGGGAAACACAATGCCTGCATATTGCTTACTTAAATAAAAACCGAACGCAAACCTGCGACAGGGAAAGCCAAAAGAGTTTTCTTTCCTCCGCTCATTCGGCCTTCGAAACCTTTCTCCCCCCCCCCCCCTCAAATTTCCTGCGGCTTGATCTTTTATTATTATTTTGTTCCTCCTTTGACAGGAAAAACAACAACAACGACAAAACAGACCAGTCATTGCACAAATGCTGGAACGTAAAAAACGAATGTTTAGTCAAAATAAACTATGCAGTGCTCAAGGGTCCAAAACAATTTGATGGCTCTCATCGTACTGTAAACTTCGAGAGTCAAGCACAAGATTGCTGTAGTGTAAATATACATGCTCAAACTACCCTTGTTTAGAAAACTGTACCTAGTTCCAGAAAACATGCCACTGTTAGTATTCATTCAAATATTCTGGGGCTTTGAAGACAATGAAAAAAAAAATTATTTGACATAAAAAATCAGTCCAAGAAGAAAAATCACAATTCAAAAACAAACAAAAAACAAAAACAAAAATTGCTTTCTGAGGTGATTTACTTTCTTTAGACACATGTGTAGTGTTGAGAATTATTACCGGGTGATACTGAAAAGGTGAAACATTAGGAAATAATCACATGCTTTCTGTTAACTAAACCATTACTGAATAAACATGTCCTGCATAAAACGTAATGGGTGTTCTTTAAGTGTTTATTTTACCCAACTGATAATTTAGTCTATTCTGACGCATGGCCACGAAAGAAGAACCACCACGGGAGTAATTCAATGCGTATTGGGTCCTGTTGCCATAACAGGTGATAAATGCCGTGCAGTGTAAAATATTTGAATTCCCACAATCATAGACGGGGCTCGTAAAACATACAGAAGATACTAAGTTCACGTATTTCACAGACTGGCAAAGTTTTACCCAAAGGTCTTTAAATTTAGAGACAAATTTGGCAATACCGATTTTTCTTTGGTGAATTGAGAATATCAATGGCTCTGTCACATGAGTTATGGTCATGTTTACCAACTCACCAATGTTTTCATTTTTCTGAGTGATTACAGTAGGTTCTTCAATCTCTTCTGCCATGGAAACTGTGGCTGTCTCCATGGCAACAAGGAGCGATGACGCAGACCTCACTCTATCCTCTTGCGTCATTTCCTCCCACATTGCAGATTTATTGCTCGACACAAGATTGCTCCCCGCTGTGACGACATTCTGTCAAACAGATAAGTGAAACAGTTAACATGTAGCCTAGTAAGACAACATGCATGAAACTGATCCGGTTTTGCATGTATTTCGTTTCTCCGATATTAAGATTACAGTAGCAAGCGAAACTGAAAGTTCTATGGAGACATTAATCATATTTATGAGAAAAACAAACAAATAGACAAACGAAATATAAAACTATATCACTAGCAGAAACATGAGAGCTAATATCTTTCATTTTGCACCTAAGAATCGTACAGTTTGGCTGTTCGTTGAGAATAAGCATCAAGATTGTGTATATAATTTCTGTGAACTTAAAATGTTGAACTTGAAATTGCCTAACTCATTACGTCGCACATAGACCTGAGATGAGGCCAAAACAGCCCGCCCACTATTTTACACCTGTGCATTCTGATGCTATTTCTCTACCACAGAACAAGCTTATTCATCCCAAAATCGCAATAGGATTGACAAGGAATTTGCAAATAATACATTCAGTTTTCACTTAGGCGAATGAATAGTGTAACGTTTGAAAACATAATTTACAGAAATACGAATTTCCTTGCCATATCCTATAATTTCCTTGACGTAACCGTTCTGCTTACTGCACAGCACTTTATCTGACTGAGATCGTGTAGTAATATTGCTTTCTGGTGTGATACTACATGAACATAAGTAGGCCTACTTGTCTGCAAGTATGCAGGAAAACTATAATTGTCGAGTCTTGATCGAGTGCAAAAGGAGGATTTGAATTTGATCGTCTTTGTCTATTTTTCTTTACTTACTGTGATTTCCAATACATTTCGTGCCAAAAATGTAAGAAAAAAAATCATACAATAAGGAAGTGTGAAAATGGTCTCTTTATTTCACAACGAGCCTAATGAATATAAATAACTCGAAACACCCATATTTGTATACCAGCATAAATGTAAATAATGAAATTAAAAAAAAAAAAAGCAACTAAGCAAAACAAACAAACGAAAAAACTAATCCTATGCAAACTGGAAGCACCTTGGTCTCACCCACTCTATTGCCACAGGCGATGAGGCAAGCGATTTTATTTCATGAAAGATACTTACATCGACAATTTTCTCGATCTGCTTTTTACTCTTACGAGTGCCTGGTTTCCCTCGCGTCAGTGCCTTTATGACCTGCGATGTCACGATGATGTCCTCCATAGTTGTTTCTTCTCTCTCTGTCACTTCCACCAGTTGTGATGACATTTCTATGGACTCTTCCACCGTCGGAGGTTCCGCTGTTGCAACACCCTGTTCGTCTTCATCGGGCACGGCGATCTTAAATAGAAACAAAGATACAAAGATAGTCTTGGAACAAAGCACGGGACTGTTGAGGAATTTGATGTTAGGGACAGGTATGGAATTAACTATTGGGGGAGCCTTCAGGCAAACTGGTAAATATGTCTTCCGATTCAGCTTAGCTATTAATATACAGACCAAGAAATCACAATGCTCCTACATTGCAATATTTCATTACCATTTTGCTTCCCAGTGCACATCGATACAGGCACTGCCAAACTATTCTTCTCAATTTAGCAATGAAAAAAAAAAAAAAAAGAATTACATCTCATTTGTTTTATAAATGAATGATCACGAATATAAGCAAAAAACCAAACACGCCCAGCAATCAGTTTCCAAATCTGTAACTGTCTCACTTTTCAGAGAACTTACCTGTCTGAGGATTGACTGCAGTTTTTTTGAAGCACAGCCAGTTATGTCAGGCTGACCTCTCCAACATGCAGGGGACGAACCACACTCAAATGTAGCAAAACCTGGAAAAAATTGTTTTTGAAAGTTGCAGCTTATTCGCTGAGTTCACAAGTTTCATGCCTAACATGGCTTACTTGTGCGTTCTGCTATCATTGTCTGCAATATAATTATATAAAAATGAACAAAAAACAAAACCCCAGCAAGATATGGGTTAATACACTCATTTGAGATTTTGGCTAAACTAAGGTATTAAAATATCTTTGGAACATTATGAAACTGTATTCACTTTAAAAAAAAAAAAGGATTAAAGACAATAGAACTTACCATTCCCTTTTGAGCAAGCTACATCTGCGGTTTCATCAACACCAGTAGCGGGCCATTTGATGCTTCCTATCTTCACAGGTGGACAGCCTCTCTTTTTAGTTACCTTGTAAAACTGTCTGGCTGCCATCACAGCCTCTCTCAAGCTCCCACCCGTAGCAGGAATGTAGCATCCCTCAAGCTCTTCATAGGCTTTTTCCCAGTCGACCATTGTTGGTTGAGGAGTTTGGGGGCTGGTCTTTGCCGGCTGTGTCGGGGATAGTTTACTTGGCTTTTCGGTTTCTTCTGGTGTCTCTTCTGTAGCACTGATATTTAAAAGATGAAAGGAAATAATAAGCAGGCAATAAAATGTGAACGCAAAAAACCCAGTCATCTAACTGATTCTACGTCAAAAATATCACATATTTTATAACAGAAAGTGTTATGAAACAATAAAGGTGCTGTCACAATATAATAGGTATTTATTACTTGTGGTGACTAGTTTCAACTTCTTGCGTTCATTGAATATAGCTGATTATAACGCTAAAGAAAGAAAGAGTAATAAGTAAACTAACCTGGGCTCATAACCACCGATTTCAACAGGATTCGTACGTTCCCCTTTACCAACAATGGTCTCGCTCTCGTTGTCTTCCTCTCCTTCATTACCAGTTTCCTGCCGTACACTTTCTTCAGTTGTCGTTGGCTGATCAGATTCACCTGGTAGCTCTTGAGTAGTTATGTCGGGTGATGAAGCATCGTTTTCCGTGTCGTCTTCAGGATTCGATGTCGTTGCAGATTCTGGTGATTCCGAGAGTGTCGTCATACCAATGGTCTTTCGTCCGTCTTGTGTAGAGGCCGCCGTACCTGGTTTGTTGAGGTCACTAGTTGTCCACACCGTTGTGAAGGTCTTTGGCGTTTCATCCACGTGAGTACTGGGCTGCTGACCATGGCCATCACCAGTAGTCCGTATATGACCATCTTTAGAGTGGCTTTGACCATCATCTGGACTCTTAGGTGGAGAGGATGTAGTCTTGACATGAGTGATGGTAGCACCACGACTGTTGGCCGGCGTAGTGGATGTTGGGGCACTAACTGGCCTGTCCGTTACTGTAAAAGAAGTGGCAACGTGTTGTGTCTAAATCTGTAGCATTGCAGATGTGGCTGATAGGTGCAGAAATGGTGTTTACAACTTTTGACATCCCAAAGCAAATAGTTTTATTGTTACTGATCTAAAGTCACCACAACCACTACTACTCTGAGAAATACTGAAAAGTATCTTGTCAAATAACTTTTTCTGCGTCAGTAACAGAAATATCAGGACCTGTTTCAAGTACAAGAGATAAGACAACTTCAAAATTCAGTAGAAATTATCATTCTTAAACGACGTAAGTGTGGTCCAGATTGGAGTGTTATTTGCTTATTTTATGGTGATAGCCCAACAATATCATAAACATACATAGTATTTTCCTTCGCTGTTTAATCCCGGTTTACCCGCTATCTCTTGCATGGGAGATGTAGTCTTTCTGGTAGTTTACAACATGAGCTGAGATTCTGCCTGTACTGCCATTAGAAATCTGACACCGTAAAACTGTCTTTACATCAAAAGAGAATGACTACATATATGAACCAATGGATAAGAAGCAAGTTATTTAACGCACGGTGTGGGAATAATATGAAATAGAATATGTTTTGTTTACCGCGTATTATGACCATCACCACGGGAACTAAGAACATTACAAGAATATCTGCAAAAAATGCGCTCTTTACTATTGCCCACTGCTCATAACATAACACACTCAATATTCTAATTATAATTGAGTTACTGACCATTTATAATGATCCAATATGGGTGTGGACCTTTGTTACGGCTACCTTTTACTTATTTAAAATTGAAAAATTAAATGGAGATTTGATAAGGAATGGACATTTGAAGTAATAATATTATGAACAGTATTCATATCACAACTTGCTTATAATCTTTTGTTCCTTCGTGCTTTCGAAATCTGTTCCTCAGGTTTATCCTCACTTCCGATTAAAATGGGGCGGGTGATGAACTTGATTTGCTATGTTGAATCACATTGTTGTCCAGACCTTTATGCGCCAACGTTTTGCTTTTTACTTAATAATCAAACAGGATAAATGTTAAGAAAACTGGAATTTCAAATATTAATTTACGCTTCACGCCAATAATTTTGTCTTCCTCAGCATGACTTGATTTGATAATTTAAGAAAATAAAGTTCAGCACCAGCAGCACTGGCCAGATGACAACAGCAACAGCAAGAACAGAGCACAGAACAGAGTGGACGCAGACACAAAGATCAAACACAGATGAGAAAGTACCAAACTGAAATTAACCTACTATGTACAGCAAATAAATGTGGGAAACGGCAAAACACTCATGCAGAGTATTTCACTTTGCTATCATGGATTGTCCGAAACAGTACAATAAGGTTACGGTTTAGGAGACCACATTTTTGTTTGTTTATTTGTTTGTTTTTCTTTGCCATCTTAGCTCATTCAAGACTCAAATATTTCGGAACTTGTTGAAAGCAAAACCCATGAAAGTTTCCAGACACGAACTTAATAGTCATATTGATACTGTTACACCGGTTTCTCCTAGTTAAAGAAGTGCAACACATTTCTGAAATGCCTCAATACTAAATTTTTAGTCATGTAATTGAAGACGCGGTGATCTGAAATCTGCTCTTCTTATAGGTACAAGGAAAATGCTGAAGAATGAGATTGTATGCGTCATTAATTTAATAAGAAGCATTCCAGATACATCGCGCTACCAGCGAACTCTTGTGATAAAGAGTTTGACCCAGATTGTGACGTCTGTTGTCAAGACCCAAGGCCTACCAAAGTTCTGCAGGCGGATATAAATGGAGGGTGGTGGCGTTTGCCTATCATTACGGTAGATCTGTATTCTCACGCGACTTATAAACAGTTTTAGCAAAGATTTCGATAGATATTACGGGATGGCCCTAAAAGTCACGCACGATGAACACATAATTTGGCAGTAGTCGCTGCACTGACTAAAAACACAGTCATACCAATCTCTTGTCTAGTATGCTTTGATTCAAACTGATGCCATGCATACGATGTGGATACTCTCTGCAAAGCCAGGTGGAAAACTAATTAAAGAATTTGACGAACTATTTTCAGTTGTGTCTGCATTCCATAGACCTTCACGTGAGGAAATTATCTATATTATGATGAGAGT
Organism: Onchidella celtica; assembly: GCA_963931925.1. NCBI lineage: Eukaryota > Metazoa > Mollusca > Gastropoda > Systellommatophora > Onchidiidae > Onchidella > Onchidella celtica. The sequence continues at coordinate 18,345,247 of OZ007571.1, forward strand.
TTGATTTTATTATAACTGGTTCATGTAAGTAAATTCTAATGCAACGATATCGAATGTTGGAAGTTGTAAGAAAAAAAAAATGTAAAAAGACAGGTAGACGGGGTTTTGTTCTTTTCGTCCACCACTAGCTTTGGCAACTATCGTGCTTTCTGAAAAAAATATATGCACCTCCTCCTATTAGCTACAACTGTGTGTGGGACAAACTGAACTGACGTTTTTTGAAACAAGAGCTCTCTAACTTGACAAGTGAGATATCCCAGAAATGCTGCTTTCTGCCACACTACTGTGTAAGTGAGGTAAAGGTGCAGCTATATGGGCATGTTTGCCAAACATTTCATGTGGAAATACTTTAATGACTTATGGTATTAGAAAGATTACTGTGATGGTGAAAGTTATGTTCCCTTCTACCTGTCTTAATGTTTAGTAGGTTAGTTGTTGCCACTTCGATCATTGATAAAATAGTGTTATTACAGCAGAAAGTAGAGCAAAACGCTCCAATTTCCATTAAACTGCATAGAAAAATCCACCCCATAAAGGGGGCCGACAGCTACAAGCCTAGGTATCACAATCATTGTGTCTGTCTTATGTGCATCGGACAGCAATTATGTGCAACGGCACCAGACATGTGCATGTTTGATATTTTGGTGTCCGTTCGATTATTCGATATTTTAAAAAAGACAAATCTACTATGGAAACTATCGGCTCATCCCCCACTGTTTCAAAAATCGAACTCAACTCACTGAATCAGCTGCCGAAATGTCAGCAGAACTTAGGCATTTTACATGTAATTGCCTTCTTTACCAAAGTCTGTACAGTTACATGTGTGTTACCCTGTCGTACGAACGTCCCATTCCTCTCCAGGGTTATACCTTATTTGTTTCAGCAGGAGTTGCACATGCCATCTTTTGTGTGTATGTTAGTAGAGTCATCACTGCAAATGTTATGTTACTTTCACTCACAATCTTCATCTTAGATTTCCTAGCACATGACGTTTACACCATTATATCAGACATCCTGTTGTGTAAAAATATGTAGGATGCAATCAGCGTTTCTCAAGGTAGTGCGTGACAGTACTTTGGTGGGGAGGGGGTCTTCATAATGGGGAGAAAGGATTTTATTGTATACTTTGTGCAATCATGGTGGGGGTGCAGGTTTTTTTGTTTTGTTTTTAAAATTGAAGAGCGGCGCGGGACAAAAAAAAGGTTGAGAAATACTGCTCTAAATGGACAGAATTAATTTGATCAAATTTCTAATTTATGTATCTCAATTTATTAGTCAGTTATACATTCTTGCACTGACTGTTCCTATTTCCCATGTGCAATAAAAGATATTTCTTGTGAGTGTCAAGCTTTTCCTCAGTCCTCTTTCAAGTGTAATTTGTAATTTGGATGTGTAAAATTTGATGAAAATGATGCTGCTGCTTACTTTGACATTGTTGGTAATGATAATATTTGATTTCTCCGTGTGATTAAAAAAATGAAATTGGTCGTGCAACAAGTGATACATTCATAAGAAAACTAATTCTACACCAGCTAAGGTTACACAACACTACGGTAATAAGAATAAATATGCAGACAAATTTTGCATTCTACCATATGCAGACTTTTATTCATATTCGTAATACCGCAAATGTTTCAATATGAGTTAAGCATAATACTAATGGGCTTATACATAATTTTGTTTTCTAACTCTTCATTTCCTACATATATATAATATGCCCGGAGTGAAGAAAAGATATGAGAAAAACACCAACTTACAAAGACAAATGAGATACTGACATTGATATTCGATCACCTTGATAAAAAAAAAATAATGTCATTTTTATACTTCACATTTGGTCCAACTTTGGTTTGTTTTGTTTGTTTATGTTTTTTCTGCAAATTACATACAGGAATCATATTTAGTGAAAATCTCCCCTCTGTCTGAGTGAGAATAATTTTTCATAGTGGTAATGTTTATATCAATAATCTTATGGTTTAATATTGGCCAACAAAGCAAGTTTACCGAGTTTGGGCCTATATTTGTGTAATGGAAACACACGTTATACTTGAGCGGATCTACATGAGTCTTCACAGTCAGGCTATCATAGACAGACTCTTTTCTAGTTTTTCGCTCCTAGATCAGATGTCATCTTTTAGTATGATTTAATAATATATTTAATTTCACATAGAATTGCTCCAATCTTTCTCCTAACGCAGTAAATTCTTTGACGTTTAGAAACTAATGAATTGTTCAGAGACCAGCATGCTCACTCAAAACAAAACAAAAACCCAGCAAGAAAACACTTCAACTCAAATATTCTGTCTGTTAGCACGAGGCTGATGTTTCTTTACTATTATTAGTAAATTTACTGCACACTGTCACAATATTATTATCAATGTTCTAAATAGCCCTCCTTGACTTATCAAGTTGTTGATGGCACATTTAATTCTCTTCCGGGAGCCCAGCCTAAATTTTCATCACAACACAATATCATATGAAAAATACGTTTTAAAAAATGGTATAAAAATAATATTTGGTCCAATCTGCACGAGATAAGTGTAGTGAGTGATGGAATACCTCGTGATATTTGTCACATCACAACTCTAAAAGTGATATCTCAAGATGCAAGTAAACACATGGAAATATGGAGGATGTAAATCATTTAATTATATTAAAGACAATGAGAAAGGGGAGCACCTGTTGTTTTTCTGTATTGCACTCAAATAGGTTTTATATAGTAAAAAAAAATGTGAAACAAAAATTGAATGTTTTATGGACGGATTGATTCGATAATGGCATATAAATGCCAAAACAAAAATTTATAACATAATTATATGGCTTTTATTTTAAAGAATATACCGGCAAATACTGACTGTATTTATAATGAAAATGTACAATTAATGTAAGATAATGTGGGATTTATGTTGTTTCCGAAATGGCGACCTCAAAAAATTGTATATTTCTGCATTAAAAAAAATAAATTTTGCGCCGTTCCATCGTATCAAAGCCTTTCAAAATAATGAATTTTCTTTGTGTGAGGGAACATATTGATTTTAGAAATTATTTTTAAAATTTTGTTGTCATTAATTTATCTTTTCCACATGGTGCGTCATCGCCAAAACATAGATCTCTGAATTATGTATTTTCGAAGTTTTAAGTATTTTACAGATGAGCAGTAGGTTTTGTTTACGTTCTGCTAAGGGCTTCCACCCATCTCTAGCCTACTCGGTGCCTATCCCATCAGTTTCGTCTTTTGATTTGATATCTGATGGAATTTATCCATATTCAGTGAGGGAAGTGTTAGTTCAATGAATATTAGCTTATTATGTGACAACGGAAGTAAACACATTTTTTACGTTTGTACTAAGGACAGCAAAAAATGAGTACTAAATATGTGTTGAAATCTCCATCTATTCGAGAAACAGTAAAGCGTCCGTTCAGTCAAGTCCTCTTTGTGAACCAGATTTAGTTGCAATTAGGGCCCTGTCTCAGTTGAGCGATTTCCAGGTCTAGTTTGGCTTGATAACTATTGTAGTAGTGGTTCTGAGCTTCCAACGCCTCTTGGTACACTCTGGATACTTCCGTATAATAGGCAACTCTCGCGTTATTTGCATCTACTTCGCTCTGAAGGTAGCGCTGGAACAAATCGTCGTCATTGGCCAGGCTCATAGCTTGAAAATGTCTTCTCATCCCCCGTGCGAGAGATCCATGTTCGTCTCCTTCATCGGTGTCTCCTGTCTCACGACATGGACAGTCTTCGCCATGAGGGCCTGACTGAGAAGGATTTTGAGGGAGAGGAAGCGTTGGATCAGTTGTTGCCTGGTCAGCAGCAGCCTCGGTCATAGCAGGGGTCAAGGAGGGCCTATCAGTAACTGTGGAAGACAGAGGTGGGAACCATCTGTCTAGGTTTGCCATTGACATATTTCACATGCACTAATCTGCTCTGGATAAAAGTCTGCATTCAATCTCCGTATGTCATCGTCTGTAAACTTTTGAAGCGATATAAAAGAAGTATGTTAAAAGTTATAAAAGCTAATATCGTAAAATGTTAGTCTGCATTCCGGTTACCTCTAATCATTCTTGATAAAAGAAAATGTCAAAAATAGGACTCTTGACACTTTAATGGCCTAAAATCTATTGCCAACTTAAGTTCTGTATGTTCTTCATAATTGGATTTAGTGTCAATGTGGATGCGATACCTTTGTTTTGTTTACATGTAAATAATCGGGTAACGGGAGGTTGAAATTGCCATGTCTGAGTATTTTGAACATGAACGCAAAAGAACATTCTCGATTAATAATGTGCGTGTTTTTTTCCCCCTTTTCATCTCTGTTCATGACCGTTAGGCATGATGGTTAGTCTTTTGAATGAACCTGTATAATCTGCTTAAGTAACTCTCCTTATTCTGTAGGTTTACTGTCTTTGATTGTCAACATCTCCTTCAGTGGTTTTTTTTTTTTTTTTTGAACCAACAGGATCTGTACTCGTTTTTTCGCTCTTGCCCTTCTCTTTGGACCAATCACAGTTAACTGCTTAAATCTGGATGTCTCTCTGGATGTGAGCAAGGAAAGAAAATTCACACAAGGACGAGAGGAAGGTAACTGTGTCCTCTAGCGTGATTAAGTGGCTCTGAAAACTCAATTGCTAAAATCACCACGACCCTTGTGTACGTTTTCTTGGAATCTGCTTTTTCTGGACTATAATTGCAGATATACGAGAAATGTCATGATTTAGCGGTAAACTTGTCAAATTTGAAAACATAGGATCTTTGAAATGATAAATGGGTTTTTATTTTCGCCATTGACAAATCTTGGGATGATCAGTTGTTGTGGTGCTTGCAATGCATATCATTGTCTGTATACCTTATTTAAATGATTTTTAAACGACATCAGATGCCAGCATATACTAGGAGAAGCTAAAGCAATTCAGCACATGTACTTTATAATATTGTAATTCAGTTGGTTTTTGTAAGTATCAGTTCTCTGATGTTGTAATTCTTATGGATGAAGTGTCAAAATGTTGTTTTAAAAACATGCAATTTTGTAAATGATGTCTTCACAGCATGGCCCCATTAAAATACTTTTTGAAAATATATTGCTCTGTTTAAACTCAAGGTACAATGGCGAGGCATTCACAGAGCAATAAGAGAGACACGCATCTCTACAAAAATAGTTCAGTTTCGCCACAATTTTCTGCTACATTTCGCATGAAAGTGGAGTCAGCTTACGTGTCTTTGATTTGGAGAATTTTCAGCAGAAATTTTGTTTCATGTGAATCGTCGCAGCATTTTTTAATAACATGTTTAAAGCTTTTGAGTACATAAGTCATTTCACCATTCTCCGTGAAAATCTAAAAATAATTATTGAAGTTTAGATGATAAAGTATGATGGAAGTGGAATTGTACATCAATTCATAACTTAAGGTTTCATGTTCTTATGAATGGAAGGGTAGGCGTGGTTACTGTTCTCGTGTTGAAAGTGATAATATTGATGTGGTTTTTGTGTCGCCCATGTCAATGACCAATGGAAATATACACCATCAAACGCATGCACGTACCCCAGGGTTGCCGAAAATCTCAAAATCGTAATTCCGTATGTCCATTTCAGTATATAAAAAAATCATCAACGGCAAAAGAGCAAAGTGATCAATAAAAATATTCTTCTCTGGGGAAATGTGCGACTCTATTACACTTCTATTCGTGGTTTGGTGACTTCGAAAATTCAGTGGCTAAAGCAGAGATGTGATACATAATCACTTGTGGAACATAGACATAATTAGTGGGGTTAAAGACCTGCCAGATTTCAGAGAATATCTTTTCCTACCAAACATTGGATCGTTTTAATTATCTCGTTAATAAATAATTGCGATCATTCATGATTATTAAAGTGTAATGTGATCGTATCTCTGCTGTAACCTGCAATCCTCTACATATGTAATTCTTTAGAGCTATGATTGTCAACAAAACAAGAGGGCATGCCCAAGAACCTCCCAGGAAGGATCTGTCAGCACAAATTACTTAACCCTCTTGGTTCCAGAAGTGGAAAGGAAGGAAACAAAGTCATGTCTGAAATAAATATCCTATTTGCAGGGCCAATGCCACGTTTTTTTGTTGTTTTTATTATTATTCTTAATTGGCACACGGAAAATCATGTTAAGTTGGGTTAATTTTATCAAGTGTGTGGCCCTGCAAGGTTTTCGTTCTTTTCTTAAAAATCATAATATTACTTTGCATAAATACCAATGCGTATACGGCACTTCAAGCTTAAAAGGTTAGTCCCGCACAAAATGGCATTGAAAAATTTATCTTTAAGGGGATATTCACAGAAAAACAATAACATTCGCGTTTAACTGATTCACTTCTTTTATTTTAAGCTGCTCCCAGCGGTTCATGCGATAGGCGCCCAAATTTCAAATGGCTCATGAACATTACACACATACAAGTGAGTGGTTGCTAAATTTTCTCATTTATATTGTTCTGTATCTCACAATGTCTTCTCAAAACCTTGACTTTCAGAAACGTGATCCTTTTAAGAAAACTTACTGAAACGAGTCAGTTAAAGTAGACACGAGGAAAAATGTTAAACTTTTCCGTTCCTGTTCTGGACGCATGTGAATTTGTTGGTCGACAAACATAGCTCATTCTACATAATATTATAATGTTGCCAGGATATGATTTAGAAAAGCATGTATGTGATTTTCATGCAAATATAATGGTACATGATATAAATGTTTGTACAAAAGTGACCCACTGCAGAATGACATGGGCAGTAAATACATTACTTTGCGTTTTATATCCGTGGGAGTCTGTAGCCTCCGCTGTCAAAAAAGCCAGTACACAGCTGAAAACTTGTACTTTTTTCAGTAACATTTTATCACAAAATTCACGGCATAAACAAGATAAAAGATAGGATATACATGTACTAGCAGATTTGCAAAGTTAACACAAAGTTTAAGATAGATTACACATAAAACCAACGCCCAACACATGTGAACCAATGAAATGAATAACTAATGTCACCACACCTAATGACATCCGTCTTCAGCGTATCTCACCGGAACTCATCGACTGTTTTACTTCCGCATTAAAAATATCTCCTATATTATAGTTTTTCAGTGCTTCGTTGTAGCAACTGCCCTTGCTCAAGATGATTGCAAGAAAACCAGCTAGCTTACACAGACTAAGACACACTGAATAACTTTTTTTTTCAAAGTTTCATACAATCTACAATAAGCAAACTGCGGAAGCCATGGCCTGTGAGTGTTGTTACTCCCCTACGAAGAGGGCAGACTCACGCATACATATTAAAAATATTGAGCTCTATCTACCTATCTATTTATCTGTTTATCTATCTATCTATCTATCTATCTATCTATCTATCTATCTATCTATCTATCTATCTATCTATCTATCTATCTATCTATCTATCTATCTATCTATCTATCTATCTATCTATCTATCTATCTATCTTATTTATCTATCTTCCTATCTATCTATCTATCTATTTGTCTGCCCGCCTGCTTCCCTGCCTGTCTGTCTGTTTGTCTGTCTGTATCTATGTATCTATCTATCTATCTGTGTGTTGTCTGTCTGTCTATCTGTCTGTTCATCTGTCCTGTCAGTACGTCTGCCTGTCGTGTATCTATTCCCCGCCTGACTGGTTACCTTGATTAAGAGATATACGTCTAACAATCTTCAAAAACATGTCATCTAATTTTGAAGATATAACTATACCTAGTAAACAAATCAAATCGTGAGTTCAACAAAAACTGTAAACGAGCGCTGGTGAAGAGTTATGAAAAAGCGATATAATATCTAAGATTGCTCGAGATCCATAAAGAAACAGCCTGTTCCGAATACTATTCAGGAACCCAGGTGCAAGTTTGCTATATATCCTAGCTGTAAGCTGGTGACAACTAAAAGCATCCACACTGTGAAATGTATCTAAAGACTGCTGGACGTTAGGTGTTGATATATTACATCCAGCGACGAGGCTTAAAAAAAACCCGCAGGCCAAAGAGAACGATTGCTGGATGGTTGGAGACAAGAAAAGACGGAAAGAAGTAAAACCGAGAGAATTCATAAATTTGGAAAGAAAAGAGTTGGGAAGGAAATATAGAAGAGCACACGCAGAATCCAAAAAATGAAGGTGGAAAATGGGTGGAAAAAACACGAGGGTCAGAAAAGGAAGACAATTGAGCGAGGAAAAGAAGAATACTAGGATTCTAGGAAGTATCTTGTAATCACCCCCGATCACTTTCTCACATCCTCCTGTCCACTCACCGCTTCAATGGTCACCTGAATGAATCATTCGTTACATGACGAACTTGCTGTGATGAGTGAAGGCGAAGCGATGACCGAGTAGTCAAACCAAAATGGGCTATCGTCCAATCGTTGGGCAGAGGCGTTTGGCTGGTTTTGATAAAGCCGACACCTGTCCCCAGCTCTGGCCGATTTTTTACCCGGCTCGCCAAGAGCTAATATCACAGAGCTCAAAGATAGTGAATCGGATGTTGTCCACGCCAAAAATGTGTCACTCATATGCACCCATTGATGGGCATGCACACTTTGAACAGACCTCAACGGATGGATACAGTGTGACACTGGGATGTATCTCTGTTAGTTGGCAATTTTAATGGACACTATGAAAGTGATACTGTCCGACAGTTAAATATTCGCGAGCGGCCGGATACAAGACAAGAGTCAAGATGTCTGTATTCAGTTTGACATCAAAAGGAATCAGAAAGGAATGGAGAGGGAGTGTGGGGGGAAGAGTGAGACAGACAGAGAGGGGTGGGGGCGGGAAGGTGAGTGTGGTGGGCGGGGGGCGGGGGGGGGGGGAAGAGTGAGTAAGTGAATGAGAGACGGGGGTGGGGGGGGGGGGCAGAGTGAGTGAATTTCAGACCGAAAAAGAGCGAGCAGAAAAAAAAATTGAGTTTGCTCTACGAGAAAGGAGTTGTCGAGTTTTCTTTCCGTAGGTTATAGTCCCTCTTTAATCTACCAGACCCAAGATCTGCCAATGCTATGCTTGATATAAGTGTTATCTGCAGCTCCAAGGTTTGCCCCGAACAGTTTTCAGAAAGAATGCGGGATCTGGTGAATCTGTACCATCCTCAGATTTCACGGTCTGTATTTTTTTTTTTTAATGAAAGTTAATTAGAGTTGCACATTTTTTTTGTGTGTGTGTGTGTGGCGCTGAAATGACGTCTTCCAACAGTTTTGTCGTTGTTTTATATATATTTTTTGTTGTTTTTGTGCGGACGTCGAACTGCCTTTGTTTATAGCTAGCCGTCGGTTCACTGAAGAAATGGCCAACAACCATTCATTGTGGACACTTTAATTAAACTTAATGGTCTTTTCATCTTCTTGAGCTGCAGCTGCAACTCAGCTACAGATTTCCGTGTACTCGCGCCTTCAGGAGGGTGGTTTTACTACCACTACCAGGAATCAGTTGTACGTTACTGGTAATAAATAGCCTATGGATGTCAGGGAGGATAACAAAAGGCAAACTAAAGTGAACCCACTGGATATGCTTAAAGCATTAACGTTGTGTTCAGTGTGACTTTCTCTTGAGACTGATAACTCGCTACTGTACCCAACTCTAACACCAGTTTGAAAACCCGAATATTACGAGGGGTGTCCCAAAAGTAAGGTACAAACATTTACCAATGCAGCATGTTTGTTATGATACAAATAAAACACTGTGCAAAGGTTACCAGCACTACTCTGCTACTTTTCCACATATTCACCATCGTGATTGATGTACCTGGCCCATCGGCGCGCAAGCGCAGAAATACCCTCCCAGGAGACCTATTGTAACCTATGGGGCAATGCTGTTAAATTTGTATCGTAGTAAATATAATAAGTGTTTGTAATGTACTTTCCGGACAGCCCTCGTTTATGAAATATGATAACTGTTATTCACATTTTTCAACGTAACAATGAGGATACGTTCAAAAGTTTTTAAAAGAAAAAAAGAAGAACAAAAAAGAAAAAGAAAATAAAGCCATCGAACTACAATGAAATCATGTAGTTCGCAATGGTCCAGGAAATGTTTGATCGACTTGTTTTGGGGAACTAGGGATGATTAATATATTATATTAACATAAGACTTACTTGTGTGAAATTCACAGATGAAACCCATTGAGGAGGAGCATCTAGCGATATGAACTTTCACACCGTTCTCCAAATGCAGGATACCACAAAAGGCGCCTGGTCTTCGCTTCCACGCACTTTTAAACCATGGCCTGTAAATACAAGAAAGGAAAATCTTTGCTTTCCACAATAAGCTTTCGGCATCGCCCTAGCGCAGAGATCTTTCGTGTCCGGCTTTCTTTGATATTTTTACTTTTGCTATTTTGATGTTACAATGAAGACTGTCCTTAGTTGGCTAATGTTACTTACAGCAGGCTTGTAGTCTCGTGTTGACTGAAATAAGGGCTAGAATTTAATAACAACTTTGACACAGACAGTGTCTGGTACCATTTGTAACCTCATTGTGCAGAACAGATTTATGAATCCTCTATATTAGTGGAAACATTTAATGAATATTTGAGACGTTTCCAATTTCCACTTCAACAGTTCTCATAATAGAACTGCCGGTCTATTTGGTAGTCATTTGTTTTTCTTAAAAAGGAAGCTTTGCAAAATATGTCTAAATGTTCTTAAATTCGTCAAGCTTGATATAATAATAATTATCATACATTATATAAAAAGCCACAAGGCCGGCCTACCCAGAACAGAGAAAACTGACATCATTTCATTTTCTCACTTGATTTCTGTTTACTTCAAAGACTTTCTAGAACTCTTATTATATGAGGTAAAAATCGCATGTTTGTAACAATTTGATGGACTGAACTATTACACCCATTAGACACGCTTTTTTTTCTAAATACATGTATATACTTAAACAACCGATTGTCATTCTAAATTTTATTTTCAATCAACAAGGCCTACATATTGCAGAGCAGTGGGTGTTCATCTATAGAGTATTATTGTGTTCGTCTCTGTTGACCTTTCTTACGTAAAGAAATTCCTAGTTTAGCAACAGGACTGGTTTGACAATTTACCTTACAAATTTTGATTATGTATTGCTGTGATATTTTTCAACTCTTACAGCTTAAACGTAAAAGTAATTCTGAAAAAAGAATTAAGTGTCCACCCCTACTTCTAAATGCCAGTCATTAAAAAATAATGATGTACATGTATTATTATGTATTCAAAAAAACATTATTGTCCTTCATCATTGGAATTTCAAGCAAAGTACGAATATGGGGAGAAAGACAATAGATATTCTCATTAAGCAAGTGTTTCCGCAAGTCTGAGTTATAACCGTGGTGAAGTTATGAAACAAAGTCCATTTATTTAAGTTAATTACTTCATCTTTTTCTCCACAAAGAAATGGGACAGGTTTCATACGTTTCACCATGATTAAATATTACATAACCAAGAGCCACTGTAGAGGATACACCAAAGGGACGTGACCAAGACTTACGTCACCGCGTCGTCTACAGGGATATTAGCCAACCAGTTCCAGTCTGATCCTTTCTCCCCTTCTCTATTGAAGCCAATCCACCATTCTTTGATTTCTCTATGATGCGTCCCAAGATATTGTTCCAGTCCTTGCTGCAAATATCAGAACAAAACACAGTCATATTTTTTATACATAAGCAGCCCGAGGACCTGGAATTCGCTATCTCAAAACTTATGAGATATACAAAAAGCACTGACATTTTCAAGAAACATCTTAAAACATTCCTTTTCAATTGATGGAATGCAACCATAGCTGTTTCTGACCATTGTCATAATTATGTTTTAATAAGTTCATTGTATTGGTGAATATGTGTGTAGACGAATGGCTGTATAGCGCTTAAAGTTTGTAGTTGACGAGATGAAGTGCTATATAAATGTATTTATCATTTATCATTATTATCATATAACTTTATATACCTGAAAAGTGTTGTGGCAAAAGGTTTTCAGTTGCTGTTTGAACTAATTTTTGCATAGTTTAATGTAAGACATGACATGACACCCGAAAAGTCGAAAGTCTATTAGTAAAGTTTTACTTGCATATATTATGGTGTTTGTGATGTGAACTGTCTGAACGTTTCAAATAATCCTGCGTGTTGCACATAGTATTACATACTGCATAAGAATACACGAATCAATTGTTAAAACTGATTTGAAAGGTACAATATATGCCATTATTATGTATTAGTTTTAAAGACAATCCTTTAGAATTTCGATTTAAGACTCAGTTGCCCAGATATAAAACATCTAATACAAAACGTTTGGAACATGCCACACTGATTTTAAATAGACAACACGAATAAAAATGAAATGCAAAGTCAAAATTGTTTGTCGATAAAGTAGAAAATGTCCCCAAAAATAGGGCATTTGGCATGATATGGCATAAGGGGCGCTGATCGTGACCTTAGTTCTTCTGTGTTCTCACTTCTATTTTCTGAAAAACTGTAAATCTTGTAGTATCGTAGAAGAGGTATAACAAATGCACACTTTGACACTTATTTTAAAAAAATATACGCTGTGGCACTAATCAAGCTGTTTCACAGTTCCCATTTATTCTACCTCCTTGTCATAATAGTAAAGCCGCAAACGTTTAACGTGGAATTTCTCAGTTGTGCAAGAAGTGGAGATGGAACAAACAAGAGCTGAGGTCGGTGATGGGTTAAGAAACTATAATTTCCCGTGATCTGTACCTTTTCTTTCACACTCTGTATGGACGTCAGCTCTCCTTGTTGTTGTTTACAATAATCCTTGGCCTCATCCCATTCTTTTCCTTCGGTGACAAACTGGTAACATCCTCTGTGTATGGTTTCCCAGCCATCTGGACATGCTTCTGATTCAGTTTTCTCAAAAATATCTGAAGAGCAAATTAATGGGAGAGAGAAAACGGGAAAATATTAATCGGTTGTTTCACATGTGCTTTGTGCGAATGAATGTGTGTGTTTTAATTTTTTAGTCTGTTAAAATGCATTTGTCAAATACAATGTTTGCCAAGGCAGTTTTGCGTCATACTCGAGAAGAACTTTAACTCATAATAATTTCGAATTGTAAAGACGAAAGTATCTAATCGTCATCACTACTTCCTTCCTTCATCACCATCCTCATCATCATCATTATCATCATAAGCATCAATGTTATTTCCCTCATAACGTTTGATCCGAAGTACAAAATATTTGCCTCAGCAAAATATTATTATTATTTCAAACCAAAAGTGTTGTGCAACAAAGACAGCAATGTCCACTAGCAAAATGCTACATTAAGCTGAACATTTGTCGCAACGTGCCGCTGTTTGCACTGGAGCCTACAATGTCCGAAGTCTACCGACAAGGATTTTATCATCAATAAGAACTTTGAGCCCTTGGGCAATATTCTCAAAACTCAAATCCTGATGTCCTAATGGCTTAAATTATACTTCCAAATAAAAAAAACAAACTCAGAACCTCTGGATGTCCTGCAGCTCCCCCAAGCCTTACATTGTTATCCAGGTCATTTGGTGCACAAAAAAGTGCACTTCTTGAGCACAGCAACCAATCTGACATGATTATTTGAAACCAGTGACTGAATACTTTAAGCGGATCAGTATACACAGAAAAACAGACACACAAAAAAAAAATTAAAACATTCTAACAAAAACAATCAGAAAATGACGCAAAATCCAGCCCAACCATCGCATCTCAGATATTTACCAAGAGACATCCTATTTTGAGTGCACAGATAATTTCTTTTCGGCAAAAAAACCGAATAAAGATTTTGCACAGGCCATATTTTAACACTTAATAGACGTATAAGGTGGCGCTCAGTCGACAACGAAATGGCTTTTTCTGTGATAGCGTTACCTCCGCAAATTCCTTTATCAAAACGGCGCCCTTTATGTCTGCAAGGCCAGAACTTATGATACCATATTTCGAGGAGATATACTGTTCCTTTTTATTTATCAATTAGAGATGCCAGCGGTAGAAATCCAAAGTACAGATATTCAGAAAGGTGCCGACATCTCCGTGCCATAAAGCATGTGGCTCATTCCTGATTCTCTGCTTTCTGGATTCGGCGTTTTTATATTCTATTTGCATATCTTAATGGTAGGGTTTAATGTAGCTTGAAGAAACTCCCATGCAGGGGAATGGGTGTCTTTTCAAGCAGTTAAAGGTAAAACAGACAGATATACAGACTGGCGGTGACAGGACAGATAGATAGATAGATAGATAGATAGATAGATAGATAGATAGATAGATAGATAGATAGATAGATAGATAGATAGATAGATAGATAGATAGATAGATAGATAGATAGATAGATAGATAGATAGATAGATAGATAGATAGATAGATAGATAGATAGATAGATAGATAGATAGATAGATAGATAGATAGATTGTGTAACAAGTGTCCATTATTGATGCCATCAATTAAAAGCTGACAACTGATGCAAGCCTTGGGCTATGAAAGTTAACAGACCCTTCCTTCAAAAAGTGGACACTGTCCAAACTGCGTAGCTGTCTGCGCCAGGACATTTACATAACTTGAAGATGGACCTTTGCAAATCAATATAAACTGACAGTCTTTCCACATTCCAGCAGTTTAATGTACTTGATGAATGTATACCTTGAGATACCAGTCTTAGCACCGTGTTTACTGGTAGTCCTTCCCCGGACATGATATTGCATCAATATAGAGTTAACCAATAATGGTTGCTAGCTCCAAATACCCAGATATTCGATGTTTTCAATCTGGTATCCAATCTTCTCGTCCTCAGACAAAACCGAAAATCTTTCTCGTGAATATTCGACCAAAATTAATCCCTATCAATTCTGAAAGAAAGCTGGCTTATGCTGATGTCATGCACGGCATGGCAAGGCCCTTGAAAGAGAGAGAGAGAGAGAGAGGAAAATTCACAATGAATTTTGGGGTAAAGCAACCCAGACTAGGGTGGCGCAATGTGAAAATCAATACTGCTAAGTCGTTTGTGTTGTTCCCACTACAAGTACATTGCATTAGCAGTCTGTTAAGCTTCTCCTTTTTTCAGGGTACAAAGCATTTGCCATTTCTTTGCCATCGTAATCTATTTGTTTCTCTCAGAGTAAACTTGCATGCACGCAAAGCCGTTGCTTCTGATTTTCAGTTCTATGGTCGGTTTCAGCTGCGTTTTGTCCATATATAATCGGAAAAAGAAACTTTCTCACACTTTTTTCTTTGGGTTATAAGAGAGAATTTCTCGAGTGTTCAATAGTTTTTACAACGAACTATCCATATGGGTACCGTGCAAAATGCTGGAAGATCCCGTAACTACGTCATGATACATGTGTATGATTATGTATGCCCAGTCATTAGTGGTAAGATCTCCCGTAGTCTAAGGCTACTGGCACATTGAGTCAAATCTGTCTTCTCCCGGTTTTAGTGTGAGATGTGGACGGTGGGGTTGAACGAGACCTCAGGCCCTGGCGAGACTGACACACGCGTGTATCAATAGTTCTTGCGCCTGAAAACTGGCTTGAATCAAGTGAAGGAAAGAGAAAACGCACACACCGAGTCAAAACAAAGGCAACACAGATCTGACTCAGTGCACTACCAGCCGAAATTTGAACCCCGAAAGAGTTTGAGTTTGAGTTTGGGTTTGGATTTTATGGCACGATAATGGCCACTTCGCTTTCAGGGTCTATTTTGGGTACTTGAAGAGTCAAGCACGAGAATGGAATTTCTTGTCTGGAAATTCATTGCATTCTTCCTTATTTCCCAACATTGCCTTATTCACTCTGAGAAATAGTAATATAACAAACAGTAAGAAACATGGGAGTGAGAAGTCCCGATTTTTAGGAAACGTCTCGTTTTATTTCAACCCAAGTCAAGGTTAATCAGGTTAAACATTCATATATTGCAAGGGAGGAGGAAGATTGGAACACGCTGCGGCTGCAAGTATAATTATATAAAAAATACCAGCATTTCAAAAGAAATGCTTGAGTCATACAAAAAGCGAGCTAACACAAGCTAATACAAACTGGACATAAAACTAGATCAAATTTGATGATAAGTGTACTTGAGAATCTTCCCTACGACACCAAAGGCATTAATATTTAGTAACTTTAAACAAACAAGATTAATTGCATTCTGGTTCCCCTTCACCGCTGCAGAAAAAGAATGTAATTATGGTGAGAAATAATGGACAGAACGCTTTGATCTTTCAGAAAGTGACTGCATGAAACCATGAGAGCTTTTGACTTTCATGTATGTGCATCTCCATGCATTCGCCTAGATTTAAAAACAGCTCGACAGGGCTATGACACGACTGCAACCCAACAAAGTTGCATGTGTGCGTGTAGCCTTATGATGAGTACTGTAGGGTGTGGGGGTGCTACAGGATGCATATCTGAGTAATTAGGCGTGGCTGTTTGAAACAATATTGTAAAAAGGCAAAATGAGAGGCAAGGCAGGGCAAGGCTTGTTACGTTGTCAAGTTGTTCATTAACACATCTCTGACATGGTATGCATGGTGAACTACGCCCTAGCATGTCCCTGGTGCAACAATTTCTCAGGCCGATTATTGCATCCTGTCGCCTTTCAGTTGCACTTGAACTCATTACCAGATTTTCCACATGTCTCAAGATTAAGCCTAGGCGTACACCTGCGACTCTGTTGTGTTGTAATATCGTCGCAGTCGCGTCGCATTTTTTAATCCAAGCAACTGAATGGAGTTGTGCACTCATGCGAGACAAGGGCTTAATGCAAAGTCAATGGAAACTCAGACACGACAACAAGTCGCCTATGTACGCCGGGCCTTATATCTTTGTGTAGCACTCAATATCTTACAACTTTGGAAAAATCCATACGCCCTCGTCTTTTGAAAACCACGTTCTATTTATCAGTAGTAGCTTTAAATTCCGTGAACCAGAATACAAACGAGCAAAACAAACAAACAAACAAGACAGTTTCAAACGGGATCGCTACCAAAGAATGAAAAATCACAGCTTTGAGTAATGGGCATTTATGTATCTATTTATTTAGTTTTGGCTGATTTTTGAATTTTCATTTCTGGGCATCTGATTTTATCTTTTTATTTGTTTATTTACTTTTTCAATTTTCATTTCTTTAGAACATTATTTTTCTGCATTAGTTCAGCGCTGTATGATAGCTTCCATTTTACGGAATAATAGCTTATTATACAAGACTCCTTCAAATCTACCACCCATCTACCCCCCCCCCTCCCATCTCTGAAAAGGAAAAGCTATTTGAAAACATGTCTCTGGAACGATCCCTATCCCCTCCCCTTTCCGTCACGCCCCTCCGATATCACATGATGTACCCGTCTTGTGATACGGTATAAGAAAAAAACGCCGGCTTCCAGCAGAGACTTCTGGGTGTGGTGAGAAGTCCCTGACAAGCAAGAAAATACATTCGTCTTTTCCATTTATTTTACCCACGGGGTGCGGATTTAGAGAGATGGATATGATTGATTCCACTCCCCTCTTATCGTTCTATTAACGTATATAATGTGACATCTTGAAAGGGTTGAAAGGCGAAGTTAAAGAAAATTCTCTAGTACCACCATCCTTATCTAAACACATAAACACATAAGTGCTATGCAAGACGCTCGAATAGGAACAAAATAATCTCCCATTTTGGTTTAATATAATATTCTTTCAAATGATGTACATATGAGTGTATGTTTAAGATAACAGATTATGAAGTAATCACATACATTTGAGAAACAATTTAGTAGGAAAAGAGATATTTTCCTTATGAAATAGGCAGGGGTAAATTTTGAAAACAAAGGTAGTGAAATGAAATGTGAACAAAATACAGTGAATATGATTATAATGGAACGCCACGATGTGTTTTATTACAATGTTGACAGGCATTCTATTCAGGCTAGTAATTTAAACAGGCACTACATGTGAGTGCTGAACCTTGGAATGAAATAATCAATCGTGGCTGGGGTTTCTTCCACAATTTTAACTGGGCATTGGGAAGGAGATAGAAAGTGAGAGAGAGAGAGAAAGAGAGTTAAAGACAGTTTTGTGTTTATTTCCACTAATAATTTTGTCATCTGCCACGATATATATATAACAACGCCCCTTCAGCGCGCAGATATTTCTCTGCTTATATAATATTTATATACTTTGTATCTTGCAATGACCAATTCTATTAGAGTGTTGTTTATAAGTAAAAGCCACATAATTATTATGACCTTCTTAGTGTACGTTTTAATTCTAATTAATTTCTCCTGTCCATTTCATAAATGCCCCATGCCTTTCCATGCCTTAAGCAATAAATCCTGTCTACGTCAGACATTGGAGTCTGGTCCCAAACTTGGTATTTGAAGAGTTCATTCACAGCAGTTTCTGGGAAGACTGATGAGAGACGGGCGTCAGTCCTTATCTTCCCTCCTCTTAAGAGATAAAACAGAGTAATTACTAAAAATGTCAGGTTGGGAGAGAACCTTTCAAGGGGACAGGATCCAGAGAAAAGACGGGGGAAAAAAACATGATTACGATATCTCTGACGTATCAGTCCGCCGGTAACCTTCATACACGTAGGTCACACGTTAGGGTGAGATTACTCCCTACTTAGCTCCGGTGATGACGTAGATGGGCGCTTGATAACAGCGCCGCCTTGTGGTGGATGTTGAGAGACAGTAACGATTTTTAGAACACACTATGTATATCAGGAATGAAGTGCAGCATGATTACAGTTTAGCCCCAAATTACAGACGCACTCCTTTTAATGAATTGCTCTTGTGTAAATAAGAGCTATTGTCAGCTGCCATGTGTGTGGCATAATGCTATTCTTGAAGTGTGACGTAATCTTGAGAGCCATGATAAATATTTTCTCATTTCAAGTGTGGTTCCGTTATTTCTGGATAAGAATGAACTAACAAAATGAGTCACAATAACATATTTATTTCTTGACTAACAAACAAAAAAATATATAGATATATAGATATATATAAATATAACAAGAAAAGTAGATATTTTCCTTATATTTCATAGTACAGGAGAGCATTTTACACTCACTTCTGGTAATTTTCCTCGGAATGAAGGGCATAATGGGAAAAATTAAAACTTTTACCATAATACGTTCAAGTAGCCTATCCTTTTCCCACAATTCATTGCACTCTCAAAGTTCAGTATCTGCTGGATATTTCCGATGGAACATATCGCATGACCAAACCGTTGCCATATATAATGAAATTATTACATGTTCATGATATTTACCTTAAATATGCTTTTAATATTTAAAACTTTTGTTGCCTTCTATTATCACTTGAATTATTGTGTTGTGCTAAACCATGATTGCCTTTCATTTTAAACCTCACCGTTATTGTTTCTTCCTTTCCTTCACAAGAGCATAGTCTGGTGTATAACATTTCTCTTGTTCACAAAAGCATACTCTGGTGTATAACATTTCTCTTGTTCACAAGAGCATACTCTGGTGTATAACATTTCTCTTGTTCACAAGAGCATACTCTGGTGTATAACATTTCTCTTGTTCGCATTTCACTCAAAATATACATTTTTCAAAAAAGTATTTGAACTTAAAATTAAAAGTGACAGTACCGTAATCAACATTTATCATTACCTGAAGAGACGGCACTTTTATCCGCAAATTATTAAAACTTTTTGATTCCATACAGTTTGACAAACTTCTTGTTTAGTTAAGATTGGCTGAATTGACTCGTCTATCACCAGTGCCCATGCGTAGATGTGGCATCAGCTCCATGCTGGGGTCACTCGTGAACTTTATTTAGTTTCTAGGAGACAATATGCTAGTCTAGTTAGGTCAGTGATTTTTAAAAAGATGAACTGGCGGCTCCTAGTATTTACAACTTCTTTAAACGTTTCAAGCTAAAATAGTTCATGGTGTGGCAATGGCGTACAAAGATGAACTGGCGGCTCCTAGTATTTACAACTTCTTTAAACGATTCAAGCTAAAATAGTTCATGGTGTGGCAATGGCGTACAAAGATGAACTGGCGGCTCCTAGTATTTACAACTTCTTTAAACGTTTCAAGCTAAAATAGTTCATGGTGTGGCAATGGCGTACAAAGATGAACTGGCGGCTCCTAGTATTTACAACTTCTTTAAACGTTTCAAGCTAAAATAGTTCATGGTGTGGCAATGGCGTGCAGAAAACGAGCAGAGGGAGGGATGGCTTTGGGCATCCATTTCAGGGGGCATCCAATCAAAAAGCGTCCAGGCCCTGTACTTGACTATGGGCCTACAATCAAGGACTTGGCCCCGAGCATAATGAGGCACCACCAAACCTCGGCACGCCATTGTGATGCAGTATCTATAAGACTAATTGTGTCATTTCTTTCTATCCCAAATCCTCTGTCATCAACACGCTATCCACGAGCATCCTCCCCTTTCCGAAGCAAGAAAATAATTACGAAGAACCGTGTACCAGGGAACAGCACCCATCTCTTAATCGCTGGATGTTACATATCAATGATAATTGCCGTTATCTAAAAGGGTTTCTTGGGGCAAATAACGTGTGGATAAACTAATTTTAAGTCATAACAGAACTTTTAAAGAGGGACCTTCAAAATCGACGTTCTTAAAGACTCAGCAGTGGTCCATGTATGTAAATGTATCATATATGAGAGAGAGGAGGAGAGAGAGAAAGAGGTGGAGAGAAAGGAAAAGGGCGATAGACATACTGAAAGAGAATGAGAGAGAGGGGGGGGTAACACAGAAAGAGAGAGAGAGACATAGACAGAGAGAGAGAGAGCATTCCTGTTTGTGCAAAAGGAACAAAGATTAATACGCCGTTCCTTAATACTATAATGATGCATGTACGTCACCTGGCTGGCCATTTCTAATTCTCTCACACTGTAACATCGCTGTGCACGATGTACAAGCGCTACGTGGTAACAGATTTGCGCAGGTCAATGACTCCTGTAGACAGTATACCAAGCTCCACTAACTTCATCACAAGACAACAACCTTATAGTCATAAATAATTTATTTACTGGACATTTTTCAAGTGACATGAGAGAACGGGGTTAAGTACACAGTACACTCTAAGTGGCCAAAGATTAATATCCTCAAAGAGAAACAATAGGAGTCATAAATGCAAAGAGAGTGAGATTATAAAGCCGTCTTTGTGTTCGTAACCATCGTTAGTGCTCATTACCCACGTTTGTGGCAAAGACTGTTGTACAAATTAATGTCAAGTACGGCTGAAAAAGGCCATAAACGGAGCTTTACTTCACCTGCAAGGAAAATTTGATAATACGTTCTGACGAAGAGAGCTGCTGTCGTGCTGTTTGCTGGAAAAATTAATGTAATAATCCAGATTAGATTAGAAGCAAAATGCCCTTCAAAACATTCTATGTTATATCTCAACTTTTTTGTGTGAAATGCACTGCATTCATTGCAACAGCAAAGTGCTTATTAAACAAGCACCCCCGACTTTTTCATCTGTTAACCTGCTGAGTGACATGCATGCTAAAAATTCCTTGTAGCTTCCTGGGACCTTTAGGCAAAAATTCCTGACGTGTGTCAGATGTCTATGTATTTTCCGTGAACGTGCAAATCAGGAAGTATGCAATGCAATCCTTTAAACATCTTGAATTTATTTGTGTCTTTATCCATAGCCGCAATCGTCGGATTGGCAGTTTGTTTCCATTAAAAAACAGTCAGGTTTATTGCATGTATTTTAGACTTTGTACACTCAAATTGCATTATAAAGTGGCATTTTCATACGGCACTATTTTTACAGAGTCTGATTGTAACAAGATCCTCTAATGCCATGAAGTTCTTTCCATACCGACTGTCTAAACTGAAACAAAAAAAGGAAAAACAAAATGCATGACACGCTGAATGGAAGGGAAGATGTCCCCCCCCCCCCCAACCTCCCAAAGTAATAGTAAGTATTTCAACATTGCCCAGTGTTTGAGTTCTGGGATTGGTACACATTTCTGCCATAGGAACTGTGTGTGGCGTTGCCAAAGGTCGCATGTACTCTTTCACTTCAGAACCACAAACAAAAAAATCTTAATCAAGTAAACCAAAAGTATTTATATACAGATACATAATTATATTTCCTGTGTGTATGTATATCTGAGCGGGCCATGGACTCGAGCACCACTTGAGAAGGGCGATGGTTGTTGCTGATCACTGACCCCGTACGTGTTTCGGCCTAAACCTCCTGCACACACTCCCTTCCACTGCTTTACCTAACTACACGTTCTTTCTGCTGCTTTGTGCAGTTTTCGTAGAGTTTCGCCGTTCAAACGGACATGAATGTCTAAAAAGCGAATATGCCAAAGTTTCCCCCTTATGTTCGATGTTGTCCAACAGATAGATAGATAGATAGATAGATAGATAGATAGATAGATAGATAGATAGATAGATAGATAGATAGATAGATAGATAGATAGATAGATAGATAGATAGATATAGATAGATAGATAGATAGATAGATAGATAGATAGATAGATAGATAGATAGATAGATAGATAGATAGATAGATAGATAGATAGATAGATAGATAGATAGATAGATAGATAGATAGATAGATAGCTCCTCCTCGCACAAATTGAAATTGAGATAGAAATATTTCTTTTAATGCGTTTTTCCATTTTGCAGATGCAGTGGGAACGGACAGGGAACTTTGCAAAGACGGCGACGGTCCTGTGACCTACGGTGTTTTGTTACAAAAAATGTGAAAGTCTACGGTCCTCCTACGCCAAGCGGACCCAGGTGTAAGTGTCACCAGACATCATGTCTCTGCCATCAAGTGGTTGTGTTACTGAGAATAGCTGCTCTCTCGTCACACGCGCCTCGTACAGGAAGCTGCATGTTGAGTTCATTCATCGCTACAACAATCATGCCTCACATTCTGCGCTCTTGAGCATGTTGTACCTGATGAATCAGATAATCAACTCTGACGCCATAATGGCCGACCATGCAGCAAAGTATACCGTCTCCCTACCCTTCCCGCAAAGGATGAAAACAAAACTTAAACATCTGATATGCCAGTGGAAATACGCCTTCCTCGGATACATTCTTGATAATGTATTACTCCGCATGAGCATTCTTAAAATCACCCTTGAGCGGTTTTGCCTTAAAAGGAATACACACCGATTAATAGAAATTAATGTTACCACTAAAATAATTGTCAAGAAACGGGGAAGAAGGTGTTTATAACATGATTTTTTTTTACTGCTGTTTACTTGATAATTGTTGTATTCGTTATTCTGGTTTTAATCTCAGTAAAGTTCGCCCAAGATCTTATACAGCAACGTAAAAAAAAAGAAAACTCCACCATTCTCCTTAATTATACATTCGTGACTATCTATGGTTTGAAGAATTTAGTTTAGGATTCGTGTAAAACATTGCTGCCATCAGAACTGGTTTTGTGTAGTGAGTCTTCCCTTTTCATTCTCTCTTAACTTTGTCAGGTAGTCAGAACTATGAAAGTACAGCAGCTGCCGTATCTCAGCAATGGTGTTCTGGCGTGGCTTTTTCCAAAAGGTCACAATGCGGTAAAAGTGGCAAAAATGCACTTTCGCACACAAAGAATCCGGTAAGCAGTGACACTTCCACACCATGAGCTCTACTGCTTTACTCACCACCATGTTATTGTCCGTGTTTTTTATCGCCGCACCCTTCTCCTGTTTTCCAATTACTCCTGCTCACACCAACCATTTACCACCCCCTCCGTTCCTTTCTGACGCGGCCGTGCCATGATCAATCTGCCACTTCCCTTTTTTTCTGTTATGTTGAGTAGCATGTGTGGTATTGTTCCCATCCACTTACATCTGCGTGTGAAGTGTCACAGGAAGTAACATCATCGGGCGCAAAAAGTTTCAAAACTGAGAGACAAAGAAGGTCAAATAAAACAAAAAAGAAAAAAAACACTCAGGTTTTCAATTATTTTTTTTTGTTGTTGTTGCCAATCTGTGAATGATGTTGGTGAAAACGGTTATGAAAATGCAAATGAATGATAACCGGATGTAGGAAATGAAAATAATTATATTTGATGAACATTAATAATGACGTCGTTCAGTATTAAGAGTATGGCTGTAATACGTCTACCATGTTGACTCCAAGACAAAGAGAACAAGCAGGCCCATTTCTGATCTTATTTTAGACAGATGCACGACATTCAGGATACACTGACCATCCTTTATGTTGTACTATGTTCACATTATGATTGTGCAATATATATATATTCGTGTCGGCCTCAACTTCATTGATAGCCTAACAATATTTTGTATGTTTTCGGTCAATCTGAAATAATTAAACTGGTTTGGTTTATTAAGTTCCTTCCAACCGCATTATTGTACCCGTGTTTTACATTTTAAGAATCTCAGACACGAATCTTCTTCCTATCCTGCTATTGCGTCTTCCTCTTGTCATTACCACCTTTAAACTCCATTATCAACATGATCATTTTTCGGAGTATTTCACTGCATTCTCTAGCTGATGTCTTAATTGTCAACATTTCCCTCCCAGTAGTCTTATCATACTTCTATAGTGGCAATAGTTTTCCTAAAGTTTGACTGTAGTTTCATGAGGTTATACGTCCTTTGTTAACAATTCCTCTCAAAAGTTATTTCCATTTCACTTTTCATTCCCATGGCAAAGTTTTCTGGGGTGTTTTAGTTAAATTTCGATGTTTCTGCCATGTCTACATAAATACATTAATGCTTACACCCCCCCCCCCCCGCTTTCCCCTTCGGCTTTCTCAGTTTTTATGCCTTTTTGTGTCCCTTTTCTCCCCTTGTTCCACTCACGTCCTGGTTACATTTCCCCTTCATTGCTCCAACCTCTATATTCCATTCAAATCCACCGCTAAAATCACGAAGGACGAGCTGTTGATGGCGTGGGATCAGGAGGAATCGGTACCAGAACATGGGAGGTTCTTCTAAACACACTTATCCCAGACATAACAAAACACGTTGTCCCACAGAAAACCGTTCAGATATCTGCATTGTTGAAGATATTTGCTTGTGCTTATTTGGACCACAGTGATTGTACTTCTCTGCTCACACAGACACACGCCCTCAAAAGGCTACTTTACATTCTCGCCTGGTTTAATTTGGCTGGAAAGAAAATGGAAACGTCGAGACTGAGAAATGACCAGCTGATTTATTCAAACTTTAATGAGTATTGTCCAGATTCTTAGAAAAGCTCCCGTGCAAATAACTGTGAAAGAAAGACACGCAATGTATTGTGTTTTCTGTTAAGTTAAAAGTCGACAGAATAGTGTTTCAGATGTTCCCCCGTCATTTGCACCAAATTTTCACTGACTCACCAAAGAGAATGTGCCACGAATAAGAGCTGGAGATGAAGTTTGCATCCAAGATTTTGGATTACTGAACTCAGTCCACTAACAAATACTTCTTGCATGAAATTTGGGTCAGGCATGCACGTCAATGAAAACTGTAGACAAGCTAGATAGAATAAGTGTTCCAGTTGACAAAAGGATCATTACGCCCTCACAAAACATCTGAATTCCATGGCTTAATATGTAATGATTAGAACCCTTCAGAGAACCCAAAACAATTCAAGTGGTATTCGGGGAAAAGTTGAGTACAATGCCATGATAAGGTAAGGGTGGGAAACTGCAAACAGTGGGTGAGTGGAAAAATGGAATTCTCCCAGGACAGAGCATGGGAACGGAGACAAGAGGAGATATAATTAGAGGAAATTTAAAGTAAAGACAACAAAAAACAAGAGAAGGAAGGGGAGAGGGGAATTAAATCATTAGGAATTACCGAGTGGGAGCATCAGCAGATGGATTAAATGAAGTATTAAGTATATATATTGAGAGAGAGAAAGAGAGAGGGAGAGCAGCAGCATTTTTGGAGCACGGCGTTGTCTTTACAAACCAACAACAATCAGTGAAATGGAATGTTACATTTTGGCATTTGTGAAACGAATAGCAATAAATAAACAAGCTAGAATGAAAACATGAAAGAACATTATCTTTGAAGTTATGATTTCGAAATTGGAAAAAAACACAAAAAAACCGGGGGGTGTCAATTCTTAAATAACATCAGCAGATTTCCCTCCACTGGAACCTTGAACACAATCTTGGTGCGTTATAATGAACGCATTGTGTTGAAATTAAGTATTGTTCTGTGAAAAGGCACCTGTGTTGCACTTTCTGATAAATCGGTTGCGTAATGTAACAGAAAAGACCCAACTCTATCCGTGAATGATAAAGAAATGTTCTTGCACATTGGTTCAGTGTGAAGTTATCTGAAAGTTCCCCACCCACTGAGAAATTTCTTTTACCTGCACCAGCTAAAAAGCAGTTTGTGTACTTTAAAAACTGATACAAGAAAGTGGCAAAACGAGGGATATAACTATGTAAAACACAAGCTTCGTATTGTACAAAAAGCACAAGTCGTCCATTTTCAGCCCAGCTGTACGAAAGCCCACAAAAATGTTCTGCATAAATATACAATTTGCAAAATGATTTTGAAATTCCCGTCGATTCTAATAGTTTCCGTGATCACCAAATGCTATTTTGATAAGCAAGTAAAAGTAGCACATAATTATATTAAATCAGTGACTCTCAGATTCCAAATCGTCTTCCCCTTGCAGTCCTAGGCTTTCTCAATTCCCCTTCCAGTTTTGAATAGTCATCTTGTAATTTTTTCCACCATTATACTTTTACAGGGGTAATTAATTGTTTTTGTGAACTGTTTGTTCGGGATCGAACTTACAGTTGAGTACAACACAGTATACAGAGTATATTCTTTTCCACTTAATCTTCACACTGAAATTCCTCCACAATCCTTACCTTAGCTAAAATTTTTCCCCTCAGATTTCAAATTCATTCATCACCTCGGAACCGAGTGCCTCCCATTTGCAGACCCTTTCCATTACACGAAGACCTTTGTGCTGAATGACTTTGTTCGGGGCATTTCATGCACTAAGCAAAGTAAGAATTTGAACATCAAAGTCTAGACTCCTGAACCATTCGCAGGAATGACAAACAGCTGAAAAGGTTAGGTCTTGGTCATACTGAATGTTTTATGTTCCATTTATATTGTTGTGGAGGTCCAATATGAAGTGTTGCATCCCCTCAAACCACCCACTTAGCATGATAGACTTACTCTCTGACGTGTAGAAAGGGGGGAAGGGCAGATGGGGCGACGGTCCCGAGCATCCATTTCAGGAGGCATCCAACCAAAGAGTGTCCAAACCCTATATTTGAGTCATGAGGCCATCCAATCAAGAACATGGCCCTGGGCATGATGGGCCATCACCAAACCTCTGCACGCCATCGAACCAGAACCGTTCTGAATTTTTTATAAATTTATTCATATTTATTTTATGGAAAGGGGGCGAGGCATATTACCTGATAGATGAACCTTTAGACCCAGACTGACCTAAAACAGGATCTACATTCTTGATTAAGATTGATGCACGGGCATAAATCAACTGATATCCCTGCGGTTTTTATCCCAAACGTGCTGAAAGATTCTTGTGATGCACTCAGATGAACGTCTTTTCGTCTGTCCAGATTAGACGCAAGGCAAGAGTTATGATGTTGTTTGTATCTGATTCACTTATATTCTCCGTAAGAAAAGTTCTCTGCTTGCATGTATCGGCTTCATCTGTTATTATGTTTGTCATCTGTACGCGGGCCTGGGAGTGTATTTATATAAATACCTTTTCTTTTCATCAGAAATGGTGAAGTTGATGCCATATTGCTGCTTGTTTGTTTTGTTTTCCAAATACGCAAATTGTAACATTTCTCTTCTAATTCCATATACTGTTGTAGCCACTTTATTTCAACTTGGCCTCGGTATGAGAAATCAGGTTATGGCCATTTTGACCTGGCTACCTATCCCACAGGTTTTGTCTTTTTCTCTCGCCTACGAATAGAAATCTCTCAGCATCTAGACCACTAGTTCGAAAACGTAAATGATCTCGCTTAAATGATTAAAATGGATGAAGGTAAGATTACTACAACAGTATCTGGCAAGTCTATATTTTCATTCTCCATAAAGTCATTATCTTAAAATGGTTAGGACTCTGCGTGGGTTCTCCATGTATGTGTTCCACAAAAGACTGGAGTAAGTAGTTCATTTAGAGTTCAGATGTCAAACGAGGTTACAAAGTGGCAAAACAAGTCGCAGTCTTAGTTCTTGTTTGTTCCAACACCTCTTTTTGCACTCCTGAGAAATTCGAGGTTAAACGTATGCGGCTTTACTATTATGATAAGGAGTTAGAATAAACCTGAACTGTGAAACAGCTTGCAAGAACCACAACGCATTTTAAACAAGTGTCAAAATGTGTTTTTGTTATACCTCTTCTGTTAAAAGATCTCCAGTTTTTCAGAAAATGGAGATAGAACGAACAAGAACCAAGGTCGTAAAGTGAAGAGCCTAGGTGGCTTATTTTGCTGGAGCCCCCATTCCAGCATAGAACCATTCCTTCACTACTCGGTCGCAAAGTAAATTTTCATGCTCG
The DNA here is from genome assembly GCA_963931925.1 of Onchidella celtica. Taxonomy (NCBI): domain Eukaryota; kingdom Metazoa; phylum Mollusca; class Gastropoda; order Systellommatophora; family Onchidiidae; genus Onchidella; species Onchidella celtica. The sequence continues at coordinate 18,373,685 of OZ007571.1, forward strand.
TAGTAAATATGCCACTGCCTCTGGCGCATAAAAGATAAAAGCACCCTCATATTTCAGAATACACAGCCTTAAGCGACTTACATACTGTTTTTTGATAGGTAGGGTGGCGCATTCAGAGGCTTTACAGCGGCTTCCCATGAAGGCCATCAGTGTCAAATTACTTGTAGAAAATGAGATTTGATAAATATCTGGAAGGAATGGGCTTAGGAATGCTGTACCTATATAACTATCTTCCGAAATAGAGCACTGTAGTTTCAGCTAACTGTAGTTCCCATCATTTCACGCCACATGGAATATAAAATGGACTTGAAATGCAGAAATCGTGCAAAATGACGGGACATTTTTAGGTACATAAAACTCTCGCACACTGTAAAAGCCATTCTAATATAGTATCTCATTGGCAAATAATCATATCCAGGACTTTCCTATGCCATCACTAACTGATATAGTGTGAGGACTGGGTAAAAAGGTTTTTAAACGTAATTTTTTTTTTCACTAAGATGACCAAACAATGTCAATTGCTAAAGGTGGGACTAAAAGGTACCATGATAAAAGGCCCTCTTGATCAACCCATACCTTCTTCTGCATCCCCTTTTCGTTGTAGATATGAATGTCCTGGTTGAACGTAGGCCTATCCCCAATGTAGACACAGGTATGAACAAAACCATCCTTGCACATTACTGAATTTATGATGTACCCAGTGATCACATTTTTCCTCAGGTTCATCATGTGATGTACTCAAACTCTTTCAGCGCCCCAGGGTGTTCAGATAAATCAAATTATGTGTAATATGAGTTTCGTTTTCACAATTGCATGCAAACAAAAGCTCTCATATTCACGCCAGGAAGTTGCTTTCCAGATGGTAGGGGGGGGGGAGAAAGAGAGAGGGCGAGAAAGCGAGAGAAAGAGGGGGAGGGAGAGGGGGGAAGAAACAAAGAGAGAGAGAGAGAGAAAGCATAGACTGGCAGCGATTTCGTTAATCTGTCAGATTTAGTTTGTTCCGTTGTACAAATACCAGGCTGGAAATCAAGGTTGGGCCTCACAATTTCACACAAGCAAAGCTGGGCGTGGACAATATTATTTCCATCCTCTCCGCGGCTAATATTAGTAAGTCTCGCACTGATTTAGTTGTCTTATCTTAATTGCCAGAGAGTTTGGGTAGAGCGACGAGTGAGAAAAAAAAAAAGAACGTCTCGAGACATGGGCTGTGGAATATCAGCATTTGCAAACGAAACTTTAGTAGTTTGCTAAAGAAAAAAAAAGTACCCTATGCTACTCTCCCCTCTCTCTGGTGAATGGGGAAATTACTGTCAATAATATGAAAACGCATTTTTATTGATAACAGTTTTATGGACTGGTTCAAGCGATGTTAAGTCTCTGTTATGTGAAATTAAAAAGAAGACAGAAATATCCGAAAGTTTACGAAAGAAAATTAACATTCTTGCTTATTCCCAGTTTCCAAGTTTCTCAGTGGGAAAAGCTTTCGACGTAATTATCAAAGCGGAAGCAACTCAACATGAAACGATTATCACGACGTTAACTGCTTTTTTTCCTCTGGTTGGCATGGAAACTATGCAAGGAAGTTCACAAATCATCTGGGGAGGGGAGGGGGGGGGGTGATAAAAACAAAACTTGGAAATTTATGATCAACACGCATGGCTATCTGACACTTTTCGTGTTTTCACTTTCTCTGATGGGCAAGTGAAGTGCATTATAGGGGTTTTAGCGGAGACATAATGAATGTAAAGATTGGCGTGATGGGGGAGAAAGAGACAGAGGGAGGAGACAGAGAGAAAGAGATGGGGAGAGGCAGCGAAGAAATGACGGAGGGAGGGAGAGAAAGAAAGAAAGGAAGGGGGGGGATAAGGCAAAGGGAAAGGGCGAGAAAGAAAGAGATGGGGTAGGGAAAGCGAGAAGAAGGTGGAGAGAAAGAAGGAGGGTGGCAGCAGATTTATCCTTGGCAAAGCCGGGTACCTCATCCAGACCTACCCAGATTTATGTCACATTTGGTCCGTGTTACCATTCGTAGAATGGGCACTCTGGCTAGTAATTATAATTAACATTTATGCAGGGGGTTATTCGTTCAACATTTGTGCAGTGACGTAGTTGCCAATTTCTACAGCCTTATTTCGCAGCCGATCAATTTCCCCATTGTATTCCAGTCGCTATTTATCAGCATTTACTGCGGATTTTTTTTTTCTCAAGCGTGTCATGCACCGAAATACACGATGGTACATGTTTGTTTGTTTTTAAAGTAAGTAATGCAAAGATCCTGTAATCGTTTCTTTGGAGCGATATCAGAGTTATGGAGACAATTCGGAGAGACAACTGCCTTGCAAACAGATTTTGTCTAAACGAACAATCATTTTGATTATACTGAGACCGGTGGCGCGCTGAGCCAAAGTCTGTGTCAAGAGTTCGGGCGCATCAAAACTTGTCTTGAGTACGTTGGCTGAAAGACATACCTCGAGCACTGAGTCAAAACAAGCAACACAGATTTGATTCGTGGCCCCATCAGCCTTAATCTATGCACAAGCTGCTAACTAGTGCATATTCCCTAATATTTCCGAATTCAACATTTTACCAAATCCCTTTTGTCTCTAATCTCAATGTGCAATGTGATGGTTGTCCCATAAACTGTGACGATTTATATTGCCCAGATCTGTAAAGATAAGCCATTGCTCCATTACTTGGGAACATAATGTTAGCAAAAAATTAATATGTAAGCTGTAAAGTTTACTGGGAAACAAAATTGAAACATTGGCTATGTCAAGAGAAACCTTTTTGCTGAAAACAAAGGATTTCCCGTCTTCCCCTTGTCCCCAGTTCCCTAACCTTATTTCTCTTTGTCCTCCATTGTTCTTTTCTTGATTGTTTCAGTATTTCTTCATCCGTTCTTATTTCTTCTTCCTCAGGTTAAACGTTGACATCCCCCCTTCACGATTTTGTCTTCGTTCGGTATCTAACCTCATGCCCAGACTGCAAGGCTCCACAAAAGAAACAAATCGTGGCAAACAAAACTATGGGAGGGCAAACATTCTGAGACAAAACTCTTGTGGATAATTGTTTTGTTGGAAATTCGCTGTATTGGCTGTCAGTCTGTCACATTAGTGAGATTTTTTGTTTTTTCAATCCATCTTCATTCAACCAAGGCTGAATTACCTAATCGACTTTCATTATAAATAAAAGAAACAAAGAAAGAAATAAGAGATTGACTGGAGAAAGTAAATGCTTCTATCCCTCCTCTCAACCTCCTCCCTCGATGAGTAAGGCATTATTTTTATATTTTTGTTGTTTATTCTTTATCTTTTCTTTATGTATTACTTTCTTTTGAAAAAGGGAATGAATTCAAAAGTACGCATGTAATAAATCTGTTGCAAACAAACTGACAAATCTGTGATGGGAAACAGCCAAGTATTCAGACGTCCGTGCAGTCCTTTCCTTCTTTCTTATAAACAGTTTCCTTTTTTTTTTCCGTCACGTTTTGTTACCAACAACATCAGTTACCTTTGTCTCACCTTGTGAAATACGGCTTCAGACGATGGCTCCTAAAAGGTTGCGCTCACCTGGATTTCAGGTTTAAGACAATACATAATGTTTTGAAGGTGAGAAGATATTATCACCGTGTGCGTCAAATATCCACTCACCAGCATTACCAGAATGGCATCGCCGATAACCACAGACACCTACATATTGTCAGGATATAGAGGTTGCTCACTATTTTTCGATGCCGATAACTGAATAGAGAGATATGCAACCCTTAATGGTGAGCACAACATCAGGTGCGAATCATGGGCAAAATAACATGCAATAACGCTATGCAAGCCCCATTTAGAGGGAAAAGATGGATGGAGAAAACGGTCCAACCACAACATTTTGTAAGTTCTCACTGCTCAGCTCCGTTTTCTGGGATCAGGTAAATCGATGCAAGAAACAAAATATGAACCGAGGAATGTAACGAGAGCTTCAATTTGCACAACATTATCTGAGAGCAAAGCTAGCAATGGGGAGGGCTGAGCAGTTCTGCCACTGGTTAAAAAATGTTTGCAGCGAATGTGTGCACTGATATCATACGGGACCTCTCAACCGTGCTTTTACTTCCATTTTAGTGTATAACCACACACATGAATAACTTGCTAACCTGAGATTCTTACTTTGCCAGCAACACCTAAAAATGCAATAACCAACTCCGAAGCTCTTTTATCTTTTATTTACGCAGATTATATACCGAAGAAATACCCTCTTGCAACTTGGCTCTTTCTTACAAAATCTGGGGAAATTTGTTTTCTTTTTTTTCGCTTGTGGAATTCTTCTTCCAAAGATAAGATGGCCACAAATGTCCCCCTCCTTTGCCCACTGACCCACCATCAAGTATTTATACGAGCACAGCTCTAGGTTATAAACGAAACAAACATAGATTATCACATTCTTGCATACTGTAATTAGGTTTTTGGTGGATGAAAAACTAGTATCAAAAACCAGGTAGCATAAAGAGCAGCGATTTCTCCACCTGAAAAAACTTGCTTTGGTTTCTAGGAAAGAAGAGAAAAGCATAATGATACAAAATAGTAAGAAGAACTTATTGAGACTGAAACACGCATAGAGGTACAGTGTTTTTATATCGAAAATTCAAAAGTGTAATTCAAAAAGAATCCCAATAAGAAAACAACAGTATTAGAGTAAAATTAAGTTAATTTTTTAAGAAACAGTTCACTCTCTCACATTCTTTTTCTGTTTGTTTAACTGAGTTAAAGGATGGAGAAATAATGCACCCGTTTTCAAAATAGTCTCCATTTTTGAAATGCCGCAGTCTTTAAATCCGAAATATTATTACTACAAAAATATTCATTTTGTATAGCAGTAAATACGATGTTTACATTAATTTACGGCATATGGAAGGAACCTTCCTCTGCATACAGAAATACTAGACAAATAGCGAAACCAGTATGGCAAGAACGTGTTTTGCATTTTCTGCAATCCCACTAAAGCTTCGTTTTCTTCATTTGTTGCACTTGGAGCTTTCCTTCTCACCATCTCTTTTCTTTTCCACATTTGGGGGCTTTTTTTTTTCTTTGTCTGCTGAGAAAACATACCAAACTGGGTAGGAGGTCGAACGCAGGCTGGAAAAATCTGCTTCATAAGTTCTGGCGTTTGCCAAGGATAACAGAATGATTATATCATGCGTGTCTGACATTTAATGCATAGATTGCGACATGCAAAGGTCGCGAACGATCGGCATTTATGAGACGTTTACTGGTTGCCACACGTGTTAGCCCGTAATGAATTCATGCCTCTGCCCTGATACCTGATCTTTATTGCTCTGATGAACAGATTAGACGGCTCTATAGGGAGTCTAATTTTTTTATTTTTTTTGGTGATGTCTTATGCAAGTGCAGGAAAAAAAAGAAATCAATGGCTTTCATGTGGGTGTGGCATAAAGATAAGAATGATACCTACATCCGTCAAAGATTTGTTTACAAAACATCCTAAAATTTCGTAGCGACACAATCATTAGCAACTGTGGAAAATCAAGAAGAAAGTCCCTTCTCTCTTAAATTTCATTTGAAGTACTGTTTTTAAGTCACCAATTTCACATTTCATTGTCGTCACTTCAGTTTTGATCTTCCAAATTTTATTGAGATGTCCTTTTTTTTTTTTAAATTTACCTTCGAAATCAATAGATCTGAGGTGTCATTGGGCACGGACAACAAAATATTTTTGCCATGTCTATTTAATACTCTCAACAACTCCCTAAGCACAATTTCTAAGAACCCTTCTTCCTGTAGACAACATAAACAGCACCTGACTCAATGTTATTCTCTGATACCTCATAGTATGCACGTAAAATAAACTTCGGAAACAACTTGCCAAATTCATGTTGTGAAAGACGACACCAAACATTCAAATAACTTTTGACAAGAAAGGAAAGATAACTACGTACGTTTGGAAAGGAATATTAACGTTTAATTTCCCATATCGCTGGTTTACCCTGGTGAGAAAATGAGTTAGTCGTGATTCTAGATCTCTCTACAGCAACCTACCCATACACTAAACCTCGTACCACTTAAGTGTTGCCAAAGATACTGCAATTGATAAGGTGAGACAGCTAGTGCTTTTAACGTGCACATATTTCGCACCGCCACCAGCGGCAAACGCGAGGATGTCATGAAAAGTGCCGTATTTTACAAAGCCAAATATGGAAAAATATTGAATTTTGCTCACTGTTCAGCTATCGCCACCGGCCTTGATTGACGTCACTTCTTGTGGAATTATAACCTCATTCGCTGTGGGGAAAACTACGGCTATTTTTTTTATTTTTTTTTGTGCGCCATGCGCGCAAATTGTGTGCACGCTTTTTTTTTTTTGTGGTGCGAAGTCGACAGTGTCTCATCTTATCGTTTAATAATCAAGTCTGTTTTTGCATGGGGTTCAGTATGAGACGTGGAGAATGGAGTTAAACGGAACCTCGCGCACTAATGAGATTGAAAGATGTCAGTCTCCCTTGTTGATTCAAAGGAAGTTCAAGACTGAGTCAAAACCGGTGCAAAAGAGACTCGGTTCAATGTGCTATCGCTCTTTCGAATATAAACTCGCATTTATCGTAAAGACAGATTGCAGTGCCTTGATCCCATTTCGGATCATGGTCTGTGGATAAAAGTCCACATTATTTAGGAAAATAGGTTTGCTGTTGTCCTCACTGACTGAGTTTCGATAGGAATTTCAATTCTATTTTCGAAAATCTACACTTCATGTTTGTTTCATCTGAATTTACTAATGATACGCAAAGAACCATGTTTAATTTGCCCTCTAAAAAGAATCAGTTACCACAATTTTACACTAATCAGTGGCTTAGAACAGAAAGATGCTTTGTTGAGCTTTCAGTTTTCTCAGTCGCCTGAACTTAAAAGTACTAGGGAAAGGCTAATAAGTGTGTTCCTAATAGGATGTAAAGAAAGGGGCAAGATCAGCTGAATAACGCCGCAAGGTAGCCACTGAAAGCAAAAGGGCGGCGCGGAAAGCGCGAGCAGCCAGTTCATCTTCCCAGGCACTCACCGGCCTGGACTGCGCAATATATGGTAGACAGTTCCGCGCCCAGATTGGATATATCGGCCATCTTAGAAGGCACTCCGCAAACCAATAGAAGATGAAGTCATGGTCATCATCGAGAACGATGGAAGAACATCATCATCAGTACGTGTTGCGAGTTGATAAAACAGACGCATAGTGATTTATGCTGAGAGCCGACATGAATGCTCTTCTTTCATAATCCATACCAGGACATATAAACCATCATAGTAACCGCGACTCAGACTTGGCGGTCATGAATATTTATAAGAAAGACCATTTTTTAGCGAGCAAGTTTGTCGTAACTGTATGGGAAGAATTGACGTGACAAAAGTGCTCAGTGGCTATTGAAACCAGGACTTTCCAACACTGTTACCGTAAATAAAGCTCGTAAGGATTGGTTTATAAGATCTAATCTCGGAAAGGGACATTGAAATCTAGATTACTCATCTCAGTCACGCACTTTCATAACTGTGTTATTTTCCCAGGGAGCGGAGGATGAAAATTTGCTGAAACCAGACGTCAGACAAAGTAATAATAACACAGTTGTTTTACATAAAATGTCTTTTCCCGGGTCATTACTATCGATAACGGTGGTAGTATATCTATCTATCCATCCATCTATCCATCCATCCATCCATCCATCCATCCATCCATCCATCCATCCATCCATCCATCCATCCATCCATCCATCCATCCATCCATCCATCCATCCATCCATCCATCTATCTATCTATCTATCTATCTATCTATCTATCTATCTATCTATCTATCTATCTATCTATCTATCTATCTATCTATCTATCTGTCTATCTATCTATCTATCTATCTATCTATCTATCTATGCTCTTCTTTTCTTTCTTTCTTTGTCTTCTCGCGCATTTAACACTCCAAATCAACAAACATGCTACAAACATTCCACAAGACAAGGGTCAGTGCACTGGTCTCAGGGTGTTGCTTAAGTTAGATTATCACCACTGACAAGAGCAGATGCGCTGAACTAAAACCTGTAAACAGGAGACGCATGAAGAAAATCTCTTGTGCATCATTTGGCTGCAGAAATGTGTAAGCTGTGTTTTATTGTGCATTGCGGAGTGCTATTTCAGGCCCCGTGGTGACAACGATGCATTATTTCAAACAACGTTCATCATGAGGACCTCTGTCTTTTCAAATTCTGCAAGTGTCATGCGAAACAAAATTAAACATCGAATTTGCGATGACTAATTACAATGGCGCCACTGTGTCATTAAGGATGCACTGGCCAAAAAGTGGCCCCTCTGTGTTGCTAAATCTGGCGATGATCAAAATTTCTAAATGACTGTATGCATCTAAATCCGGGAGTACAGAATTCACTCCACCAGGCTACATCTGAGTTGTGGTGTCACCGCACCCCCTATTTTTCCGGACGCATTTCTGTTATCGCATGTCATATAATTCTCAGATTGAATCTTCTCGTCAACTTGAAAAAAAAAAATTCCTAGATTCACCAAGCAGAATTAGCTCCGACTTTGCCGTGTTGCTGTCCCATTTGCTGTGGCGTCACGATTTTTAAAAATCTAAGCCAATGAATAAAGGTGCACATGCAAGCGACACTCGAGCTCATTACAGAGTCAAAAGGACCATGAAACTAAGGCAGGGCAGTACCACAACAGGAAGTTGCATGTTGTGCACCTAAACTTTAAGGCAGTCTGATTTCTGTTACAACTTTGCACACATTGCAGTGAGGGTCTTATGATGGACAGGGACATTATGCATGTAACGTGTTATATCATTTCAAGGAACAATAAGGACATTAAATGTGGAAGAGAAAACAAAAGTGAAGGTTTCACTTTACTGGGACCAAACTTCATGTAACTTGGGAAAAGTGACAAATCCCCCCCCCCCCCACACACACACACAAAGACCTAGGAAAGTCTGGTCGACATTCATTACTGTATCCCTTAAGCTTTTCAGAAAGGGGAAAATCAACCACACTGCATTTTTATTTTTGTTTATTTATTGTTGTTGGGTTTTGTTTTTTTTTAACGATTATTAGTTTCTTTTTTAACACATTATATTTCTCAACATTTATTATGACAGCTTCTCGTCCATTCATGATTTATTTCTCCTCACCCCCCGATATATATACACCTTGTCTATATCATTTTTGTCATCACTACAGGCTCTGTAATAATAGTTCCCAAGCCGTTTATTTATTTCTCACTGTTCGTCCGTGTTTTATCAATCTGTGATCTTCCCGACAAGAAGAAAGTCTTTGTTTTCTGTAGATTCTTCTTCCATTTCGTTCTTAAACTGCTTTTTGTGCCATTGTAAATAAATAGTTCTCTCTCTCCCTCTCTCTCTCTCTCTCTCTCTCTCTCTCTCTCTCTCTCTCTCTCTCTCTCTCTCTCTCTCTCTTTCGCACTCGCTACAGCGTGTTCCAGCCTGCCAATTACTGTATGCTTTACGTTTCCTCTACCATCAGCCTCAATCAGACCTCCTCTTCCCACCCTGGGCGTTATTTCCCATTCATTGTCTCCATCTTTAAGCGTTTTTATTTTTTTCAGATTTATTTATTTCTCCACCACATGAAGAACTCCTTTCGTAATGTCTCAATCTTGCCTACTCTGCAATATGTTTTCTTTATCTTTTTTCCACCTTTTCCTCATCTCATTCCCACCCCTTCACCACATTTTCACAGCGAGCTCTTCATTCAACAATTTCCATGTTGATACAATTGGACTCACTCGGGTTTCCTGTGCTCATGAAAAACATCTGTTGCTGTTGTAGGCGCCAAAGGTTTTGACACATTGACACAGGAGATGAATGGCGACTGGCTCACAAATGTGATGCAAGATGGATTTTTTTAAAAATCTACAACCGCTTAATTTTATTCCCAAATCAGTTAAGAGCTCTAATAGAAGGCCACTTTGTGCCAGCATTTTCTAATAATAACTCTCGTGAGCAGCTTGCTTACAAATTAACTCCTCTGTCACCACAGCTATTGCCACAACCACCATCCGTGGCCTAGCTGTGAAACGGCTGTGTTAATTACATGCAGTAAAAAATCCCGGGCGTTTTTCTCCTAACTTATTAATCTTGGGGAGAACTAAGGCTCACATGTCTTGCATTGAATAGTGCCAAAGTCGTCCATGACCTTGACTGCAAAAATGATGAAAGGGGCACGTGATGATAGCTTGTCAAGTACATTAAGTTTGACACATTTACTTTCTCCGTTCTGACAAAGACCTTTGTAGTATTATTTTTGTGTCTGTCGATGTTATTTTGAGTATATTTCCTGAGGATGAGTTGAGATGAGCTGATAATCTATTTACAGAGTGATCAAAGTGTCCATTGTCTCTTTATCACACTTACAGGTGAAGGAAAACCCATAAAATGAACAGGCTACAAAGTTGCGACCCATTAATTATGGCAGAGTCATATCCCAAAAATCTGGTCATCTGAACAGTGGTACAAACTTGGACGGTCAGGAAAACAGTCAGTACAAAAATAAACTTCTATTAAAGTGTTAAATATTGTCGAATTCAGTAATTATTATAATCCCCGGGGCGTTAGAAACTGCCACTGGCAACGTTTCAATTATTTCGTTAAACAATTACTCTCTTTAAACTGCTTCAACAATTTCATTTAATTTTTAAAATGGAATATCGTGACAACTATTTGTCATATTTCAAGCCAAGGCTCAAGATGCAGGCCGCTAACAAATAAATAAATAAACAAACAAATAAACTGTCATTCTTTTAGCGCACGTTGCGACGCCGTATCTCAGTGCCAATGATACGTAGCGATTAGGTCTCATTATTTTTACGCGCAGAGATGTTCAAAAGCCACTATGACCTCAAGTCTATTTGCCCAAGTATCACCAAGATCTCCATGCTTGTGCATATATTATTTGATTAGTCATGATCTAACATGAACGGATAAAACAGAGTTTAGAGTCATCAGCGTTTACATGTATTCTTTCACCAATGCTTCAGATAACAACCAAAGAGCTTTAGATCTACAGCCGGGATTCAAACTCTGCAAAAACACAAGGGCTTTGTGTTTTCCCACTCAGCTTGCTTGTTAGTGATACACTTGGAGGGTGGGGAGGGTGGAAAAAAATTGAGAATTTGAAGCGCAGGCCAGGATTTAAGATCAGTCGCTGAAGGGAACAGTTCCCTTATTGGACAGAAAGAGTTGCTCCTCCATACGAGTTCGTTCTCTGTGCATACGAAGATCATTACCAGAATGGGTTCTCATGCCAACCCACTTTCCCAACCCCCGGGCTCGTTTCCCGTCCCCTCTTTCCCACGACAGAGGGAAAACAACAACAACGGCGTTGTTTTTGTGGTGTCTATAGGATTTCAACCACAGCCACAGACAAAGACAGGGCTACACTGAGACAACACAGATGTGTCTATTCATCACTTCCATCTGAGAATGACTCATTTCCTTTCCAGAATTAATTCCAGATTTCTTTCATTTTGTAACTCTTTATTGTGACTTCGGGTTTCCGTGCATCGCTTGTGTGGTTGTTATTGATGTTCCTATTACTTTCATTATCATTATTATTATTATTTCTAGCATTGTTATTATCGTCTCCTGTGAAACCAAGAATGACTAGTGTCAAGGTCTAATGTCAAGAATTAATGTAGGTAGGGTTATGGAACTAGAATAATGAATCAGTATAAAGTAAACCAATACTATTTTTGTTGAATGTTGTCTTTTTTTCCTTCGGCTGCTGCACATGTCAAACTAGGCAGCTTTATTATGAGTGATATATTAAGTTGTTTTCTTACATACAATTGTCAATGTTTTGAAGGTGGCGCGACGTTTCAAAGATTTGACGCAAGAATGTCTGAAATTGCCTCTTTGAATGAAGAAAAGGGGCATTCTGAGCGAGACAGCGCAGGTAGTGACGGACAAAGGCAAAATGTATGGCTCTAAACAAAGACACTGATTCACTACAGTCTGACACACGTCGGTGCAGCACACAACCTGAAAGTTTAAAGTAAGAAAAGGCTATGTATATTTTTGACGCTTAGCCATGCAAAACGATGCAAATTTGATTTTGTTGTGAGTTTCATTGCTAGGTAAATGTGCTGAAATCTATGAATCCTCATTTTCTTCCATATCAAGATAGGTGACTGGAACAGAGTAGACTTCCAGCTTATTTAGTACTGGTGGCGAGATAATTTATCCCTGAAAATTTGAACTGAATGAGGTGGAGCATGGTTTCCAATGCACCTTCAATGCAAGCAAAGACACAAGTGAAACTTTCCGAATGAAATGAGAACAAATTTCTTTCCCTCCACCCCCCCCCCCAAATAAACGCAAACACGTTCGTTCTTCTCTTCCATACAAAAAATATACATGCAACTAGATCTCTCTTGGGTCATGTAAGTGTGTCTGTGAAATGTGAGGGGTTTGGGGGGGGGGGGTGTAGAGACAGAGGCACAGACAGACCCCACTCAGACGGACAGAGAAAGTGCACAAAGACAGAGACAAGGTTGCATTAGTTGAACCCAACAGTGCCCCTATCGAACAAAAGCTAACACTGACAGACTGCAGCAACGGTGTTCCGTAACAAATTCAGAGTTACGATGATGGATAGTCTTTGCCGCGCCGGCTGCTGTAATCTATGTGCGCCATTATGACAAGTTGATAGTGACTGCTCTAAAACAAGGCGCTCATTCATGCAGAGCCGACCCATTCATTTCTGGAGCAAGCTGCCACAGCTGAATCTACAATCACACCTCGTTTCTTTGTCTGTTTTCATTTTTCGATAAAAGCCAAGTAAAATGACATGCCACACGGGTCATAATGACCTCTGCCAAAGCAAATTAGGCCGATAACCTTTACAAGAGAAATCGCAGCCAAATATGTACAGAGGCGCGGTTTAACTCACTGCGGCTGCTGTATTTTCAAGAGCGCTCTGGTGCCTGTGAAATCCACTTTGATTTTGAAGTGCATTTGGTGAGTCACTCTGCCGCCAGACTGCGTTTTTTCATTCTAACATGAGGCAATGACTACTGTGTGCAAAATGTTTTGAGTTAGATTTTTAAAATAGGGCCGGGGAAATTCTCTGTGTGTGCTAAGTCGTACTTTTACACACATATATGTTTGGCCAAAGCTAAACCTTTTGTTTGTGACTTTTTTTTTCTTTAAAGCCACCAATAATCTTATTAATACGAGAAATGCATCAAAAGCGAAAAAGCTCAGATGTGCGAAATCGACAGGTTCTCTGTCACGGACAGTGCCTCGTGAAAGGTCCGTTCCGGGTTGGATCTTTTGTGACAACATGCCGTAAGGTCTATGCCCAATTTCTAAATTCCTTGAGATTTGTTACTTTTCTCTTTTTGATTTTTTAACAGAGGTCGAGGAAGACAAGGTGGCCAGGCTATGTAGCAACAAGCAATGATGCAGGAGGGAGGGGGTTTGTGCGACCAACCAATCGTGGACAAGAAGTGAAGATGAAGATATGGGGAGTGATAACATGGTAAACGATAGATGAAAGTGGAAATGAAATAACTTGAAGCTAACAATGGTGAGTATAAGAGCCAAACTCTAAATTGAGAAAAAAATGATCATTAATTATCAAATAATTTATATTTGGAAAGAAAATGAACTAAATTAGGAAAACTTTGTATATTATCAAACTGGAAATGAACGGATGGAAGGTGACCGAATGAAGCCAAGGAGGAAGTATGAAATGGAAAGGACCTGAAATTTACTGCCCTAGAAATAAATGAGGAAAGAGGAAAGTGAGGAAAAGGGTACGAATCGATTGAAGAAAAGAAACAGCAGGCAATGCAATTAGATAAGGTTTTCAAACAAATATTAATCACAAATATCTGTGTTACCAAATATTACGTCTAACCAAAAGTCGGTGGTTAATTGCCAACCTCATGCAGGCACAAATTAACCGCCAGCGCGAAAAGGGTTCAACTTGGGGTCACAACGTTGGATGCGTCGGGTTCATTATATCAAAAAGGAATGTCATAAACCGGTTTTATGTTTGTTAATGTGTCTACTGTACGTCTCCTGCCCACGATATGGGAACGTAGAGATGAGAGTGAGAGAGAGAGAGGGAGGGGGGGGGGGGAGAAGGATAGATAGATAGATAGATAGATAGATAGATAGATAGATAGATAGATAGATAGATAGATAGATAGATAGATAGATAGATAGATAGATAGATAGATAGATAGATAGATAGATAGATAGATAGATAGATAGATAGAGACAGAGAAAGAGAGGCAGACAGAAGAAAAACAGAAAGGGAGAAAAGTCGGAGAGAGAGAGAGAGAGGTAGAGGGAGAAAAAAAGAGAGAGAGACTTTATGATGAAAAAGATAGTTTTCAGTTTCATACATTATCAGCATCCCTATCCACGCTGAAAACACGTTGCAGTTTTCTCGAAGTGTCTAAGATTTCGTTTCCCAGGAGGGAGAAGATAAGAACACTGGAAGAGGAAAAATGTTTGTTTACTTTTGCCCAATATCGTGAATTTCTTAGCATTTAGAATTCAGAATGCACACGAGAAGTGGCAGGATACTGTGAAATTTGTCAACAATGATAATTAAATAGAACCAAGCGAAAGAAACATCAATGAACACAAACTCAAAAACATGAAAGTTACATAATCTTTCAATTTTGCTTAATGAATGAAGTTATGACAAAACGCACGCCACCCGAAAAAGAGCAATGGGTTCACAAGCTTTTCAGGAAATTAAGTGCAGGGGAAGGGGGAGAAGGTATGGTCATTAACTTGTGAAATGTGAGAATCCCATCCATGTCTTTGAGAAGCTGTTGCTTATTCTTCATTCTTGCTTAAATCTGCATTTTATTATTTACAAAAAAGGAGTGTTTCCTTGCTTACTTGATAAGAATAACAAGCACGCAGCTTTATCAAATGGCTGCTATCTTTCATATCATACCAATTAAAACCGACCATTTTTACTTCATATCGTTCCTGAAAGTTTAGTTATCAGTATATGTGTATAATAATTGCAATAATGTATTTAACATTTTGTTTTTACTATTATTGTTGTTCTAAAGAAAATCAGCAAATGGCTCTTCCGGAACACAAACCAAATCAGCTGCAAAAGTCTACACTTTACAAAAAGCAACTTGAAAATGTCAATGACTTCTTCTATATTCCTTTTGGCTCCTTGATTTTATTTAGTTCGAATTTTAAATCTATCACATAAAATCCTTTTCATGTACATTATTACATTATTTGCTTAAATTCCGTTGAATTTTTGCGGCATCGAGTGCCATAGAAAGACACACTGTGTTCACAGCAAAGCGTTGTATTCGTCATGATTTCCTCCAAGCTTGACATACACAATTAATATCCAAGTAACCGTTTGGAGAAATCCTAATATAAATGAAAAACATTTATAACACACGGGTGGCTGTAACTGTTGTTTTCATCATCAGCGGCAACATAAAGTCACAATTCATTACAAAAGCACCAAGATACATTTGTCCACTTTTGCACCGGCTTTGTGGGGCAAAAATCACAAGTCTTTCGGGAATAATTAAATCACTGCACTATCTTTCGTCAGGAAGCTTCTCATGGTCTTTCTCCAACCAACATTGCAAAACCCAAACAGCCACAACCATGCATTTAACGATTGCCAGTTTTATTACTTTTGAGACATTTTTGATCATCTACCCGTGGTTGTCTCGGGCTTTAGGAATGGCTCATATTCTCATTACTTACTCAATACACTGTTCGTGTTTCTGCGGTTGATACTGACCATAATAATGTACGTGAAGCCAACAACGTCTTGTGATATCAAACGTCACTATCATTATTAGTGGCAGATTGGCAGATTGATCTGACTGACGATCACCATGTGCACAGTTTCACTGATATTATTGTTTTATTGGGACTTCATGTGTTGCTGCCGCTGATGTTGCATTCTTAGTTGTTGCTGCAGTTGCAGGTGCTGGTGGTTTACGAACTAAGGAGCACTAGAAAGTAATTGCATCGAAGTGGAATTTCAAAGTAACTATTATTTCCAGACCCACCAAAAATATTAAAAGCCAATGTCAAGTTCAAGATGAGAAGAATGCCGGTTCAAGAAATTCAATCTATACGGGTGGTACATTTTTCCCCCTTCAGAATGCGAGAAATGCGTGAGTAATTGTATAGCTTTGACCCTGTCGCTGGAGTTCTTCTACTGTTGCAGCATAATTTCTGGTGTACAGATTGCCCCTTGGCAAAGCAACTCAAAAAGTGGAGTATGTGCGCGCGTGTGTGTGTACGGGGATGGGGGGGGGGGGTGAGAAGGTTAGGCTGGGGAAAACGGAAGGGTGAGAAGCGTTTCACCCTGACTCGGGGGTTGTCGGGGTTTAGGGCAGGGGTTTCCAACCTTTTCCATCCTGTTTACCCCTGGAACTTTTCGAAAGGAAATGTACCCTCCACTCTGTTTTGTTCAGTAATTTGAGCTTACACATCTACCATAATTAAACGACCAGCACAGGGATAACATTATTATTTTTAATTCAAACAACAATAACAATAATAGAGGGCTTACGGTGAGGGTTTCAAGAAAGCACTCAGATGTTATGATGTTTGCGTTTTCTTTGATTGTGAACTTTGTCCTCTTACTGCGATGTACCGGATTCTCTGACACTTTCCCCTCAGTTTTCGCTATCCTTTTGCCTTGCTATATTTGTGTATACATATACGTATTTCGATCATCTTAAAAGTATGTCTCTATTTGCAACTCGCGAATGAAAAAAATAATATTTGTACCACGTCAAAAGGATAATGGGTGCCTAATTAATACGAATGATCATACTTTGCACCTTTCTCTTTTGAGTATCTTACTGTAGCTTGATTTTCAGAGCTTGATCAATTTAGATGTCACAGACAAAAATATAACCGGAAAAGTTCCGTATAAAATTGTTTTATCTGTAAAATTCTCAAACTGTGTTTTGTGTAGATCTAGTCTAGAGTAAATCTTATAAATATGAGAAAGAAAAGGGAATTTTCTATTACATTTAATTGGACCCTAACGTTCTGTGTCGCTCCCATACCTAACATCTATGAATAACCCGCTTATAGTGCAATTTGAAATAACTTTCTTAACTATCAGTGCTTTTCGGTGTTTTTCAGATAAAATTGGTTTCTTTTTAACATAATATGGAACTGTTATCTGGTCTTAGGCTATAAAAAGTAATATATGTGTAAGGTCACCAATGTCCCGTTGGATGTGACGGGATGACGTCAAAAAGGGTCCCGTGTATGGCGATCAGGTATTCAAAGTTCACCAAAAGCGTATGTATGCTTACCAGTAAGTGAAAATATAGGGCAATCCCAACAGTTTTGATAGAGTAGTTGCTGCAGGCTGCCATGATAAGTCATACCAGTCTACTTCTTTCATAACTGTCATCGGGTCTCAGCGTAATGTCAACTATATTTATACATCTTACAGAGTGACTGCATAGTTGTTATTCAAGGTGTCTTCTGTATTCCAAACTGCCATCATGCTTCAGTGCAATACAACCAATGTTTAAGATATATTCGTACACAGTAACTGTGCAGTTGTCTCTGTGTTTTTCAAGCAGTTTCTTTTGTATTCCAAACTGTCATCATGCTCCACTGTTATACAATCACACTGGGATTCATTTGTACACAGCAATATGTTGTTTTTATGTAAGTTGTTGGTTGTTGTTTTTTTAGCAGCTTCTTCTGTATTCCAGACTGCCTCCACGCGTCAGTGTAATACATCCATGTTAGGAATTAAGTATATGCACGGCGGCACAGCGACCTTTTTTATATATATATTTTTTTTTGAAGCAGTTTCTTCCGTATTCGATGTTTCAAATCTCTCCCAGGCCAGGGCTTCGTGCCTCGGTCTGTTTAACATTTTCTGAACCATCAACAGTGAGCTGTGCACATGTGGGAAGCTGTGGAGTATTTAGATAAACCAGCAGTCCAGACATGCTGATCCATTCACAAGCGGCATATGTTTGAAACTTGGAATGTTTACATAAACAACGAACACAGACAGACTAATCCTTTAAGCCGAACCTCAGCAAATATTCACAATCATTCGTTTATTCGCGCCGACGCGACATTTTGGTAGAACCGAATCATATAATCATTTCCCATGGACTATTACAAATTAAAATTTGCAGCACAGTCTGAAACT
The DNA here is from genome assembly GCA_963931925.1 of Onchidella celtica. Taxonomy (NCBI): domain Eukaryota; kingdom Metazoa; phylum Mollusca; class Gastropoda; order Systellommatophora; family Onchidiidae; genus Onchidella; species Onchidella celtica. Next base: position 18,391,905 of record OZ007571.1, read on the forward strand.
TTCGACATGGAATAATATATGAGAAAGCCAAACTAAGAGGGTTTTACATTTGTTTCTAAATTCTTATTTCAGGCCGTGATCCATTTTGCTCACCAAGAAAAATTTAACTATCCAAACTGGTTGAACGAATCATTCATATTTCAACAATGTAGCACTTTTATTCATTGATTATTATATTTGTGTGTGTTTATTTACCCACAACAAATAGCAAATCTTAAACGTTTCCACAGTGGATTTGGCTACATGCACCCGGCAACTCGGAGACGACGCGGTACCTTCTTTCTCTCAATAAGTAAAGTTGATATTGCTCTCGCAGTAAGTTCAGATCTCGTGCCTAGCTGGGCTTTATGATAAAGGATTCTGCCTCACAACTCATTTTCTTTGCCAATAATACGGACAGACGTGGGTATCTTAGAGAGTGGAAATCAAGCAGCTATAGCCTCATGATAAGACATTCAGTCTTTGGTTGGTCAGAAATTCAAAGTTGGCCACTAGTAATGCTTTATCGTATTCTCTACTTTTCTATCAATGTGCAGCTTCCGAGTTGCACAGCAAGACGCGTCCAATAACTTCAGATTTTTTTTTTTTGAAACAACAACAACAAAACCTGAGTGACTATTCGCACCATGTGGTTAAAGTGGGTTTTATTTATACGAGGAATTTTTTGGACAAGTTTTTAGAGGCAGGATTAGGATTAGATCAACCTAACTGGCCACAGCACCCTCTTCGTTGGAGAAATGACCCCAGTGGGAAACTGGCCTCAAGTTCACAACAATGTTCCTGTTGTGCTCATTCTGGCTATATGCCACAAATAGACCATATCCCTCCAAAAATCCCACACATCAAAGAGATTGCTGCATGAGCACTGTAGTTTTATGTACATTTTTCCCCTAAAGAATTATGATAGCCAGCGAAAGGATTTTCACACTTTCAGTAGGCAATGGCCCCGGTGAAAGCAAAATAACCATCGACACCGAACCCTTCTGCGTATTTTCGCCACGCCCTGCCTGTTGACCAACTTTGGCGTGTAAAGTTGTATATCAATTACGTTGTATGGAAACGAGGATTTGGCCTTTGAACCTTCAAGGTAACAGCAAACTAATTTCTTTTTTCTTTTCCCTTTTGCAAATGTTTACAGATCAGGGGGGTCTTGAGCTTTGAGACCAACTCGTTCGTTTGTTTACAATCGCCATTAGATAGCTGGAAAGGGCATCGTGAAACTTCCCTGGCTTTTCAAACTATTGCCAGTTTTAATTTTTATGAAGATAACCAAGCAGCGACGCTGAGTCGGCGTATGTTTCCGTTATTTTCACCGTGATTCTGAAGGAGTGGGTCACTTGAACTGTAGCACAGACAACCACTCAATGTTTATTGCGACCTTCCGCTTCCTTCAATGTCAATATCTGGAAAATGCTCTTTCAGGGTGCACGCACAAACAAAAAGACTCATGGATCATCAGCTGGCGTACTTTGTTCAGGCCTACAACATAACCTTCCACTTCTTTTCTTTTTTTCCACTTCATCCCGCCATTCACCAGACTGCCATAAACCAATTACACGCGATATGCGATGATTATTTTTTTTTCTCACTACAGCACCAGAGAAGTGTGGAAAATACTCTCCATTTCAGCTGTGTGAGACACGGGTGATTCTTCATTATTTATATTCATAGTTATCGGTGTTGAATAATCATTACGTGCGGCCTGCCATTGACTAACAGTAACACCTTAAAGCTATGTTTGTCTTCTATAATTATGCGCACAATCTTACTAAATGAGAATATTTATAGCAGTTCAGTAATCTCAAACGAGGTTAAATGTGAAATGAGGACTTAATTAAATCAGATTACTTCTATAACCGAAATCTTCTCTCTCTCTCTCTCTCTCTCTCTCTCTCTCTCTCTCTCTCTCTCTCTCTCTCTCTCTCTCTCTCTCTCTCTCTCTCTCTCTCTCTCTCTCTCTCTCGCTCTCTCTCTTTCTCTCTCTCTCCTTCTCTCCCTCTCTCTCTCTCTCTCTCTCTCTCTCTCTCTCTCTCTCTCCTCACATGCTTTTCTTAAGCAGTAGCAGTTAAAGTTTATTCGGCAATCAAATTCTGAAAGCACGGGATTATTTCTAAGACAATGATTTGAATGTTCTTACATAAAATATTCTTATTTAATTACGTGACTACTGCCTAACTCTTGGTTAGAGAAATAGACAATTATGTTAATCTAATGCTGCTAAGAATTTTCGAATTGTGGTCATTTGCCTTCATTATATTGAGGAATGGTGGTGGTGATGAAAAAGTTGTGCTACTGAAGACAATCATAATGTATGTGATGATAACACGTTTCTGCAAATGATATCAGTGAAACATAATGTCGTTTGTTCTAATAGTTGTAGAAGTGCTGTTGATCATTGTCGTTAAGAGATTAAGTCAGTATTGCTGCCGTTCTACAAACAATGAGCAGGAGCTTGATTCCCTGTAATAATGTTGTCATTTCATTCCTGATTTGATTATTATTTCTTTCCCTTTCTTCTTTTCTAGCCCACATATTACAAACTCACTGCTCTACTCCCTCTCTATCTCTATACATCTCTTACACTTCATCTGTCTTTCTCTCTTTCTTTGAATTTTTATGATAGAATGATAAATTAATGAAGGTAATGGTGACAGGAATATAGGCTACCTTGTAATTTTTTGATAATGTTGATAGTGATAGCCGTGAAGGCCTTTTACTGTTATCAGTACCTTGAATAATTGTCGTCAAACTAAGCTCCTTGCGTCAAACCCAGGACAACAGATCTATGATTTGTGTAAAACCTCGACAATAAACCCAAAATTGACACGTTAGATAATTGCTTCTGGAATTATCTGTAACAATTACACTGGTGACAAGCTGCGCGGTCGGGAAATACTCCCATTAAGGCTTTTGTGCTTCGGAGGGGGGGGGGGTAACAAGGCATTAAAAAAAAAATAGCTAAAGCAATATTTATAATCTTAATTATCGCTGTTTCTGCGGCCAACAACAGATTGCCCGTCACTACTCTGTTACGTACACTACAACCAATATTACACAAATAGTTAAAATATTGTGCCATACTATTCTAACTTGGTAAAAATTAACCATGACAGGACTGAGAATACGTAGAGTTTTGAGGCCGAATTTCCAGCACTTAGTTTAACTCTAAAGGTGCAAATCTGCAATATTTATTCCTTTGTTTTCCCACATTCTGTAATAAATTTTGTGCATTTTTAAGATTTGCAGAATTAAATATTTCTACGTCAACCTATTGCTGAATGACATATAAATATCCAATACTCAAGTAGTTTGGAAGCAAAGAAATTAAATCTTATAAAAGTTTAAACCACAGAAAAAGGAAGCTGTAAAGAGGAAGTGAGCATGAATGAATGAAAATAACCAAGGAAATGAGCACAAAAAGGCCTCCAGTGGACAAATGAAAGAAAGAAGCACGACGATAACCAGGGAATAAGTACAAAAGGTCTCTAATGGACAAATGAAAGAAAGAAGCCATGAAGATAACCAGGAAATAAGTACAAAAAGGCCTCCAATGGACAAATGACAGAATGAAGCCATGAAGATAACACACACAAAAATATAATTAGTACCAAAATTTTCCAATGGACAAATGAAAGAATGAAGCCATAAAGATAGCAAAGAAATTACACATAAATAAGCTCCCAATGGACAGATAAAAGAATGAAGCCATGAATATAACAAAGAAAATAAGTACAAATAGGCCTCCAATGGACAATTGAAAGATTGAAGCCATGAAGATAACAAAGAAAATACATACAAAAAGGCCTCCAATGGACAAGTGAAAGATTGAAGCCATGAAGGTAACCAAGAAAATACATACAAAAAGGCCTCCAATGGACAAATGAAAGGTGGAAGCCATGAAGATAAGAAAGGAAATGAGTACAGCAAGACCTCCAGATTCAATGGAAAAATGAAACGCAAATTGTGTGATCAGTTTCTTAACATTTTCTTTGAAAATGACCTGACCTGTTAACTCCAAAGTAAATTAGCAGAAATAAAGACAGCCATATGAAAAATATACGCCAAGTGAAAATAAGAATCATTAGCAATGATACGTTAAAACAAAAAATACTCACCAGCGTGACTTGTGATAAATCCAAGCACGAAAAAGATCTTGCCTATCATTAAAAGCATTGTTGACGTCTTCCTTCACGTTGTTTAATCTTCACATCAGCTGCTTCACTGACAATGTTTGTTTTCACTCCAACAAACTCTATTATATACTACTTTATGTTTGAAACTGTAACGATAGTACCTGAGCGCTCTTGCGCCGTTGGTTATTGAATGAAAGTGGGAATCTACACTATAATCAACATAAAAGTCGCATGAAAAAGTGAGTGCTAGAGTTGATGCTTGGCTGCCGTCATGAGTGAGCGAGATTCGGGCCTACAAAGCAAAGAGGGGCGCCGAACACCGTACGTTTCTGAACGAACGTCATCGTTACTTCGTTACGCGCCACTCGCGAGACACTTTTTGCCGCAGGCTACTACGAAGTGTGTGCGGGTGGGGAAACTGCGCCATCAACACAGAAGTTCATTAACCTGAACTTCGCGTGAAAGGACATCACCATGGGCCAGGTGTATGTGATAACTGGATAATGTAGCAGCAGCTTATCCTCTTCATTAACTTCCACCTTATCTCTGATTAATTCTTTGGTAAGAATTGAGTTTTAAGTTTTTGTTTTACGATGCGGCACGATAAGGGCCGCCCTGAGCCTTTCATGGTTTATATTATGCTTTATTTGTGTCTGGTATTCAGAGGTTCCTCAATTTAGATTTCACACATAGAATTAATACATTACACATTTTAAAAAATGGTCGTTTCTCTTCCCCACGCTTGGATATCGCCCATTCTTCTCAACACTGGTCGTATAATACTTTACAGCATTGTAAGCCGTATAACTCCCCCCCCCCCCCCCAACTATAAAATTTTATTAGATTGGTAAAATTCTCAAAGGTTGTTTTGTATGGATTTGAAAAGAGTTTTGTAAATGTGTATAAAAGTTTTTTTTTAATCAAGTTGTAGATCTTAGCCTCTCTCAGAAAGAAGAAGACACACTGTGGGCCAAAGTCAAAAAATAAATCTGTCGTGGATCCGCAGGCATAGCGCCTTCAATTACGATATGCATGAAATCTACACTTTCAGCCAAACTATGCTTGGTAAGAAAAACGGTATTATAAAGACATAGCAAACTGATAGAACCACAAACCGAAGAGATGACTTGGAACTTCCGACGAAAGAGGAATTTAAATTTTAAATTTCGGAGACGTCAAGTATAAACACTCCGATGATCTGAACGTAATGATACAATTACTCTCGGGGAAAGGATTTAAACAGCAGTCTACTCAAAGTTAAAATCTTATTCGCTGGTAGCTTATGTCACATCCGCTTTCTGTCCTTTGGTCTAGTTCCCTCTCTTTTTTTAAAAATCTATCTATCTATCTATCTATCTATCTATCTATCTATCTATCTATCTATCTATCTATCTATCTATCTATCTATCTATCTATCTATCCATCTGTCTGTCTATCTATATTATACTCCTGCATTCTGAGAAGTTAATACGTTGTATGTGTGACCTCCACCCCCACCCGGCTCACCAGTCTGGTTCCAGAAGTACATCTTTTTTACTTTGGTCTTCACAAAGCTTCACGATGGTATCTTTGTTCTTTCCCTCATGTCTTTCCCCAGCCGTGCCCGCCCTACCACCCTACATCCACTCCTTCACATGGTATCTGTTTACTCCTGGCTTTCTCCTCTCAGCTTCCAGACCTGGCCTGACCTCAAATAGTTAGCAGTGAGGCACAGACACGTCTCTTTATTGTGGATAGAAACTTTCTTTTTCAAAGGGTCTTCGGCCCCGCTCCGCATGTTCGTCCCAAATACACTTCTCCCAAATTCGCTCCATCTAAAATTGACATACATATAACTGAAATACGTGGGCCCCGCATACTGTATACGTGTGCTTGAGCATGGATGTGTATGTAAGTGTAGTATGGTCAGGGCTGGATTAAGACCTTTAGAGGCCCTAAGCACTTACAAATTTTGGTTTCCCATTTTAGTGTATTTGTAATTCGAAATATAAATATAAATAAACCATAGAATACATTGATGCTTTCAAAAATGAAGAAAAGCCAGCCTTATAAGCCAGAATTTATTGTGGGGGCCCCTTTTTGTGGACCCTGGTTCAGCTACAGCATTTGCGGTTTTGCACTATATGGCTCATGGTAAATCCGGTAATGAAAAATACCTGTGGTGCCCCACTTCCCTTGATGCCCTAAGAGCGTGCTTATTTAATGGTTAATCCAACTCCTGAGTATGGTTGTCTAGTCAAGAGGATTTAGTTCCCAAAACCTGTCCTTGATACTTTCTGACATAGAATATGCACCAGTTGCTTTTTAGACTCTGATGTAAGAGTTTTTAAATAAGGTATGGTTGGTTTTGTTGTTGTTGTTGTTGTTTTTTGTATCAACTGGCACAACCTGACCCCGACCAACCACTTGTCCTAATAAGGTCACACTTGCTTGACAAAATTCACTCTTGGAGAGGTTGACGGTAATCTTTGCTCATGAGTGAATCGGAAAACGTTTCACATATTATTTTCTCTCTCTCTCTCTCTCTCTCTCTCTCTCTCTCTCTCTCTCCCCCCCCCCCTCTCTCTCTCTCGCTCAGTAATACTTTTATTTTTCTAACGTATTTCTCCCTTCTCATTGGTGACACTCTCGTTTTAACTGTCCAGTAATCTTCTGCCATTATTTCGTTGCCAGGAGGGTGGGTCTGGGCACGTACATGCGTAATACTAATACAGACCTGGACAGCTTAACTAACCACTGGAAAGTGTCTTCCTGTAATGCTTGGCTGCATGCAAGAATCAGAGGACGGGGAGATGTGTTCTTGTTCTGTGGTTTTTCCATAGTTGGGCCAATGACAATCGATGAGCTAAAGCAATGAATCATTCCATAGGCGGAGAGTAAGATTTCCCGGGCAGTAACAATGTCCTGGTCCCCATCGCCAAAATTTGTCAAAGGTTTTTGCTTAATCTTGATGTTCTTTTCCCATTTATCTCCTCCTCTTTGAACTATTCTACTCCCCCTCAATCGCGCGTGTGTGTGTGTGTGTGTGTGTGTGTGTTATTCCTTTGTCTTCTGGCTGCTCAGATACAATGCGTTTCTTTTCATTCAACGATGTAAAATTGCAAGTAACAGCAACACTGTTGAATGTGTCATGTCTAAATTAAAAGCTTGTTAAAACCTTGTCACAATGCAAGTATTCCTCGCCAGATAAAAGCACGAAAATTACTCTCGGGTACTATGAATCAGTAGAAAATGTTTCTAATATAAAATGGCTATAAATTTCCTGTGATTTCTTGGAATTTGGAAAATTTTAAATCTATATCCAAACTATTTCAGTAACAGTAATACCGTGTAAAATCGAAATCACTGATCCCCATTCCTACCATGATATATTCTTGAGAAATAGGATCAATCATAATTTGTTGTTATGTTGTTTAGTATCGTTTCTGTCAGGATAATACTTTACATTCCCCCACAGAATGATGGAATCAGATCAATTTCAGACATATTTTAGACCAGCTGTACTGCTTTTTCATACAAAACAATTATACCATAGACCTTGTATGAGACGTTATACAAGGCCTCTGATTATACAAAACATGATCTTGAGACCACGCTAATCTGACCCACTGTGCCTTAACAACGGCAAACCTACGGATAGCCGTGCTCCGTTCCGCCCTTGAGCTGCTTGTAATTGAGACGCGGGTTACACGGATTTCAATACTCCTGTTTGAGCAGTGTCAGACAGTTCCAACAATTAACCGTCCCAAATAAAAGTTGAGTCATGTTAGAGAGTGGTTTTCAAATTTTCGATCTGCAAGGTCTAAAACTGCAGGGATCATTTGAAGTTTACTTAGGAATAAAAAGCTACTCTCAATCTAACGTTGATCATACCAGAATTTATCTGGCGTGCCACTGAGAAACACTGTATTTGCCAATCTAAGTCAAAGTCACGTTATAACATCATTTTGCAGAATTAAATGCGCTCAGTCTTTTCATCTGAAGTATAATTTTATACCACTTTTTTGGACACAACAAAATAGAAACTACAGAAAAAAAATGAAGTCCAGCGCATGGTGGATGTTAATTTTTTCTGTCGCAACTCCGGTAAAATTTTGTTTTGGTCTATCGCAAGGGGAACATGGTCTAACTACAAAGCTGAATAGAGAACAAAAACTGACTTCTGTTCACTATTCAGCCATAGCTTATATTGTAAAATACCACGGTCCCTTAGCAACAGCCCTGTGTTTTTAGTGTACATAGACTTTTTCCCATAACAAAGCAAAAGCAGTTATCTTCATGGCTAGGGGAAAGGGCAATTTTCATGAAAGATAACAATATTCTTGTCAAAGCGTATAGCAATATTTTTGCCAAAGCGTAGAATCCATGAATATTTATATAATTAGAAAGAATTACCCTCTCTGTGTAAATTATTTTTTTATGGATGCAGCTTGGATGGAGTCCGGCATTTCTTTTGATGATGTTGCTATGCTTTACGTCTTATTGCTTTGTTTTGTTATTTGCTGTGTAGTGTTGTTGATATTGTTGTTATTTTCCTTTCATTCTTGTCCTTTGTTTTAATTTTATGGTGCGGAAAAAAATAGGACGTGGTGTCTTTTTCATAATCTTTTTGATCAATCAATATCTTTATCATCATCTGAAAAGTGACTGCATTCTCAGCTGTCATACAGAATTAGTCTAGTTAACAAATAAGAAGAAATGAAATAATAATAATAAAACCAAAAAGATAAGCCGGTCAATTTTGAGAATATAACACCTGTAGGTCATTATTAGTTTTGATGTTATTAATACCGAATAAATAGTTCATTAACAAAAAGATTCAATTATAATACATGTACATTTTTGTTAATGGACAGTGCCATGCGCATCGCAGCTTAAATTAGGTTTCCTTTTTGGAAGAAAGAAACATTGCACTGTTCCTGGTGGTACATGTATTTCCAATTCACGGAGAAATAAAATATTATAAAGGGTGAGGACAGTTAGTCTAATTAAATTGAATTAGAAAAACTCCGAGCCCAAAACCTTGTCATTTTGAGAACCATATTAATTTGGTGTGGCTTGGAATGGTTCAGCTTATCCTTCATACCCACCATCTTCCAGTGATATCCTAATATGGTTTTCTGTGTGGTGCGTGAATGGGAAGGGTGGCTTCCTCTACCCCAGCTGCTGCACCATCAACAATGGAAGCACCAAAAATCAATAAATGCTGAGTTATCCTGAGGGCAGAGCAATCAGATTTGAGAAGTCGTGCCAAAGTTCAGGTGGTATTCCCCAGTCTGTCTGTGCCATTGTATGATTATGACCTGTCTGCCTCGTGTCTCGACAGATGCTGCTCTACTTTTTTCCTCTTTCTGTGCCAATGAGTCACAGCCCAAATTATCACTGATGCCTGTTATAATCCTGTTCGGGGGCATCATTAAAGTACGTACACTCGGAAAGGGGAAAAGGAAGGTTGCCCCCATCGTATGGAAAGCGTACAAAGGAGGAAGGGGGGGGGGAGAGAGAGAGACGGGGGTGTGGAATCTGTAAAGCGTATGGCATGCTTTTCGATCACGGTGTATCATAAAAACCACAGAAAAACTTACACATTTCCTATTCAAATCCTTTATTGTTCGATTGTTTTATTTGTTCGATTTCCCATTTTTTGTTGTTGTCTTTTTCCTTGAACAAGGCTGTTTGCCGAAACATCGGCTATTTTCTGTCTTCTCTTTAATGTGCGTTTCATTGTATCGTTTGGGTATTATTTCTTACGCGAGGCTTTGCTACATACAACTTTTTCTTTTTGCCAAATTTTGACATTTATTTTTAGATCATGGTGATGAATTAAAATAGTTTAGTTTTATCTATATTTTTTTCACAAAATAGGATGTGGGATTTTCAATTTTATATGGAAATTTCCCAGGGGCATAAGTTCTGTGACATCAAGAGACATATAACAGTACATCAAGTGGGTCTTTTTCAGTTGACGTCACAGAACTTGTGGTCCTTCCAAATTTTGAACACTGCTTCGTCTTTCGTCCGAAATTCCCAGGCCGTATTTCATTCTCATAAGCCGGTCATACCTTAGACAGTTTGGTCTTAAGATCCGGATCTTTAAGACCAAACTGGTTGAACTGGACTTAAGATCAGGTGCCCACACACTATTGAGATCAAAACTTAAGATAGGGAGTCAGTTGCTGAAATGGAGGGGCCTTGTGGCGTCACGGCACGGCAGGCTGACTGAGCACATCCCATCATATATTATGAGCTCCCGATGAAATTTATAGCATGATGTGAAACACAATGACATTGTGAATTCTTTGAACGATAAATAAACCGTAATGGGCCAAAAACATCACACAAAACACACAGTGGTGTGTGTGAGCGAGAGAGAGAAAGAGAGAGAGACTTCATGTGAACATTCCGCAATGAATGCATGCAACCCTTGCAAATCCATATTAAAGGTCAATAAGGTTTTTACAAGTACGTGTTTGGTAAATATTCGCAGTCAGATTCGACGCTGAAGCCGATTCTGAAGTCAGGATTACAATATTTTGAATTTGATGCGTCAATATTTTGAGCCCCGGCTGGGCTGATCTGCAGACTGAGGCGAAAATATCAAGCACTGCTTGATTCCTGTTCAGTCCGGATGGGTCTATCGATCTCAATGAGTTTACGTCATACACTATATCTATATATCCTGCGTGTTGTCTTAAGATCCGGATCTCAAGACCAAACTGACTAGTATGCAGGCATAGAGTTTCAATTCTTCTTTTTGGATCACTCATAATCTTTACAAGTGCTCATGCTCAGTCACCGTGCCAAAAAACAAATCTTTGCGAGTTTGCACGTTCACCAATGTTCGGCCCCCGTGCCGTGCACTTAAGAGGAGGGGCGGAGATGCTGTGCGATCAATATCACATTTTCCAATATCGTAATTGAATATAAGGCACTTCTTTTTTATCAATTCCCATGTGAAATTTTGCATTCCTTTTCTGAAGTGTATGAAATGTGTTGGGGTGGGGTGGGGTGGGATGGGGGGGGGGGGGTCAAAATTGCCAAAATCGAGCGTACCTCCTGTATTGATACCCTCTATGTTGGTGTTGTGTTTATGCATTTTGATTTCACGTTCATTTATGTTTGTTGGCTAGGTGGGTTCAAAATGTTTATTTACTGTGTGTGTAATTTACTTTTCAAAATTTGTGTGACTTGTTAGAGCTTCGTTTTTGGACAAGATCTGTAAATTAGTTAGACTTCAACTGTTCTTCTTTTTGTGCCCAATAACACTGGGTGGTGGAGAATATAAACTGTTCTCTTAGCTCGATGTCTCGCCAGCTAAATCGCTATTGAAACAAGGAACTAAATGACTTTCTGGTGTGGAGTTGACACCTGTGTAGCTATATATATCCAGTTACAGTGTGTATTAATATGCGCTTGTTAGGAGCTACATATACCATAATCTCTTAAAATGTAATTTGCTGCAAGGCAGTCTTAAGCTTGTGGCATTTTGGTCGCGGAAATCTCAAGGCTTACGGGGCACCTTCCTAGTCGTTTCATTAACGTGACCAGTGTTGATAAGGGGAGGAATTACAGTCAGTATTCCAATACTGGCCAATTTTACTACCTGTAACCTGAAGACACAGTATGGTATAAATCGGCATTCAATAGAGTTATGATTTGTTATTGGAAAGAATAATTTATTTTTTGTTTTTTTAATGTACCTTTGTGCTCACGAAGGTCCATCAATGGTACCTTCTTTACTGTCATTCACTCATCATTATAATCTCAGTGGCGTGTCTACGTGTGTCTTGGCCACATCCCTCCCAAAAAGTATAGGCTACAGAGAGGATATCTCCGAAATCTGCTGCCAGACTTTTCAGATTTTGCAAAGCTAAGGAACTATTCTCTTCGAGTTATTACGTTCCTAACAACCTCAGCACAATGACCTATTCAGCACTGACAAGCCTAAGATATATTCTGGCCATATTCTGGTGGTCAGCGCAGCAAAGAGAAAGAGATTAGTGGCTAGATCCCCTAGAATCTATAATCCTCACCGAAATCCTAACGCTGCTAATCCTTTCCGCTCGTTTTGTAAGCACTATGTGGTATGCAAGCTGCAAGTGTAAGTTTATAACATACTATATAATGCTGTACTGTGGCCCATGGGAGCGGTGGTTCACCTAATGGGTGTGGGCGGCGGTATTTTTCACTTTGAAACTATCGCCTTTCCTTCATTCCATTTTCTCCTCCCTGCCCCCCTGCCATACCTCTCCACCCCACTTGCACTTAGATGGAAGAAATGGAAGAACGTCTCTAGGTAAATGAACTGTCTATACACTGGCAAAGGAACCAAGACAAAACTTAATCAGAAAATTTTGTCAGTTAAATCCTGGAAAAATCAGCTTTCTCTGACTTGGTATCTCTTACAAGGGGCCTCCTCATTCAATAGAAAAGAAATTTGTGACAATGTAACGAAATTTTCTCGACTCTTCCGTCATCGAAGCCCTATAATCTTCAAACTTCATACACTTCTTTTTTATTTTGGTCTGAAGGACGTGGAGGCTTCAAATTCACCAAACCATTGGAAACAGTAGGCTCCGTGGTTCACTTAATTTAACTTTGTTTTCCTCTAGCGACACAAATTGTTCGACCAAATTTCGGCAAATAATGTACTCTTATGCAATTTATTCAGAACAAAATAATGAGTTGGCTGGATGCAGAATCCTGCGGAGAATATCATTCCATAGATCTTATCTTGCTAAGAAAAGGGACAAGAGTTTGTCACTGAACTGTGGCCCGAAAGGTAATACAAGATTATGCTAAAGCATTTTTGCTACGAATGTGGCCTCGCTTGATAACTCAAATCCTACTTCTTGAGACTATTAAATAAACCTGCTGCATACAATATATCAAAATTCTTAATGTTCACGAAGTACAGGCAGGTTACAGAAACGGTGCGGTCTGTACATTATATCACTGTGAAGATTATAGCTTTGATTGGATCTGAAGATATAGAAAGTGGGGAAGACTGATAGTGATTGATGAAAATCCCCTTAATGATGATGGATATGGCCGTGATGACATTGGTTTGGTATAGGTGAAACATGTAATAGCGACCGTAACATTGGTATAGTTCATCTGGGATGTAAACATACTAAAATTCTTTCACGAAAGACACGTTCATAGTATGTATAAATATAGTTTTGGAATACATGATAATAATGTATACTATCAGCATGTCAATTTGGGTCTTGGCTGATATGACAGGTGAGCTGGACTACTGGGCAAATGGCTACATCTAGTAATTTTTAAAAAGTAATGACTTTTACTGCTGTTCCCGCTGGCGTTGTGTAAGACTAGCTGAGCCTACCCTCAGATACTAAGAGTGTCTAAGAACTGAAGTAAGTGCTTTTGACACTAATGTTTTTGTACTTAGTTGAACAATATCGAAAGCTCTTTTGCCGCAAAAAAAATAAAACAAAATGGTTGTAGAAAGCTTGGGATCTTGAGATCTAAGCTTATCCTGAGATGTAACCAATTGAATTTTGACGTGACGTGTGTGATTGTGTAATATGGCAGTTGGAAACACAATGAAATAGATAACTTGCTATATCTTGGATACTGAAACATGTCATGCCAATGTACTTGGTGACACAAGGCAAATACTGACTTCACACACGTCAGAAACCTATTAGGGCAAGGAACGCCAGAACTTTTTAACAGTGTATTGCCGATATACTAACCCCCTCTTATCTCTCTCCTAGTGATCAAGGAAGTAATTCGTTTAATCAACGCGGTGATAAATTATGAAGGTTGCTTTATTGTTACGACCAGGACATGTGCATTGCTTAGCAGTGAATCACTCTTGAACACTGTACAATTCCGCCGATGTCAAATTCTAAAGAGCTACTCATTATGAAATATCTGAGAGAAACTGAACATGGATGGATTGATAAAGCACCTTAAACTCAATCCATTATTCTTTTTTCTTTTCTTAACTCCATTCCATCTTCTTGCTTTTTTGAAGTCACTGGGCCAATTTCTTCTCTTTGATTTTATTGCACAGATGCGAGTGTTGTTATCCCCGAATATAAAGTGTGAAATGAAATGATATGAGACATTTTTTTATGAACCCACAAAATGTGCATGCTGTAATGAATTCAGGAACAGTCACTTAACAAAAACGCTTTTTTTTATGTCAGCTAACAAAACTACGGTTCTTTCTAGATTCTTGAAATGTAAAGTGAATTGTAAAATTGAATACTGCTTGCATAATCTTTAAAAGGAACACGGTCCTCTCTTCTTTTCATAATTCGAAAAGTAAATTTGGTAGGTTTTTACATTTCAGTTTATAGATAATGCATAATAAGGAAGCCGCAAGCATGCTAAGCAAATAGATAGGGTGATTTTTGCTGCATATTTATTTATTTATTTTTTTAAAAGTTCTTTTTTGTCAACTCAGATTTAGTTCCTGATAACATGGCCCAGTTAATCTTTCGAGCTACCTGTTTTGTGATTTACTAACGTTGGCGGGTCTGTCACTTCGTGCAGATTATGGGCCAAGTGCACGGAGATCGGGTACATACAGGGGGGTCGGTCGCTGATCCAGTCTTAATTAGCCATAACAATAAGTAATCGTTTTGGCTTGTGTTCCAAGTGATAAAGTATAAACAGTCCAACCTGTGTGCTGTTCAGTGAACGTATTGTGTTCGGCTTGGGGTCTCCAGGGAGTATGACTGTCCCTAATGAGGCAAGTGTTGGTAATTTTCTTTTGTGTGTGTCGCTGGTTGCTATGGTTATTTTTGGTTTGTTGTCGTGGTTTATTTGTTTATTTTGTGTTACTGTCATATTCTACATCACGCATATTGCTGTTGGTGCTTTTTAAAATAAATTTTTCTTCTCTTTTTTGTTTAAAGCACTTTGTTCCCATCTTTTACACTCTCCTTCATCTTAACATCTAACATTGGGTTTTCTTTCTGTTTACATCCTTCTTCATCTTCCATCTCTCCACTGTTCTTTTCTCTTCCTTCATATTCTTTTTTTTCGAAGGAGTGCTATATTCAATAAGCAAATAATTATCAAGTTATTTTCAACAAGCAAATAATTATCGTCTATTTTCAGATAAGCAAAGAGTATGCTTCATTTAACTAATGAATGCCATTTATTTCAATTGGGGGGGGGGGGGGGAGCAGACTAATTTTGCCGATATCGCCGCAATTATGGCACACATTATCTAATGTCATCCAAATCCACACATTTATATATTTCTCCCTTTTACCTTCAGTTTCTCCTCTGCCCTTCTTCTTCTTTTTCTTCCCTTGTTTTTTTTTTTTTAATCCTCCCACTATTCTGTTTTTTTTTCAATAGTACTTCTATTACTCATTTCACGTGTTCTCCATTGCTTCTTTGGCGTGTAAAAACTATTCCACGACGAATAAAATCTGATAATTGATATGAATTCATTTTTAAAAGCTGGGTTTATCGAATTATTTAGAAGTAAGAAGGCCAAAATTGTTATTTTATGTGATCCTTTGTCAAGACAAACTATTGCATATATGGAAAGAGTTCTTTAGGTTCAGCCCCCCCACCCCCCACCCCCACCCCCATCCGGTCAATATACCCTAAATTATCCTTACGCATTGTTTTCTGGTTGAAACGGTAAGGGATGTGATCAAGGGTTACGATTAGGTATGGGCTAGGGATAAGGACAGGTTTAATGATAGGTTTCAGGTATTCTCGCACAAAACTCGTCCTGCGACTATTCTTAGTATTTGAAGCAGTCCGTATCATCAAATATCTATCAGTCATCATTGCTTCGGTATTTCATCATGTTTTTCTCTCTTTCTTCATTCATATTTTATTCTGTCTGTCGTGCAAAGAACGTAAACACATAATCAACCTGCGCTTTGTTATATCAGAAAACCAAAACTATTACACAGTATGTATGACAAATTCTCACGTTTATCATCGTTTACACTGCTGATGCCGAGCGACTAATTTGACATTTCATCTGTCGTTACAAGGAATGTCATCATGATGCCCTCTACCCTGCACACTTACACACTGTTATCTGGATAACAACAGTGACGCGCGCAGATTCTGTGTTTACAGCCTGTTACACATCTTATCACTCTGTTCAATTCAAGTTTATTACAAGCACTTTAACGGCCAATTCAAAATGTACTTAAGTAAAAAGAAATATTTTTTTAAAAAGTGAAATTCTACACATCCATACCCTAACGAGAGAGACGTAAGTTTGTTCTTTTTTTAGTTGTTTTTTTTTTAATGTCTATTTTAAAGAAAATTGCCATTTACAACCGTTCTTATTTTCTTATCACCACTGTACCCTGAGTCAAGGTATCTGAAAGCGCACACTTCCGTGGCGGGATGAGAGACTAATGTTTTCTTTCTTCATTGTCATTTTCAACCTCTCATACTTTCTTGTCACTACACTGATTCAACGTGCATAAAGCCGTTCAGTTTCGTTGCGGATTGAGAGACTAGTGTATTAAAGAAAATTGCTATACACTTTTCATTTGATGCTTGTTTCATTTATCATTACAGCAGGTACCGCGACAATATGCCACTGAAACGTGTTATCTTTTCCTGCAATTTCAGTCATTACTACTTATGAAGTGTAATCCATCTGAATAGGTTGGTCATTAATTTGAATTTGGTCTATGAAGTTACAAGATCTAATTGATTTACGCCTTCTTGTTTTTTGTTTTTGTTGTTTTTCTCGTGAAATTATTTTGTATACTTATATAAGAGAGATGACGAAGACTCATAATGAGCCAAAAACCTCAGTTTCGGCTGAAATCACCTTGGCCGATAAATGTGTTGGTTTTCCTAGCTTGGCCCACATGCCTCATCACTACCGGTTTCGGAAACTGAGTCACGAACGGTTTGTTATCAAAAATGTTGCCCTTATTACTATAACTATCAGTGTTGGTGTTATTGCTGATCACGTGATTAAATGTACACAACTACGGAGTGCAGCATTAGGTCACACTTACTTTCAATAATGTAGTACGGCAATATCACTATCAATGCAGTTTCAGTACCACAGTACGGTCAATGATGGATCTGGTGTGAAATTAATGAAGTTTAAGCTTCAGGGTCCGTATTCCCGGATGGGCCCTAGGAACTAATTTTAATCAGTGAATTTTGGATGTTGCTGGTTGCTAAGATGCTCCATAACAGTTCAAGTTTCAGGGTCCCAAAAATGCAGGTCCGCCACTCAGTACGCAACATCACCATTAATGTACTTATCTCTCTTGGCCTTGTTATTGATAGAATCATTGATTGTTATCTTCTTGCCCGTCTCACCTATTTTGTCTTTTTTGTACCCATAAAATTCGACAGGGTCATTTGTCAGCATGGCTCACATACCAACTATGACATTATGGTTCAGCTGGAAACAGAGGGGGCATGAATTCTGTAATTGAAATCTGTCCTTAGACAACGGACTGACAAAATGTCATCAGAGGAACAGACAAATTGCTCCGACAAAATGTCTTTAGATGAACAGACAAACTGCACCAACAGAATGTCTGCAGGGGAACAGACAAATAACAGGTAAGTGCAAAAATGCATTGGTGGATCTTCGGGGAACAAAAAAATCTGGAAGATTTAGCTCTGCAACACGACGCAATATGCAAATTGTTGCAGTGTTACTAAGAAGATACTTTTACTTACATAAATTAACAGTAATTGTTGTGAGACAGAAATAAGCTGGGACAAAGATTTAAAGATATCAATTTTGTGTGCCAGTTGTCATTCAGGGGCGCTTGCTAGTCCACAATATTTGGCATGGCGTGGCAACAATTTCCTAAAACTTCCAAAACAGAGTTTATGGTGAAAGACTGTAGACAAAGCACTTTTAGGGTAAATAGTAAATATTATAAGATTCTCTTTCTGTGGCCAAAGTTCGTGAAAATAATCCAAACCTTAACTTCATTATTCTGTTTTCACAATACTTTGACAGATCTGGTGTGAAAAGAATAAAAAACTTCACTTGACTATCCAATTTTCACAATATTTTGACAGCTCTGGCAGCGGTGACCAGCCAGAAGCGGAACCCTCACCGCCAGAAGACAGCGGGCCAACCTACCTGTTTGCCTCTATACCATCCACACCGAAAGACAAACCCGCTGACATCCTGGTGAAATTTAAAGCTGTCAGTACAGAAAGTCCAGCAGTGGATGCTAAAGCCGTCTATCTCAGCTCTCGGTGTACACTTCTCGAGGCACGCAGGATATTGCACAAGTTCTTTAGGTACATACAAATAACATTTAGAATTATTTGCCTACCCCTTTTTCTACTAGAGCACCCTTTTTTTATTTTTTTGTTAGGTATCCTTGATACCGCTGATTATGACCGTTTAACAGGGAGCATGTCGTGAGAAGTTTGTTGTTGAGTGAGTTGTCACCAGCTCTTTCGATAAGCTCATATAACGCGTCTAGGTAAAGACACAAGCAGATAGTTGCAATGACATTATGAGGAGAAAGGTGGGAGAGGTGAAGGCAGCGAACCGAAGAAGAGAAGCCGTTTATCTATCTGACATGAGCACTATATCAAGAAATCTACAAGATGCTTTGATTGAAGTGAATGAATATTTCATCTTTTGCCTTCCACAGCGCGACTTACGACAGAGGGTTTATATTTCTGCACCATGGGAAAGAAGTACTACGTCACAAGGAGAGAATTTTACGTTTGATTGACGTGATGCCCCGCCTCCCTTTAGGTTTACCTTCGGACTTTTTCAAGTTCCCCGATGTCCAGTACAAAAAGGTAAAATTGTCTATTTTGTCGTCAAAACAATCCCAGAACTATACGCTACAAACGGATAACACTGAAACAGGCGTTTAAAATGGCTCTGGCCTTAAAATGTCTCAAATAAAATTTTTTAAAAACACTCAAATTCTTCTTGCAGAATTGCAGAGAAATAAAATAAAAGTGCTGGTTCTCCTTGAACTGCTTTTGTGTTTTCAAGTATTTGTGACTCTAATGTATCAATATCTCTAATGACATGTCCTCGCTGCCACTTCTTAACTCATATCATACTGTGTGCTAAAATTAAAACGTTATCTCTATCTGCAGCTGGGTTTGGACAAAGATGGACGTCGTGTTTTAGTTTATTTCGCTGGTGTAGTATTCTTGTGTGAAAAAAGCACCCAGGAGCGATGGCAAGGCCAACAACTCAGGAAAGAACTCAGCGCCGAGAGGATTGAGGGATTTTCGTTCCTGCCAGCAAATATCATGTCTGCCAATGAGAAGATCCTGGGTGAGATTTTACATTTTGGAAGCGCATATCCGTACAACCTACTGTACGGATATGGACAATGCATATCCGTACAACGCACACAATTCGCTGACGTAGAACACACACCGGAATACTATATTACTGACCTTGTTAATTTGCATAGTTTTTAAAAATATGAATCGGCTTAGTAGCAAAACAATCCGACTTCTGCTCGGAGATTGCGTGATCTGCGCTAATAATATATTATTATACTTGAGTGTACGTCGATCACCAATGGGTACCCCAGCCCCTTTTCGCCTGATTAGTCAATCTGACTACCGCCCATTGATACAAACTGATTAGACCCTCACGCCCCCACGTCCTTCTGACTATTCCATGTGTTGTCACTTTAAATTCGTGAACACCATACCAAGTGTTGTTTCAGCAAACCTTCACTAGTCGCGCTTTTTGGTAAACATGTTGTACGGATATGCACTGTCCATATCCATACAACATGTTGTACGGAAATACACTTCCTTACATTTTACGCTTTTGATGTCTTCTTTAAAAAAAACAAAAGAAGAGAAAGAAAAAAGAAATCAATTTTTAAACATTACCTACCATGTAGGTATAACTATCGATCATGTTCTAATCATCGTTTCTCATAGATGTCAGGCACCTTGTTGTCCTTGTACGTACACGCTCATCTGCTCATCACTCTGACATCACTGCTTCTATTACTGAATTGCTTTATTCCTTCTCTTCTTCTATTCTATCAGATCATTCCTTTTGTCACTTCTCATAGCCCCAGGTCTGTTACTGTTGTCAGACATTTTTCTATCCTCTTTCTGTTTCTGTCCCTCCTTCTTCATCCGACTAGCTCTCTTGTTCGTTCCTGGTTTAGTGCGCCTCTGCTTACGTGCATCTGTGTGTTTTTCTTCAAGAGCCTCAATATCACCTGTACTTTTGTGTAAACATTAAAATGACTGTTGCCTTTTTTTTTTTATTACCCACAGCTGCCAATGTAGATCAGCTCTGTGAACTGGCAGCTGTAGGTTCAGCAAGACAACTCGCCTTGAAACTTGAAAAGTTACCCGCGGAGGCAACACCGGAGACCTTCCGTGACAGATCTTTGGCTACGCCCCTACACTATGCCTCCAGCAACGGCCACATCAGTGCTGCAGAAATCATAGTGGGAAGATTAGGATCAGAAACGCTCTACCTTCGGGACGCCTACGGAAAGACTCCACTTCACAATGCCTTATACAGTGGTCACATGGACGTTGTTGGATATCTTCTTCAGTTAGGACCTGATCTTCAGTGCAAAGATGTATTTGGATACAGCTGCAGTCGCTTGATTACGTCCCTGTCGGACAGTAGCACGAAACTTCTATTAGCCAGGATAGAAGCTTCAGTTCTAGAATCCTCGCTGGTATTGCATTTCCTAAACGTTGCCTTCCAGATTAAAGATAAAGAAGCATGCAAACTTCTGTGCCAGCATGTTCATCCAGTTCAGGCGCCTTTTTATCGACCACCTCTACATCAGGCGGCTGAACTAGGTGATACTGAGATTGTGGCGTTGCTGCTGCAGCAGAGAACATCCCCGCGTATTGTGTACGACAAAGAATACTGTGACAACATAAGCATATTTTCTGAAGATATTTACCGCCGCAACAGCCCCGGGAGGAATTTCAGAACAACACAGTCAGCTATCGAAGCCGAGAAAACAGAAACATACGAGACCATGGAGTCTCTGGCTAAAAAGAAGAAATACGAATGTCCAGAACCAGATGTTATATCAGATTTGGATATTCTTTTAGACGACATTTCAGATACATATCATAGACCTGATATTTACGATACCGACGGTCATCTTCCTTTTCATTACGCTTGTCAACATGGCCATAGCGATGTCATTGACTATCTATACTATAGTGGTATGAAAAATGATGACTTTGTGAAAGGCCTGAAGCTTGCTCTGTACTGGAATAAATGTCCCACAGTCCACTTACTGGTCAACTTGAGGCCGGAGTTTCACGTCGACAAAGCCCTGCTTGGAACAGTTGTGAAGGAGGTTGACAAAGACCTCAGTAAGAAAGGCAAATACCTGCTGCCTGTGTTAAAACAATGTCCTCTGTTGTTGAGTCGGTACGTTCCTCAAGCTGCAGCTCTGGACGACACCAATGCACTGGCTCAACTGCTGAATCTGAAAGTGGCAATGGCTGGGGAGGATTTCATGGGACGGTAAGTGCTCTAAGCTCTCAGGAGAGTATGAAACAGGGCCATTATTCAAATCCCATTGTTCCCAATCCCAGGGTTGAAGCAGCACGAAAGTAATTGAAGTATAGCATGATCAGTTAGTTAGCGAAACTGCAACGGTGTAGACACCACTGTCTCACTGAGAGCGTTTTTCCCGCATCAGTAAATAATTGCAGAGCTAAGTGCTATATCATGCCTAGGTCACAAAAAGCTAAGACAGGGATACTGGTTGTGGCACTGTCATAACAAATGTTATGGGTTGATGTACTTTGCACAGAAAACAGTGCCGGTATATTCGCTGATCTTTATGCACAAGTATACAGTTTGTTTTGTAGTACAGGTGAACTTAGGCGTGGTGTAGAACTAACCCCTTCAGTTACACATGATTTTCCATTCCGACAAAGGCAGTCATACTAACAAAGAATTATGAGCTCAACTTTTCATGGGACTGGTTAGATACTTTTAATTAGAGCATTCCATTATCGTTGCCGGTGATATGGTGTTACTATATTATATCTCATAAGTAGGAAAACCTCGTGTTATTAATAACATATAATTTATTATTTGATGCTGACATAAATAGTTTTTATTTTGTGCACACTGATCGTTGTAACCCACACTGAGATGTATCTTGATCTGTCTGACAGAATTTCAATGCTCAAATTTAATTTCTTCTGACGAAACAACATTATAATATCATATCTACCTTGCAATGACATGTAACATCTTCATTTTGCAGCTCACCACTACATGAAGCCTGCCAGCATGGGAAAGAAGCAGCTATGCGTTTCCTCTTACTTCATGGCGCGGACCCTAACTGTACAGACTGGCGAGGATCTACACCCCTCCATTACGCATGCGCAGCTGGTCATTTGGAGTTGGTCACTGTACTTGCTGCGCGGAAAGAAGTCAATTTAACAGCTTTAGGTGCGTTTGGTTGTTTGTTGTGTTTTTTTAATGCTAAAACTGTCAGTGGTAAAACCTGCAACTATGGAAATGTGCATGTAAGCAAGACAACATTGGTACTATTGCGCTGACCCGTAGTTCGTCTTCTCCTTTCCGAAAGAGGCTAACATCTGCAACTTAATTTAAAGTCTTTCGTATACAATTTACAAAATCCCTTTCAGATCTGTACAAAACAACTTTTGAGAATTTTACTAATATAATATGGTTTATATGAAATAATTTATTTCCATATGTGAAATCTGTATTGATGCAGTTCTGAATATCAAATATAAATAAAGTACCCAAATCGACCATGGAAAGCATGGGACACAGTGGTCTAGAGGCAAGGTGCTCGCCTCTCATGCCGAATTTACCGAGTTCAAATCCCGGCCGGTGCAGGCATGTTGGAATTTGGGGATTTTTCTCATATTTTTCTGTCCCTGATCCTATGGTGGGTAGGATCGAGCACCTAATCTTCTCGGATAAGGACGAAAAATTCGGAGGGCCAGTGTCCAGGTTGCGTACGTTAAAGATACCTGGGCAGTTGGGAATCGTGAAGGGCAGGCCGTACGAGGCCGCTGCCCAGGCAAAATTCTAAAAACTAAACTATTCCCTACCACAACAAGAAAAAGTGAGGTGTAAATGCCAAGGGCAGCGTACCTCCTAATAAAGACCGAAACACTATGAAAAGCGCAAAGTGGCGTCATCGTGCCAACGCGCCGTAAAAACCCAAACTCAAACTGAAATTGCTACTATCAATTAAGATATCTACACTCTTGAACCACGTCAGTTTCAAGTGAGAAGAAGATTATCAGGCAGCATTTCTCTTTACATTTAGGGTATCAAGAGCAACAAAAGAAGTACCCATATAACCGTTACTAAACACGAATACTCTTTCTGCGATCTTGGGCAGTTGTTTTGTCTTTTTTCGTTGCGGATCTTGTAAACTGAAAGCTCAACCATTAGTATTTCTATTATTTAGAAACCCATTACCTTGTATTTCCCTCTTCAGCCATGACAAATTTCAGTGAATCATTTCAGACGACACACGAGTTTCAACTTAAAAACTGCTTATCAAGAAGAAGATCAGGGCATAAGTAAAACTGTGTGTAACGCTAGGAACACTTGAATGTCAGGGATGTACAGTAATGGTTTACAAATGTTCACTCGAGAATGCGGTGTTGATTTGTTTCATTTGACGTCACAGAACTTATGCTCACTATACGAAGTTTTAATTTTATTTCGTTTTTCGTTGGAAGCTTCAATGCGATATGTTTCAAAGTCCTAAGAGTTTTAGTTGCGCTAATCTTTGTGGGTGGGCATACTCAGCCGCTATACCAAAATAATAATGATAATAATAATAATAACAAGAAATAAATTTTTTAAAAAACAACGGTTTGCAAGTGCGCATGCTTAGCGGCCGTGCACTGGATAGTTGAGGTGTCATTCGGCAAACATCACAATTTTGGGTGACGTAAGTGAAACAAATCAACCGAAGTGCCCAGAATAAACTTATTCACGTGGTAATACATCGTGTGCTTTTGCATTGTTTATGACACAGATTGTACACTAACCACACCTGTGTTACTGGCTGCCCAAAGTCGACAGCACGATGTCCTTTTATACCTGGTGGCTGAACACGCTGGCGATATCGACCTGCTCAGATATAATGCCAATGGAGACTGCGTACTCAACTATTTGGCAGATCTCAATGAAGACCTGTTCAAAATTGTCCTGGAAGCGGGAGTTAAACAAAAGGATGTAATGATGATTTGAAGATTGTAGACATTGTAATATTATAGTTTTAAAAAAAACATTGGGCATTATAATGGCGAGTTTGCACGACGAACAAGTAGCCTATAGGTTGATTAGTTTACCAAGTCATTTTCAAAGTTGCAATTTCAAATAATGCCACCGGAATGAAAAATACTGTTTGAGATAACATTTACTTTAAATGTAAGAACACAATTTTCTTGTGAAGAATGCAGGCACAAATTGCTTGGTCTTTGAAATTTTCTGTTAAAGTGCTGCAAATAAAAATCAATTTTGTTTAATGGTGATGCACCATATCAGATGCACCTTTAGACTAAATTATCGATAACATTCCCTGCCCGAATGTCTTCAAAGGTTGACTTTCATTCCCCGTGTCGTTGTTTCATTCGATTTTTTTTATCATTGCATCGATTAAATGTTCTTGATGATGCTAAATAACGTCATGTCTTTATAAAGCAGTGAAAATAAACATTAATTTTCAGGTGCCATTGACCAAACCACATCCATCCCTAATGAGATCAAGGACAAGAGACATTGACTCGGCACTGCTAGAAGCCTGGGCGGATCCTTCCCTCACCCCGTTTAGCATGGAAGATGCCAGAGCAGAACTTCAGAAAAGCCGGGGACGAACTGCCTTCAGAATTAAGTGTCTAAAATGCCAAAAGAGTTTCACAACTTTGAATGGGAGCTACAGGTGTGTTCAGATATTGTAAAGTGCAGAACTTAATTTGTGATATCAAATAATAATGTTGATACAGTTGTCGTTGTTGCTTCCATGTATTGCCTACTCCTTGTTTTGATGTTGCTAATTTTGACACCTGCTGTTACAAATCTGGTCGGGGGTGGTAGTGCCCTCTAGCTGTTATGAAGAGGGTCTTCTCAAAGATCGTACTATGACTGCATTTTAAATCGAGAGGTATTTAATATTTAATCTTTCGTACCATGCCACACACTAAGAACAATCTGAATAAGTTTCATAAACAGACCTGCAGGGCCACAAATTTAATTACATTAATTACCCTAACAATTTTGTCTAGATCTATTACATAGTAAAGACAACATCAGCAGCATCAAATCTAAATTCAATAATATGTCACTAGAAGTCTTCTCTAGATTCCTATAATAGTATGATAATTCTGACTCACTAACAATTTAAGTATTAATTATCTATCTCTCAGATATAGTCTGCCTACTATCTATCAAGCAATATACTAATGTCTCTGGCGACGATGTCATCTCAGCTATTTGTGCCTACCGCTTATAATGGATCAAGCTCGTCAATATAAACTGACGTAGTTAAGTCTATTGGATCTACTCTAGGATGGGCTGGCAATCCCCAGCCTCATCCAGACAAATCAATCCCAATTCACAGATGTGTATGCCAAACATTCATACTAGTTGCAAGTCAATATAAATCTTTGTCTTGCATTCTTGGGTAGCACTCCTAGCATATGCGGCAATCCTGTCCTACTGGATAAATTATGTTCAGCTCCTCGTTCATTGTTGAATCATCAAAGGACAAACACTTACACTTGGTCCCTGGTATTAGAAAAACCAGGGAACAGTAGACAATAGCAGTGGGCATATCTCATTCAAGCATATGGCTTCATCTCAATGTCTATAGTGGACTAGACATGAATCGAACAGACTTATGATTCTTCAGGCAGAATCGTGCCGACGCCTGCACAGATTGGAATTTTCTGTATGGAGTAATGGACATAGGTATGGCTACGCTTTTATACTGTGCAGCCACCTGCAAATTACCGTCCAAATCCCTAGATTTGATTGGTGCATCCATGCGAGCTCATCTCGCAGTATTAATATATTCTACATGGGAGTTGGTCACGGCCTTGTACTAAAAACAGACAAGGTCAATTTAAAATGTCAAAACCATTACTGAAATCTTTAAACCCTCGTGCTTTCTACATTTTATGTACGAATTTCTGAACGCGACTAAGCGTCTTAAACTATCTATCCTTATTCACCCCTTCTCTTCCCTTCTAAGTGTTCATCAAAATCACGGGGTCGAGAATTGCACTGTCACTCCTAACTTATCCATTTATTCTATCTCGCCCCACTTTCTTTCCATCTCTAAGAAAAAGTGTTTCAAAAACAAACTGTTCACGAGAACAGTTCAAGGACAAAATTACGCTGGTTATAATCAACGAGACCGTGAAAAATCAACTCCTTGCGAGTCGTGACCCAGCACGGTAATTATAGTACTTAAACCATGACATCCCCCACCCCAGTGGAAATTTTAAGAAAAATTTACACGATAGGATCCAAGAAACCACAAAGTTATTGTGGTGGGGGCTTAAGTACTATTGTAGAAAAGTCAGCCTTAAGCTTGAGAACAAAAATTTAACTAAGAACGTGCATATTGGATGGACAAAAAGCATACAATTATTGATGCCACGTTCTATAGAATCTAGTCTATCGAAACATTCTCACTCCACACAATCAAACTTCTCACGAACATTTATAATAATGACTATATCACTGTATATATATGGCCTTTAGCGTCTTTACAGACGGTCTTAGCAGCTAGAATATTCACTTTCACTTTGACTGACAGCTTCTCTCGTGGCTTATTCTACCAATGTTTGACCCGAGAGTGCGATGGCAGTGATTGCAGGTCAGTCTTTTGGGTTCACTTTGGCGAGTGTTTTCATTCCGCCTCTGTCGTTTTGTCAGGTATGTTTCTTTTGCCTTGAAGTCTATTGCGAGCGTGCCACTGCGCAATTTTTGTCTCCATCTGCTTCGATCACTTGCAAGGTTCTCCCATTCATTGGGGTCGATGTTGAATGCTTTCATCGTGACCTTGCAAGTGTCTTTGAATCGCAGATGTGGCCTACCTCTGGGTCGGTTGCCAGTAGCAAGTTCCCCGTAGAGAATTTGTCTGGGGATGCGATCATTTTCCATACGGTGGAGATGTCCAAGCCACCGCAGTCTTTTTTTGCCTAGGAGAGCCTGAGTTGATAGAATGTTGGCTCGGCTCAGAACTTCGATATTTGAGATCCTGTCTTGCCACTTGATCTTGAGAATTTTGCGTAGGCAGCTCAGGTGGAAGGAGTTGAGGGATCTTTCATGTTTGGAGTAGGTGGTCCATGTCTCTGAGCCATACAGCAGGGTGCTTAGGACGCAAGTTTGGTACACGAGTACCTTTGTTTTGATGGTCAGCTTGCTATTGTTCCGCACCCTTTTTGAGAGTTTGCCAAAAGCTGTGGCCGCCTTTCCTATTCTGGCATTTATTTCAGTTGTTATGTCTGTGCTACCACTGATGGTTGAGCCTAGGTAGCAGAATTTTCCCACTTGCTCCAGAGGAGAGCCATTCAGCATGATTGGGTTGGAGTTTCTCAAGCCTTGTGTCAAAACTACAGTTTTTGAGACACTGATCTTTAGCATGAATTTGCCACAGGCTTTGGCAAGGCTATTGATGAGAGCCTGGAGCGTGGTTTCATCGTGGGCCACGATTGCAGCATCATCTGCGAAGAGGAGCTCTTGTAACATAATATGCTCTGTACGAGATTTTGCTTTTAGTCTGGCAACATTAAAAATGGAGCCGTCCACTCTGGTGTTAATAAGTACTCCACCTGAACATTGACCAAAGGCATTCTTGAGTAGGGCTGCAAAATATATACCAAATAAGGTAGGAGCAAGAACACATCCCTGCTTCACACCGCTGTTTACAGCAAATGAATTGGATGTGCAGCCCTCAAAGTTGACACATGCCCTCATGTCAGTGTGGAAGGATGCAATAAGTTTTAGCAATGTTGGTGGACAGCCTATGGATTTAAGGACTGCATACAGGCCAGATCGGCTTACGGTGTCGAAAGCCTTTGTTAGGTCCACAAAGCATGTTATAAGCGGCCTGTTTTGTTCTTTACATTTTTCTTGGATTTGCCGAAGTGCAAATATCATGTCAATAGTTGATCGTTTGCTTCGAAAGCCACATTGTGTTTCTGGTAAGACTTTTTCCGCCAGTTGTTGAAGGCGGCAGAGGATGACGCGAGCAAAAGCCTTTCCAGTAATGCTGAGGAGGGATATGCCTCGATAGTTGTTGCAGTCGCCTTTGTCTCCTTTGTTCTTGTAAAGTGTGACAATTTTGGCGTCTCTCATATCATGTGGTATCACGCCTTCTTTCCAACACTGCAGTAACAGATTATACAGGTGTGGTAATAGTGGGCCTTTTAGGTCTTTTAATACCTCTGCAGGAATGTTGTCACTTCCTGTGTCTTTTCTAGCAGACAGGTGGTCGATTGCATTGGAAAGCTCGACTAAGGAAGGTTCAGCGTCAAGTTCGGCCATTATTGGCAGTTTTTGGAGGTGTTCCTCAAAATCTGGTGGAATATTTTTCTCAGTTGAATACAACAGAGAGTAATGCTCTACCCACCTATTCAGTTGTTCATTTTTATCTGTGATGGGTTCACCATTTACAGACTTAAGTGGGGCGCTTTTGGTGATGATTGGCCCAAGGGCTACTTTCATCTGACTAAAGGCGGTTTTCATATCTCCCTTTTCATTTGCCTCTTGTATGCTGTTACACAAGTCTGTCCAGTATTTGTTGGCGCAACGTCTTACCTCCAGCTGAAGTTTAGCTTTTGCATTTTTCAAACAAGTTTTTGTACTCTGATTGCAATTTTTGTTATACTCATTGAAAGCAGATTTCTTTTGCTCAATGAGAGGTAGGAGAATTTCGCTGTTCTGGGCTACCCAGTCGTTGTTTGAAACTTTATGCTGTCCAAAAGACTTGATGGCACAGTCATGAATTTTTGAACTGAGAGTGTTCCATGTTTCATCTACCGATTCACATTGGGTGACATTATCCATGCTTTCAGCAAATAACTTTTCAAATGACTTTCTATTTGATTCATCTCTGATTGCTGTTACATTGATCTTAGGGATTGAAGGGGCTTTTGATCTGTATATTTTCTTGGCCGAAATTTTGATTTTGCTGACTACCAGTGCATGGTCGGTGTCACAGTCAGCACTGTGGAGGGAACGAGTTATTTTTATACAGCCCAAACTCTTCCTCCTTGAGAGAATAAGATCTAATTGATGCCAATGGCCAGACCTGGGATGGCGCCATGATGTTCTTTGGCATCTCTTAAGGTCAAAGTACGTGTTTGTAACACATAATGAGTTTACGGAGCATAGCTCCAGAAGGCGCTGCCCGTTTTCGTTGATGTTGCCAATGCCGAAGTGCCCAATGCACTTTGGCCATGCGGAGTGATCTGCTCCCACTCGAGCGTTAAAGTCACCCAGAATTAGCAGGCCTTCGGTGAGAGGGATGTTGTGGAGAGTCCTCTGCAATGCCTCGTAGAAAATGTCTTTGGTTTCGTCAGAGGAGGTAAGTGTTGGGGCATAGACACAGATAATGTTGGTAAAACCAGACCGGGTGTTCAGTCTGAGTGTCATGATGCGTTCTGACACTCCAATTGGAGTTGCGATCGAATTGATAAGGGAGTTTTTTACGGCGAAGCCCACGCCGTGGATTCTCGGCTGTTCGCTGCTAAGGCCCTGCCAGAAGAAGGTGTAGTTTTCTTCTTTGACTGACCCGGAGTCGGGAAGTCGAGTTTCTTGAAGGGCAGCGATGTCGATGTTTAGTAGCTGAAGTTCTCGATCAATAATTTGGGATTTCCTGATGGAGTCAATATTAGTGAGATCTTGCTGTTGCAAGCCTGGGCGCATTGTTCTGACGTTCCAGGTACCAAGTTTTAGTATTTTTCTGTTTTTGCCAGGTGCACACTTTACGTCAGCTTTTTGACTTTTGGTCTAGCTCCAACCACCTTATGAAGCAGGCTGACGTGGCGGAACAACACCCAACTGCCTGGGGGCTGCCCAGGTTACGGCGGGCGGTAGTTGATCAATGCAGCTGAAAAGCCGCTCCCACCGACAGAGGGGACCCCTGGCGCTCATCCGTACGCCAAATGGATTGAGCTTATCACCGGTAACTGCCACCTCCCGTGTTGTGCCCATCCGTAACGGATGGCTGGAGTGTCCTCTCCAAATCGGAAATGGGTGGGCTTATAGAGGAGAGACAGACGCTTGCCAAGCCCGAGCAAACGCCTCCTCGTTTTGCTGCCTTGCCTGGGCTATTTTTAAGAGATGGTGCTTTGCCCAGAGGCACCACCCCTCTCTCTGCCATTCTAGTTAAACCCAAGGGAGAGACCAGGTCAATACATTTGGAACTAGTCCGGCTGCAGGAGATGCTGGAAGCCAGTTTGATGCAGTTCTCCCTGACAACCACCTTCGGGTTATATCACTGTATACTGCTGAATTAAAGTATAACTACTATCAAACAATCAGGCCTTACTGAAGGAATAGGCTCATAATTATCTAGTCAACACACATAATTGCTGCTTATATACACATTCGCAAACAATATATTGTTAATTAAAATACTGTGGTATCCAATGGCAGCAGTAGCTCTGGTAGCTTGGTTTGCCATGTCTCCATCTCATTGACCCGCTGACAAGGGCGTCAGGTTTGTCAGAAGTTAAGGTCACAGTCCGGAATGACGCTGGTGGAAAGAGGATATTCACAAAAAAGGATTGTAAAACTGGTTCATAAAGTAGTGAACAATATAATGTGAATCCATCCACCGTCCAGAATTGAGGGGGAAAAGCACTATCCAACCCCAATATAAGACAGACTCTGTAATAGAGTAATGAAATTGTGGGTCTGTCCTACAACGGATTTCCGTATAATGAAGCCGAAATAAAACGGCGAAAAGTTAATTAGCTTAACGTTTACATTTCAAACTCGCGTGATGCTGCCTTAAATGCAACAATAGTATAGAACTTTCTCAATTTAATAACAATATGATTTAGTTTAATCTCCGTATCGAATCCGGTATAGATGAGATGGCACGAGGCGATAGCTAGTTAATTTAATGCGCTTTACGCAAGCCATGCACACGTCAAGTGTCACAGTCATCTCGGTATATAATCATATCTGGCATTACGTTAGCTGGTCCACGGAACGCGGACAGCCTAAGACATAATCAGTTATATAAAAAAAACCACTCTTCTCCACAACTTAAAACGCGACCACGCAGTGTCCTCTGTTACCACTGCAAAAAACTCAAAAACGCGAACACGCAGTGTCCTCTGTTACCACTGCAAAAATATATCTCTCTCTCAACGCGACGAATCAGTGTTCTCTGTTAGCATTGGAAAAACTCTCAAAACGCGAAAATTCCCTCTGTCTTACCGGTCGGTCTTACACTGCCCGTCGGTCTTACACTGCCTGTGGCCTTACACTGCCCATAGGTCTTACACTGCATCTCCGCGTCTTACACTGCCTGCGGCCTTACACTGCCCTGAGGCCTTACACTGCCCTGTGGGGCTTACAATGCCTGTAAGAAGGTTCAACTCTCTCTCTCTCTCAATATACCACGTGTCTTTTATAATGACATTACCTCAATACTGATACGAACAAGTCCCATGAGACAATAAACTCTTTGCTCCTCGGGCGGCCGCTCAGCCGAAAATAACACCAATATTCACCACATATCCCTACTCAAAAAAAAGTCACCTCCCTAAGCAGCCTAGTACTGCCCTCTCGGGGGCTCGTCAATATAAAGACGAGATCGGTTATACATAACGCTTAATAAGCTCCATAGAACAGGCAGCATGGTAACTGCACGGGTTCCAACAATTCAATAAAAATCCTCACTCAAGCAGTGTTGCTACTGTACAACATAGGAGGATTAATTAAACCTCACTCCTTATTAACCCAGATTACACATGAACTCACTCACCGTGTCACAACACGTGAACGAATTCAGGTATGCAAGAAAAATTAAGTATAAACAAAAAAGGTAAATACGATATAACGAATGTATAAAATAGGTTACATTAGAAACAAGACGCAAGACTTACAAGGAAGACGAACGATAACAGACCCTACAAGTCCTAACTTATGTTACAGAAAGTTTAAGAAAAAGACAGGAGAGACATCTTCCTAAAGAAATGTGAGGAAGCAAGAGAAACGCCACAATCTATACGAATAATGGATCCCTAATAGAACTATTCACAGTGAAGCAAATCCCCCCGAGTTATCAATAGCCACCAAGGCACTCCAATATCCTTCGTAATGGCAAAGAAGATATGCTATACTATGATCCCAACCAACCTCCCGCTCTTAAACTAAACATATAGTAAAGGAAAAAAAGCCTGTAAAGACAGAGCGGAAAGCACCTCGCCCTCCTCAAAACTGACAATCAGATGGTTCACTTAACTTTTTTTTGAGGAATTCAGATGGTGATGTCCTCAATCCATAGCTCGTTCCAAGTCCAAAAAAGTGTCGTTTTTCTGTTGCAGGTAGATATCTAAGGTGAATGGTGTCCCTCGCCGGTGTCGTCGGGTCAATGGGATGATCAGCTCGTTATATGAAATTGAAAGAAAATGTCATATTAATACAACTTAACTATAACCTAACGTAAAAAGGACCTGAAATCACAATGTTATAACAGTACAATATGAAATAATGGAATAAAATGCAATAGATCTAAGGGTAAGTCTGTCAATAGATTTTAACGAATAATTTATCTAAATGGCATGGCGTTCTTTAAGTTCTTTAGGGGGTCCCTCTCCAGTGTTACAAATCTGGTCGGGGGTGGTAGTGCCCTCTAGCTGTTATGAAGAGGGTCTTCTCAAAGATCGTACTATGACTGCATTTTAAATCGAGAGGTATTTAATATTTAATCTTTCGTACCATGCCACACACTAAGAACAATCTGAATAAGTTTCATAAACAGACCTGCAGGGCCACAAATTTAATTACATTAATTACCCTAACAATTTTGTCTAGATCTATTACATAGTAAAGACAACATCAGCAGCATCAAATCTAAATTCAATAATATGTCACTAGAAGTCTTCTCTAGATTCCTATAATAGTATGATAATTCTGACTCACTAACAATTTAAGTATTAATTATCTATCTCTCAGATATAGTCTGCCTACTATCTATCAAGCAATATACTAATGTCTCTGGCGACGATGTCATCTCAGCTATTTGTGCCTACCGCTTATAATGGATCAAGCTCGTCAATATAAACTGACGTAGTTAAGTCTATTGGATCTACTCTAGGATGGGCTGGCAATCCCCAGCCTCATCCAGACAAATCAATCCCAATTCACAGATGTGTATGCCAAACATTCATACTAGTTGCAAGTCAATATAAATCTTTGTCTTGCATTCTTGGGTAGCACTCCTAGCATATGCGGCAATCCTGTCCTACTGGATAAATTATGTTCAGCTCCTCGTTCATTGTTGAATCATCAAAGGACAAACACTTACACTTGGTCCCTGGTATTAGAAAAACCAGGGAACAGTAGACAATAGCAGTGGGCATATCTCATTCAAGCATATGGCTTCATCTCAATGTCTATAGTGGACTAGACATGAATCGAACAGACTTATGATTCTTCAGGCAGAATCGTGCCGACGCCTGCACAGATTGGAATTTTCTGTATGGAGTAATGGACATAGGTATGGCTACGCTTTTATACTGTGCAGCCACCTGCAAATTACCGTCCAAATCCCTAGATTTGATTGGTGCATCCATGCGAGCTCATCTCGCAGTATTAATATATTCTACATGGGAGTTGGTCACGGCCTTGTACTAAAAACAGACAAGGTCAATTTAAAATGTCAAAACCATTACTGAAATCTTTAAACCCTCGTGCTTTCTACATTTTATGTACGAATTTCTGAACGCGACTAAGCGTCTTAAACTATCTATCCTTATTCACCCCTTCTCTTCCCTTCTAAGTGTTCATCAAAATCACGGGGTCGAGAATTGCACTGTCACTCCTAACTTATCCATTTATTCTATCTCGCCCCACTTTCTTTCCATCTCTAAGAAAAAGTGTTTCAAAAACAAACTGTTCACGAGAACAGTTCAAGGACAAAATTACGCTGGTTATAATCAACGAGACCGTGAAAAATCAACTCCTTGCGAGTCGTGACCCAGCACGGTAATTATAGTACTTAAACCATGACATCCCCCACCCCAGTGGAAATTTTAAGAAAAATTTACACGATAGGATCCAAGAAACCACAAAGTTATTGTGGTGGGGGCTTAAGTACTATTGTAGAAAAGTCAGCCTTAAGCTTGAGAACAAAAATTTAACTAAGAACGTGCATATTGGATGGACAAAAAGCATACAATTATTGATGCCACGTTCTATAGAATCTAGTCTATCGAAACATTCTCACTCCACACAATCAAACTTCTCACGAACATTTATAATAATGACTATATCACTGTATATATATGGCCTTTAGCGTCTTTACAGACGGTCTTAGCAGCTAGAATATTCACTTTCACTTTGACTGACAGCTTCTCTCGTGGCTTATTCTACCAATGTTTGACCCGAGAGTGCGATGGCAGTGATTGCAGGTCAGTCTTTTGGGTTCACTTTGGCGAGTGTTTTCATTCCGCCTCTGTCGTTTTGTCAGGTATGTTTCTTTTGCCTTGAAGTCTATTGCGAGCGTGCCACTGCGCAATTTTTGTCTCCATCTGCTTCGATCACTTGCAAGGTTCTCCCATTCATTGGGGTCGATGTTGAATGCTTTCATCGTGACCTTGCAAGTGTCTTTGAATCGCAGATGTGGCCTACCTCTGGGTCGGTTGCCAGTAGCAAGTTCCCCGTAGAGAATTTGTCTGGGGATGCGATCATTTTCCATACGGTGGAGATGTCCAAGCCACCGCAGTCTTTTTTTGCCTAGGAGAGCCTGAGTTGATAGAATGTTGGCTCGGCTCAGAACTTCGATATTTGAGATCCTGTCTTGCCACTTGATCTTGAGAATTTTGCGTAGGCAGCTCAGGTGGAAGGAGTTGAGGGATCTTTCATGTTTGGAGTAGGTGGTCCATGTCTCTGAGCCATACAGCAGGGTGCTTAGGACGCAAGTTTGGTACACGAGTACCTTTGTTTTGATGGTCAGCTTGCTATTGTTCCGCACCCTTTTTGAGAGTTTGCCAAAAGCTGTGGCCGCCTTTCCTATTCTGGCATTTATTTCAGTTGTTATGTCTGTGCTACCACTGATGGTTGAGCCTAGGTAGCAGAATTTTCCCACTTGCTCCAGAGGAGAGCCATTCAGCATGATTGGGTTGGAGTTTCTCAAGCCTTGTGTCAAAACTACAGTTTTTGAGACACTGATCTTTAGCATGAATTTGCCACAGGCTTTGGCAAGGCTATTGATGAGAGCCTGGAGCGTGGTTTCATCGTGGGCCACGATTGCAGCATCATCTGCGAAGAGGAGCTCTTGTAACATAATATGCTCTGTACGAGATTTTGCTTTTAGTCTGGCAACATTAAAAATGGAGCCGTCCACTCTGGTGTTAATAAGTACTCCACCTGAACATTGACCAAAGGCATTCTTGAGTAGGGCTGCAAAATATATACCAAATAAGGTAGGAGCAAGAACACATCCCTGCTTCACACCGCTGTTTACAGCAAATGAATTGGATGTGCAGCCCTCAAAGTTGACACATGCCCTCATGTCAGTGTGGAAGGATGCAATAAGTTTTAGCAATGTTGGTGGACAGCCTATGGATTTAAGGACTGCATACAGGCCAGATCGGCTTACGGTGTCGAAAGCCTTTGTTAGGTCCACAAAGCATGTTATAAGCGGCCTGTTTTGTTCTTTACATTTTTCTTGGATTTGCCGAAGTGCAAATATCATGTCAATAGTTGATCGTTTGCTTCGAAAGCCACATTGTGTTTCTGGTAAGACTTTTTCCGCCAGTTGTTGAAGGCGGCAGAGGATGACGCGAGCAAAAGCCTTTCCAGTAATGCTGAGGAGGGATATGCCTCGATAGTTGTTGCAGTCGCCTTTGTCTCCTTTGTTCTTGTAAAGTGTGACAATTTTGGCGTCTCTCATATCATGTGGTATCACGCCTTCTTTCCAACACTGCAGTAACAGATTATACAGGTGTGGTAATAGTGGGCCTTTTAGGTCTTTTAATACCTCTGCAGGAATGTTGTCACTTCCTGTGTCTTTTCTAGCAGACAGGTGGTCGATTGCATTGGAAAGCTCGACTAAGGAAGGTTCAGCGTCAAGTTCGGCCATTATTGGCAGTTTTTGGAGGTGTTCCTCAAAATCTGGTGGAATATTTTTCTCAGTTGAATACAACAGAGAGTAATGCTCTACCCACCTATTCAGTTGTTCATTTTTATCTGTGATGGGTTCACCATTTACAGACTTAAGTGGGGCGCTTTTGGTGATGATTGGCCCAAGGGCTACTTTCATCTGACTAAAGGCGGTTTTCATATCTCCCTTTTCATTTGCCTCTTGTATGCTGTTACACAAGTCTGTCCAGTATTTGTTGGCGCAACGTCTTACCTCCAGCTGAAGTTTAGCTTTTGCATTTTTCAAACAAGTTTTTGTACTCTGATTGCAATTTTTGTTATACTCATTGAAAGCAGATTTCTTTTGCTCAATGAGAGGTAGGAGAATTTCGCTGTTCTGGGCTACCCAGTCGTTGTTTGAAACTTTATGCTGTCCAAAAGACTTGATGGCACAGTCATGAATTTTTGAACTGAGAGTGTTCCATGTTTCATCTACCGATTCACATTGGGTGACATTATCCATGCTTTCAGCAAATAACTTTTCAAATGACTTTCTATTTGATTCATCTCTGATTGCTGTTACATTGATCTTAGGGATTGAAGGGGCTTTTGATCTGTATATTTTCTTGGCCGAAATTTTGATTTTGCTGACTACCAGTGCATGGTCGGTGTCACAGTCAGCACTGTGGAGGGAACGAGTTATTTTTATACAGCCCAAACTCTTCCTCCTTGAGAGAATAAGATCTAATTGATGCCAATGGCCAGACCTGGGATGGCGCCATGATGTTCTTTGGCATCTCTTAAGGTCAAAGTACGTGTTTGTAACACATAATGAGTTTACGGAGCATAGCTCCAGAAGGCGCTGCCCGTTTTCGTTGATGTTGCCAATGCCGAAGTGCCCAATGCACTTTGGCCATGCGGAGTGATCTGCTCCCACTCGAGCGTTAAAGTCACCCAGAATTAGCAGGCCTTCGGTGAGAGGGATGTTGTGGAGAGTCCTCTGCAATGCCTCGTAGAAAATGTCTTTGGTTTCGTCAGAGGAGGTAAGTGTTGGGGCATAGACACAGATAATGTTGGTAAAACCAGACCGGGTGTTCAGTCTGAGTGTCATGATGCGTTCTGACACTCCAATTGGAGTTGCGATCGAATTGATAAGGGAGTTTTTTACGGCGAAGCCCACGCCGTGGATTCTCGGCTGTTCGCTGCTAAGGCCCTGCCAGAAGAAGGTGTAGTTTTCTTCTTTGACTGACCCGGAGTCGGGAAGTCGAGTTTCTTGAAGGGCAGCGATGTCGATGTTTAGTAGCTGAAGTTCTCGATCAATAATTTGGGATTTCCTGATGGAGTCAATATTAGTGAGATCTTGCTGTTGCAAGCCTGGGCGCATTGTTCTGACGTTCCAGGTACCAAGTTTTAGTATTTTTCTGTTTTTGCCAGGTGCACACTTTACGTCAGCTTTTTGACTTTTTGGTCTAGCTCCAACCACCTTATGAAGCAGGCTGACGTGGCGGAACAACACCCAACTGCCTGGGGGCTGCCCAGGTTACGGCGGGCGGTAGTTGATCAATGCAGCTGAAAAGCCGCTCCCACCGACAGAGGGGACCCCTGGCGCTCATCCGTACGCCAAATGGATTGAGCTTATCACCGGTAACTGCCACCTCCCGTGTTGTGCCCATCCGTAACGGATGGCTGGAGTGTCCTCTCCAAATCGGAAATGGGTGGGCTTATAGAGGAGAGACAGACGCTTGCCAAGCCCGAGCAAACGCCTCCTCGTTTTGCTGCCTTGCCTGGGCTATTTTTAAGAGATGGTGCTTTGCCCAGAGGCACCACCCCTCTCTCTGCCATTCTAGTTAAACCCAAGGGAGAGACCAGGTCAATACATTTGGAACTAGTCCGGCTGCAGGAGATGCTGGAAGCCAGTTTGATGCAGTTCTCCCTGACAACCACCTTCGGGTTATATCACTGTATACTGCTGAATTAAAGTATAACTACTATCAAACAATCAGGCCTTACTGAAGGAATAGGCTCATAATTATCTAGTCAACACACATAATTGCTGCTTATATACACATTCGCAAACAATATATTGTTAATTAAAATACTGTGGTATCCAATGGCAGCAGTAGCTCTGGTAGCTTGGTTTGCCATGTCTCCATCTCATTGACCCGCTGACAAGGGCGTCAGGTTTGTCAGAAGTTAAGGTCACAGTCCGGAATGACGCTGGTGGAAAGAGGATATTCACAAAAAAGGATTGTAAAACTGGTTCATAAAGTAGTGAACAATATAATGTGAATCCATCCACCGTCCAGAATTGAGGGGGAAAAGCACTATCCAACCCCAATATAAGACAGACTCTGTAATAGAGTAATGAAATTGTGGGTCTGTCCTACAACGGATTTCCGTATAATGAAGCCGAAATAAAACGGCGAAAAGTTAATTAGCTTAACGTTTACATTTCAAACTCGCGTGATGCTGCCTTAAATGCAACAATAGTATAGAACTTTCTCAATTTAATAACAATATGATTTAGTTTAATCTCCGTATCGAATCCGGTATAGATGAGATGGCACGAGGCGATAGCTAGTTAATTTAATGCGCTTTACGCAAGCCATGCACACGTCAAGTGTCACAGTCATCTCGGTATATAATCATATCTGGCATTACGTTAGCTGGTCCACGGAACGCGGACAGCCTAAGACATAATCAGTTATATAAAAAAAACCACTCTTCTCCACAACTTAAAACGCGACCACGCAGTGTCCTCTGTTACCACTGCAAAAAACTCAAAAACGCGAACACGCAGTGTCCTCTGTTACCACTGCAAAAATATATCTCTCTCTCAACGCGACGAATCAGTGTTCTCTGTTAGCATTGGAAAAACTCTCAAAACGCGAAAATTCCCTCTGTCTTACCGGTCGGTCTTACACTGCCCGTCGGTCTTACACTGCCTGTGGCCTTACACTGCCCATAGGTCTTACACTGCATCTCCGCGTCTTACACTGCCTGCGGCCTTACACTGCCCTGAGGCCTTACACTGCCCTGTGGGGCTTACAATGCCTGTAAGAAGGTTCAACTCTCTCTCTCTCTCAATATACCACGTGTCTTTTATAATGACATTACCTCAATACTGATACGAACAAGTCCCATGAGACAATAAACTCTTTGCTCCTCGGGCGGCCGCTCAGCCGAAAATAACACCAATATTCACCACATATCCCTACTCAAAAAAAAGTCACCTCCCTAAGCAGCCTAGTACTGCCCTCTCGGGGGCTCGTCAATATAAAGACGAGATCGGTTATACATAACGCTTAATAAGCTCCATAGAACAGGCAGCATGGTAACTGCACGGGTTCCAACAATTCAATAAAAATCCTCACTCAAGCAGTGTTGCTACTGTACAACATAGGAGGATTAATTAAACCTCACTCCTTATTAACCCAGATTACACATGAACTCACTCACCGTGTCACAACACGTGAACGAATTCAGGTATGCAAGAAAAATTAAGTATAAACAAAAAAGGTAAATACGATATAACGAATGTATAAAATAGGTTACATT
Source organism: Onchidella celtica (assembly GCA_963931925.1). Classification (NCBI taxonomy): domain Eukaryota; kingdom Metazoa; phylum Mollusca; class Gastropoda; order Systellommatophora; family Onchidiidae; genus Onchidella; species Onchidella celtica. The sequence continues at coordinate 18,431,883 of OZ007571.1, forward strand.
AGAAACAAGACGCAAGACTTACAAGGAAGACGAACGATAACAGACCCTACAAGTCCTAACTTATGTTACAGAAAGTTTAAGAAAAAGACAGGAGAGACATCTTCCTAAAGAAATGTGAGGAAGCAAGAGAAACGCCACAATCTATACGAATAATGGATCCCTAATAGAACTATTCACAGTGAAGCAAATCCCCCCGAGTTATCAATAGCCACCAAGGCACTCCAATATCCTTCGTAATGGCAAAGAAGATATGCTATACTATGATCCCAACCAACCTCCCGCTCTTAAACTAAACATATAGTAAAGGAAAAAAAGCCTGTAAAGACAGAGCGGAAAGCACCTCGCCCTCCTCAAAACTGACAATCAGATGGTTCACTTAACTTTTTTTTGAGGAATTCAGATGGTGATGTCCTCAATCCATAGCTCGTTCCAAGTCCAAAAAAGTGTCGTTTTTCTGTTGCAGGTAGATATCTAAGGTGAATGGTGTCCCTCGCCGGTGTCGTCGGGTCAATGGGATGATCAGCTCGTTATATGAAATTGAAAGAAAATGTCATATTAATACAACTTAACTATAACCTAACGTAAAAAGGACCTGAAATCACAATGTTATAACAGTACAATATGAAATAATGGAATAAAATGCAATAGATCTAAGGGTAAGTCTGTCAATAGATTTTAACGAATAATTTATCTAAATGGCATGGCGTTCTTTAAGTTCTTTAGGGGGTCCCTCTCCAGTGTTACAAATCTGGTCGGGGGTGGTAGTGCCCTCTAGCTGTTATGAAGAGGGTCTTCTCAAAGATCGTACTATGACTGCATTTTAAATCGAGAGGTATTTAATATTTAATCTTTCGTACCATGCCACACACTAAGAACAATCTGAATAAGTTTCATAAACAGACCTGCAGGGCCACAAATTTAATTACATTAATTACCCTAACAATTTTGTCTAGATCTATTACATAGTAAAGACAACATCAGCAGCATCAAATCTAAATTCAATAATATGTCACTAGAAGTCTTCTCTAGATTCCTATAATAGTATGATAATTCTGACTCACTAACAATTTAAGTATTAATTATCTATCTCTCAGATATAGTCTGCCTACTATCTATCAAGCAATATACTAATGTCTCTGGCGACGATGTCATCTCAGCTATTTGTGCCTACCGCTTATAATGGATCAAGCTCGTCAATATAAACTGACGTAGTTAAGTCTATTGGATCTACTCTAGGATGGGCTGGCAATCCCCAGCCTCATCCAGACAAATCAATCCCAATTCACAGATGTGTATGCCAAACATTCATACTAGTTGCAAGTCAATATAAATCTTTGTCTTGCATTCTTGGGTAGCACTCCTAGCATATGCGGCAATCCTGTCCTACTGGATAAATTATGTTCAGCTCCTCGTTCATTGTTGAATCATCAAAGGACAAACACTTACACTTGGTCCCTGGTATTAGAAAAACCAGGGAACAGTAGACAATAGCAGTGGGCATATCTCATTCAAGCATATGGCTTCATCTCAATGTCTATAGTGGACTAGACATGAATCGAACAGACTTATGATTCTTCAGGCAGAATCGTGCCGACGCCTGCACAGATTGGAATTTTCTGTATGGAGTAATGGACATAGGTATGGCTACGCTTTTATACTGTGCAGCCACCTGCAAATTACCGTCCAAATCCCTAGATTTGATTGGTGCATCCATGCGAGCTCATCTCGCAGTATTAATATATTCTACATGGGAGTTGGTCACGGCCTTGTACTAAAAACAGACAAGGTCAATTTAAAATGTCAAAACCATTACTGAAATCTTTAAACCCTCGTGCTTTCTACATTTTATGTACGAATTTCTGAACGCGACTAAGCGTCTTAAACTATCTATCCTTATTCACCCCTTCTCTTCCCTTCTAAGTGTTCATCAAAATCACGGGGTCGAGAATTGCACTGTCACTCCTAACTTATCCATTTATTCTATCTCGCCCCACTTTCTTTCCATCTCTAAGAAAAAGTGTTTCAAAAACAAACTGTTCACGAGAACAGTTCAAGGACAAAATTACGCTGGTTATAATCAACGAGACCGTGAAAAATCAACTCCTTGCGAGTCGTGACCCAGCACGGTAATTATAGTACTTAAACCATGACACCTGCGAGAATAATTAAGACAAAGTAACAACAACGTTCATGGTTTACTATTCTGGTTCCCTCCCTTCCCTCCTCCCTCTTTTTTATTTATTCTAACTTTTGCATTATGTCCACGGTCTTCTAACACGCAAGGGCATTCGATTTTATTAAACAGTGGTGTAATTTCATTTCTTTCATCCACTCTTCATTTCCACTTCATGGTGGAGACAGAATCTGTGTATATGTGCAAAAAATATGAGTTAATTATCATGTACTTCGATAAACGTTCAGTGACTAATATCCCAATCTTCAAAATTAATAATTGTGCTCCTGATTTACTCTTTCCTTAGTTGGAGTCATCTCTGCATTTCTGACATGACAATGCCTCAGGTGAATAGTCCGAAAAAGTCAAAGATCACGGCGCCCGTCAAAAATTGTGCTGATGCAGATTCTACAAGTCCTGGACATTTCCGACGCTCAACCTTGAGACTTCCATTTCATAATGAAGCCTTGGTGAAACCAACCTTGTCTCCACTTGATGTTATTATCTTGAAACGGAAGCACGATCTGGTTCCACTTGTTGCTGAAGCATTTCCTGAACTGGCGCGCCGCGAGAAAACGGCGCACCTTGCAGCCCGCCTGCTTGACGTAGACACGTTGAAGCAACTTCACAGTGCTGAAACCTTCGCTAAAGAAACCTTTACAAATCTGTTGCATATCACACTCCTTCAGCAACCACAAGATAAGCGACGAATCAAGGAGCAACTGAACACTGTCAACTTTTTGTTGAAGATGGGAGCTAGTCCGAACTATATACCTCGCCAAGATGCTTTCAACAGAGAACACTTTTCACCCTTAGAGTTGAAATTAATCTTTTTTATGCCACTAGAGATAGCTGCAATTACCGAAAATGTTAAACTTGTTGATCTCCTGCTTGAGTTTGGCGCGACATCTTCCATTTCATTCGCCGTTCACCTAGCAGCAGTATTAGGGAATCTGGACATTCTTCAGAAATTACTCCCACACTGGAAAGGAGGTCGTTGGAAGCCGTACATTAAGGGTCTCAAGGATGATGCCAATGAATTGATCAGGGTTTGTACGTTAGAGTCCGGTCTTGTACAGGCAGTATGCGCGTCTCACAAATGTTCATCAGAGCTCCTCACGTGCGTCAAAGATGACGAGAAAGGCGTATTCAACTGTAGAAAAGTTCTTACACATCACATGGTCTCGCAGATACGGCCAGAAATCTGTTCCATGACATCTCCTACCTTAATGAATCGGATTTTATACAAGCATGCCGAAGATGTTAAAGGTGGTGAAGAAATCTGTCAACATCTGTACACTACAAATCTTCTTTTGTGTAAAGAGAAACACCTGCGCTCACAAGACGTCGATAAATTCGTCAGCTACTTGGTAGACAATGGGTGCTACTTGGGAGAGATCAGAGTATCCAAGAAAAGCAACATTCACGTTGTATGCGAGTCGTTTGTTGTCGCAGTTAAACGTCGAATGTGGCAAACAGTTGAATCTCTTTTAGCCACATCCGGCAATACGCTGTGGAAATGTCTGGTTTGCTCCCATCATTCCTGTCACAAATACGCCTATGCGGCGTGGAGTGACGGTGGACAACCGTGTTTGTCTAAAGGCATGTGGAGTGTTTTTCATTCCATGCCCATGTATCTTCTCAAACTTTTCTTCGACATCGGCAAAAAAGTGATGGATCGGCACGACCTGAAAGCTATCAAAGCTAAAATCAACATAACGGAGGATTTGAACGTGGATAAGACAAAGAAGTCGCCCACAACCCCTCGACCAGATAATCTTATGAGAGACGTTGTATTGTATCATGTCAGAAGTTTGCCATTCTCCTACAGAGGCAAGCTTATCATTTTGAGTAAACTCACCATGCTTTTCCCTGATATTTTTACCATTACTTTAGAGACGCTTCGGTTCTCCAGCCAGCGCCATAACTGGTTTACAGCGGCCGGGGTAGATCCGGCTCTCAAGGCCCTATTCCCAAAACAAAGCACCTCTAAGATCATCCAACAGATTCGCCAAGAGAGAGTTGAACTCCGGCTGTGGACCACTATCGTCAACATGCCCATGAAAGATGTCAGTGCTGTTCAAGAAAGAGACCTCACCGTCTTGCATATTGCCTGTATACTGGTAGGTTGAGCGTCCGTAGAAGTAAGTCAGATAGGTGTATCCTTATATGGCATGCATATGGAAAGCCTGTCTATGGAGTATGGTTTGATATTAACCTTTAGTGCAAGATCTCCTCCGTCTCAGCTGCTAGACCCAGTACTTTAACAAAAAAAACAAAAAATCACAATTCAATATAAACAATGGTTTAAAATGGCAATACCAGTGGTGTTTGCCCTACACCCAAATCCTAATCAATTAAGATAGCTTCAGTATCACTATACCAAAAATAAGACTTTTTTCAATGCTGTTTCATGTTTATTAGAACGATCTGAGGCTGGCTCACGCATGTTTGTCAATGGTGGTTCCCATTCATGCCAACTGTGCTGACAACACTGGGATGACGCCTATGGATATAGCCGCTTGTAGAGGAAATATCAAGATGCTAGAAACTTTGAAGCTGCATGGAGGGGAGGCGGGACCTTCTGCCTTGGTAGCCGCTTGTGCCGGCAAGTCTTTTCTAAGTAAGTCACCCAACCTATTTTATCTCTAATTCAACTAACACAAATAGGCTATAAATAATGTGCTTTGAGCACTGAGCTGTGTGTTTTAACCACAAATTTGGCATATTTCAGCCATTTTTGTTCCTTGAGAAACAAATGGAATTTTTTTACTTTCAGGTGGGTAATTTCACACGCAGATGTATCTGCTAAGGAAATTGTGGAAAATGTGAAATCAGGACATCCTTACGTCAAAAATAGCCTTATACTAAAAATCGTAAGGCGAAGACATAAGTTTAAATAATTGCAGGTATATTTAAGTCAAGCACTGATGTTATATATAACAGATGGGCTGTTGAGTGCTGCACCAAACAAACGTACATCTACACGTCCTCGGTCAGCGCAGGCTCAGGGACAAATGTGGCTGCATCAAGCCAACACTCTCCAGTGGTTGTTTACCAACACGAGGTATTAGATCTACATTTTGTTCACTCATTCATTGGCCTGAGATTTTTTGTCCACCTCACTGTTTGTCTTCAAGTCTTGAAATAGACCCCCCCCCCCCTTTAAAAAAAAAAAACCACCGTCATTTCAGTGACTGGAGGTGAGAGGAATAACCCAAAAATGATATGGAATTGATAACAGTTAGCACTTAGAGAGGACATTATTTTGTTGACACTGAACACATTCACAACTGAGTGAATTACAAAAAACCCATGCTTTTATATTATGTCACTGAACAGGGCGAAAACGTACACACTTAGTAGAAGATATCTGTATAATTGTATTTTGACAGTTTGTTGTTGTTCTGATACCGCTCTATCATGTAATACTTCCACTAACAAAAATGACATCTTACAGGCAGAAACTCAATCTGGCCTACCGTCACCCAGTCCACGGTACCATGTTTGATGTTCTATTGGTCAGTCACAACTGGTCTTTGCTTCAGTGGACACTAGAGAATGCTGGGTCAGAGACTTGTGCACTTGTCTTAGCCATGTAAGTCACGGTAGGCCGGAGAACGCTGTCACATAATTCCCAAATAACAGCAGACCAAATAAACGTGGATGTTTTTAGATTCAAACATTTAGAATTTGCATCCGTTGGTGATATGATATGTGGTTAAATTTCTAGGGTGTTGTCTCTTCATTTGCTCGTAATGTTAATTTTCTTTTCTTTTTTTTTTTCTAACGTCTTCATAAATTCACTTTCTCCTCTCACACTCTCTTCCTCTTCTTTCTGACATTTTTTTCTTGGTCATTCTCTGTGCCTGATTGCTTGCTGAACCGTCGATATATATATCTGCCTGCCTCTCTCTCTCTCTCTCTCTCTCTCTCTCTCTCTCTCTCTCTCTCTCTCTCTCTCTCTCCTCTCTCTCTCTCTCTCTCTCTTCCCCCTCTCTCTCTCTCTCTCTCCCCCCCTCTCTCTCTCTCTATCTCTCTCTCTCTCTCTCTCTCTCTCTCTGTCTCTCTCTTTCGCTCTCTCTCTCTCTCTCTCTCTCTCTCGCAAATTAATTGGCTCATTTTAAATCCAGAACAGAATATTGGGTGGAATTCTTGTCGCGATCTGCCCCTATTAAAATAAGTAAATAAGTTTTTTATCAAAGGAGTTTGCATGTAATACTTTCTGGTCAAATTGTTCTTATTGATGCTGTTATTGTGCACATCTATCTGCCGTAGTGAGTTAACCTTTAGTCCTGTCAATATTTCAGGAGTCCTCAACTTGACCGCCTGGCCTATGCCCCCGAGCAACTCCTTCGAAAGATCAGCCACAAGCATACTGCAATACTACAAATGATGCCAGCCTCAGTATTGCCCAAGTTCCTGCTGAAGCTTAGTGCTTTCCCGAAAACCCACATCACTGAACACATGCTGAAGAAAGCCGTGTCATTAAAGGTCGTGGAGAACCAGGATAAAGTCATTAAGATGTTGGCATACAAGTAAGATCATTTCTCAATCTGTAGCGCGAACACCTACATCGAGAGACGAAATAATTTCAGAGAAAATATGTGGTGATTGAAAGTGTATGAGCCCAGCAAGTGCTCAGAAAAGTGAAAGGAAGAAGTAAAACAGATGCTGATGATGGGGAATGAACCCGTGACCTCTTTTACCTCCAGTATGCTATAGCAGCAGTTAGCGTTCTGTCCGAGATATCAAAGTATATTGGAACAGAAATAATGTTGTGAGTTTGATGGACACTGTGGTACAGAATCTTTAAATAATTATGGTGACTGAGAAATGTCGAACTGTTGACATAAACATTTTAAGTAAACAATCACATGCACTCTTTTCCTTCTTGCTGTGTGGCACTCGTTATGAGAACACTATAGGCTATAGACATGAGATTAGAGGTGAACATATCACGCAGAAAAGCTAACTATATGACATGTTTCTATTGTTGACACCAGGGGATCTCATGGAGAGACGCTGTTGCACAACGCTTGCCGTTCTGGTAATGCTTCGCTAGTCAAATGTGTTGTGACCACGGCTGCTGCAGGGGATGTCACCATGAAGGAAGTCAAAAGTAAATATTGTTGCTCCTGTTGTTGTTGTTGTTCAACCGTTGTTGTGTTTTATTTGTTGTAAACATCGTTGTCATTGTTCTATCTACTTGTGAAAGAGATAGTGGTTGTGACGGTAATTTAGTCGTTAAGGGTAGACAATAAAAGACGAAGATTTGAATCGTACAGAGTGACATTAACAATTTTAAAAGTCTTTGAATCACTCAAAGAGACATTAAATAATATTTATTATGTATAAATGTAAAAGGTGCTAGTTAAAATAAAATTATAGGACACACACTTGACACATTCAGGGCATTTTACAACTGGAATTTTATATGAAGATCAGCAAATAATTATGTTTAAACCTCGAAATGGGTTTTGAAAATGTAGCTTTACTGCAACGTGAAGATGATAGATGATTTTTAAAAAATTATTGAATGACTAGATTGTTTACTGTTGCGTATTTGGTACTAGTTCACAATAATTAAGGCACTTTGTGGAAAACGACTTTGTTTGAGTTCACTTGCGGTAGACCGGCACCTTTCTATTCATATTTGAAACATCATAACTGTTAGTTCCCTCAGGGATTTGCTCTGAGCCCACAGTTCAGTTCCATCGCTCATCTACTCCCTTCCCTGTACATGGGAATACGAGGCATTCACACATCTGGAAGGACCTCGTATGGGCTAACAGCCATCATTCTGACAGCTAAAATTCACGTTGACATTCTTATTTTCTCTGAATTAATTTTTTTTTTTTTTGGTTAAAAAAAACAATATTTTGTTTGTTCTTAACACTGCATGAAGTCTGAATTGCGATCTAGTGTATAGCGGCAATTTGATGGTTATTTCCAGGTATTCTAGACAGCCCAGACAGTTCCGGCTGCACACCACTCTGGTACAGTTTGTCTTTCAGGTTCTGGAAAATATCAGAGTTCCTCATTGTCAATGGAGCCAGGAATTTACCAAAAAGGTATCGCATTGAATGCCATTCAGTTCTATCATTTGAAGGGGTACCTTGTAATTCTAACCCCATTAATAAATTGAAGGGGACAGAATAGCAAGGGATCTAAGTACTCGTAACACTTATACCCCTTCTAATTCTAACCACCCCATTTGAAATTAAGTTGACATACATGTATTATTTAGCAAGGCTACTAGTGAGTTGAAATATTTACGGCATGTTATATATTATTAGGTGCAACATTATATTTTTTCTCAAGGCCGATTGATTATCATCTTTTACAGAGACATAATCATTGGTTTTTGAAGTAATTTACTCTAATTGCATAACTTTACAAGCAGGTTTTTTTTAATCCTAATTTAAATGCTTATTGTCACTACACAGAGCAATCCCAGGCCTTTGGAACAAGCGGATGTTTCAAGAAATGTCAAGAAGAATGAGTATTTCACAGCAACCCAGCAACCGTGCTTTGCTAGCCGACACACAGATAAAGAGAGGCAACTCTTCCAATGTAGCTGATATTATCTCCCCTGGTTCTGTCATATTCAGAGATTTGTATTTGGAATCTACGGCAGATGTCAATGATGACAATGACCGAGGCGTTCCCAAGCTGGAGAAGATCAAACTGCTGGCAGGTCGAAAGAGTCCAGGACCTGTTAGAAGTGGTAGGGCAAAAACTCCAATGGCGATTGTTCAAGCACAAGATGACATGGAGAGCATGGGTCGGATTCCATCTCCACGAACTCCTCGGTCCTCTAGAACAAAGTTGCCAAGTCAGCTGGAAGATGACAATTATTCAATGTCTCCAAGGAAGCATTACCCAGAGGATGATGACAACCTAGAAGTTGCTAAAGAAAATATACACAAGAAAAAACGCGTGCGGTACCTTTTGTCTCTGGTCAGATTTACTGCAGTAAACAAAGGGACATTGCTTCACGCAGCCAGTTCTTTTGGAAATATTTTACTACTAAAAGGAATCATTTCCTCCCCGTTCATGTCAGCTCAGCAGGATGAAAAAAGAACTTACTCTCCTTTCATCTATGCACTTTCAAACAATTGTCCAGCTGCCGTCCAGTTTTGCATGCAGAATAAATTAGGGCCTCATGAAATGGATCCATTCACGGATGTTCTCTGCTTTGTTATAATGAATCGTTCTGGATTTGAGGCCAATCACAAAACACTGAAGAAGCTATTAAACCGATTCACTATTGCAAAGGAGACCATCAGGGGAATTAAAGTGAGTCTGCTTCCGAGAACTGAAGGTATGAAAAAACTGTGGCAGAGGGGAACCTTATTAACCTCAGGAAAGGACGGTTTCAGCGACGAAAACATCACGCAGATGATTCAGATGGCCATTAAACATGACAAAGGAAATGTCAGCAGCCGCTTACTGATGACACTGGCAGTGACCGGACAGCTAATGATTCTCACTGCCATTTTAGGAGCAGTTGAGGATCCTTCACTGCTTACTGAAATCTTCAAGAGGAAAGTTGTCCACAATGCTACAGTTGTTGACTTACTATTTCTACTTGCGCCATCTAGGCTAACATCTGAACAGCATGGCACAGAATACTTGGAGAGAATGAATATTATAAACGCTGTATCAGATTATGTACGGTTAGAAATCGCGCCCCGCACTCTGTCAGCTGCTATTAAGAAAAACTTGATTCCAATGCTGGAGATGATTGTGAAGGATTTCACTCGGAATAATTTGCCCTTACAGAGTCCTGAGCTTTGGTATGAGGCAATTTTCAAAGCCACCATCAAAGGAGAACTTAGTTTTATCAATACTGTCTGTGTGGCAGAAATGAACACAAAAACACAACTGATGCAATCTGCAATGTTGAAGGCATTATGTCTTGCCTGTATAAAGAGACACAGGGCAATAGCCAATCGTCTTTTGCTGTTCAGAATGCCCTTGGCAGCACATATGCCTGGATTGCCTGGCAGGTATCCTGGAGAACCTAAACTTGCTCTTGAATGCGCCATAGAGGGGGGAGATTCTGTTATCGCCTGCCTCATCCTACAGACTATGGAAGAGACAGGAATGTTTCCTCCAGGTGAAGACGTCATGAGCTGTATTGCTCTAGCATTTATCAAAGGCATGGAACCAATTGTTGATCATCTACTGAGATTTGCTCATGTTGTTTCGCCGTCTCTGGTAACATTAAAGATATGTCATAAACTTTTCTTGACTGCCGCACGGAGAGGTGCTGGGATGGTCTGTGCCAAATTCCTTTCATTACCAGACTTTAATGCCTGTGCCATGGACGACTACGGTTTTACAGCGCTTCACTATGCTTGTATGTATGGCAAATCAAAACTTGTGTTGAATTTATTGGAAGTGGCATCAGCGTCTTTGCAAATGAGGACACCTGAAGGATGGACCCCTCTTGATCTTGCACGGGGCTTTGGGCACTTTGAGTTATCATTAGATTTGATTTCTCATCATAGAGCGATCCAAGGTTGTGGATTTGGGGGTATGGCAACCCACAGTTGGTTAAAACGCTTTTTGACACAGAACTCTGAACTTAATAGTGATACAAGCATATTGATGTCTCCAGCCAGTCCGAAAAGCAGGGGTATGGACATTGTGACTCTTTTAAAGCAAGGCAATGATAATGCTGTGAAAAATATGCTGGAAGTGGCACAAGAGTCAGTTGTGTTCTGTCTATTGTTCTGGTATGAAGAATATCCCCTACTCCATCTCTGTTCCCAGACAGGCTGTGCAGCTTCACTAGACATGATCATGAAACTCATCTCTGCACAACCAAAGCAAGTCTTGGAATCTTACTTGCAAAAGGAAATCAAGGGAAAGATTCCCATTTGTGTTGCTATAGAAAACTGCAACGTAGAGTGCACTGCCATGTTGCTGGATGCCTTTGATCCTAGCTCTTGGAGATATAAACCCACTGGTGAGTGCATTCTTCACATCGCTGCTAAAACCAATAATGCAGATATCATTGAACTGATGACGAGGGACGCAGACCACGCTTATTTACAAACACAAGACAAAGACGGTCTCATTCCTGCTACAACCTCAATTGCATTGGGACATCATGAGACTGTTAACTATTTCCTCAGAGGCTTGCAGTTTGCAGAGAAACTTCATCACGATCATACCACGACCACTTACTGGTGTGTTCTCTGCCTCTTGGACTGTTGCATAGGCTGGTCCAAAATATATTTAAAATCTGTTGAAGTGTCTCTAAACGGCAAGGGCAGAAACATATTCCAGAGGCATCGCACAGAATCTGGGTTTTGTGTATACTCACACATCGGTAACAAAGCCCACACGCATCATGTTCTTTATAATATCAATCGGTGGATTTTGTGCGGTGCATCAATAGATGTTCGGACGGCAGCCTTATCCACCATGCAGTATTCAACCAACGGTTTCAAATCGGAGCTGTTCTTGCTACTCAGTCGCATGACACGCTTTGAAGCAATGAGCTTTCTGATCAAGAGAGGCTACACCGAAATAGCATGCTATGTTTACGAGAAACTGTGCCCATCGTTGGACATGGCTTCAAAAATGTTACACTTTATCAATGCTTCAGCCTATGGAAGGGAGATGCTCGTCACGAAAATCCTAGAACTCAGTGGAGATGATATGACAAGGATAAACTATGAAGGAGAGTATTCAGCTCTAGACGTGGCAGTGGCATTTGGTCACAAACATTTGTTGAAGATTGCCTCCCGAGCTTTTGAGACTTCAATGAAACTAAACAGTCTAAAGTTTTTGGAGAAAACCCCGACGCTGGTGCCACTGGACATTAGATGGAGCTTGGGTATGAGTCGTATTGGTGACACAGAATGGAGAAAGTCCATAGATTATCAGAGGACACGTTTGTCTCATATTGATATTTTCCTACTTAAGAGAAGTTCTATCAACTCACTCCCAGCAGATTTACTCCCAAGAGACATCATGCCCCTGAAACTCAGAGGGAGAATTGTAGAGGTATGTTTTAAAAAGACATCTATCAATTTATAAGCAAAAGTTGTCTTTTTTTTTAAACTGTCTGTTGACTGAAGTCAAACTAGTATATTCGTATACTGAAATTTATGTAGCACTTATTGTCGTTGATGTCTTCTTGATATTTGCTTTATGTTGCTTTTCATGCAAAGTTTATGATTAGCTGTGTCAAAGGTAGATCATGATTAAACTTTGGCAAGTTATATAATTATGTATCAACTTAGGAAACCATCGGACGGTAGATTTGGCTCTTGGCTTTTCGTTGTGCAGACGCTCTGGTCAATGAGTGATGTCTTTGCTGGCTTGCTGATGAAATTATGTGACACGTTGAGCTGTTGAACAAACAAAGACGGGGTTTTTTTAAAGGTTGATGCTGTGTAATCCTTTCAAACCATCACCACGATCAACGAACAACCTGGCATGCGCTCTCTCTCTCTCTCTCTCTCTCTCTCTCTCTCTCTCTCTCTCTCTCTCTCTCTCTCTCCCTCTCTCCCTCTCTCTCCCTACCTCCCTCTCCCCCCCCCTCTCTCTCTCTCTCTCACTCTCTCTCCCTCTCTCTCTCTCTCAAGAAATCTTGAATCAAACTTTTATATACATCAAAAACCACAAGATTCAGCTGTGAAATGTATATGTGCGACATCTCTAGTCATAGTATTCGGTGCATGGCAAATTCTGACATATCCTTCTTTACACTTCCAACCTTACCTTTGACGCGCTGAGATACGTGACATAAAGTGTGAAACTGAGAATTGCATGTATTAACCATCATGATCAAATTACACACTACACACTGGTTTTTCAGGTCAACCACAGAAGCATGCAGGCAGCCATTCTGGAACTGGGGATTGACGACACCTACTTGACCTCTCTACTGGTGTCGAAAGCTGTGCTGGGACGGTATTACTCAGATCTGGACGACAAATGTGAGGACTGGAAGACAGTCAAGAAGATCATCTTGCATTGTGTCACACCTTCGTCGCCAGAAGGCGCCAAAACAGAACTCCAATGGAAAGATTTACATGATACAATCCTGGTATATCACACGAAAACATGCATTAATTTAGTGACTGCTATTATTATTATTATTATTATTACTATTATTGTTGTTGTTGTTGTTGTTGTTGTTGTTGTTGTTGTTGTTGTTGTTGTTGTTGTTACTGTTATTGTTACAAGTGAAAGAACAACATTTGATTGTTTCGCTTTCCGAGAAATTTCATTTTGTATTGTTTCAGTGTTACTTTGAAATTATAATTTTCCGCTAAATGAAAATCATGCCTACTTTAGGAACTTGTATCCAAATGAAAGGGATAGTATATCAACCAACGGCGGTGATAATGATCTCTGTTGACTGTTTAGACAAAAAAAAAAAAGAGCGCAATATTCAATCTCGATCCTTCCAAATAAAGGCTTACGATGTGGTGAGAACATCTCGGAACAATAAAGCATGTAAAGCTACTCAAGGTGCTTTCATTGAAGATTCTTTGTATTTTAAATAACAAAGTTTTTATTTTTTATTTTCTAAGGTCCAGAAAGGTAAAGATGGTCAGGGAAAACCCACTGTTGAGATTTGTACTGCGGAGTTCCCTGAACAAATAACACCTTTCCATGGGATGAGAAATTCAATTACAGAGAAAGTTCTTCCAGCCGTCAAGCGACAGGTGAATTAGCACTGGATAATGTCATAATTACAAGTGCTACTTAATGCTGATGGCTAACTTACCTATACCTACATTTTGTGTGTATGTGAGGTATCTTTTTGTGGGTTTGCTGGGGCATTACCCAAATCTTGACATGGAAGCAAACCGACTTCATTCTGGCAACTCTTTTACGAATATTGTATCTATTAAAATTTTGTGTCAGGTGATAAGTTGAAAAACTTACATTTTTTGACATCAGTCGGTTTTGTTTTTATTTCGTCATTGTCTGTAAGTAAATTAAAGGTATTTCAGACACTGCAATGGTATTCAGCACCTTTTCGCTGCTCTTAACTACACTTTCTTTTCTGGAAGTGTGGAAACGAAAATGACAGAGTTGTGTTTTACAAAGTCCTACGTTAACAACGAACAACAAGAAAATTGCACAATGTATTCTAAATGAAAATATAAGGCGATGCAATCTACCAGTCACCGAATTGCACCAGTTTAAAGAAAAATTTTAAGAAAGAAAATGAAAAAAATAATAATAAAATAAGATGAGAACAATTCGATACATAGAGATGTGCTAACAGGATAGGTTATGAACAAGGAAAGATAGAACAGTCCCGCATTTCTACTAAATTAAATAATATGATTATCTACTAACACCTTTCTCATACTTTGCATTATCGTTCCCTCATCTTTGAAAGAGAATCTGTATGGTGATGGCGACAGTATTCAGAGCATGATTAAGCCCTCCATAGTTTGGCAAATGCTGTTGTAGTTGTTGTTGTCCAATTGATTTCTATTTTCAACCAGTTTGTCCCTCCTTATGAAGACATTCATCCATGAACATTCATCTTCATTGTAACAGTGTCATGGATTCTATTTTTAACTGTGTACAGATTGAGAAACAGCTTTATGGCCTTGACATCGAAGTTTGCATTGACTGGAACACTATAGATTCACCTCATGACCAGACAATACGTAAAAACCTGATCGACGCATTGGTGGGGACGTCCAGTGTTGGTCCTCTGGCAGGCCTGTCCGCAGTCTTGGACATGTGCTCTCAGACACTGAATGACATAGAACTCTTATACAATGAAGACACCGTCAAGGTAAGTGACTACATTGCTTACAGTATTGCTTAACTCCAGATGATGATCATCCTGCTCATACTCGTAAAATCATAAATCCAAATACTTCGACATGAAATGTAATAACTTTGTTGTGACCAAATTCCATACATAACAGCATTAGTAGGGTTTCAATCTGACCAGGGACATGAAGCCTGTAGGTGGGTTTTAACTCTCTTCTGTAGGGCCTCCAGTGACAATAGTTTCCCAGTTGAGAAGTAACATTACGGTAGATCCAGTTCATGTTTTTGCGCCAATATTCTATTAACTTTTTGAGATGGTATAATTGTCGTTAAATCAGTCTGAACCGTGCAATTGTTGTCTGTTAACTTAGCAATAAAGCTAAAATGTTTGTGGTATGAATTATTGGGAGCAGTCTTAAAAATATTTCGGTTGCACGTATGCTTTAGAAGAGAGCATATCATTTGTAATGGCTTTGCATTTCTCCAAATATCCAGGACATTGTGAAAATGTTGGAGGCTGTCCGTGAGATTCAAGTGAAATATATCAGGGCATTACCCAAAGCCAAAGATGTGATCAGTATTCCTCATGATGGTCGCATGGTATGGTACTTCATGTTGGACAATGGCAGGCCGAGATACAACACTTCGCTATTCGGTCTAAGCATCTTGATCCAAATGTTTCATTCTGTTGCAGTGAGTGTACACAGTAGCATTCTTTCACTTACGCAAAGGAAATCCTTCAGAGGTGGGAAAAAGTCAAAGGTAATAGTGTCACCCAAAGTCAGATCTGAGCTAGGCAAAGGAAACATAACTTTCTTAGTCCTATGGAAATCTTTCATGTTTCTGAATGGTCTAAAAGCTTTGATGCATTTTGTGGAGACAGCAGTCGTGCCACAGTTGTTGCTCCTTGCAGCCCAATACAAGGGAATGATGAGACTAGAACTTGACATCAATACTGTGCTCTTGAGAAGTGTAACATCGGAAGAAGAAGCAGGTGTTACTTTCACTGACGGAGTTCTGGCAATTGCGCTACATTCTTACTCCGTCACTCACAAACCATGGACAGTGTCTGAGCTGGACTCCTCCAAAGTTTTCAACGAGTTGGAAGTAAGCAGGCTGAGTAGAAAATGGCGCACAGCCTCGGTAAATGTCACTGGAGGCCGCCACAGAGCTATCAATGCTCTGATGGACCACATCGGTTATTCAGTGGAGTTGCCGATGGTGGGACGCAATGTCTTGGAAATGTTGTGCCGTCTCGAGGCAAGGCAAATGGTTCATCCTTACGAGCTGCTGAAAATGTTTGGTCTTGCTTTATATTCAAACATTGCCCGTGGGTACATAGACAGCGCCATCACCAAACTTTCCTTCAGTTCGGATAGTTTCTTTGTCGGTCGATGTAATGCCCCTCCAGGCCTCTATGGCTGGATAAGACAATTTGAAGCCCAGTCAAACACAGGCGCTCAGCAGTTTCTCATGTATTGCTCTTCTAAACGGAAGAAAACGAGATCCTTCAATCTTGTGACGAAGGCACAATTGCAGAAGCAACCACGCCATCACATTGCAGGACTTTGGCAAAGAATTCCTACAAATACTTGTCATGAAACAATTCGACATCCACATTTTGTTCGAGGACAGCTTATTGTGATGAACAAAAAGGTTTTTTTGATAACATCTGCCACATACTTAGCGAAATTCCTCAGTTCATTGCCTGAAGCTGTTTCAGTGGGCTTTCCTGATGCACATCCACGTACCAAGTGTATCTCATTCGATCAAGCCCTTTGTCGACAACTGGATCTCAGTGACATCTCAGCAGATAGAAGGCCAACTAAAGCTCCTAGCACTGGTGTTTCTCAAACCATGGAATATTACGATTTCTTGTCCTGGCAACTGGCCGCAAGGAAAGGCTTTAATGTGGTCTTCGAAACTCATAATGTGAGAGGAAACAAAACAACACCAGTGGACACAGAGGCAGCTTCTGGCATAGGAGGATTACCTAAACATGTCCAAATATCTTTGGCGACGTATCGCACATTGTGTGACGTCACAGATGATACACTATACGAAAAACAAGACCGTGTCGTCATTAAATCCCTCTTCAGCAACATTGGGACAATCAGCATCGGTCCGTCCATTCCAGACAAGTGTATTGAGTTAATTCACGGGGAAGAGTTTGATGAGAACGCTGATGTTTACCTCGTCTCAGATCGAGATATCCACATCCTACCAATGGGGCCTTTGTGGAGTGGTGATACGGCTGGTGAAGCTTACCCGCAGGCGTTGCTGGTCGCACTGTGTAACATGTTCTTACAACAGACCAAGTCTCGGGTGTCAAACGTCTTGGCGCAAAATCTCAGCAGAAACATTGACCCGTCGGATATCAAGTTCAAGGTAAGTGTGTGGAAGAAATACATATATAAACAGTGCCTCATTTCTACCGTCCAGTAGATATTTAATAAGGGCTCTGAAGGAAGATTAGCTTGCCATTGTGAAACATGACCTAGAATCAGTATTATCTAGTGTGGTTTGTGGTGATAGCGTACCAGATGTGAAAACTAAATTATCAGATTTTACTGAGAACTTTAATATTGCAGCTTATTTACATCTAGAGGAGCACTTTCCGGTGGCATGCTTTCGCTGTAAATGAAAGCTATTGAACATTTCCACGGATGTCTTATGACCTTTTTAGTTTTTTAGCTCTGAAAACAGTTACTACAGGTGAAATTCAAGTTCTCCTATTTATTCTCCCATTTTTTTGTAGAATTAATCCCCTTTCGAATGCTAATCTTTTCGTTGAAACTAAGTCCATTTGATATGATATCCCTGCGACAGTCCCTTTGATAATTCAAAATATTATGGCCATAAAATATTACCATAATGATATATATATATATAGTGAATGCTGCTGTTTCGAACTTCCTTTCGAAGTAAAATTCATCATCATGGGGGACAAGGTGGTCTAGAGGCAAGGCGCTCGCCTCTCATGCCAAGGGTCCCGGGTTCAAAACCCGGGCAGTGCAGGCATGTTGGAAATTGGATTTTTCTCATATTTTCAAGTCCCTGATCCTATTGGGGGGTAGGATCGAGTACCTAGTCTTCTCGGATAAGGACGAAAAAATTCGGAGGGCCCGTGTGCACGTTGCGCACGTTAAAGATACCTTGGCAGTTGGAAATCGTAAAGAGCAGGCCGAAAGGCCGCTGCCCGGGCAAAATTGAAAATTGAAATTAATAGATTAAAATTTATCCATATCATCCCCCCTCCCCCACCAGCAACAACAAAATTTATTATTATTCATTATTAAATATATATTCTTATTAATAAATATTCAAATATTATTTGAGTTGTGTGTTGTGAACTGCTGTGAGTTGTGAACTGTTGTGAGTTGTGAACTGCGCCTAACAGGCTGCGTTACAATTTGCTCTGAGATAGAGAGAGAGAGTGAGCGAGACAGGGAGAGAGAAAGAAGCAGTGCAGTGTGTTGAGCGCTTCGCAGGCAGCTCCATTCTGCTCTGTGGTTGACATGTTGTTTCTGTTAAGCGCATAGAGCATTTTAAATGGATATGCGCTATATAAATGCTGTACATTATTATTATTATTATCATGAAGAAAAACTCCTGCTAACAAAACAAAACCTGCATCCCTCATGTCTTGTTTCCTTCAGGAGAGAGTTACAAGTGCAGATCAAGTATCCAGTCTTTCGGCTACCCATGGGTCAGTGAAAGCTTTGGAAGGAGCCATCCGTCGAATCCTAAGCCAGAGCATGGCAGGAAAAAGGAAACTGAAGATGGATCTCACTGGTAAGTGATATCGTCTGCTTTTGTCTTCACGCCCATCAGGCGTACCTGTGGAGAGAAGTATACATCATGAATTACGGTAGGTATAATGGTTTTGTGTGAACCAGTCCCAATTAAGATTAATGAATAATTACTTTGCTGCCATGAACAAAGATGCTGTCTTGATATGCAACTGATCATGGCGATACACTTGTCAGGTTATTATAGACTTGCTCGAGGACACTGTTGACCATTTTTATATACAGCATGTGTGGCTTAAAGTTGTAGGCTATTAGATACCTCTAGTCTTTTGTGTCCTGTCTTCTTAGGGGTGGAATTCAGTGAACACAAGACAGGGCCATTGGTTTCCTTCCAAGCTGGAGTCCTAAAATGTCCTCTATTCAGCAAAGGGACCAAAGTGAACCAGAAGGCCATGGACAGGGCTTTCTTGTTTGCTGTGGACGAAGAAGGAGGAAGGAATATGATGATGGACCGCGAGGTGAGTCGTGAAAATGAAACAGTGAGTGGAAGCAGAAATGAAGAAAGAGAGGGTGGCTTTATAGGGCAGGGAAACGGGAGTGAGCAGTACTAATAGTGGCAACATAATCAGCTACCTGAAGGAAGATAATATAAGGAAAGAGACTGGGAAAGAACATATACATACGTGTTTTTAGATTTGGGAAATAAAGGCGCCACACAACATTGTGGATAAAAGTTTCTACCAATGTACTGTAACGTACTCTCTCTCTCTCTCTCTCTCTCTCTCTCTCTCTCTCTCTCTCTCTCTCTTTCTTTCTCTCTCTCTCACTCCATGTTTGTTTATCACGCATGGGTGGGGTGGGAATGGGAGTGTGTCTATGAGAGAGAGATGTTGAAATTATATACAGCAGAAAAAGTTTACTAATCATACTTTTCGTGTTCTTGGCATTACGATAATGATGAGCTCTCTCTCTCTCTCTCTCTCTCTCTCTGTGTCGTTCTCTGTCGTTCTCTCTCTCTTTCTCTGCCGTTCTCTCTGTCTCTCTCTATATACATGTATATATATAGCTCTCTCTCCATGTTTGTCTAGCATGTATGGGTGGGGTGGGAATGGGAGTGTGTCTGTGTATGTGTATGAGAGAGAGAGAGAGAGAGAGAGAGAGAGAAAGAGAGAGAGAGATGTTGAAATTACAGCAGAAAAAGTTTACCAATCATACATTTCGTGTTCTTAGCATTACGATAATGATGACCTCAATAACGACCAGCCATTTGCCGATGACCTGTTCAGCGTGAGGTCATCCGAGGTCCGTGCACTCAGCAAGGGAGAATCTATTCTTGAGAAACAGAGGATAGTAAAGCATCAGAGCGATGACATGTGAGCAGGATTCTTACTTACATTTTGTCTGGTTTGAGTTTCATTATGTGTAATGTACTGTCTGGCTACTGTTTAAA
The DNA here is from genome assembly GCA_963931925.1 of Onchidella celtica. Lineage (NCBI taxonomy): Eukaryota > Metazoa > Mollusca > Gastropoda > Systellommatophora > Onchidiidae > Onchidella > Onchidella celtica. The sequence continues at coordinate 18,452,032 of OZ007571.1, forward strand.
TTCATTCAATCATCTGACTCGAGGTCAAGAGTATTGCTTGAGTGATGATGATTTGCTATGCAAGACACGTATGGAGAATGAAATAGGCCTAATAATAATTAATAATGGATGGCATTTATATAGCGCATATTGTTAGAACCTCTTTGAATGCCAGCCAGTATGGAAGCTATATTAAAGTAGAAGAAACCAGCGGTTATGTACTAATTGTCATGTAGGCTACATAGTGAAGTATGGATATTTATATCCATATTTAAATATCCACGCTGCTCAGTTTCCCTGTACTTTATTTATTAGCTCTTGATCTGATATGTTTATTTTACAAGTGTTTCTATTTCAAACTTCATGTAGTTTTTCTTTTCTTATGGTTGAAGTGGTCCATCTGTTTTCATACATGCCTTGCACTTTAGATTTGCTGTTCAGTTAACTTACTGAGCGATAGATTTTTTACGTGAATGTATTACATACAATGTCAAAAACGTGTAGCCTCACTGGAGATTACAGTTGAAATTATGTAATGTGAATTTTGGTGGCTAGAGGGTATTACATTATTTTATTCATTTTATTTTGTTTGCAAACTGCCATCAGACACGTGATCCAGTTGGCCGTGAAACGACTATTCTCTGGTGTTGAGATAGGCAGAACATCGGATATAATGGATTCACTGGATATTGGGGCCAACGTCAACTCAGCTAATGACGTAAGTTTAGACAATATGGAATGAATGACGTAGCTACTTTGGCAGACAGGTTCCAGGTCATCCGGCACACACCTGCAACCATAAACACATGGTCTTGCCATTTAATTTCAGGCTGCCATTATGACAAAGTCTCATTTCTTCTGGAACAAACAAAACAAAATTGTCTGGGTTATTTTGTAATGTATTTACGCAATTCTACACTGTACTCCTGAACACTGAAAAGTTACCTAGTTCATTGAATGAGTTGTATATTATGTCAATTCTATGTGTCCTGAATGCATGAAAAGGAAAAATTGTTGGTCTATGCTTTTATCTTATCTATACTTACCTACAATTATGCAAGTTGTTTCAATGAATGTCAGAAATTAAGCCTTTCTTTAGACCTAATAAAGGAACAAACTCTCATAGGAAATGTTTTCTTTTTACAGGAGGGCATAAAGACCTCTAAACTGCCATATGATACATTTTGTAATATTAACAGTCCAGCCTCAACAATATAACAATTAGTTTTGAAGTTTCCAATATCATTGGCCCTGCAGGTGATTGATTTAAATCTTGTTTTTGTAATTAATGATGATCATTCATGCAGCATGGTGAGACACCCCTGATAGTGGCAGCAAAGTCCAGAAATTATACCATCATAGATCTTCTATTGACCAGAGGAGCTGCACCCAATACAGCAGATGCAGTGAGTGGTACATCATCATCTGATAATTACTCGTCATTCATAACTATGAGACAAATACTATGACTGTTCTATATGTTAATCCTTACAAATACAATTAGAGCATGAATGTTTTGAAAATTATCTATCTTCTATTGACCAATGGAGCTGGACCCAATATAGCAGATGCAATGAGTAGTACAATAAACTGTCAGCCAGTCAGTGTCCAATTTCTCCATTTTACTAAGTCTATCCCTACATCTGCTGTCCATTTAAAAATTATATATGTATCATAATTTAAGATTAATATATGAGTAGCTGTGGATTGGTTACTCAAGTGACTGATGTCTGACAAAAGGCCAATATTTTGTGTGTATATAATATTGTTCACATTCCAAATGGTTTTCTTAGACAGTAATGCCAAGTCTCTGAAACCCGCAACAATCAGTTTGTAGAGGTTGCTCGCATGGCCAACAGAAAACTGTACTAATATAACAACAGCATTTTGTTTAATTGCTCTAAGAATGTTCCCAAAAATCAGTGTAATTACAGTGTTGTATTTTTACAGCTTGGCGTCACTCCACTCCATTATGAGTCAGGACAAGGGGATGTGGAAGCCGTCAAATTGATGCTGTCTTATGGGGCCAATGCTAATGCTCAGGACTCTGTGAGTGTTGTGTCTTATCTGGTTCTGAAATATCTGAACTGGGGGTTGAAGAGAAACCACAGAAATGTATTATTTATCACTGACTTGTATGGGGTGAAGAAAGGGGTGGAGATAAACACGTATATGTTTTTTCATGGCAAATGTGACCAACTTTGCCTTGTAAATTTGTAAGAGGAGAGAGAAAGGGGGGAGGTGGGTAATGCTGTAATGGACAGGGAGACTTTAATCAAAGATCATACCAGGGGAAAGAAGGTGAGTATTCAGAAGAGAGCATACGGAAGAAAGAGAGTGAGATAACATAATGTATAAAAGTCACGAACAGGCTGGGGGGAGCAAATGACAAAACTTGCTATTTATTAAACGAACCCTGACCTATAGCTGTAACTTGTTAGCCATGAAACAAAATTTCGACAGTCATAACATAATTGCCTCCCCTAGGTCATGTTTTGGGCTTTTTGAAAATCAAAGCGAAAGCTGTTTAGTTCGAATCTAGTTTTAGCCATTGTTAGGGGAGCGTAGCATTTTACATAGAAAGCTATAGCTGAACAGTGGACACAACTCAGTATTTTCTCTATTTGGCTTTGTAATTAGACTACGCTCCCCTAACAAGTCTAAATGGTGACGTAGGTGGATGTGGGTTTTCAATTAAAAACTCATAAGTCAACGAAACAAAACAATTTAACTATTCAACAGTACAAGGTGATTGTCTGAGTAAGGTGAGCATTTCATCTCAAAACACACCAAAAAAAAAAATAGCCTAAACAATTGTTAAATGACAGTGACAATAATTATGTGAACACTTTTTCATTAAGATACCTCAAGAACCAAAGGCATATGGAATGTGTTCACAACTAGCCTCTGTGGACAGGCACTGGCCAAATAATGTCTGCTGTTGTTATTTACTGTTCAAGCGTATAAACTCTAATAATAATGGTAATAATAATAAGATGTTAATTGATGTTTTGGTATATTGATTCCAGTTTGGTCGCACACCGCTACACTATGCTGTGGTGGGCTGTCACCCTGAAACTGTTGACTTGCTAGTATTTTGTGGTGCTGACTCCAACATTGTCAACAAGGTTAGAATCAAGTTCCATTAAGCTCTGAACAGCTTAGTTGTTGGCATTTGAAATATTTATGTTGACCATTGGCATCTTCATCATTATTTGATATTCACTTGTCATTCATAACTATGAGGTAAAATGCTATAACTGTTTTATTTGTTAACTATTATAGATACAATTAAAGCATGCATGTTTTGCAAATTAATTCAACAAATTCATACAAAAATGTTTTTGTGGATAAAAACTGCTCAATTTTCTTTTAAATCGCAATAATTTTTACAGAAACAAGAAAAATGAGATGTTAGTGAGGCCATTTAAGAGTGATCAATTTCATAAAAAAAAGACCCTAAAAATCACATCAACTTTCCATTGTTTCTTTGGTGTGAATAAATTTGTTGGGAAATGAGGGGAGGAGGAGAGGAGGAGAGGGGGTAACTGGACACCCATTCATCAAGTTACAGTGATACTGTGGTGTAGGCCATCCTCTTTGTCTTGAAATAGTGCAAATTTTACTCAGCTTTGATCAATCTTACCATTCGTAATCATTTTAGGATGGAGAAAGTGCTAAAAGTCTGGCCCAGACAAAAGCCATTAGGACTCGTCTACATGAAGCTGATCTCATCATTAGAGGCATTAAATCAAGGTACATCATGGATTACTTCTATTCATTATGTGATTCACTCATAATAATTGTATACCTGGTTACATTGCTTTTGTTGCCAAATATAATTTAAAACAGGGTTCGTGAGAAAGTTTTATTTGTTTTTAAATCAGCAATTAAATACAATGGCGGGAGAAGCAAGATCTCATATCATTTTCTGAATCATTATTGGTTTATCAATGTCCACTGTGAAAAATGTGGTGCATTTCTTGTGGCTTTAAAGGTAAAAGATACAAATTATGTATTTGTATTAACTTGTACAATATTTCTATGCCCTTGTTTACAGGAATGTTGCCATAGAACACTTAATTCTGCAAGCTGACACTGGTCAATGTTCAGGTGGAGTACTTATTAACACCAGAGTGGATGGCTCCATTTTTAATGTTGCCAGACTAAAAGCAAAATCTCGTACAGAGCATGTTATGTTACAAGAGCTCCTCTTCGCAGATGATGCTGCAATCGTGGCCCACGATGAAACCACGCTCCAGGCTCTCATCAATAGCCTTGCCAAAGCCTGTGACAAATTCATGCTAAGGATCAGTGTCTCAAAAACTGTAGTTTTGACACAAGGCTTGAGAAACCCCAACCCAATCATGCTGAATGGCTCTCCTCTGGAGCAAGTGGGAAAATTCTGCTACCTAGGCTCAACCATCAGTGGTAGCACAGACATAACAACTGAAATAAATGCCAGAATAGGAAAGGCGGCCACAGCTTTTGGCAAACTCTCAAAAAGGGTGTGGAACAATAGCAAGCTGACCATCAAAACAAAGGTACTCGTGTACCAAACTTGCGTCCTAAGCACCCTGCTGTATGGCTCAGAGACATGGACCACCTACTCCAAACATGAAAGATCCCTCAACTCCTTCCACCTGAGCTGCCTACGCAAAATTCTCAAGATCAAGTGGCAAGACAGGATCTCAAATATCGAAGTTCTGAGCCGAGCCAACATTCCATCAACTCAGGCTCTCCTAGGCAAAAAAAGACTGCGGTGGCTTGGACATCTCCACCGTATGGAAAATGATCGCATCCCCAGACAAATTCTCTACGGGGAACTTGCTACTGGCAACCGACCCAGAGGTAGGCCACATCTGCGATTCAAAGACACTTGCAAGGTCACGATGAAAGCATTCAACATCGACCCCAATGAATGGGAGAACCTTGCAAATGATCGAAGCAGATGGAGACAAAAATTGCGCAGTGGCACGCTCGCAATAGACTTCAAGGCAAAAGAAACATACCTGACAAAACGACAGAGGCGGAATGAAAACACTCGCCAAAGTGAACCCAAAAGACTGACCTGCAATCACTGCCATCGCACTCTCGGGTCAAACATTGGTAGAATAAGCCACGAGAGAAGCTGTCAGTCAAAGTGAAAGTGAATATTCTAGCTGCTAAGACCGTCTGTAAAGACGCTAAAGGCCATATATAATTTAAAACAGGGTTCGTGAGAAAGTTTTATTTGTTTTTAAATCAGCAATTAAATACAATGGCGGGAGAAGCAAGATCTCATATCATTTTCTGAATCATTATTGGTTTATCAATGTCCACTGTGAAAAATGTGGTGCATTTCTTGTGGCTTTAAAGGTAAAAGATACAAATTATGTATTTGTATTAACTTGTACAATATTTCTATGCCCTTGTTTACAGGAATGTTGCCATAGAACACTTAATTCTGCAAGCTGACACTGTCTATAAGTTGAATGACACTGGATTGACCATTCGAACCCCATCTGGCATGGGTCTGTCCAAGACCAGCTTGATGGTGAGGCGGGTTGTACCAGAGTATAGGTAAGATGTTAGTTTCCTAAAGTAGTTCCAGCAGACAGGCTCAGTGGTGAGAATAAACCTCATGGTTTATTTTTCACACTATTAATTGGTTACGTACATACAGTTTGGTTAAAGTCTAAAGTTTGGAAAATATTTTTTGCATGTATGCCATGATTCTGTAGAAAGTTTGACTCCAATATCAAAATTTAAACAGTAGTAAATTAAGTGAACATGTAAGGCTACCCAGCCAAATATTTAACCGTGTGACACGACAAGAGACATTATATCTCATATTGAAAGGTTTACCTACGAGAAGCATTTCTAGTTAAGTGTAAAATTTTGTCATGCTATTACAATTGATCTTTCTCTCTGCAGCTTCTTCGGGCCACAACCAACAAACCAAGAGCTGTTACTGTCAGACATTTATGACTTCCGTATATCTGGGGCATACGTGGAGGAACCACTCTTGCTCCAGATTCCTCTGTATTCCAGGGCTGAACAACATGAAGACATCTTTGTGAAGACAGATAAAAAAGTTTACACCACACCTCTGAGAGTGGCTAGGGTTGTCAATGCAGACAAGGTCAGCATGAGTACTAGACTGATAACATTAAAATTTACAACTTTTTAGTTCGTTTTTAGGTATTATTATGGGGATTCACTGCTCTTGGTATTTATTAAAAGATACAAATTTTGTATTTGTATTAACTTGTACAATATTTCTATGCCCTTGTTTATGTTGTCATAGAACACATACTTCTCCAAGCTGACGCTATCTATAAGTTGAATGACATTGGATTGACCCATTTGAACACAGTCTGGCATGGGTCTATCCAAGACCAGCTTGATTGTGAGGTGGGGTGTATCATTCAAATGCCAAGAGCAGCGAACTTCCTTAGATACGGCTGTTACGGGGCTGGTATGGGTGATAGTGCCCTCCAGTGTTAGGGTTCTGGTACTAAAGTCCCCTCTAGCTGTTATGAAGAGGGTCTTCTCAATGATGGTATTATGACTGCATTTTAAATCGAGAGGTATTTAATATTTAATCTTCCGTACCATGCCACACACTAAGAACAATCTGAATAAGTTTCATAAACAGACCTGCAGGGCCACAAATTTAATTACATTAATTACCCTAACAATTTTGTCTAGATCTATTACATAGTAAAGACAACATCAGCAGCATCAAATCTAAATTCAATAATATGTCACTAGAAGTCTTCTCTAGATTCCTATAATATTATGATAATTCTGACTCACTAACAATTTAAGTACTAATTATATATCTCTCAGATCTGGTCTGCCTACTATATATCAATCAGTATACTAATATGGGCTCTGGCGACGATGTCATCGCAGCTATTTGTGCCTACCGCTTATAATGGATCGAGCTCGTCAATATAAACTGACGTAGTTAAGTCTAGATATCTACTCTAGGATGGGCTGGCAATTCCCAGCCTCATCCAGACAAATCAATCCCAATTCACAGATGCCTATGCCATACATTCATACTAATTGCAAGTCAATATAAATCTTTGTCTCGCATTCTTGGGTAGCGCTTCTAGTATATGCGGCAATCTTGTCCTAATGGATAACTTATGTTCAGCTCCTCGTTCATTGTTGAGTCATCAATGGACAAACACTTACGCTTGGTCCCTGGTGTTAGAAACAACCAGGGAACAGTAGACAATAGCAGTGGGCATATCTCATTCAAGCATATGGCTTCATCTCAAATGTCTATAGTGGACTAGACATGATATCGAACAGACTTATGATTCTTCAGGCAGAATCGTGCCGACGCCTGCACAGATTGGAATTTTCTGTATGGAGTAATGGACATAGGTATGGCTACACTTTTATACTGTGCAGCCCCCTGCAAACTACCGTCCAAATCCCTAGATTTGATTGGTGCATCCATGCGAGCTCATCTCGCAGTATTAATATATTCTACGTGGAAGTTGGTCACGGCCTTGTACTAAAAACAGACAAGGTCAAATTAAAATGTCAAAACAATTACTGAAATCTTTAAACCCTCGTGCTTTCTACATTTTATGTACGAATTTCTGAACGCGACTAAGCGTCTTAAACTATCTATCCTTATTCACCCCTTCTCTTCCCTTCTAAGTGTTCATCAAAATCACGGGGTCGAGAATTGCACTGTCACTCCTAACTTATCCATTTATTCTATCTCGCCCCACTTTCTTTCCATCTCTAAGAAAAAGCGTTTCAAAAACAAACTGTTCACGAGAACAGTTCAAGGACAAATTACGCTGGTTATAATCAACGAGACCGTGAAAAATCAACTCCTTGCAAGTCGTGACCCAGCACAGCATTTGTAGCACTTAAACCATGACAACGGCCTACAACTTTTTAGTCGCTGATGTAGACCTATTCAATTTTTTTCTATTTAATTTGCCTGTGCCTCTGATTTTGTGTCATTCTGAACACAGCTTAGACTTCTTCTGACTCTAAATTTTCTTTTGATTTTTACAAAATGTGCGGTAATGAGAGGTCATTTCAGACCTTTGACAGCATCACATCTTATTTTTCAAATTAGACAATCCTCAGTGAATAAAAATGAAAATGTGTAGAAACTATTACTTGTTCCCATTTTCTTTTTTTCAGGTTCAATACATTGGAAAAAATCAATGTCCATAACTCATCCTCCCAAATATATGTATATATGTCAGTCATTAGAAACTCAATCATTTTTATCACTGTATATCATTATCAGGTTCCGCAGTTGATTTGCCATGCCCGCATTTGTTTGTATGGAGTAAAATCAATTATCCTGGTGACTCGAGCAAGAGCTGAGAGATTGAAAGTAACACCCTCTGGCATGGACTTCCGGTCCGTCATTGATCCAATGATTCAAATTCAGTTCAGACAAAATACAGTGCAGGAAGAGTGTGATGTCACTCTACAGGTTAGTGACCCCTCAGAAAATGCTTGGGATTTTACAATGCATGCTATGACTACAGCCTGACGTTACTTTCATGTGATTTTGGTACTAAAAAGCTGCTGTAATTTGTATAGTGTGCAAATGATCATTGGGTATCTTAGAGTATTGTCATAGAAATAGAATTCGGTGATATGATTGTATTTAGTTATGTGAAAACTATCATTGAAGCTCGGCAGTTTCATTAAAACTTGAATATGGATTGTATTACATTTCAAGCAATATATTTATATTTCTTTGACCTACAGTGAAAGACATAAAATTTTGCCTTTTTGTCTTTTCTCATTGGATGAAATGTGAGCATTAATGGACAAATTCATGCAGAGAATGTGTATCATTTTAGTAGCAATACATACTGATCATGATTATAAAGTGTGACTGGTTGTTGTATTAGTTTCATGGATACTGACTTTTTCTTTCACCAGGTGACAAGTAAACCAAGCTATGAAGAAGAGGAATATGACTCCATTCTCTCTATGTCCCATTTCTTTGAGCTGGGCAGCAGTGACAACAAACCATTGCAGAATGATGTTTTGGTCACTTTACCGTTGCCTGAAAATTACTTAGGTAAAGTATAATTATGTTTACATCAATATTTGTATATAGTGATATTCCTTGTGCGACGCACATGCTATCTCTATTACTGTGGATGATTAAATGTTCTGATGATACCATTTCATCACTGTGGACATGAACAGAAAATAAAAGGTATCTGTGTGGTTTCTTTATAGGATCTTATTTGATAAGACATAATTTATTTACGTAGAGTGATCTACAGAGGAGCCAAAAACACTTTTATAAACACACAGATGCCAAAAATATAGTAAAGCCAGCCATTTTGATTATGGTGGAACATTGATAAAACAATAACAGTGTCTTGTTTTGGTAGTTATTTTAATCGTTCAAAGGCCTCTCCACTTTATGTCATTGCTGGATACCGTCCCAATACCACCTTATTGGTAAACCAGCTTTGCCCAGAAATTTGGTATTACAAGCCATTTATTTTTGAAGTGAATTAAATATGAACGTTCCAAAAGCATACACTGAAGGACAATGTTATAAATTATTATGTAATCAACCACTTTATCATTGCAACAGGTCATGGAATTCTTCATGTCCTGGTGTCTGAACAGAGTGACAATGCTGGTTCTGAGGCAGAAAAGCCATGGGTGGAACTTCTTAGAAACCCAGACTATGCCAGAGATGTTGTCAAACTACGAATCTCCAGTTGGTGCCAGTAAGTTCATGTCCCTCACCAGTGTGGGTCACATGAGAAATGAAAGAATTTTCTTTAAAAGAAAATCAAAGTTCCGGCCTCTACTCCACCGCAGAATATTGACATCATAAATGTTTTTTAATCAGTTTGTATATTCAGTATCATGTATACATCCAATCAAATCTAAGTCTTTTTTTTAACACTGTGTTCCTTGGTAACATTGCTAGTTTCTTTCATATTAAAAGGATGCCTCACTGCTGTTGTGAAAGAAGACTTATTTATTAGTCTGATCTCAGATGTCTGATGCATGGAGTCAAACTCAAATGTGGGATTTGTGCCACAAGGTTTCATCATTACCAAGGTTCTGCCTCTTTTCTCATCATGTACCAGTTCCTACAGTTTCTCAGATAAGTGATGGAAAAGTGAAAAAATTAAGAGAACATCAAGCAGACAGAAGAAAAGAATTTTAAAAAAGAAAAAAAAAAGAAAGAGAGAATGACAAAATATATGTATGAAGGAGTCAAAAATGGGGATGAGTGGTTTTTTGTTTTTATTCTTCCATATCAATCTTTCTTTGCATCATGCTTCTCCAATGAAGAAATCTTGAACCTGTAGTTGCATTACTTGTGTTCTTGAAATATCTTTTACAAGGATTTGCTTGCTGGAGAGAAATCCTCAGTACCTTGGGACATCATCAGAAGGGCCCAGTGGTGATGCTGTAAGAATGGTGACAAGTCTTTTTAACAAAACACAACGTCGGGAGTATACTGCATGTTTCTTAGCCATGGCCAGACCCAAGCATGGTGCCAAGCATCAGACAGAGGCTGAAGTTGTGGTAGAATGTGTTATCAGCAGCAAGATTCATTCTCGCCTTCAGGTCTGTGTCCAAGTTTGAGCATTGATTGACATATCATCATATTGTTTGTCCAAAATCATCTTACAGTTTTTACCATTATTGAAACCTTGCCTATATCGAAGGGAAATAACTTTCAAGAAATAGATTTAAGCAGAAGCCATCTTTATTCATGTCATTATTTAGCTATTTGTGGCATTACAAATGATAATTTTACATAATTTCAAGAATGGAACTCAGTAATCAGTTTAATTAATCTTGAGGGGGGGGGAGGGGGGCAATTTAGAATGCCTGCAAGAAATCTCATATCACCACTTTTGATTTTAGCTGATCTTTTCCAATTGCACTTCTGAAAGAGCATTCTCAATTAAAACAAAAGATGCAAAGCTTTTATTCCAATAGGGTGGACACACTGATATTTAGCTTTTCAGGAAACAAAATTACTGTTCTATTTGGATCATGATAATTGTTATCAAAGCAGTTAGTATTTACATCTCTTTCATTCTAATTGGTAGATGTAGTTATACATGTAGTTCTACAGATGAACGTTTTTAGAACTGTTATTACTGGCAATGTATTTCAGCACTGGAGAACTGAAGGATTCGTGGACATGAAACCAAGTCACACAATGGAGTTTGCAACGGTTCCCAAACAAGCATTTGTCATTAAAGCTGCAGGTTGTTGTGCAGACACAGGAGTCATTATGCCTCCTTTGCAGGTATAGTTATACAATTAGTGATGATATTCATGGTAGCCATGACACTGTTTTCTGTTCAGGTATTTAAAATGAAAGTTCTAAATCTGGTGCAAGACCAGCTGTATATAGTGTGGATGTAATATATTGCTAGCCAAATTTGCACAAGCACTATCTCACATTTTGGTGGGACTATTTCTAAACTTGTTAATTTCATGTTCAATATAAATAAACAAAACATCATAACTTTGTACTTTAAATGCAGGTTGCTTGCGTTTTTCTGCTTCTCCTACAGTTTGACAGATGGCGTCAGCTTGTCATTATATCAGCCATTAACTTAAGAGGTTTATAAATTTTGAAATGCAATATGAAGACAATTAAGTTAACTGAGTTCTCACAGATGTTTTTTAACACCGTGTCACTTCACCGTGACTGAAAAGTGTTTGTTTTGTCAGCATTCAGTTTTGAAAATACGCTTCAAAGTGGAGAGGATACCTGATATGGCCATTGTTGTTAATATGATAATATGTGGTGTGGGTATCTCCTCTACTGACAGCAATGATAATGTGAATTGTGCCTCACCTCATTTTCCACAGTTTCACCCAAAGCGTAACAACTGTGTACGTTTCTCTGTCCAAAAAGTTGACACCAAAGGTGCTGATAATGGCTTTATTCAGATAATGATCAGAACAAGTACAGAGGTTTCTAAATCTGGTCGTGCAACACACTTAAGGTAGGCTCATTTGAATAATTATTCTCATGAAATACCCTTTGCTAATTTAGCCATAATCATAAATGAAACAAAATGGTTTCATTCAGCCTCAAAGAAGGCTTGGGATGGTTTCTGGCCGATACAACTTCTGAGATGCAGACTGTAATAACATCATAGTTTTATTACTATTTCATTACGATGTTAAAATCTGTATCCTTAAGATTCTGCTGGACTGGAAACTGCCACATGAAATAGTATATGAACCAGTTCTTGTATCCTGCATTTTCATCACTAATTATTTGAGCCATCAGTTACACTATTGCCAAAAAGCACTTGCGTCACATTTCCATATTTTAAAGCCACTGTGTTAACTGAAAGTGAAAGTTATTTTGTAGAGGTCATTGCTGAACATCTACATATAAATCCCATCTTTAGTTGAACAAATTAGATTATTATCAAGCCATCCTTCTTGTACTTTATTTCACCACATACAGTCATAACTCTGTCTAATAGTGTTGATATTTAATGCTACCTAGTGTTTCTGCTGTTATCTGTATTTTGAGGGAGATGAATAAACCTATAGGGACATTATTTTCATGCACAAGTAAATACATGCACCCCCAGCTGAATCACTTAAACACACTTTTGTGTATGACAATCTTCTTTAATTAATTCAGTCAGCATTAAATTAGAAGATGCCAATTTGTATGAAGATTAGAAGATACAAGCAAGCTGAATGCAAACAAGCCAACAATGTGTCTTTAATTACATGCATGATGTTTTTTCTTGTTGGAATTCTGCTAGTCGAAGCTATGAGTCTTTGTGCACGGATGGATCCAAATCTCGACATCATGATGAGCTGCTGTCTCGCATCCCTCTGTTTCTGTCATGGACTGCTCCCCCAGATGATCCTAGGGGACAAGACAATGCTGAAAAGGCAAATGCATCACCATTTGATACAAAACTAATAAAGATGGGTAAGTTATTTGGGTATACAGAGGATATTATCGTCAAGCTAGTCCACATAATAATATACATTTACAACTTCGCTGTGATTTTCTAGGTTAGTCTGTATTAGGTGCATACATGTACATAGATATCAGTTTCACAGAGAAAAACAGAACATATTTTTTATTGGTCATTGCCAGGTGTAGTTAGCATTGCTGGCAGTGATGTAGTCAAGCCTCTAGGGTTGTTTGTAATTGGTGCTTACATCAAATAAATTGCAACCTATGAATGCTAAAATTAAAAGCAGATTGTTACTAAGAGACCACAATTGGCATCTCTCTTTCTTCATTCTGACAAGTGGTAATGTTGGATGAACTACGAGTGGCTAATGTGGTTACTGCGTGGGTTCAATAGTAACTCCCTTAAGGATACACAGGATTAACAAACACAGGGTTCTGCTGGCAATCTTATTTATTCAAAAAGCCTAACAACGGTATCACTACCAAACAAAAAAGGAAAAAGAAGCCAAGAAAAAGAAGAAGCCCAAAAAAAAGAAGCCCAACCAGCCATAAGCCAAAGTTTCTCCGGGTCCTGTGCTACCGCTACATGCCTTATGGGGCGGGGTGGCGATGGCAAGCGTCGGCTCTGTCTCTGCGTCTATGATGGAGTGTCTTGACCACTCGAACCGCATCTTATTTATGAGCCCGCGCGGACGTCCGAGAGAGCTATTACGTAGCCCGTGTTGCACAAGTGAAAGGCTCGGACATGGAGTCCAGCCCGACAACATAACCGGTTAGGGTCCTAACACAATCGAATTTACAGTACGTTAAAAGGGTGCACACAAAAGTCAATTAGGTATCCCAGTAAACTGCAGAAATTACTCTAACGACCCCTCCAGCAATAATTGAATAAATTTGACCCAGGTTGGATTTATCGGGGATAACATGCGTCTAACTCGTGGTTTACTTTAAATCCGAGATCCTCTTATTAATCATTTCAATAGGATATGTGCATCAAAGTACAACAAAATTGGTACCATTATAAATTGGAAACTTGCTGCTAAAATTCTAACTGACTACTTATACCAGAAACTCGGTAGTAGTTTTAATATAAATTTTCAAAGTGTCAGGACTAACAACATTCGACAATTTCGTGCGGGATACTTTCGTCCATTAATACGACGTATCTCCATTGATAACAAACGTTATCATGAGTACCTATTTTGTACCGATAGGGTATTGTCTACTCTCAAAAATGAATTCGGGTTCCCATCTTTCTGTCGGTGGATAACAACGAGTGAGCGAGTTGTAAGAAACTCAAAGCCATGATATAAGAGTTGGAAGCCCGGTACATTTCCAACTGACCAATCAAAATGCGCGCTTTTCACCGTGATGTGAATAACGGGTCCCGCGCTAGTATTACAAGGGAAATAATCCAATTAATGGTGCTCGGCCAAGTGTCCATAAACTACTATGAGTGGCCGTCCCTCACTCACGCACCAGAGTTACCATGAAAGCACATTAAAAATAAAAAGTCGTTCATCCTCTCACATTCTCCCCTGCTAAGTCACGTAGTCCCTTACGTGACACATACATCAATTCAAAGGTTTACAAAAGACCACTGAAGGTATAATCAAACTCTAAGGGGCTATGATACCATCACTTAGGGTAGAACAATTGCAAAATACACACAGTGAACCGAAGTACAACAATGGTCCATCCTCTTTATAACTACTAACAGGTGGCGTGAACCGGCTAAGTTACTACTGGCATCCTGAAGATGTACACAACAGTCTCAGCTCTGGCTGTAGTAAGTTACATCATATGGACAAAACAACAGGTCCCAGACCTGCAACGGTGGTCCCAGACCACTATCAGGGTTAACGTAGGATCGAACAGTACAAAAAAAGACAATATGCTATAAGGGCACCAGTGCAATGAAAAGGGTAAGGTCAACATAGGCATAAAAGTAATTGTAATTAAGCTGTGGAGAAAGCCAACATGGGCATACTCTCTAACTTAAAATCTTGAGGCGGAGCTCCCTTGGATTCGGTGGTCTATCATCTGGCCTGATGGAAACTCGTGGGGGTCTTGATGGGTGCGCTCCCCTGCTCTTTCTGCACTCACAGTCAATGTCTAATGTTAATCACTAATGAGAGTCAGAGGTCCAATCTCTGGGGTTGTCTGTGTGGGCGGCTGGACCGTCGCACAGGAGGTAGGCGCTGGGAAGTTGCCATCCCAGGTTGAGGGTCCGGTCGGGCTGCAGGTGGCTGGCAAGGGTGGTGAGCCGGGAAGTACCAGACATCGGTCGACGCAGGCAGTGGAGGCGGGTGCTGTGGACGTGTGTTGACCACTGGGGGGTGAAATAACCGCAAGAGGTCTCCGTTGACCGCAGAGGCATCTCCATCTGGGTTTCTGATGGTAAAGTAACCACCATGAGGCGGGGGAACAGACAGGACGGTGTGTACAGGACCGGGGTACGGGTCCTGGATCTTGAGTTGATGTTGGAGGGCGTTGGTCTTCGTGGCTCCCTGGTTCCTGTGGGGTAGGGCAGGGGTTGGCTGGCCGGCTGGGCTTCAAACTAAAAATTTCCATGGCTGGGTTCTCTACACTACAAACTAACCCTTCTGTGTATCCCACTTCTTGACACCAGAAAATGTTGGGTGAACTACGAGTGGCTAATGTGGTTACTGCGTGGGTTCAATAGTAACTCCCTTAAGGATACACAGGATTAACAAACACAGGGTTCTGCTGGCAATCTTATTTATTCAAAAAGCCTAACAACGGTATCACTACCAAACAAAAAAGGAAAAAGAAGCCAAGAAAAAGAAGAAGCCCAAAAAAAAGAAGCCCAACCAGCCATAAGCCAAAGTTTCTCCGGGTCCTGTGCTACCGCTACATGCCTTATGGGGCGGGGTGGCGATGGCAAGCGTCGGCTCTGTCTCTGCGTCTATGATGGAGTGTCTTGACCACTCGAACCGCATCTTATTTATGAGCCCGCGCGGACGTCCGAGAGAGCTATTACGTAGCCCGTGTTGCACAAGTGAAAGGCTCGGACATGGAGTCCAGCCCGACAACA